>CM066233.1:4709572-5909572 GCA_033675125.1 Athetis lepigone | reverse complement strand
GTAGGTCTGTATACGTGTATTAATTGGTTATTGATGGCGTGTCCAACTCGCTTATTTACCTTTCCATTTAGGAAATATCTTATCAAACATGTTAATATTTACATAAGTCGAATAATAGTGTGCTGTCATATTTGTTATGGTTCAAAACAGGTAACTAAATTAGTTTCTTTATTATGCGTATTTACAAGAATGTAAGAATAACAATCGGAGTGTTGTTATTAAATCTGTTAAAGGGCTATCATTAGAACTGGATTAAGTTTAAGACGGTAACATATTTAGTTCGAAATTTGGCATGTGCAACACCGTGTGATTTATTTTAGGGTTACGAAAGTAACATTAAGAAATCACACTGAAAATTGAATCACGCTGAGTAGGACTTCACAAATGTTATTAAGTTGCCGCCGCGCGGTCTTCAGCTTTCAAGTCACAATCACGTTAGATGCCCTTTCTCGCCACATAAAACATTCAACTACTGAATTCAACCACTCCCGTAGGTTTCATACAAATTACGATTACGTGCTAACACGTTAAGTTACACGTCACGTTAGTAGTTAACAACCCTAAATAGTTAAATATTAACAATTAAATGTTAAGCGTTATTACTTGATAGGACTGATTTTTTCTATTGTTTATGTGCTTTTTTTAATATTATTGACAACGATGAAGTAAAACATCACTAGTAAATCTGTGATTTTAAATTACCAATCCGCCATGAACAAGCGTCATCTTTGCTTTTACCTTACTTGTAGAAGGTGTGAGAAGATGCCATTGTCCTGCAATGGAGCAGTTTTTATTACTAGTGAAGTATTTATTAAATCAAAATCAACTAAAAGTGTTTTTTTAGGGTTCCGTAGTCAACTAGGAACCCTTATAGTTTCGCCATGTCTGTCTGTCTGTCCGTCCGTCCTCGCTAAATCTCTGTGACCGTTAGCACTAGAAAGCTGAAATTTGGTACCAATATGTATATCAACCACGCCGACAAAGTGGTAAAATAAAAATTGGAAAAAAAAAATATTAGGGCAGCCCAGGTATATGTGAAGAGGGAAGTGATTTTTTTTTAATTTCAACCCTGACGTGTAATATTTTTGAATAGGTATTTAAAAATGAAAAGGGGTTTACTAAAATCAGTTTTTGATAATGTCAATAATATCGGAAATAATCGCTCCAAAAGGAAAAATTAATGCGTCCCTCTAACTTTTGACCCGTAGGTTTCAAAAATATGAAAAAAATCTGGAAAGTAGAACTTTATAAGGACTTTCTAGGAAAATTATTTTGAACTTGATAGAAAGAACAGTTTTTGTACAAAAAAGACAAAAAGGTTGTACAAAACAATTTCTGCGTACTTAGTATGTCAACGTAACAAATAGCCTTTTTTTTTAACTTATAAGTGGGAACACTTATTGTGACGGACGGGAAATTACGGGCCTACATTGAGCGTGGCCCGACACGCTCTTAGCCGGTTTTTTATATTCTAACAGACAAAAATAAATAAATTTGGGATCTGCTTTGTTAAAATGTGCAAGTTTCAGCAACTGAAAGTACTTAAGAATTCAAACAACTTTTGCTACAGGAACTACTCTTAGCCTTAGATAAAGACTTACACGTTGCAAAGCGTGTGCTTTGCTTGACTAATATTTGCTACTGACATTGTCACAGCGGAATATATCTAAGCTAAAGGATATGAGAAATATTTATTTATCTCGATCTTAAGTTAAGATAATTAGCACTACTTTGGCCAAGCTTTACTTCTCTCTCAGTCACACAATTGAAGAATAAAAGAACATAATAAAGACGAGAACATAGCTAAGCCTAAGTTCAAATGTTGTTATTTCATTTATCGAGGTAATAAAAGTACCTTCACTAAGGTAAAATCAGGTTAGAGCAGCGGTCGGCAACCTTTTGGCAGGCAAGGGTCGCATAGTGACAAAATGAGATAAAGGCGGTCGCACTTGTGTAATAATTTGGTAATAGGTTTCATCTACCTATCTGTGTAGGTTAAAAGTGCTTAAAACCCCTTTTTATTTGTTTATTAAGATTTAATAAATAAGAATTTCAATGCGCAAAGGGAATTGTCATTGATAGATATGAGGGAAAAATCAAGAAATTTCCAATTCTAAACCGCGTATGTTGCTGACCGCTGGGTTAGAAGATGGTGGAAAACACAGTCATCGGTGCCGATTCCCTTGGTCACAAACTAGACTAATTTTAAGTTAAATGCATCTTTCTCTTTCCATTTCTTAAAGAAAAGGACGGAAGATACAACTTAGTTTGATCCTGTCAAATTAGACAGCGCCGGAAGAAAATTGACGTATATTTAGACGCCATGTTTTTAAAACGCGTCTAAATTATCTATGGAGTGTCTAAATTTGACAGGACTTAACTAATATTTTATCTTCTGTTCTTTTCTTAATTAAATGGAAAGAGAAAGATGCACTTAACTTAAATTTACGTTAGTTTGTGAACAAGAGAATCGGCACCATTGCTGTATCTTCTACAACAGAGTACCTACTTATGTAAGAAGTTATGCTTGAATGGAACTAACCGTGTTTTCATAACACAGTTTGTACGGATAACCTCATAATCTAACTGGATTACATTACCCATGAGATTACAGATTACCTATGAGATTCTGCAGTAAGTATGCATTTATTTTTTGTATACAATTTCCCAGAGTTTTTTTTTGTGAGGTATGAGGAATAAAGTATGAATACCGATATATTTTTGGGTCACCATCTATATAGGAAGAAACATTGATCACTATCGTTGCTCGAGGCGAATTGGTAATCAAGATTAAATACAAATGATGTGGAAATAAAAATGTCACTTGCTTGAATTACCAAAAAGTTAAATTTCAATATCGGTTGTTCCGCGGTGTAATAAACATAATATAAAACATTGACAAGCTTGTTTTGCACGTCACATGTTTTTCTATTATCTAAAGTACCTATTTCTTTATTTATTCATGAATGTAAGCGTTGAAGAAAACCGAAGCTTAACGGGAAAAGGTATAGGTATATATATTGTGTAGTGAGTTATATCAGGGAAATTGGTTTTCAGTTAGCTTGTTAGTTTAAGTAATGAAGTGGCAGAAAGTTTAGTTTAGACAGTTTAGTTACACTGCAACCTGCGAGGTTCTCTGAGATGTTCAGTTCATCTTGAATGATACGATAAATAATATGTTGTTTACTTACGAGAATTGATGAAAACCTGTTAATAGTAATGTGGAAGTAACATAGTTATTATAATAGGCGCTCCACCCACTGCACCGCTTCCCGTCGCGTAGCGCGGGATTGCAGATTTTTACCATTGCGCCTTCCCGCGCATTGTGTTGTGCTAGGCGTGATTTTTATATAAATTGAGATACTTGCATACATACATACAATGCATCCCGGCGCTACGCGACGACGGGGCGCGTTGCAGGGGGTGGAGCGCTTTATTATTTCCTCGTTCGTAGTAGTGGACATGTGTTTTCTCATTACTCACTGATCATTAAAATGTATAAATGCGTACTTATACTACGTACTATCAATCATTAAAATTAAAACATTGCATTGTTGCCAATTTATTGCAGCCACATATTACCGGTAAAATATGACCCGGAACGAACACCCATAAGAAACTTTATTGACGTCTAAGCACGAACGCGCCGTGTAAACGTAATAATTCAGCGGATTTTACAATCGAAAAGTTCCACACCGTGCTATTCCCATAAAACGCAGTATTTAACACGACACGTTACAATTTCGATTATCGACTCTTTTCCATTAGGTGCATTTAATCGGACTTATGGTTATCGGCTATTCAAAAATCCGAAGACCTAAACAAAGTGATTTTTGTACACATAAAAATAAGTAATAATATTTTATTGTAACAAAATCAACCTAATATAAAAAAAAAATTAAATGTCACATACAATTAGTATAGCTAATATACTATTACAATCAAATTTTAAAAAAGCAAATTTTAATATTGCTTAAATTCTAATACACTGATGTATTACGGTAATAAAATATCTGGGGGATAACGTTATATTTTCTTGATTTTCTTAATTTATGTAAAAGTTTATAACTTCCAGAAACTGTACAACAGACACTTATGTTCATGGTGTTCTATTCTAAACATACTAAAAATATATTTACTGTTACTAAAACTAAAATATTGAATGACGTGAACCATTGATCATCTTACGATTGACGTCGATAGAGCGATCGAGGGTAAATATATTATTTCCAAACATACAAAAAATAAATCTCAGGTAAATTGATATGAGCAAAGAGTGTTTTTACTCACAGTTGCGTTCACAGCCTTCCGTCTTCTACGTTTAACGATTATTTTTCAATAAAAAGTATGTAGTTAGAATTTTCATTAGTATTGTACAAGTTTGTTCCATTAAACATTACAATAAATTAAATAAATAATCAAATATAAGAAATAGTAGTTTTTAATGCACGGTGCATTAAACCTTCAAACACGCTTAGTCGTTGAAAGGTTAACCTCTCATCGACCAGGCGACAGCCGGCTGTCGGTGTGCTATTGTCTTTCTATTGTGTCTGGAATCACGCGTGTTTGAAGGTTTAATGCACTGTGCATTAAAAACTACTAAATCACATGAGATTTTTTGGTTTGTTTATTTTTCTGTGTATAAAAAGGGTTCGTATGTCGTGGTCTGTCTTCTTTCGTAATACATATAGTTAGAACCACAGGTTAGAACAAACCACCGAGGTTTGATTCTGTACCCTTATTAATCTCGTCTAAGATGTCGAAGGAGGTCAAGGTCAGGCATCAAGGCAAAGCAGGAAGATAAAGCTATCTACCTGTGATTAAGTCCAGTGTTGACACTTGATCATCGTTATCTTTACCTTAGGTAATATCGACTATTTGCTTATCTATTGACAATATAGTTCAACAATATAGTGCAAAATCAGATAAGATCCATATCTGGACGATAGTGTAGTATTGTGAATTTTATAACTATTGTGTATTGCTTCCACCGCTTCTGTACGCAAATAAATTAAATTACGCAATTATACAGTTAAGTAACGACTTGTTATTTACTATTAATGACTGAATAAAATTGTCTATTTTCATTACAATTAATTTTATATGTTGTGTTTGAGTCAGTATTTTTAGCAGTGTCACGCAAGCTAGAGACAAGCAATTAAGACAATTGAAAGCATTAATTTACAAGTATGAGTATTGTTATATGTCGTGTGTTATTGTCCGGGGTAGTCATGAGTGGCGCTAGTGTCAGGCTCGTAGTGCCAGTTGAATGCGCGCATTAGCAGCAAGTCCTTGAACACGGAGGCAGACTTGTGCGGAGTGCGCGTACGATCAAGATTGTTGTAGCCTATCTTATACAAAACTTTTTTTTTTTTTGGTGAGTGGGAAATCATCCAATGAGTGCTTCCGTCCTGGGTGCGGCGGGAGGGCGTGTCAGACTCTTACTGACTAAAACCCACTCATGTTCCTTCGATTGCCCTTTTATGTTCCAGGGTCACGGTAACTATTATAAACATTCCGCAACCCCATCTTATACAAAACTAGCTACCAGCCCCAGCTTCGCGCGGGTGTAACAAATCTTAAAAAATCCCGGCTTTTCTCTACTATAATAAGTATGTATTATACATATAAACTTCCTTAAGTACCACTCTATCTATTAAAAAAAACCGCATCAAAATCCGTTGCGTAGTTTTAAAGATCTAAGCATACATTGGGACAGACGGTGGATAGCGACTTTGTTTTATACTATGTAGTGAAGAGTTTACTGAAATAAACATAACTCTGATAGAAACGCGTAATGATACACTTATAAATTCTATGGGTTTTTGATTGCTTAGGAGAACACAAATTACATGTGTTATTTAGTACTTCACACAGCTCGTCTCGTGAGCTTCTGAGATGTAGTGATAAACTGCTATTAATTTATCACATCTGGTCTCAGGATTCTGGCTGATCGTGTTATTTTTATTTTTTTTTATTTTAATTCAGTCTAATTCGATTTTATTCGATTGATTTGTATTGGTCTAATTTGATTTATTATATTTTATTCTGTTTTGATTAATAGTGCAATTTTAGTTAAGTTTACTTTTTTTTTATATTGTGTGTTTATTTTATTACTTTTCCGAGCAACGACAAAGTTATGTAAACCTGTAATTGGTGAATGTATTAGCTTTAGTTCCATAGACATCTCATTGCCATTGTTAAATGCATCCACTGTTGGTTTACTTTTTAATAAATAAATAAATAAAACAAATATTTAATCTAGCAAAGCCTAATTGTAATAGATAAGTTATCAGACTCAGGTGTATCTACTCATTCATTCGAGATAGCCGGCATCAAGGGACCTTCCATGGGAAGCGACGAAATCGTTGTCATCCAGATTTGAGAAGCCACTCTCAACGATATACTATAACGACGAATTGTAGCCTTTTCTAAAGCCCTTTCGACCTACTCTGAAATAACGATAGATTCATCAAACAAATAAATATTTTGAACGCACCTTAATAAACCAAATGTTCCCAATCACCGGGTTGATAGAGCTCATTTCTCAAGTAATCATAAAACGATAGAAATGATAGAATGTCATAAAGGCCAAGAACTGATTAATTTCTATACACCAAATTAGTGGAATAATGGCTTAGTCAGAAAGTAGAATTTATACTCCTTTAAATATTCCGCTTCTTCACGTGTGAATTTTGGTAATCTTGATTTAAGAGACATTTTTCCGCACTTTTGGAACCCATATTTTTTTCAGGCACATGGAAATACATGGTAAGTCGGAAAATTTCGTATGACCATAAATACCTCACCGAAGTGGACAACATCGGTATTTTTGACGTTATAGTTAATAATACGGCAAAAGGATTATTTATTAAGTAATTTCTTCTTCGGCACTTCATTTACAGCTTTAGATAAAATCAGCGGTCTCAAAAAATTCAGCGCTGAGAGCTATAAAGATCGACCCATTATATTTTGACCTAAATTCCTGATCATAAAGTGGTAAACCTTGATGTGTGCCATTAAAAGGTTTTTTGCGCACATGTGTACTCACCTAAACATTACAGATTCACTCTGGCTGCTTTAGTGTCAGCTTTAGAAGAACTCTCTAGGTTCATTTATTGTGATCCAATACTTTTATCTATCCCAGTATAGACGATGCACAAAAAATTCGCAAACCAATCGGTTATTTGTGGGTTATTCTACACTTCCGTCTTGTAATCTTTGCGGTAAGTCCCAGTGATATTAGGTCACCATCGCGCATCGGCTCGCTAATGTATTTAACTACTTTATAAATTACCTCATCATCTCTTTTGTAATTGTGATACTAGTCGCCAGCGAGTGTCCATGTATTTAGTATGTCATAGTAGACGGGGAATCCCTCAAAGATTCGTAATTATGAAAGCAACTAAGATATAAACAATAACATAAAGTAATATTACAATTCGTCTGATTTAAATCAACCTTTACGCACATAAAACCTGCTTTGGGAACATCCTATTTTAAGCTAAGCCGGCTGACTAGCAACAAAATATCAATCGTTGAACATTTATTGAAGATCTTATCCTCATCTAAGTGCCTGTCGGGTGCCAAATATGGATTTTGGATGTAGATACTAAATAAACGTTTTGCAAATGTCGCCAATTGCAATAACCATTAAGCATAAGATGGTCTGTTTTGGGAAAATATCTACCTACCTTTATTTTTATTAGTAGTATGTCTCAGTGAGAAGCACTGGTGCCTAATACTTTACTGTTTGACTATCTGCCTGACTACCTGACGTAATAATTTCTAAATCAATAGCGTTTTGTTACCATGTATGTATTCCATTTGAAAAGTATTTCCTTTTTGTATAAATAAAATAAAAATAATATTAGTCTATTACTGTCTCACAGCTAGGTGAAAGCTTGCTCTCATGGACAAGGAAGGCACGAGCAGAGCATCAAACAATTTGCTTGGTCAAAACGGAATAGGGATTTCAATCTTTTTATGAAATATTTGTGTTTAATATTTGACTTGTTTGTAAAAGTGCACGTGAGGATGTTTGTTTCTCTTTCACGCAAAAAGTACTAAACGGATTTTGATGAAACTTTACAGTAATGTAGCTTATACATCAGAATAAGATATAGGCTACATAACATCACGCTATGAGCTACGGTAGCGGAGCAGTAAACAAAAACGTAACGGAACGCGCGTGAAACCGCGGGGGACAGCTACTTTATAATATTTAGTAGGATAGATGAATAGCACGATAAACGGCTCCTCTTCTATTATTGTCAATTCACACGAGCCTCGTTAGAGATTATATCGAAGACAGCTGATAGAGAACAACACTGAATATAAAAATAGTTTATACTGCGGATATCAGTGCTATCAATTTAACGGCGTTTGTTTTATTGTTTGGAATGTTTGGTTATATTTATCACCCAGAATCGTTATGTCGGACTTTATCTTCGGATCTTACATGAGATTCTTAAATTCTGTTTCTATGCTTATTGAGGTGAGCAAAATATTTTTTTATTTGTTGGTTTTTCTATAACCTGTGGTGCTGTTTTTGGGTAGAAACCAATTTACTCGCATAAGTGTTTATTATATTTTGATTAAGTACCTATAATAAACGACGACTCACGTTGACATTTTACTTGGCTGGAGGTTCTTTTCACTTACAGGTTCCCGGGATACGTCGTAAAACGATAAAACCTTGATCTCTCATCGGTTACTTTTAGTCAATTGTTGAATTTTATAGAGGTCAAGAACCTTTCTAAATTAGTTAAGCCGAAAGCCCTCTTCATTTCCATTCCTTGTGGGAACTCAGAGTCCTGGGTAAAATCAATAACGTCTAGACATCTCTCTTTGCTAAGCCATAAAGTCGTGTAGGTTCTTGATAGCACTTTTTACTGATATTTTGTACGTGCGTCCGCAAAGATTTGGTCAATTATGGAAGGTTCCAATTGTGATACTAAGCTAGAGACTGTTCTAAAATCGATTTTAACCTTTCGACGACCAAGCGTCAGCCGGCTGACGCGTTGTTATTATCTTTCTATTGTGTCTCGAATCAGGTGAGTTCAAAGGTTTAATCTACTTCTGAAATGAGTAGTCCTTTTCAGATTTAAACTTTACGTGGGAGGAGTTGTATTGCCCCAAAGCTATCATCATGTTTTCAACCTTATCCCAGCTATATTAGCGTCGTCGTCTTTCAGTCAAACCGGATCAAAACTTAATGCCTGTGTTTTACGAGTAGCAACTGCTTATAAGTCTTGTTGTCTGCCTTTCTGGCTTCTCACTACCGGAAAGACCTACGAATAATTAAGTATTTTCATATTGATACGTATAATCATCATAAAACACATAGCCTAAATAAATATAATATGTTAAAATAAAAGAAATTACACTTTTTTTTACTTTCTTTTTAATTTTACAAATCTTACTTAGTGTATCAGTTTTAGAAAGGTATATAGGTAAATTATTATCTACCTTTCTAAAACTGATACGATAATTATGACCTATACAGAAAGACTCTGAATAGCTGCGTACCCACCTAGCGCACAGGCTCGCGTGGCAGCCTCGCGAGCCAAATGCCTCGGCTGGTGTGGACGTGCCTCGGCCTGCCTCGGGCGCGCGTTTGCTCGACCGAGCACGGCTCGGCCTCGAGCCATCTGTTGTTGGTAAACTTGACGCGCTCAAAGGTGCCTCAGTGAGGGCTGTGCGTTAGGTGGGGACGGTTATGTTTTGGCTCGCTCGCGAAGCTACTTCAAGTTTTGTTTCTTGCCGTGTTTGTCTTCTTTAATTTTGATATCATATTGGTGGCGACGCTCATAAATTTTTCTAATCCAGAAGCGTCTAGGTTTTTTCTTGATACGTGACTGTTTTCGTTTCTTTAAACAATAAGCAGCTAGGAAAATAGCTGCAGCTGAAAATACACGACTGTCCATTACGAATACTCGCGGACTTATGATGGCTCAGCCTGCCTCGCGAGGCGGCCTCGTGTAAATTGAACAAAACTACTGAGGCTGCCGCGGGAGCCATCGCTCGCGATCCGGACACCGAGGCTGCCGCGCTAGGTGGGTACGCATAAAGCTGTGTACAAATTACGCGCGGCAGCCGTGCGAGCCAATGTTCGACCAGATTTGACGTTAATTTGGCTCGCGAGCCAAATCGCACATTTAAAATTTGTAGAGCGCGGTTCATTCTTCAGTTGATGCCTGCAAGTATGGACGAGTTGTTTGATGCCAAAAGTGTAGTCATTTTTTTTTCAACTCAGGAATAGCTATATTCATTTTTTACTTATTTCAACCCACGCATCACGCCTCAGGATTTATTGTGGTATTGCAAGCATTTGCTGTTCCACAACAACTCATTGGCGCCATACAATTGTATTTAGTACACGGTACCTTTCGTTGTCCATCGCGACGATGTTTGCGCGAGCCAATTCACCGCAACTATACCGTCCAAAACCGACAGCGAGCGGTTCGCCGCGCGGCACGTTCGAGCGCGGCGATGTTCGAGCCACCGCGCGCGGCAACCCCGTCTACATAGTGCGCGGCCGCCGCGCGCGCCAATGTTCGAGGGTTTGCCGCGCGTAATCTGTACACAGCTTTATAATTAGGGCTCCTTTGGCACAATTGTGCACTAATCAGAGTCTTTTCACCTTTAAAATAATTTATTAATTATGGAGAATATACTAATCACAACTGTGTAAAGGATATTTGATCGTATTGTTATAACATTTCAATGTCCGGGGTCGATAGTCATGACCCTGGTGTCAGGCACGTAGTGCCAGTCGAGCGCGCGCGTGCGCAACATCTCCTTGTACACGAAGGCAGATTTGCGCGGAGTGCGCGTGCGATCAGGACTGTCGTAGTCCACCTTGTACAGACCGAACCGCTCACTGAAATAAATATAATTAACTTAAGACATTGAACTTTAAGTAAAAATTAGGTCGTGTTGTCAATAAGGCTCTGAACTTACGTATAACCTTGCATCCACTCGAAGTTGTCCATCAGACTCCAGACCGAGTAACCTTTGATGTTAGAACCCTCGTCAATCGCGTCGAGCATAGCGCTTTGGTATTGTCTCTGGTAAGAGATCCGATCATCGTCTTCTAGACCACCATGGTTTGAGTAGCCATTCTCCGTAATAATCATAGCAGGGTTATTGTAATATTTCCTGATTTTGGTCAACAGTTTGTAAAAACCCCATGGAACAACCTGAGAATAAAAGAGTTTTGTTATTTTGTAAATAAACGGTTCTGTACAATTTCAAAGACACCTTTTACCTTAAGGAAGCCCGACGCGCCATGTTCCCAGTCATCAGGTTGATAGTGCACATTTCCTAAGTCGTCGTAGAAGGACGGAATGTCGTATCGGCCCACTGCTGATTCATTCCTATACACCAAATAAGTCGAATAGTGATTTAGGCCAAAGAAATCGGAGGTTCCCTTTATGTATTCAACTTCCGTCGGTGTAAATTCTGGCAACCGAGATCTAAAGAAACCTTGTTCTAAACTTTTCGCTGCGATTTTTTCCTTAAAGATCGCTGGGAAGTCTCCGGTTTCGGAGAATATGGGATGTGCCCAAGCGCCCCACTGGAATAAATAATATCGGCATTATCATGATTGTAATGACAATAAAGACATACACTTCATAGGAGACATATTTTGGGATAGTTAGTTATGAAAATATAGAACTGTAAAAGGTGTGGATGGAATAATGTTATCAACCTATTCAATATTACATAATTAACTTACATCTTTACTTTAAAAAAAATTGGTGCGCACAAATTCTATCATTTCTGATCGTAGAAACTTTACCTAACTAGTGTAAATTCAAATTCTCTTACCTCGAACTGATTAGAAACATCGGCAGCTTCGATTTCATTATCGGTTTCGGGTTCAAAGAATTGAGCACTCATCGATATAAAGATGGATCCATTATATTTAGGTCTAAACTCTTGATCATAAACATGGTAAGCCTTGGCGTGAGCCAACAACAGGTTCTTCGCGCACATATACTCACCAACGCCTTTGATATTCAGTCTGGGAGCTTTGGTATCAGATCCGTACCCTTGATAGCAGATTGCCTTTGGTTCATTTACTGTTATCCAGTACTTGACTCTTTCACCATACAGTCCAAAGACGACGCGTGCATAATCTGCAAACCAGTCGACTATTTGCGGGTTGGCCCACCCTCCCAAGTTTTGAAGCTTTTGTGGCAAATCCCAATGATAAAGCGTTACCATCGGCTCAATGTTGTATTTAAGCATTTCATCAATTAAATTGCTGTAATATTGAGCTCCTGATTCGTTTATATGATCAGGAAAACTGGTGGGCAGAATACGAGACCACGATAAAGAAAATCTGTAAAAATCGATTCCCAATTCCCTCATCATCTCAACATCTCTTTTGTAATTGTGATACGAGTCGCCAGCGATGTCTCCATTTAAGCAATCTGCTATCGAACAAGGATCAGAGTGGGTCATATGATCCCAGATGTTTTCAGATTTACCTAAAAGCCAACAAATAATAGTTAATTATTATAAATCTTTTTTAATGAATATAATTTAATTTATTCTCTCTCAATCTTTACCGTCTGCATCCCAACCTCCTTCTATTTGATATGACGCTGTAGATGTTCCAAACATAAACCCTTTGGGAAATGTTCGTACATTATGTCGCTCAACTTGTGCTGCCTTGCACTCAGACAAAATAAATGCAAATAATCTGAAAAAAATATAACTATATCAGTTTTATTAAATTTACGAATTACAAAGAAAATATTATTATTAATGTTTACTTACATGAAACCCCCTGCTGATTTAAACAACATCTTGTGTTCACTTAAACTACTGAATAACATCAAAATATCAATCTTTAAACATTTATTGAAGATCTTATCTTCATCACCATCTAGGTGTCGGGTGAAAAATACGAATCGGAGTTTGATAATAAACAGGCACCTTGGTAACGTTACCAATAGATAACTATCAAAGATTGTACTTTTTAGTGGCTTGCCCTAAAGATTAGTAAGGGGAAGAAACACTATTTCCAAGCTAGATGTTATTGTGATAAGGTTGGTAAAAGAAATCAATTTTCCTTTTATGATAATTATATAATTAGATTTCCACTTTTATTTCAGATGATAAAATAGTACTTACATTCAGTCTGTTAACGCTAGTTCTGGGCGTGGTCTTTATTAAAAAAAAATGCACTATAAAATAGTGTAATTTCCAGGGTTGGTGGTTAGCCAGGTGAAGGATGCAGGTGCGGTGGGCGGCGTGGGCGCTGGCGTGGTGCGCGTGCGCAGCGGCCGCGCCGGCCGAGCCGCGCGCGCCGCTACCCACCGCCACCGCCGCCGCCGCCGCCCCGCCGCTGCCCGTCTGTGAACCCCTTGTGCTGAAAAACCCGCCGCCCATGCCATCAGTAAGGGTTGAATATTTTTTAAGGTTGTACTGTGCGTCTACCCATACCCATCTTTGTTTTCAAAATGGATAAGGATAATTTTAATAATCCTTGGAATGTACGACCTGTTTTAATTTGATATAAAAACAAATAGGTATTAAGAGTTATGTCCTAAATATGGAAATATATATATTTTATCTTTATGAATGGCATGATATGAAAATTGAATTTTCTCAATTTTATTTTTATGTTTTTGATTTGTTTCTCTTTAAAGATGTTTAATTTGTTTTTGTTAGCTTAGCTGTTAAATTTCTGTGCATGCTGTGGTATCCTATAAATGAAGGGGTACACCAACTAAATACCTAGTTTAAGTTTATATATTGTTACGTTTACTTCTTTGTTGGAGATCCTAAATAAATAAATAAATGTGATGTATTAAAATTGCAGAACTCCCGCGAGCACGAGGCGGCGGCCATGCACACGGCGCGCGCGCTGGCGGAGCTGGTGCAGCAGGGCGTGGCGGACGAGGAGCGCGCCGCCGCGCTGGCCCGCGCCGCCACGCGCGCGCCCCTCGCGCCCCCGCCCGCCGCCGTCGCGCTCGGCGCCCCGCAGCTGCACCTCGGCGTGCTATACATAGCAGAGCCGCCCAGACTTGTCGTCTTCCAACAAAACAACTCAATCGTTTTACGACAGTTTTGGAGAACTCTGGCATCAGCATGGAATGCGACTACAGCGGTGTGGTCGAACGCGTGGTTCTCTTGCGATAAAGATGGTGAAGGCTGGTGGGGCGGCGTAGCGGCGGCTCGTGGCTCGGGGCCCGCCAGATCTGCTGCAGCTATCTTCCGCCGCTGGCCTGCACTGCCTTGTGAAGAGGCTATGAATGATTGGCTCGGTGGTGCTCCTCTATGTGAAGCTGCTACGACAGACTGTGAAGCTACTCCGTCATTCGGTTCTGGAGATCGAAGGATAGAGGTAATAGACATTTATACAGGGTGTCCCACGGCAATGCCACATGGAGGGAAAGTATCTTAAATATTGTAGATAGAGCATTTTACTGAAAGAAGACATTATTTGAATTTTGAAAACATTTTAAACTGCATTCATAAATATTTAAATAATTACATAGTTGAACCGGGAATCGAACCTGTTACTCGAGAAAATTAATTAGCCTGTAGTTTTATCCTACAGATCGAAAGGCTTCATCACAAGGATTATTTTTTGCTAAATAACATAGTGTCACAAATAGAAGAAAGACCATGTATTTTAACATTTTTAATACAAAATTAGTCAATTTTTAAAATGCTCAAAACTAGTCCTTTCTTCTTGAATACAAAGTGATAACTTTGATTATTTTGATCCATAACGATTATTTGGTCTTGTTGTGGTGGATATTTATTTATTTAAATGATGCGTACTACTTAATTGGGTAGATTAATTAGTAATAAGTAGTTATGATTGTCAATTGTATGTCCTTACGGCAATGTAAGCTTTTAACTTTTCAGAACAAAATTTACATCAAATGTTAAAATTCACGGTCTTCTCTTTATTTGTGACACTATGTTACTTAGCAAAAAATAATCCTTATGATGAAACCTTTCGATCGGTATGGTAAAACTACAGGTTGATTATTTTTTCTCGAGGAACAAGTTCGATTCCCGGCCCAACCATTTAATTATTTAAAAATCTATGAATGCCATTTAAATTGTTTTTAAAATTCAAATAATGTCTTCTTTCAGTAAAATGTTCTATCTACAATATTTAAGGTACTTTCCCTCCATGTGGCATAGCCGTGGGACACCCTGTATAGGAGTGTTGCCTATATTGTACCAGTTATCAACCTTACAAGCTGTCACAAAAACTAATTACTTAAGAGGATTGTATAAAGTATATGTATAAAATGAAAATTAATAGAACAGGTCTTCGTTTCTTTTTACTAAAAATAAACGGTTGTTCTATAGGTGTTCATTTTATATTACTAACACAAGCATATAAGAAAATACCACAATTAAATCCAGTAACTGGATAGTGGAGGTCAAATAGACAGTCGCTTGACATAAAACACTGAAATTCAGCTGAAACCGGTTAGGCTGGAAGCCGACCCCAACGTAGTTGGGAAAGTTAGAGCGATGAAGAAGACTCTGCTACGTTATCAAATCCAAAATGTGTCATGCTGAAGGTAGCACTTCTTTTTAGGTTACCAATCCAATTCAAACATTACAGTTTGGTTTTTTTGTACGATCTGGTTTGAATTTGGCAACGTAACTCTACTACAATTGTTATGTTTAATAATCAATATGCTGTTTCAAATTTAAAACCTCATTGTTGCAGTATCGATGTAAGTGTCAGGCAGATCACTGGAACGTAGGCGGCAGCGGGTGGCTGAGCGGTGCCACGATAGCGGCGGATGACTCTGGCCCGCTGTCGTGCACGCCCTGTGGCATGGGCAGTGACTCCACGGCGTGCCTGGCCGACTCGCACCGCGTCGCCGTGCTCGGCAGCAATGTCGGCGGCATGCTGCTCTGTCTCGTCACCGCCGTCATTATCTTCCAGAAGAGGAAATGTAAAGTAAGTTGCAATGAAAGGCAGTACAATGATTTATATGTCTTCTTCTTTCTGCCCTTATCCCATTTTACTTGGGGTCGGCGCAATATGTTTTTTTCTTCCATACCAACCTATCACTATCACTTGCCTTTTTTCTCCTTCATTATCATTCTTTACACAATCTATTCATTTTTTCTTCGGTCTTTCTCTCCTCTTCCAACCCTCTGCATTCATGCTCATAACTGTCTTAACTTTATGCATCTCACCCCTCCTCTTTACAAGCCCATACCACGACAAACAAAATGACATATCGATTAATTAATTGTTTCGGAATACATTACGGGTTTCTTTGATGATTTCAGGCAGTAGCGGTGGGAATGTGGACAGTACTAGAGGTTGTACTTCTAGGAGCATTTTTGATGTATGCTTCTGTAAGTATTTAATTATTTTTAAACTTCATATAAGTTTTCTGCTGGACCCTAATTAAGGAAAACACATCGTACCTATATCGTTTCTAACGTAAACGTATCCTATCCTTCTTAACTTAAATGTACCGATAGTTTAGATAATCTTAATCTTATCGTAATTCAAGTACGTTCAATAATTTCCAAAAACTCCACTATGCATATATTTGCACTCGTTCCCACGTGTGTTATCATTATCATCTGCCCTGCATGGCTTTATCTTGTGTGCAAAAACAAACGATATTCAGTGGTATTATACGTTATCGTAATCAGCAGAGAGAGACAGTTAACCAGTAACCACCTCCGCATAAGCTCACTGAGCGTAGATATTTTAGCTGCATTTTTTGGCTGCATCATACCACTACTTCGAAAAAAAAATCTTCTACGACTTTAACTCTCAATATATCAAAAGAACTGAAGTGTACAATAATATGTATTTGATAGACAACAAACCAACTAGAGGGTTGGTAATATTTAACACGTACGACAAAATTAAATGTGACTTATTTTACACTGACAATTTTTGATTTTTTATTGGTGTGATTGGTTTCCTTTACCGAGGTTAATATAAACCTGTTGCCTTTATTTCTAGGCTGCATCCCAGTTTATATCGGCGGCAAAATGGCGGTGCATAGCAGGCGCGTGGCTGCGGGAGCTCGGCTTCGTGGCGTGCTACGGCTCCGTGGTGCTGCGGCTGTGGGTGCTGCTCGCCGAGTTCCGCACCAGGAAGGCACATCGGTGGACCCCTAGGGATTCAGAGGTACAGCCACCTGAACAGTTTCTAAAAATGTCGAAGAATCTTTCAGCACATGTATGGTATGATTACGTGGAGCATTTACTTTAACCTTTCAACGACCAACCGGCTGTCGGGCTGTTATTGTGTCTCAAATCACGTGTGTTCGAAGGACTAAATAACAATCATCAAACAAGTAAAGAAAATAAGGAAATAATAGGTTTGAGAGAAATAATAAACAGTGCCTACGCTTTTTGACCAAATTAACTTTAGGATGCGAAATACCAGTATCTGTTATAGTTCTTGGTCTGTCTCATCTAGAGGCCTGACTAAGGATTCCTGAGAATACGCTTAAAAATTTTGTTATTAAATGTTCTCGTAAACTTTTTAGTTGCGTAAAGTGTAAATAAATAAAGAAGTTATATCCATATAAATTTAGGTGCTGCGCGTAGTAGGCGCGATGGTGTTGGGCGCAGCGTGTTACCTGGCGGCGTTCACGGCCACGGCGGCGTGCGACGAGGGCGCGGGCGGGGGGGACGCCTGCGCGCGCGCCGCCTGGCACCACGTCACCGCCGCCGCCGAGCTGCTACTGCTCGCCGCGGGGCTGCGCATCGCGCATGCCTCCAGAAATGCCAGCGTGCCCTTCCAGGTATAAGTGTTACTTTAAAAAACTTATCTATAAAGTTAATATCAATTGACTTTTATGCATAGCATCAGCTGTTGCTAGGACTAGGCATCAGAATTCCAACAAATGTTCATGGATTATTATTTAGCATGGTATTTAACCTGTCAAACCCCGCGGCCTTCACGGCGGGTTAAACGGTTGTCTATATATAATTGGATTTGTATACTGTAGTCTACAAGAATGCTGTAGACCGTGTACTGAGTGGGTTTTAGGTTTCTAAATACTGATGGTGTTGATCAGGAGCGCAGCTGGCTGGCGGCGGCGCTGAGCACGGAGGGCGTGTGCGGCGTGTGGTGGCGGCTGGTGGCGTGGGGCGAGCCGGGCGCGGCGCCGGAGCGCTGGCCGCTGTCGGCGGCGCTGCGCGCGCACCTGTCCGCGGGCGCCGCGCTCGCGTGCGTGCTCGCGCCGCGCTTGTGGCACGGCTACCGCGCGCGCTCTCTTGCGCAAGAAGTAAGAATCACGATGCATTGTAAAAATTTTCGATGTCACCCATAAAAAAGTCTCATGCCCATAGTTTTTCTAACGCATTTTGTGATTTTCTAATTAAAATCAATATTGAATTTCAAACAAAACATTGAATTCGGGAACGAGTCCAAATGAGTGGTTAATTTTTCTCTAACTTATTATCGTAGAAAGCGTACAATATGATCGCCATGCCACGCCACAGAATAGGTAACATAAGAAGTGCTAATACTAAATATTTAAAGAAAAAATAACTAAATATTAAGAAAACGTATAATGAGCACAAATTCATTAGTAAACAACATTAATATAGGCCAAATTTAAAGAGTGCTCTGCGGTTCAGTCCTTTATTATTTATTGTTTATAATCATAACTTTCGATAAACTATAACCAAAGGTATCGCGTCGCGGCCCTGCGGAAGGCTTCGGTGCAGAAGGCGAGGAGGAACCAACCTCGGAAGAAGTTCGCGCCGAACTGAAGAGATTGTACGTCCAACTGGAGATCTTACGCAACAAGACGCTGCGGAGGGACAACCCGCACATCAGCAAGCGGCGCGGCGGCAGGAAACCGCCGCATCGACGGTTTTCGCTGCAGGTATATACGAACATGAAGACTTTTGTATTAGCTCTGATTGTAACAATATTTTCTTCTTTCATCACTAACCAAATTAAAAACAGAACAGTTTCCAAGTATTTGTTTAACAGTATTAACAAGATTTTCTTCATGATCACAGATTCTAACAACTAACTAAGTAGATTTAATGAGATACAATACTTAAAACTATGAAATTGTAGGGTGTGTTCTATAGTGTTTTAATTCTCCCCACCTTTAGATGTGTGTGGTCCTTTTAGTTCGTAATAACCGAGTTTGACACCGTTGTTAACCATTTTCGTATTGATTGTGTAAAACCTTTTTAATACCTGCCAAGGATGATTAAATTTTTAGTCTTGATATTCAAATCACGTCCTATAAACCTAGACACACATATAATTAGGCCCAACATTTAGAATGATAACCCGAAGTGTGACTAGTTTTAGGTACTGTCAGTCCTCGTATATAGGTGTTCTGTCCACTGTCATTAATTGAATGTTTCATCTTCCATCTTACACCGACTTTAGAAAAAGGGCAGCCGCGAAAAGGTAAGGAGGCGTACAGTACATACCTACATAATTATATAATAATTACCGCATGCGCACTGACGTGGAGCACCCGCATGACCCCTGTGGATGTCGCCTGTAGCGCCCGCGCCCCGCGCCCAGCGCCCGCGCCCCCGGCCCGCGCCCACTCCCTGCACTTCCCAGCCACACTACCTGACTGTCGCAATTTTTCAGATATTCGCTTTCTCTGTGCTCCCGGTGCCGAAATTAATTGTTACTAATTGGCAGAACATTCACCATTTTTTTTTTCAAGTGTCACTCTTATCCCTTGGTCTGACTTACGCAGGCTAACTGAACTGTAACTGTAACTAAGTGTTTTTTTTAATATTTTTATGTCTGTTATATCAAGTGCGGCTTTCAGTCCCGATTGTAATTAGATTTTGTTTCTAATAGCGACGCTAAGACCTGAAATCGGTTGATTTTCTATGTTATTGATGATGTAATATTTTAAAGATCTATTTGATTTTAAAAAGGTATTAAATGTTTTTACGACGCTTATTGCTACACAAGTTAATATGACGTCGATACTGATTTAAGAGCGCTTGTATTAATCATACGAAAAATAAGAGTCTACACTTGGTTTCTTCCATCAATCATCTATTTAACCTTTTCTAACTGGTAGTCAACTTACAACCTAACCGGATGCTGCTGATTACCAGTGCATTTGTATGGGCTGCCTATCTGACCCTTTTAACTATGGCTCCACTCAGATTTGTTAGACATAAATTCTGAGGGTGCGATTACTAAGCGTTTTTTAGACAAAGTCGACGTATTCAATACAAATAATATTGTTTACATAGTAATTACAGACTCTACTTAGCCGATACCATATGTCATACTGAACCGAGTACGAAGCAAGGTATTGGTTAATCTACTATAGATTTATGTACAAGCAAGCTCACCAACTATGCTATCTTTAACTACTTCACACAGAAATCAACTCATTTCATGGCTATTGCCAAACTTGCCTCGACGAATCCTAATGACGTGTGGTATGTTCAGGCGCTGCAAGCACGTCGAGGCTGCAAGGGCAAGGCAGGCGGCAGCGCCAGCGTCGTGGAGGCGAGCGAGGCGGGCGACGCGTCGCGCACGCCCGAAGACTCGGTGTGCTCGGCCGAGGGACCCAGCCACTACACTGACGGAGACACCCAAGCGTGATCACACTCGCACTCCTTTCCTGCACCACGATCGGTCATCCTCTCCTAGTAATACTATGTTGTATATTTACCTCGGAGTAGCAATGTAATGATATAGCCAATAACGGAACGACAAGCAATCGACATTTGGATCGGACGTTATAAGCGCCTTAACACTCCATTCGTTTACTACTCCGCGGTATTCTAGGACCGAAACCATATCTTACTGTTTGGTATCAGTGCCGATACGTGAAACTATCAAATGTCTCAGTAAAAATGATGGTTGAATTTTAGTAGGATATTAGAACGATTGTTGCGGATGTAAAGTTATATTTTTAATGCGAGAGTGGGTCGTTAGTCATTAAATTATTATGCCACCAATTTCTGCCCCATTATGGAATAATTTAAGTAATCACGGAGGTACAAACCGATTTCTACAAATCGAATCTATAAATTTACTGGCAATAATGCAAACTTAATTTTAATTGTAAACTGAAGTGAGATTAGAAAGAATGGTCCATTAAACAATAGTGCATTAACAAATGATTATATCTGGAATTGTTATCTGTAACGTAAGACATCATTAATAAAATTAGGTGTTGTGAAAATAAATATTTTTTACTGAAAATTATTTAAACATATTGCAATTTTATAATAATTATCTATTCGTGTCGTAACAACCGGAAGTCCGGAATAGATTCAATATATTTACATTCAGACTACTCCATGGAATTTGAATTAAATTAAGCAGAGAGCTATATGAAAGAAACTACAAAAGTTTGCTATAGAGTTAATATAGTTTTACAATAATTTATTAAGTACTACGTATTCTTTGTATATAAGCGGTACAGTCATATTACTGGATTGTCAGTTGTTTTATTTGTAGGGCATTCCATGGACGTATGTTTGAGCAGATAATATGATTGTACCACGAGTATATTAATTATTACGAGCAGTATTAGTAGAAGGTGTTAAACTGGGTTTAGCCTAAAATTACTCAAGATTCCTGTGTAACGCTGGTAGGTTTAACTTTAGCTTATTGCAAAATTAACCTCGTAATATACGGAAAGGCCTGTATCACGAGGCAGGACGTTCAATATTCTACCCCTTCGGGAGAAAGACTTGTTCTATATGTATGGCAATACTTAGTTCCATCCCTTTCTTCTTCCGCTATTAATCTTGAGTAAGACAACTAGAGCGTGTGAACCCAGACTCACTCTCTCTGCTTGCATTACCCGTAACATGTTCATAGCACATAGGAGTGATTTAATATCTTTACTTACCTAGGATTTGTGTACTGTGTATAACTGTAAATGTATCTGGTTTCATGTATCGCTGTTCAAATAGCTTCCTGTACCTTGTGTGTGTCGGCAGACCTCCTATTGTAAATGTTCTTTACAGTCTCGAATATATTCGCAATCTTCAGATCTCAGTGTTCTTTACTCTTTAGAAGTATGTCATCGTTTGCATGGAATTCCTCTGTTCAGTCTTAAGCACTATTATGAAAGGTTTTCTTATTGGTAGGTACTTATTTTTTTTTTGCAACTTTAGGAAATTCCGTTTATTAGTTCAATATTATGACTGCAATGTGAATCATTTACTGTTGTTTATATATTTTAAAATTTAAGTTTAAATTTTATTTAGTTTTGATTTAACAGAAAAGTGAATAAATAAATATGAAGTACACGCAATTAAGGAATTATGAGAGACTATTTATAAAAGAGGAATTGTTAATACTTGTAAAGTTTTACTAATAGATATTACAATTCGAATGTTTTTAAAACTTTCTCGAATATTGTTAGTGTTACACAGAAAATGCTTTATCTACAGTTACGAGTATGTTGTCATTGTTAAGTTATTTTTCGCGCACAAGCAAACCAACTTCCATTTTCGGTCTTATTTCTTAACTGCACATATTCATTACTCATGTTTTAAACTTTACATGATTTTTTTTATTGTATTCTGTATGTCCTGATCTTATAAATTGTTACCGGTTTTAGGGATCAATATTTTAGTTATACATAATTATGTTTAATTTGAATTAGCACGGGTACTAGTTTGTATGGATAATTATAATGATCGCAAAATATAATATATTTTAGATCATTTTTACGCGCAAATGTTTTGAGTTCTTTACATGTTATGTGATTGTTGTTTGTGTATATTTATAACTGGAATGATAGAAGAAAATTGTAAATATTAAAGCTAAAGATTTTATAGTATCATACGCATGATTTGTTTCAGTATTTATTAAACGTTGAGCTTTGTTCAATGTTTGTGGTGCGTGAGGCGTTTTGATGCCAAAAATAATATTATTAATATAACAACATATTATTTATTGAATAAATGACAATATTCATAATGCATTGTTTTATTTAAAATCTTACAAGGTAGGGTAGATATTTAAACAAATAACCAAACGATGAGAAGCTACGGCGTAGCAATCTTTTACGCATGATTATTTGTACAGTTTCTATGTAATTACTTAGTACTGCGTACCCTAATACCACAATATCCAAAAGTCAACTCATCGAGATAAAACTATAACACATATAAAACTACAACACATATAATAATTCGAGCTAACTAATCAATATTTGAAGATGACTTTTTTCGGATAGGATTTGCTACGCCGCCGTTGTAGCCGTCGTATTTCGATTCGTAACCGCATCCATCTATATCGGCTATATATATTACTTATATATTACTCATCTATGTATTACTAATATTAGTAAGATCAATCAACAAAATAGGATGATCTAGATGTACCCTGTGTAAAGCTACTAGGATGCTACGAAAAGTGCTACGAGGCTACGCCGTAGAAGGCATCCTTATTTTTCAACGCTCCTTTTGTTGTTGTCACTGACATGACAGTATGTGATACCTACGTTTATTTTTAAGCTAGCGATATGCAACATTAGACGCTAAAACAGTTGCTTAGCAACGGTAACTAGCTACGCCGTTATTAAGTACGCATTGGGGTGAAATAATTTTTATTTTTTGTTATTATTATGACGGAAAAGTCGCATCGCGGCGTATCGTGGCAACGTGGCTTGCAGGACACAAAGAAAGTCAGGATCCTGCGGTAACAGTAATGTGAGAGGTTTATAGAAGACTGGTCATGCAATACCTTGGGGACTCCACCACCTTCATCAATTAAAGTAATGGTTACTTAGTTGAAATGTCAGGTACGAATTCTATTATAAATCAACACCCAGACGCTTGCTTTTGTTAAATTAAAATAGCTTTGTTCTAGAAAAAGAAACCAACCCGCAATACACTGATAATTAAATTATTAACGTGAAATTAACTCAACATCCCAAATTGCTGGACAGCAATGGTATTCTATTGTTTTTAAATTCAGCAGTTCAATGAACTTTCGTCCAATGAACCTTCGTTCTTAGAAAACATCATTATTTTTGAATAGGTAATATCAAATATAATTATAGTTATTTTAATAGGGGAAATCACTTGTGTTTCTTTACAAAACTATATACTTTTATTATATTGTTAAATTACAAAGTTAAACTCAAATGAACAAATTATCAGGATTGTACACAGATTATGACTAGATGAGATTGCACGAAACTTGAGCTGGTAAGGTCAAGTTAATATTTACATTGTTCGTTAAGTAAGTGGTAACATATGTATGCACCGCACGCAAGCACTGAAGCGAGTGACTCCATAGTCAGCAAACCTTCGGTATTATACATGAATAAATAATGTTACACGTACTGTATATGCACCAACCATGTATGCAAGGTTACTACGAAAATAAAGAAAACGCTTTTTTGTGGATTGGAAATCATGAAATGACTTCTCCCACCCTCAGTGTCCGACTCTTACGGACTAAAACCTACCCATGCGCCTTCGGTTCACCTTTATGTACCGGGGCCATGGGAACTCTTTCGAACAATTCCGCAACCCCGGCAGGTATTGATCCTGAAAGAAAGAAAATGCTACTAATACGACGGTAAAAGCGTACATAAAATCAACAACCATTAACACGCTAACGAAGAATCCGCATTGGCTTTTTTAATAAAAAAAAAAAGATAAAACGAACGACAGGCTGACAAATAAATTGCGTCTGATTTTAAAAACGTGAACTCGAGTCGTTCGATAGATTGTTATAATCATATTGCTTTGTGCAAAGTGTCATCAGGTAACCCCACAGTAGAACTAGCTAATTATTAATTACCTCCTTCATGTAGGCGTATTGCACAAGTATGTGAAAAGTTGTTGTTGTAGCACATAAAAAAAATACAATTAAGGGGAAAAACATCTTTAATTTCGTAAGTCTGCGGCTTTAGCTTTGCTTTGCATGGCCATCAACTTCTAATAATTTTTTAATTAATTATATTTAAGTTAGCATATTTAGAACAATAACCAAAACACAATTTGTTATGAAGGAGTTTCATTGTCTGTCTCTGAATGTCTACTAATTTATATGGGACCAAAGAGACTTTTTTTTCCAGTCCCATTTTTCTTCTTACGGTGAATTTTGGGTTACCACACTCTTACAAATTTTATAATTTAAATCAGCTCATAATTAACGGAAATAGCGTAGCGCGTAGCGTATACTAGCGCTAACATTGGAATAATAGCGAGCGAGCTTACAATTTTCAACACCGTGCTACATAAAGGTTACCCACAAATAAGTACTGCTGCCATAATTATCAGGGAACATGTTGCTACTACACGGTAGTAAATAGTAAACATAGTTCCTTGTGAGCAGTAGTAATTATAGGTGTTAGCATAAGTTCCCTGTGGCTGATATATGTACTGTCTCTTAGGTCGCATCCTCCCAACTATTCAATAATTGTTCTGCAAATATAATGATACGTATGTATTTAATTCGGTATTTCGGTCTGAATATATCGGAGTTTTACACAACACTGTTGTCATGGTTTTACGCCTGATTCTATAACTTAGCTACAATTATTGTCAAATGCTAGAAACTGTTCAAAGATTCTGTAATGCAGAGGGGTGTATTTACAATGTTCCATTTTAAGTGAAATCTGAGACCGCGCTACGCCGTAGCACGCTACGCTGCTACCGTCAAAATTGTACTTCAACTATACATTGAAATCCGTACTAGTCCGTACTAATATTATAAATGCGAAAGTAACTCTGTCTGTCTGTCTCGTCTTCACGCCTAAACCACTGAACCGATTTGAATGAAATTTGGTATAGATATAGACTGGGACCCGAGAAAGGACATAGGATAGTTTTCATCCCGAAAATCCTCCGGGGACGGGAACTATTAATCACGCGGACGAAGTCGCGGGCAAAAGCTAGTTAAAAATAATTGTATATTATTTGTCCGTTTTGGAAAACTAAACTCAATTATTTGATAAGCTGATAGTTTTAGTAAAAAATATAGAAACATAATAAAAATAATAAACATCGTGCGCAATTACTTGAGGAAAGTGACAAATTTCAAACTATAATTTGTGAAGATTTTCAAATTACTGAATTTATTACGCTGTCTTGTATCTCATCATTTAAAATTTAAAACTTCAGTAAATTATTGTTAAGTTACCTTTTATCTCTCAGTAATGTGAATCATAGGATAATTTTATAACACTTTTTATTTACACAACGAGGCAGATAAAGAATGTAAGTATGTCGCCGATCGATGTGCATGAGTGGCCGGCTCCAGTGCCAGCATTACTCGATAAAGCGCTCTCGATGTAGTATCAGTGCCAACTTTGTAACCAATGAGTGGCATTAAGCGCCACTTATCAGCTTATTCTATCGCTGGACTAGATTTATGTCACCGATTGGTATGGCGGGCGTTACACATAAAATTAAGTTTTAATAATGTACCTTCAGAACCCAACCCTGCTGCACACGCTTTATAATAGAGATTGTATGACATGATCACATGTCTACAAACAGTGACTTTTTAACCGTCCTTCAAACGGAGATATAATTTTATAACATATGCTCTGTAAATGAACTTTTTAAACGCGATATGTGCCAAATACCTAGTCTAAAATACATAAGATAGGGTAGGTAGAAGTATTATACTGAGTAATACAGACCATGATCAGACAACATGACAGAAGTATTATACAGATCATGGATGAGAATTTATGTCTAAATCAAGCAAATCTGTTTTTTGAACTTTTCATTAAACTTAAAAAACAAATGGAAATTTTAACCGATATAGTTTAAACACAAAAAATCGGCGAGGTATCGAAGAAGGCATTAAGTTTCAGCCATTTAAATTCCAATCGACTGAAGAAAAAAAACTTTCAATATACGGTTGGCGTGTCTCGCTAAACTGTTTCCTTACATATTCGTGCACTTATCGCCTAGGCATTGCCGTCAATCTTGTAGCCAATCTGTTCACCTACATTGTTAAAGTTAGTTGAGTAAGGTGGGCTAGTCGGGAACCTTAGCAGTGTAGTGATGGCTGCGTACAACGACGCTCTGGATCACACCTCCATATATCGCCGATCTGCTTGTGGTATTAAAACACATTTTTGGGAGCGAAAACTTCGTTGTAACTTGTTTTAGAATATTTATAAAGTTTGACATGTTTCCTACAATAAATCAAGATGATTGTGTTCGTGTACAAAATCTATCAGCCAGTCATGTTTCTTCTGATTGAACATCGTTGCACATGTCGGTTAGCCGAATTCTATTACTATATGTAAATGTTATGAGCTTCGGTTAGTTCAATAGGCATTTTAAAGTCGTTCCATTGGGATAGCAGACTGCGTTAGCAGACTGCAGAGCCTCAAATGAAGTTATAAAACCAAACCATTTCGAGCTATATTTTCCAATTAGTTATGATTTTAGGATATTCTCAAGCGTGTAGGTGTATCACCATAACAGTTTGTGTTGCGATTTTCGATGTAGATCATAATTATATGAGTGAAACGCATTGAACGACAAATTACTTTGCTGTTTCAGATAGTGAAGAAAGTGACGGAGAGGGAGGTTTGGGCAATTTGAGTCGTTTGATCGTGCGGCCGCCGGGACAGAGTGGGAAGGCCAAGCGAGGGCAGCTGTGCTTTGACGCGGCTTTCGAATGTGGAAATCTGGGACGTGCTGACCACATCACTGATCTGGAGTACGACCTATATGTTAGACCTGACACCTGCA
Organism: Athetis lepigone; assembly: GCA_033675125.1. Classification (NCBI taxonomy): domain Eukaryota; kingdom Metazoa; phylum Arthropoda; class Insecta; order Lepidoptera; family Noctuidae; genus Athetis; species Athetis lepigone. The sequence continues at coordinate 5,881,885 of CM066233.1, read as the reverse complement.
GGCCAAGATCCCGGTTTTGGTTTAATTTCACCATCGAAAATGTTAGGCAGGATCAGGTTAAGTAGTTGGTTAAACATTTCATGCTTCCGCAAAACGTAAGTAATGACAACAGCAATACTAACTGCACTGTGTGTTTATTCCAGAGAGTGATACTAAATATTGTGAATTTGGCCAAAGAGACCACTTTATTTGATGGAGACATGACTCCTCTGGTTCGCTCCACATCACGGCCGAAGTGGTAAGTTACTTCTTCTACTTTATGTAATGCATATGCAAAAGGAGAGGTTCCATGTGGCCTATTAACTAGGTACAGTTCCTTGCAAACAACTTGCAAACTAAGTACATACCAAGATTAACTATGCAAACCTTCAAGTTAACTTATGCTGACATCAGTGCAACATGGCGAACGTGTTACAAAATAGTGTGTAGTTTATAGATTTTATTGAAACTTTTAGGCAACGGATTCCAAGACGGCTGATATTTTATCACCGATCGTTAGTACACCGGGGACGAAAGATCCTGAGCATCGCGTTTGCTTTCGATCGAGAAGAGGACGTTTACCAGTTCTCTGCAGGAGCGTCTTATTCCTACTCTCGACTTCAGAAGCACCTGGCGACGTGGGAGAAGAGAGCTCAGGCCTTCGCCACCAGGCAGTCTATTGCGCAGACTACTGTAAGTAAATGCATGTAGTGTAGGTCGTCGTAGTTGACACTAATTAGCTTGAAGATCCGTGAGTGGTGATTGGTGACCCATTCCCGTTTGGACTTACCTAATATATAGTAGTAGTGTAACACACAACGTCTAAATGTAATACAAATATTTACTGATTTAAGCAATTCTCAATCGCAAACTTGAATAAAGCCTTCATTTCTAAAATTTTAGCAAAAACGTCGCATAGACCTCGTGACAATTGGAGACTACAATTTTAAAGAAAAAACCGAAGAGGTTAAGGAGGATCCTGTAATAACTAAAATAAAGCAAGCAGAACCAAAGAAACGGGTTGTACTCATTATTGCGAGGACGCACGGAGGTGAACCACCTTCGTCATTTGTTTGTCAAGGTAAGACTTCCTATTCCCTACTTCCTATTCTTTATATTTAGAATCCCTTCCCTACTATAATATTATAAATGCGAAAGTAACTCTGTCTGACTGTCTGTAACGCTTTCACGTCTAAACCACTAAACTGATTTTAATGATATTTGGTACATAGATAGACCTTGAGATAGAACATAAAACAGCTTTTATCCCGAACTTTTGAAGAGTTCTCTTGAAAACGCGATATAACCGACATGCACGCGGGCGAAGCCGCGGGTAAAAGCTAGCAAGTAAATAAATATTAGATTTTATATCACTTTTCACAATCTAGTAAGTAAACTCTAATTACCTACCAGAAATATTCAAAATAGGAACAGAATTTGTATGAAAGGATCTGCCAATTTTTTGATTCAGAACTTATCGAAACGTCCTTAATTTAAACAGGTTCATTAATAACATTTATGAATTAACAGGATTTTTGGACTACTTACTGGGATCGTCGGATAAGGCAGTGGCTTTAAGAAACAACATTGTGTTAGAGGTAAGAAGAATCTTAAGAATAATAATAATAAATAATAATAAGGCAGTACTACTGGACACGGCGCGCATTGTCAGGAGGTTCCTTTCTCTGGAGCCCTGACCACCGGTAACTTGGACCCTCCCGATACCGGTGGGCTACTAAATTTTATATTTTTAAATGTTATTTTTCTTTTTATATTAATATTTAAAAATGTAAATAATGTGTAAAAAAATGGAATAATAATAAATTGTTTATTTATAATTCTTTACAGAATGTACATACTCAGTGTTTTATATTACCTAAAATTCTATATAATCCTCAGCAGTGTTAAATCTTATTTTGTGAAACAATGAAGCTATTTATAAAGTCTACATAGAAGGCATGTTATTAACGTTTGTGCCTAAATATACAGCGCAAAAATACAGTGACGAGAAATTTACATGACGCAAATACCTCCTCGATTCATATTTTTAAAATTTAGTCATATTTATGTTGTTTTGTAGGTTTAAATATGTGCTTTATTAGGTAATACCGATGCTGAACCCGGACGGGGTGTTCCTTGGCAACCAGCGGTCGGACCTGCTGGGCGGTGACCTCAACCGGAGTTGGAACCGAGCCACCAGCTACGCGCATCCTGCTCTAGTTGCTGTCAACGATCTCCTCAAGAAACTTGCCTCTGAAAAGGTGACTATATTTAACTTAATCCATACTAATATTATAAATGGGATAGTGTGTCTGTCTGTCTGTATGTTTGTCTTTCTTTCACGGCAAAACGGAGCAACGAATTGACGTATTTTTTTAAGTGGAGATAGTTGAAGGGATGGAGAGTAACATAGGCTACTTTTTGTCTCTTTCTAACGCGAGCGAAGTCGCGGGCAGAAGCTAGTTACCTATATAAGCTTAGCTATTTTTACGTGTGCTGACTGACTATGAACTTTTCAGGGTAACCTGCCTAAGTATACAGGATGGAAATTTTCAATAGGCCTTGGAGAAAAACTACTTAAAATCGTTAAGATAAATAATTGTACTTAAAGGAAACATTCCTTTATATTTGAAAAGAAATGAAAAGGCATTCATAGATGTTCGAAATTTTGCTTAGCACACTTGGGAATCGAACCGGCTAAAATGCGAAAAATTAACGCCATGTATTTTTTATATAAGCCTCAGATTATAAAACAGAATTTTATAATCTGAGTTTTATGCCATCAGATGTTAGGGTCATTCATAAGCACCAAATCTCTCTAACAAACATGGGTCATTAAATTAAAGGAGAACCAAAAATCTGAAGAACAATATTATTTAAAAAAAAAAACGAAAGTATCGACGGTTAAATCCGCCCATCGTTTTAAAAAATAAAAATTTCATGGTTTTCCTCTAATTGAATTTATTGTGTTCGTTTGGAAGATTTGATACTTATGAGTGACCCCATCGATTGGTGTCGGAAAATACAGGCTGTTGTTTTTTTTTCATTTTAAGCCGGTTCGATTCCCGGGTGTAACACATTTTCAAACGTCTTTAAATGCAGTTTTATTTCATTTTAAAAATAAAGGAATATTTCCTTCAGTAAAATAATCTATCTTAACGATTTAAATTAGTTTTTCTCCAGGGTCCACAAAAACTTTCTATCCTATATATAAGTACAGCAAAACTGATTACGAATAAATCACGTAATATTAAATAAGTAAATAGGTCTCAGAAGTGTATCTGCTCATTTTCTGTTTACTTCATGTGTCTTCCAATCTACTAAAAACACTCTTACAAAATAAAACAAAGTATCGTTTTATAACATTTCCGATAACAACTGAGAGTCAATTTCATCGTGCTTTTCATTAACTTCGTATTTCCTTGCTGACCGTACCTATGAAAATAGGCGAGACGACGAAAAAAAAAATAATTAGTCCGTCAGTCAGATTATTAAAATATTTTGGACATGTATTTTTTCTTTTTTCTCGTAAACGAAAAATGACGACGATACAGTGCGTTGAAGTTGCGCGTGACGTCACGATTAGATACTATTTTTGCAGGGCGGTGACGTCAAAAGCCCCCACTCCGGAACTATCTTGCTCTTTATCTTTGTATTTTTTTTATAATTTGATCAAGCAAAAAATACGTGTCCCGTATTTTTGGCCGATCTACAAGACGGACTAAACAGAATGTAATTTTTTTTATGCTGTCGTCACCCCTATTACTTTCAGACCGTGCAATTGGATTTCATCATAGACATTCACGCCGACATAAGTCACGAGGGAGTATTTGTTCGAGGGAACTCCTTCGACGATGTTTACAGGTGGGTCTTAGTCTTCTTACCACAGAAAAGAGGAGGAGGATTCATCTTATTAATCTTCACGGACGATCCTAGGTTTGAACGACAAGCAGTGCTTCCGAAGTTTTTGGGGGCCCGCATAGAGGCCTGGCGGCCCGAAGCGTGCTTCTTCAACGCAGACTCCTTACTAGCTGGTACAGCTCGTAGGGCTCTGCCAACGGGTTCCATTGATGCCTACACTCTTCTGGTCTCTTTAGGCGGACGAAGATTATCATCCAGAGGCCCTTATTTACATTATACAGAAGACGCATGTATCCTTTTTAAATATGTTTTTACACAGTTACTAAACTGACTCTTATTGCACTGACTGCTTCATAATTAGTGCTTAGTTTCCAAATTTACAATAATATTTAATAATTATTATCATTTTTAGGGTTCCGTAGTCAACTAGGAACCCTTATAGTTTCGCCATGTCTGTCTGTCCGTCCTCGCTTAATCTCTGTGACCGTTAGCACTAAAGAGCTGAAATTTGGTACCAATATGTATATCAATCACGCCGACAAAGTGGAAAATTAAAAATTGGAAAAATATGTTTTATTAGGGTAGCCCCCCTATATGTAAAGTGGGAAGAGTTTTTTTTTATTTCAACCCTAACGTGTGATATATTGTTGGATAGGTATTTAAATGAATAGGGATATACTGAAATCATTTTTTGATAATGTCAATAAATCGGAAATAATCGCTCCAAAAGTAAAAAACAATGTGGCCCTACACCCCTAACTTTTAAACCGTAAGTTTAAAAAATACGAAAAAAATCTGGAAAATAGAACTTTATAAGGACTTTCTAGGAAAATTATTTTGAACTTGATGTGAAGAACAGTTTTTGTACAAAAAAGACAAAAAGGTTGTACTCAATAATTTTTGCGTACTTCTTAGTATGTCAACGTAACAAATAGCCTTTTTTAAACTCATAAGTGGGAACACTTATTGTGACGGACGGGAAACTACGGAACCCTACACTGAGCGTGGCCCGACACGCTCTTGGCCGGTTTTTTAATGAAGCAATTTAGTAGCTTCGCTACGTGTACCGCGCGTTATTTTTCACTAAATTAATATTATTTCGTTTTCCTCAAAAGTGTAATAATAACATCGTATGACGCGTCAACATTTTGTTATTAAGAAGCTAGCTTGCTTGCATCTTATTCGTTATGAGCTTGATAGTATTAGATAGCTATTAAATCTACCTAAGTCAGAAGCTACGATTAGAAACGTAGAGGATATTACAATATTACTACAATCTTATAAAGTTCCTAGTTAATTTTGATTGGTTGGATTTTAGAATAATAAAGGCAGATACTTTTTCTGAATGTACTTTTTTCTTTTTCTGAAGTACCGTAAAATACTGCAACTTTGCACGGATTTTGACGTTTTTCTTCGATAAATCTTTAATCGTTAAGAAAGTCGTATGTTTTTTCAATTACTGTCCAATATTGGACTTTAAGCTATAGGAATACATTTGCTACTAGTAAAAAAAACACCTTTAAACCACCAAAAAATTGCTTTGAAAACGTAGGCAAAGTTGAGGTAAAAACTACAACATTGCCCGTCATAATATCTTTTTAAATAAATGGGTATTTTGGTAACGGATTTGTAACCCATATTGCCATAAAGTTCTTTTCCGCGTCAGACTTCACTGAATCTTGAATAGCACAAGATTTTTTTTTTACAGTGCTAGGCAAAGTTGTGCAGGTGTCTCTCAAACTCCCATACAAAAGTGAGTTCAGTGTAGGGCTGCCCCAAAGGAAATGCAACAATTTTTCTTAACATTCAAATATATTTTTAAGAAATTAAATTGTTGTACTTAAATTCTAATAACATTTTTTAATAGGAAAACAAATATGTAGGTAGGTAATAACATTTAAAAAATAATAATGTTGGTACCTATTACGTAGAACAAAAATTACAACAACAGCCTGCAGAGAGATCAACAAATAGTTAATTTGTTGATCTCTCTGCAGCTCCTTAATTTCTGATGATGATAAATAAAGAAACAATCGTTCTAGCTTCTATAAAACGTTTTTAGATCAATTACAAAAAAAAAAAACAATTACACAAGCAAAACCACGGTTGATTAAGAGTTTGTTGAAAAAATTAAAAGTGGCAGCCCTAACCCTAGATAATGTTGAGTAAAAAGTTGCGAAAATCTGACACAACTTTGCCGACCATGATTTAACGGTTTAAATTAAGATATAATACAGAAAAAACAGTTCAAATACATAAAAGAGCATATTTTCTTTGCTATATAACATATTACGCTAGAAAATAAAGCATAAATACTCACAAAATTAAATTTTCCTGAGAGCCGGTAAAAAGCGAGTATTCGCACTGACATTGAAACTGACACTGACAGTTTGTTAACTAAAATTTGGAGTGACGTATGATCGAATGTTGCCATACAGATTGCCGACTTGCTTTTAGTAATACAATAGACCATAAAAAACATTTCGCAGCGGTAATAATTAAACTTTTTTGAATTTAGGCAATGTTGAGCTATAAAGGCAATGTTACAGCATTTTACGGTAAGGTTGTTTCTTATTCCTAGCTATACCTAGTAGGTACTTAACTCTGCAACCAGATGTAAAAATAGGTAAATCTCTAGCAAAATCTCTGTGTGACTACTACAGACATATCGGAGTCATTCCCCCGCGAGTAGGACGGAGTAAGAAGAAGGACCAGAGGGGGAGGCGAAGACGAAGACGACCTGTTATTGAACGCGACAGGTCAGTCTCCACCACTAATAAAAAGAGTGGAAATTTTAAGGGGGGCATTAAGGGTTCATATTTAACCCTTGTAGCTACACAAAATTGGTCTTAGAAGATGATTCATACATTTTTTGAAATTTTGAACCCGTGCTTTCATACAAAATGTACCTATAGGGAAAAGCGTTTTTGTGTGAAATGGCGACCTTCTTTCTTTCTGTTTACTTTTGAAAATCTAATTATTTATAATATAATATTAATATATCAACGTTTATTATATTATTGTTACCTTAGTTTAGTACCTATTCTAAAAACATTTTCGCGTAGTTTCAACGGTTAAAGTACTCGGGACCTTACGGGCACGGCACGCTGAAAGTTTCCACCCTATAGGTACTTTACTTTTGGTATTGTATATGATTTTTGTCTCGGTTAAACGTGGTTTTTCTAATTTAGGGCAAATTTACTACATGATCTTCTGTATGATTACTAGAACTCCGTACCTACCAAGTTGGATTTCACGTAAGAGGAGTTTCTAAAAGAATCTCTGACTTTAAATAAAGTGTAAACTTAACACGTTCTTCTCTTTTATACAAGGATCTCTAAAGGATAAAATAAACCTGCTTTTACGTGGTACATAATAATCACGTAACATGCTTTTTCCATCTAGAAAAATTTTGACCTTTGCGAAGTTGGGAAACCACACAAAAATCTTTGTAAAATAGAAGCCAGAAAAGTTGCTGCTTTTACAAACATTTCGTAGAAATTACGGAAACAATAGGCTTTGTTTGGTAAAGTTTTGTTACTCTCACTCTTGATACACTTACAAGGCTTCGACGAATTATTGTATCGTTATCGTTACCATTAGGTATAGGTAGGGCTGCCATCACCTAAATTGCCGACCCCGTACAAACACTTCAAAAACCCCGGACATTTGGATGAAATTCAGTATTTATCCCGGACATCCCAGAAAAAAAATAACAATAAAAATAAAATGTATTCATTTAAAAACAGCTTGTTTGCTAGTTATTTAACAATGTTTGACACAATCAACTTAAACTACTGTTTAACAAATAAAATAGTCAACATTTTACACTCTTCTATTTATGGTACTGGTACTTCTATCTAAGGTATTCATAAATTCTAAATTAAAAATTAGTAAGTAACAAGTTAAAATTATAACGAGATCAAAATCAACACAAAACAAAATTTTTTTTTACATATTTAGGTAAATTTCAGACTTTCCAATTTTCTTTAAAATATCTTTCTTTTCCAACAAGAATTTGTAAAAGTCGGAGCAACTTAGGTCCTTAAAATTATATTTAATTTTGATCAGAGAAGAAACCGTGTGTGTGTTTAGCGAGTTTCTCTCCTTCGTCCATTCCTGCAAGATTAGTGAAAAGACTCTCTCTACGTTCGCATTGTGAGCTGGTATAAATAAATAAAATAAAAATAAAAAAGCCTTATATTTCTTGCATAACAGAAAAAAGCTGGTATACAAAAATAATATTGTGCAATTTTAAGAAGTTCAGAATATAAATGGGCAACCAACTTGCGAAACACCCGTGCAATTCACTCGCCTGCCTGTATGCAACTGAGGGAGTAACCCCGCCCCGGCAGTTGTAGCGGGTGGTGGCGCGCCGGGGGTCGTACGGACATCGGCCGTTATTGGCTTTTTTGAAGCGTAGGAGTTAGCTTGGTTGCGCTTACCAATTACGAATGAATTTTTAACTAAGATTTGTTTAGATTTATCGCTTATCTTTTAATTAATTGGGAATACCCTGACACTAAAAGTGTCCAGACACTTTTTGCCAGCCCCGCCCGGACGCTCCCCGGACGCCCTCTAAACTAGGACAAATCCGGGGAAACCCGGACGGATGGCAGCCCTAGGTATTGGGTTAAAAACTTAACATAGCCCTTTGCGTGTTGTGTAAATAAAAAAGTAAAATTAATATAATAAGTAATTATCAAATCCCATAATTCTCTTTAGGTCACCCAGTTCATCGCCTGAGCGAAGAGTTCTAGCAGGGCGAATATTATCACCATCCTTGCCGAAAGTATTTTCGCCGCCGCTGCAAGCTCTACCGGCAAGGCTTTCCCGTCGTCCCATACTGAAGTCACGGCCAAAAACCGTCATAGATAGGGACCACATGCTGCCTATAATTACAGGTACGTCTATAAGTGCGTAGTGGGAGCCGAAGCCGAAAATTGGATTTGTAGACCTGTCTTAATATTTATGTGTTTTATCATTTTTAAACTTTTATGTAAGAAGTACTATCTATTCAACGTAAACTTCGGTCCAATCTTCTCTCGACTCTTGACTGGTGAGCTCAGATATAATATCGATAATATCGTTATTTTACCCCGGTTTTTTTTACAGGAACAGCGGTGAAAACCCCTCGGCTGGCTGTTGTAGATATGAGTGCATACATTCGGACGCCAAAAGCAATTATAAACCAGCGAATTGAAAAGTCACAATTAAAGCTCTCCAGACCACCGCGTCCCTCGCAGCCAAGGTTCACAAGTGACGAGTACGATACCCATGAGTCTGATTCGTAGATGAATACAGAGGTTGTGTTATTATTTATTATTGAATATTAAAGTTGTATTAAATGAAACAAACATATTTTTATTGAAACGTATAATGTCGAAGCTTCCATATTTACAATCACTAACTTCTATCGTTCAGTCATCTCATTCTTAGAACAAATCTTATTGAACACTATTATCACTACAAATTCTACAATCATAACGGCAAATGAAAAACGAGACTGAGTATCGTTATCGAGATTTATTTGAACATTTTTTTATTATTTTATGACAATTTTGGTTTCAACGTAAACGATTCGACTTCATCTACGCATACTAAAGAGGTCACAGGTCATCACAAAAACGATACAATCGTACATACGAAGGGTAAAGAAGCGCGGGCGCTTCGCGGAACGTTCAGCCGAGCGGTCGCGGCCGCGCGCAGGCCGGACCGGGCGCGAAGCACCTCCCCTAATAAATATCTTTGGCATGAACCGAACAGCTCGCCGACGAGTCACACGCGATCGCACTAACAACCGACAGTTATTGCTTCGATGCCAATATAGAGTTCGTTTCGTTCCCGCACGGGGCGTCGCGTCGGGAGCTTCAGTGGGCGGCGGAGGCGCGCGCGGCCCCTGCGCGTCATTCCCAGGCGTCGTTGTCGTCGTCCGACAGCGTCACCAGGTGCATGCGCGCGTCGTCGGGCGGCGGCGCGGGCGCGGGCGCCGTCACTCCCGCGCGCGCCGCGCGCTTCTGCCGCAGCAGCTCCACGTCCACCGGCGTCAGCGGCTTGCGGAACTCGTACACCAGCGGGAAGATGCGCTCCACGGCCGACTGCACGTCACTCACGCTCCGGGCTGCCGACAAGATTTCGTTACATATCATATCATATTGTATATAATATTTGCTTGCATGATATAGTGTAAGCAAAACATATGTGCTATAATTATTTGGGCTACGAAATTTCATGCTTCGTATGATGTGGTTTGTTACGATTGCGTGTTTCAAATTCAAATCCTTCAATATTGCTTGTTATGTTTTGTTATCGTAAAGTTTATTAATGGTTTTCCGGCGTTCTTATTCTATTAATTTTTATCCAAGTTGAGATAAGGAAAAACATAAGCCGTGAAATATATTTCATAACTTTATGGGTACCTGCTTTAAGGACCTCTCTGCTTATAAAATTCACTATTCTGACAAGAGGCTTCTCGCAGAAGAAGTGCTAGTAATAGAGGAGCGACTGTCTCTCTTATAATAATCCAGTTACTTAGGAACACGATAGATACCCTTTGATAAAAAAAGTCAAAGTTGACCCAATCGATTGTCAGTATTTTGTTAGGTTTCTGACTATCCATTACAACTGACAAAGATCTATGAATGTTAGTCAGGATTAACTGGCGGAGCTTTACAATACAATAAATGATTTGACTATTGAATATAACGCGGATACTACCGCGTTATAGTGTCAAATCATTTATTTTTATTACACCAAAAAGGCCGTCGTTTCCGTGCCTCGGAAAGCACGTAAAGCCGTTGGTCCCGGTTGTCATTCGAAGAACTTTGACAGTCGTTACTGGTTAGTCAGAAACTCAGACCAGCCTTACCAAGAGGTATCGTGTCGCCCAGTTACTGGGTTGTGGAGGTCTGATAGGCAGTCGCTCCACGTAAAACACCGGCATCGAGCTGAATCCGGTTAGGCTGGCAGCCGACCCCAACACGGTTGGGAAAAAGGCTAGGGAGATGATGACACCAAAAAGGCACTTTGAAACATCATTTGCAAAACAAAAGTGAATCTAGTTGCCCATTCCAAAATGTTGTTTCGTATGGAGAAGAAGGATTATTCCGATCTGCCCCGCTTTGTCCCCATCGGGGGACAGATAGGGAAAAAAGTTCGATCTGTCCCCCAGTTAGCAATGTGGGGACAGATCGAACTTTGTTCACAATTTTAGTTTCATCTGTCCCCCTATCAATGATGAGGGGACAGATGAAACTTTTTATTCCTGTTTGTCCCCCACAGAATTTAATACATTAATTCTAAATTCAATTAAGGATTGAAAACTTAAGAGAAAAAAAGTACTAGGCCTCTTCACGCTACTGCGCGATCTGTCCCCACATTGCTAACTGGGGGACAGATCGAACTTTTTTTTCCTATCTGTCCCCCGGTCCGATCTGTCACCCCGCTTTGTCCCCAAGCGGGGTGACAGATCGGAATAATCCGAGAAGAATAGGCAAGAAACTCCATACTTACTCTTATTAAAATAATAGTGTTACAAAAACTTTTTTTTAAGGTTAAATGGGGATTAGAATGAATATAATCTAAAAACCAGGTATGGGTAAGAATTACATTAATATGAATTAGAATAAAATAAATACCTAAACTGTTTTTCCTAAAACTGATTAATCATTATGTCGTAATGCCATCCCATCCGTTGGACTAAAATAACCCTTTATCTGAGTTAAGTTATGAGTCACGGGGGCGATCTAAAGTTGCAAGAACATTGAATTTTTATGTAACACTGCTGCACTTTATAAACATAGTTACTAAGCTTTCATGCATCTTAAGACTAAAACCATAAGCAGTAGAAGGATATTCCTCAAAAAGGTTGGCCACAATAATTGGTTTCCAATGTTTACATCTTCTTACTAATAAATTAATAGTTACTATGAGTATGGATTTTTGTCTTGTTCAGTTTGGAATTTATGATTTATTCTATAAAAAAAAAAACCACAAAGGAATGATTAATTACTGACTGTAATGAGGTAATTTTAACAATTATACTCATTTTCTTATTTCCTTAAAGTTTAGCTGTTTATTAATTTTTATTAATACTATCATATAATTATGTGAATGTTAACTAAATATGCCACAGTGTGGATAAACTGTTAGAAGCAATTAGAAGAGCTTTTTATTTAAATTTGGTGTGTACTAAACATAAAGGAAGTGAAGGAGGTAAAATAGCAAGTACCTGTGATAGTTACACCTCCTGTGGAGAATATCTTGAGTGTCGCTTTAGGATTGTATAACTTATAAGTGACTCCCGGATGAAGCTCAGGTTCATAACTGAAAGAAAAAAAAATTTTATCACTCCATGGTTTGGTCAATGGTCAACGGGAGGCTGATCAATTAAACCTCTCCACATACATCTCTCTTACGCATCAAAGTAAAAGTATTTTTGGAGACCTGTTTATGCTTACCATATAAAATAACATTTAACAAACAAATGAAACTTGGGATGGGCCTGGGTCATTTTAAATGTTTAAGAATCTAAAAGTTTAGGATTTACAGAGTTGAACCACCTCAAATGTCACAAATCGGAATAGTCTGAAGTGATAAACCACAAAAATAAAAACAATTTCATCTGAACCCTGACTCTCAGTTTGTACTGTTGATAAGACAAAAATACACATTCTATTCTATTAATATTTGCAAACGGTCGGCAATTATGCAATATTAATAAAAAAATATGCATTTAGTATGTCCTGCATTTCCCTACAATCTCCTCCAGCACCAAGAAATGTTAAAATAAATTGGCATGTCTAAATTTATCAAGTGATGATGTATAATAAACCACAGAATATTGCAATTGTTTAGAAAAATCTTAGCCACACATCCATACCATCAACATGATGGTTCAATTCATCAAAGGTTTTTTAGTTAAAAAATGAAAAGAAAAAAGATTAAAGCATAGAAACGAGTTGTTTATAATAGAGAGAGTAATAAAGTTATGTATTCTTAATACTTACTCAGCTTCTTTGTATTTCTTGGAAAAAGATATGATCCTTATACCAAAGGGCATCCGACAGGTGCCTAATACATTTACTACACGGAAGTTACGGAAGCGCACTTGGAAACCGAGCTTCTGCAGAGCGCGCGCATACCGGCGCGCCGCCACCTTCGCCTGGTCCTCGCTGGTGGCGCCCGTGCACGTCACGCGGCCCGACGACCAGATCGACGCAGTGGTATAGGGACGCCGTAGCTTCATGGTGACCATGCCGTTCTCGCGGCGGAACTCTACGTTAACACCGTTTAATGCTATCTGTCTAAGGTTCAGGTGGCACTTTACACTAAAACTGCACACAACATTGTTTATCATTATATCTATTTCGGGCGTGTCCTCCTCCTCTTCCACGGGCACGGGCGGCGCAGTGGGCTCGCTAGTGTCGGCGCACTGCATCTGCGGCGCGCTGGTCGAGCCAGCTTCGCAATACTCATGGTCGGGCACCATATGATTTGTAACACTATGTGTGGATATGCCACGGTTGGGCACAACCCCATGTGTGCCTTTGCTTAGCTCTTTAATACCATTCTCTTGGATGAGCGTAGCCATGACCACCACAGCACACTGAAATAAAGTAATAACCCTATGATTTAATAAATTAGGCCAAAAGTTATATCTACATTTATTTTTACCTAATGCACTAAAATTAATAAAAACACCAGTTACCTACTTAAACTTAAACTTCCTTTTGTAAAGTTCTTTTTCATACTCAGCAGCACTAAGCTTTAATGAAATATGATTCCTAACATGTTAACTACATAAACTATGTAATGTATTAAGTATACCTACAGTGGACATTGTTATTGATAGTCCATGCAGTATGAAATTAGATACATGACCATCAAACAACCCACACAAGAATCATTATTAGAGTTGCAACATAAAGGCTAAAACAAATATAAAGGCTAAAACAAATTACAGGACAATTTGAGTGAGATTTAAACAAAGTTAAAGTAATTGTTATGCATTTTTATTTATTAAATAATGTTGGTATGAATCAATAATTATAATGAAACTCGTAAGGCTTACATTGAGAGCAACAAAATTGTGATTATAGCTGTTATCGTCAACATTCATCGGTAAACCATAAAGAGGGCTTTATTGAAAATTGTTGATTGCACAACAATGGCAAACATACATTAAACAATGAAAACAGTTGCATAAAGAGCATTTTCAGCTAAAATTATGCAAGACTTGATATTATTTGAGTTTCAGGCTCAATTAAGTCAAAATTTTACTGAATTTTACCAATCTAGTTATTAAATCACATTTTATAAGGGTTAATAAGGGTAATGGTATATATCCTGGGACATCTTAAGTACACACAGCCATCTGATCCCAAGCCAGGGCTTGTGTTATGGTAATCAGACAACTGATATATATACTTATATAATATTTAAATACATACATATTATAGATAAATAACACCAGACACAGAACAAACAATTATGCTCATCACACAAAGTTTGTCCTGGGTGGGAATCGAACCTACGACCTCTGGCTTAGCAGTCAGGGTCACTGACCACTAGACCTACAGGCCAGTCAAAAATAATCATTAGAAATAAAGCTACTAATTGTTGATGCACTTTATGAAACCATCTATTAATTATATAAACACTCAGATAGTTTGTAAATCACAGGCCTATAATATTTTTTGAAAGTTTTTTTGTTTAGCATATGATTAATCTAGATCTGACAATCTGTTCATATTCAATAGATAAGACACATCTGCACATACCTAGATGTTTTGTGCTCAGTTCAGGGTTGAAGTCAAAATAATGAATATATTCACAAATACCCAAGAATTGTTAGTGACAAAGGAATCATTTTATCTCATGGTTTTTTCTTAATACACTTTACTACATAAAATTTGAAATACATATTTTTAAGAAAAATTGATATTGTTGAATGAAGTTTTTAACAATAACAGAATCAAATTTCAAAATTCAATGGAGGGGCACAATTTAGGCCACTTCCCACGGCTGGGTGCGACGCGACAACATGACACTTTGCACAGCTGACTGTCGGGCGGGCCCCCGCCCCGCGCTACCCCTGGCCCCCACCTTCCCATGCGCCCTGTCTCCGTCCTGTGGCCTGCGCCTAGTTTGCACTGCACAATGCATTATGCCGATTAAACATCGATCACCCCCAGATGTATATTGCGCACAAGTACTTTTTACTTGACGTGAATTGACTCACCAGAGCTTAATTTCACAATAGTAAGCCAAGCTCATCATAGGAGTTATCATGCCCTACGAATTCGTAAATTTATTAATTATTTACATTCCCCGTTATGCGATAAAACGAAAATAATTCGTAGTCAGCAGTTATTGACCCCATAACGACCTGATCCACACGTGATTATTGACCACAAAGAAAAGTTATCCTCATAAAAACTTATCCAGGGTATAATATTTTAGAACCCGAGTCTTATTTATGGACACACGAGTGCTAAGTTTTACTGGATTTCGACAAAATATAACACTAAAGATGTACAAAATAACACGAGAATGAACTTGAACCAAAATGGGGCAGGCTCGTAACTTTTTAGTGACTGATTGTGGGATGATACTTTGGAATAAAGGATCTCAGGTTATACTGTATGTATTATAAATCTAAGAAAAATACATAAAACAACAAATTACCTGAGGTAAAGTGATATATTTGTCACAATTATTTTTACACTACCAACGAATAATAATTTTCATTGCAGAACTAAGAAACTCTAGACAAGAGGTTCTGGTGACGAATTAGCTTTTACACATGAACAGATACTATAACACCCGAAATATAACAGAAATTACTTAAAAAGCTAACTAATACAGGCAATTCGTTTATAAATGCAAAAATCAAAAACTTATGCACATCCTGCCTAGCACCGCCATGTTCAATTCGATGAACAAATATGAATGAATGAATGAAGTAGAACACGAATGACTGATTGATTATCCTTGCAGAATCATCGCCTTTTTTGTTTGTTGTCTATGCTACATATTTTTCTGTTGTCCGCTGCCTGTATATAATCAAAACTATAAAAGCTGGCCTACACATATTTCAAAGACTCCTATAGACTCGAACTCTGGACTACATGGGAGACAACACATCCTTAAGCCAGATACTGACTTTTGTTAAAGGGGCGTAATGTAACCTGTTCACAGTGAGCACTCATGCAGTCAGTACAGGGAAACGAGAGGCTCATCGCATATACCCCACCCCGGAGTCGACTGTTTCTTTAGCGAATATTTTGAGTTACGAGCATTTTACAATCCGTAACGTAGCATGCTCGCTGAGAATGGTATGAACATTACGACATAGTAACATTATAAGTTTTAATTGCTTTACCCAATTAAAGCTTATAAACTTTAGTCTAGCTAACACGACTACGCTAAATGTATTAATAAAATACGTTTTTAGTTATTTTAATTCAACATTAGACTTGTATAAAACATTTTCAAATCTTATAAATCTTCTTATCTTGTTTATTAATTTGACTTGACCGTTATTCGAAGCTTATTTAATTTGAGATAGGCACTACGTTTCCCGCCAACTATATCCGTCTCTTTCTTTCCTGTATCCGTCTCTTTCTAACCCCACCACCTGGCAGAGTGGGGGCGCACCTGATTGAGCCGCCATCTTTATTCCTCATTGGCGTCTTGTTTCCCGCCGTGTACGGTTGTGTTAACAAAACGTTACCACAATATTAAAATTTATTTTAAAAATAACGTTTATTAGTGCTTAACAGTTTTAATGTGTATTAGTGTTTAACAGTTTTAATATCAAATACTAGATTTTTATAAAATATCGTACGTGTTTTACGTGTGGTGCATAGCAGAAAATATCAGTGTGGTAATTATAAACCTTCAGGTAAAAAAATAACCACAATACTACACGTGAGTATTTTTATATTGATATTAAAACAGTGATACTTTACCTAAGATCCTTAGCTTGCAAAGTACCTACATTTCATGTTGTGTAGTTTTATAATTGACAAGGTTAACAGTTTATTTTTCCGTTCATAAATAAGTTCAAATGTTTTCAACGGTCTTAAAATGAACGAAATTTTAGTAGCGTGTGTTAGTAGTCGCATCGCATACCTGCCTTTTTATTCCAATTGTAAATTTTAACGGTCTTTACCGTTCGTGTTGTTCTAAAGTCGCTTCCCTGTTATAGAATGGATGACAGTAATAATCATGTACAAAATGAAGTTACTGAACCTGTACCGGGACCATCGGGTTTGCAACGTAAGGAACGGTCCAGGAGCTCAAGTTCAAGCAGTAGCAGTTCCCAGAGCAGTTCTTCATCTTCATCTTCGTCACGCTCGCCAAGGCGTCGACGAAGTCATCATGGACACAAAAGGAGGGGGAAGAAACGGAGACATTCGAAAAAGGAGTACCGAAAACTATCAAAGGAGGTACGTGATCTTCGTAAATCTTTACATGCTCGTGATAATGAGCGTCAAGATAACTATAACTATAGTGATTGCATGTCCATAACTTCTGTGGTTAGTCGTAATCTTTACGAGGAATTAGGTGATAATGCGTCGGTTGTCGACACGCCTAAGGAAGTTGTTTTTAATATTCAAACAAAACTAAAAGAACCTTCTATGCCCAAGAGTTCTGAACTCCATTTGAAACTGCTCAATGATCTTCAACATTGGGATACCAGTAATTGGAACGAAATTAGATATTCCGAAACACAAAAGGCGTATAATCACAAACCGGGTTTTACGGATATTGAGATAAATGAAGAAGTCGCAGCCTTCCAGTCTCCCCGCCATTTGATATATGCCGATAGAGCCTTTGCTGCCTTAACATTGTGCATTTTGAAGCAGAAGGAGTCGCTTCAGAAAGTATTGTTTGATTTTGCCCAATGGTCTAAAGAATTAACCCCAGACTATGAGGTTATTGTTAATAAGTTAACAGATCTTATAAATAACGGTGATTTTCAAACAACCTCCTCAGATTTATTACAGCTTGTTTGTGGCCATCGTGCAGAGATATTGCAAATGCGCCGGGACTGTGTAATAAAACAGGTAAAGGAGCCATTAGTGAAATCTACGCTAAGGAAGATTCCTCCTACATACACAAACTTATTCAACGCAGAAAAATTCACAGCCGCCTTGGAAAAAGCTGGTGGAGTGCGTAAATGTTTTTGGCCGCTGAAGAAGTCCAACAACTCTACCTCGCAGGTAGAGACACACAAAACTAACGTCTCCTCGCAGGAGTACGCAAGCCGAAAAAGACCCTCGCAGGGTTCTCAGCATGGATCATGCTATGTGCAAGGCTGTTGTCAAACTGCACCACCCCCGCAGGGTGGTTACCACTCGCAGTATCATGGACATGGCTCTAATTCGGTCGCACCGAATAATCGAGGGCTTTTTCGTGGGCGCGGTTCTTCGAGAAGTCACCCCAAGCACCGGAATCAAAATCAATCCAAATCTGGACAGAAAAGAGCTCCGTCTCCATCCGGAAATAATAGAGATGTCAAACGTAGAAAATATTGACATGATGCAATTCAAAGCAGGCCGCCTAGCAAATTTTTTAACTCAATGGGAACAATTTGGAGCCCCAAATGTCATACTCAGGATGATATCAGGGTATCGCATACCCTTTCGTCAGAGGCCTCCAATGATCCATCCAAGGAACATAAAAAAGGGTATGTTAGTTCCTTACTCAGAAGAGATGTCGTCTGCCATCGAACAAATGAAGGATCAAGGAGTCCTGGAACGAGCTCATTTGTCTCCAAGTTTCCTGTCATCAATGTTTTTAGTTCGCAAGAACGACGGCTCTGCTCGGCCCATCTTCAACTTGAGGGCCCTCAATCAATATGTAATAACCACAAAATTCAAATTAATGAATGTTTTTCGCGTGCCAGATTTCCTTCAGCAGAGAGACTGGCTGTGCAAAATAGATCTCTCACAAGCGTATTTTCACCTTCGCGTTGCTCGCAGCCACAGAAGATTCCTACGCCTAGTCTATCAAAAAGAGCTATTGGAAATGACATGTTTACCCTTTGGTCTAAGTACTGCACCAAAGGCTTTCGCATCAGTGACAAATTGGGTTGCCCAAATGCTCAGGAATCAAGGAATACGAATACTGGTGTATCTGGACGATTTCTTGATTGCTCATCAACACGAGGAAACCCTGAAGGAACACGTAAATATTGTCATTCAGACTCTCGAGACGTTAGGCTGGATCATAAATTACGAGAAGTCTGTTTTGACTCCGTCAAAAACATTGGCGTATCTGGGCGTTCAGTGGGACCCCTGGACGAACCAGAAACAGCTCCCCAAGGAGAAGCTGTCCTCGCTAATTGTCAAGCTATCCCAAATGCTATTCAGGGAACATACAACTCTCAAAGAGGTTCAGAGTCTGGTGGGACTACTGAATTTTGCGAGTTTTACTGTCCCAAGGGGCAGACTCAATTATCGGGTTTTGTTGGATCTCCTCAACAAGATGTTGAGAGCAGACCAGAAATGGCACTTCATTCCTACCAAAGCCAAAGACAACATAATATGGTGGCTTCAGAATTGCAAACGCCCTTCAGCAATTCACATACCCCCACCAAGCCATTACCTAACAACAGATGCATCCGATATAGCATGGGGAGCTCGGTTAGACAATTTGTCGTTGACAGGGATGTGGGCAGATCACGAAAAACAGTTACATTGCAACCAGAAAGAAATGCTCGCGATTCTGAAAGTTTTACAAGAACATTGTCAGCTCCTGCAGCGGAGTACAGTGCTAATTCAATGCGACAACAAAACTGTGATCGCATATCTTCGTCACGAAGGGGGCACGAGATCCACGCCACTGATGGATCTAACATACCAAATTTTTCATATTCTGGAAGAATACCAAATCCACGTGAAGATTTTTCATATTCCTGGGATGTACAACGGTCATGCGGACCATTTGTCGCGACTTCGGGTCAATCCGGAATGGCATCTATTGCCCAGCGAAACAGAGAGAGTCTTTGCCAAGTGGGGCATCCCCCTGATAGACCTCTTTGCCTCCAATCGAGCTCATGTCGTAGTGAATTATGTGTCCCTAGACCTGAACGATCACCAAGCATTGTTTCACGACGCTTTCTCCCGACAGTGGAATTTCCAGCTGGCTTGGATTTTTCCGCCACCGTACTTGATTCCCAAAGTTCTATCCCATTTGAACAGTGCTCACGGGATATACTTGCTAGTAGTTCCACATTGGGATCGAGCATATTGGTGGGCAGACCTAACGGCTCGAGCGTTGACAGCTCCATTAATAATTCAGAATCTCGATCAAGTCTTAACAGACGTATCGACAGGACTCCCACCTCCGGGAATACAGAACATGATTCTCGAGGTATGGAAATGTGGGGGTGGGCCGACACTCTAAAAGACTGGAATGATAGCCAAATTACACTATTAAAGAAGTCTTGGCGGCCTTCTACACTAAAAACTTATAATGTTGCTTGGAAAAAATGGCTTATCTGGTCTGAACAACACCAAACTGATCCTTATAATCCTAACGGTAGAGAAGTGGCTAGATTCCTGTCAGATCTTTATCTAGTTAATAATTTATCATATAATACGATTCTGTTGCACAAATCTGTAATTTCCACGCTTTGCAATCCAGACATTGCAGGCCAAATTAGTTCTCATATTTTAGTAAAACAAGTTTTAAAATCCATAGCGTTACAAAAACCAGTTAAATCTAAACCGCCGATTTGGAACATAGATAGTCTAGTTTCATACCTAAATAATTATCATTTTGCACACGACAATATTTTTCAAGTACAGAGACACACTGCGACATTATTGCTCTTATGCTCAGGTCGAAGAATTCACGATTTGACTTTATTAAGAAGTGATGCGGAGCATTGTATTCGAAATAATGACTCTATCATCTTGTGGCCTGTTTTTGGTTCCAAAACTGATTCTTCGGACCACAGGCAATCTGGATGGAAGTTGATTACTAATCAAAATAGCAATATATTGGATCCAGTTTATTGGATTAATACAACAATTGAATTATTAAAAAACCGCAGAGATTCAGCTAAGATCTATAATCTGTTTATTTCTACAAGAGGTGAAGCTAAAGCTGCTTCTAAGACAATCATAGCAGGTTGGATTAAAACTCTACTTAGAGATGCGGGTATAGCTGCAACGCCTGGAAGTTTCCGCTCTGCAGTTGCTTCAAAGAACTGGATAGACAATTTCCCACTAGACGATATTCTCGCGAGAGGAAATTGGAAGTCCCAAAATACCTTTTGTAAGTTCTATAAGCGAACAGTTCTACCCCCATGTTCAAGTACCTCTATAACTACGTTATTTAATCCTGTTGATTAATGTTGCTGATTTGTACTTTCAAACTTAACATTTATTCACACAATTGTAACATTATTTTTCATGAATAAAAAGTAAAAAATCAAGATGCATTTGTTCATTCAAATATTCACTAATTCAATTTGACCAGTAATATTTTATTTTCAAGACATTCACATTGGCGTCCGTGTCACCACCACCACCAGGCGATAACAAACAGGTCTCAAATTAAATAAGCTTCGAATAACGGTCAAGTCAAATTAATAGAAGCGTTTTACCTACCAATAAAACGCATATTAATTTACTTACCTTATTCGAAGCTTATGTTTTAATGTCTGCCTGGTGATTTTCGACTCAATGAGGAATAAAGATGGCGGCTCAATCAGGTGCGCCCCCACTCTGCCAGGTGGTGGGGTTAGAAAGAGACGGATACAGGAAAGAAAGAGACGGATATAGTTGGCGGGAAACGTAGTGCCTATCTCAAATTAAATAAGCTTCGAATAAGGTAAGTAAATTAATATGCGTTTTATTGGTAGGTAAAACGCTTCTATTTTGATGTAAGTTATTTGTGACGAGTACCAAAGCATTTTTTGAAATTAAAATCATAAAGGGATGTAATAGTGGATGAAAGTTTTGATATACACGCGGGTGTAGGCGCCGATGAAAGCTAAAAAAATAATTTATTTATCAACTTAATTAAACTACACAGGCATTATTGACTAATGCGACGGTTCAAAAATTTTAATACCAAACATATTTTATACTTTATTAATTAACTAAATACAAATACCTAACCTATAATAATAGGTAATACTATATTACGTTTATTTTTTTTTATAATACTGTATTATCTCGAAATCAAAAACATGTGAGGTTCTAGTTTACCAAAGCGTCTTTATCTTTCGATGACTAAGCGACAGCCGGCTGTCGGGCTGCTATTGTTTTTCTATTGTGTTTCGAATCACGTGTGTTTGAAGTTTCTTTCACAACTAGGCAGGTCAATTTTTAAGATTTGCAATGTGCTAGTTCACATTATGATCATAATTATTTTGATCTGCTAAGGTAGCCTATTTAATCCTTTTTTCTACGCAAATAATATAGAACATGAAACATTTTTTGTTAAAAAAAAACAACCCTAAAAAAATAATAGTTACGGGCGGTGACTCACGTTCTGTTTGTTGTTGTGCATTGCCACCGACCCTCGATTTCTCGAGGACTTTCAGATCCAGACCCTGATTGCCTATTGAATCCCCGGTAAAGTATTCCCCACATCCTTATATTCTCTTACAATATTAATCGGTGAACATACATAAAAAAAAGATTCCGACAAAGTGAGAACCTCCTCTTTCTTGAAATCGGTTAAAAAGTGGAGATTGGAAAAAACATTTCTACAAATACAAACCTGCTGATTTTCGAAATTAAAGCATAGGCGTCAGACATACTTTCAACGACCAAGCGGCAGCCGGATGTCTGCTATTGTCTTTATATTGTGTCTCGAATCACGTCTGTTCTGTCTGCTTGATCTGCTATATAACTGTGAAATTAAAAAAAGTTTTGGAAAAGATTGTTGTAAAAAAACAATGTGTTTTTAATTAAATTTAATATGAAATTTAAACCCAGAATATGTAATGATATATTTTTATAAAATTATAATAGTAACTGTAGTTTATTTCTCTATTCACTATTTATTTTTTTCTGTTTAGTGTATCGGTAGCTTAAGTCCACGATACGCCATTGGGAACTGCTCCTAAAATTTTGTATCTAACTTCACTTTATTGTTCGATTCGATCATCCTTCGTTCATCAATCAAGCGGTGGATTAATTCGTAATAATACTTAATTTTTTCATATTTGCGCCAATCGTTACGTTAATTTAGTGTTATTAATTCGTTCAAAGTCAGTGGATATTTATAAATGTAAATAATCATCCTGTTGTGTTTGCAAACGTGCATATGCTTTGTTGTGAGAACCACCACCTCTTTATCTGCTGCTGTCATTCTGAGTTGTAGCAACTGAATTTTTCATTTCTCGATAATGAAACAGCTATCCTTTGAATGGTAGGCTATCTACTGAACTAGAGTACAAGAATAACAAGACAGTATCCAGTTGTTGATGTGTCGTGATGATAGTGGTGTTCTTACACGGAGCAGTCATCGGGAGAATGTGCGGTGGCGTTTAGCCTTAGTGGCAGAGGACGTCAGAAATAGGATCCAGCATGGAGTCGGTGAAGGACGAGGAACGTTTGCGACGGCTACGTGCCCTGGAGGAGCGGCTCTGTGACCCTCGCTCCACCGGCAACGTGGACTGTCTGCTGGACACGGTGACGGCGCTCGTGTCCGACTGCGACCACCCGGCTATCCGTCGCATGAAGAATGTCGAGGCGTACACCAGCAGATGTAAGTGGACCATGCTAACTGTTCATGTACTAGACATAGGATTTAATTGTACACACAACAGTGGTCCACACAACTACCAGTTGGACCAAACAAACTTACTAGTCCTAATAGAATTGAATTAGGATTGTTTTTAATTCTAAGATGAGACAAGAGAATAATACAATCTGTAGGTACTAGTAAATATTGATCAGTAAACAATAGTGTCTGATATTGGAAATCAGTTAAAAATTAGCTGAAGTAACTAAACTTGAAATGAAATAATCATGTTATTTCAACAGTTTGTGTCACTACACCCGTCCCATTGGGTAGACACCTACCTGATTCACTATTACTGCAGGCTGTACAACAATATCAAATTAACTGTAACCAGTATTTGGGAAAACACATGTTTCATTTACAGTTACTCAGAATGTTTTATAAAACAATTTAGATAAATAAATAATAATTTAAACATTTTTTGTTAATTGCATGCCAATATTGTATGATTTTTCTCTTTTTTTTTTCTTTTTATTTATTGTTGTTTACATAATATCTTGATAGAAAAAGTGGTCATGGTTCTGGATAATTATTAATGTAATCTAATGTCCAAGGGTGTTTAATTACCTACTAAAACAATTTTGTTTTGATTACATTACAGCCATAAAGTACCTAATCAATTAAGGAATGATAACAGAGGTACTTGCATTGGTGATAGATAGTTGATTACATAAATATTGCAATGTTTGATATAGGGGTCATCCTTTCTTTAGGTCATGCTATGATTCTGATAGTTTGTACATGATATTTAGAGTCTTATGTATACAAACAGCAAATATACAATAATCCAAATTCACATAGAATATATAACTAGCATCTAATAAATATACTTTGATACATATGTAGGTCTAGTAACTAATCCGTTTTGACCATCTCTTCTCTGTCTTTTGGCTAAGGTCAAAGTCTAATTCTCTAAGTCTAAGTCTATATGTTCTTTTCAGATTAACCAAAACCTGGCTGACCAGGTTTCAAAGGTCTGAACCTTTCAGATCTCTTTTCGAGATAATTCTTATTTACAATGTTAAGCATTATAAATAAGAATTATCTTGAATTACAAACTTATTTAGATGAATTATCCAATTTAACATAAAAATAGGCCTCAGACTTAAATGAATTAGAATTTAGCTGAATTGGTCCAGCTCTTCTTGAGTTTTGAGCTTATCAATAAAATTAGGAAGAAAAAATAGTAATCATTGAGTAAAGGACAATACATTTTTTAATGAAACTTATTTTATTTAAAGTACAAGCATATTAATTCTTTGAACACACGTGATTTGAGACACAATAGAAAGACAATAGCAGCGCAACAGCCGGCTGTTGGTTGGTCGTTGAAAGGTTAATCCTTCTTCATGTGTGTAAACATACACCAATAACCGGCTGTGGTAAAGTTTTGGACCCTTCATAGCAGCTGTACACCATAAAGCAATGTTGATCATATTAGAATGGTCTAATGTGTAACATTGAATGGTCAGCAGTATTCTCTGACAATAGACAATTAATATTTATTAGTTTTCATTATTTGAATATAATTTTTCCATTATGGAATTGAAACCATAGAAGACTGATTACAAACATTTTAAAATCATCTTGATGTTACATAAAATTTTTGAAGTAGTAATTTAAAAGTTTTGCACTGGTGTTTTGGCACATACTGTACATTGTTTACATGTATTTGATTCATGAAATATTAAATGATTCAGTGAACTTTCCAAGTGCCTACCTGTACAACTGGTACAAAAACACTGCTTGTTGTGTACCTAATAATAATTAGGTATCCATTTTTAAGCACACATTGTGTGCTAAATATTCTTACTATTCTGTTAATTCCGATTCCGTTGTATTGATTGATGTTATAAACTGGGGATTTATTGATTGTCTTCACAAATATGTTTATGTACAAATGTAAATATCTTATTTTAGCATTAATATCTGTTCTTTGTTTGTTGTAGATGAGAGCTTTGCTTCAGAAATAGTAGACCTGCGTATGAAGGCAGCAGATTTCGATTTGATAAAGGTGATTGGCCGAGGGGCATTTGGCGAAGTGCAACTAGTCAGACACAAGTATACACGTCATGTATATGCCATGAAGCTACTTAGTAAAGTTGAAATGATCAAGAGATCTGACTCCACATTCTTTTGGGAGGAGCGACACATAATGGCACATGCTAATTCAGAGTGGATATTAAAACTACACTTTGCATTTCAAGACCACAAATATCTCTATATGGTCATGGACTACATGCCTGGTGGTGACCTTGTTAGTCTTATGTCAAACTATGACATACCTGAGAAGTGGGCTAAATTCTATACAATGGAAATTGTCCTCGCTTTAGATGTAATTCATGGTATGGGTTTTGTACACCGAGATGTAAAACCAGATAATATGTTAATTGACAAATATGGACACTTAAAGTTAGCTGATTTTGGTACTTGCATGAGAATGGGACCCGATGGTCTTGTGCGGGCCAGCAATGCTGTTGGCACTCCGGATTATATCTCTCCTGAAGTGTTACAATCTCAAAATGGTGAAGGAGTTTATGGTCGTGAATGTGACTGGTGGGCTGTGGGAATATTCTTGTATGAAATGCTCATTGGAGATCCTCCTTTTTATGCAGATAGTTTGGTAGGAACATATGGAAAGATCATGGACCATAGGAACTCACTTCAGTTTCCAGATGATGTAGAAATTTCAAAGGATGCTAAATCTCTTATCAGAGGTCTATTAACAGATCGGGTTAAGAGATTAGGTAAAAGTAGTGTTAACGAAATTAAACAACACCCATTCTTTATCAATGATCAATGGAGTTTTGAAAATTTGAGAGATTCTGTACCACCAGTTGTGCCTGAATTATCTAGTGATGACGATACAAGGAATTTTGATGACATGGAAAAGTCTGATGCTTTGGATGAATCTTTTCCAGTGCCTAAAGCATTTGTTGGGAATCATTTGCCATTTGTCGGATTTACTTATAATGGTGATTATCAATTATGTGCCAGAGGATTAAAGGCAGCCGATGTAGTGGACACTATCTCTAATAACCATATTAATAATGTTGGATCTGAAGCTATACTGCAGCTAGAGAAACTTCTTGAAAGAGAAAGGGATGGCAGAAGGAAATTAGAAGACACACAAGTCACTCTATGTGCTCAACTAGAAGAATTGTCACAGAGGGAGTCTAGAAATAAGAAAATCATAGCTGATACAGACAAAGAATTAGCTCTACTACGACACGATCTGAAGGAGATACAAAGGAAGGCTGACATAGAAACTGAAACAAGAAGAAAAGCTGAATTTAATTTTAATGAAGCGAAGCGGCGGCTTGACGAAGAGCAAAGTAAACGAGCTAAAGAAATTAACAATTTACAGACTTACAATGACAAAATTAATGCTTTAGAAATGCAATTGACGGAGCTACGTGAGAAGTTAAAGCAAGAAGCCGAGTCCGCTGCTAAGTCAAGGAAACAAGCGGCAGAGCTGACAGCTGCGCAGGCCGCAGCCGCTGCTGTCAACGACGGTACCGTGGCGAGCTTGCGTGCCCAGCGGGACTCCCTCGAGAGAGAACGAAGCACTCTCTCCGAGGAGCTCGCTGCTGTGAAGGCATCTAAACAACGATCAGATGCAGCTGTTGCAGAAGCTACTAACAGGTTGAACGCTGCTCACGGTGAGCTGGAGCGGGCGTCGGCGAGACTGAACCAGATCATGGCGGACAACAGGCAGCTCTCTGAGCGAGTGTCGGCGCTGGAGAAGGAGTGCGCGTCGCTGGCGCACGAGCTGCGCGCGGCGCAGCACTTGTACCAGCAGGAGCTGCGCGCGCACCAGGACACGCAGCGCTCGCAGTTGCTCTCTAAACAAGAAGCCAACCTGGAGCTAGTCAAGGGTGAGTGTTAGTATTCCAACACTTATTACTGTCTGCCATCTAACCCACGCTACAATCCTCTCATGTTCAACTGAGCTACACTGTATAAGCTCCCAAAAATATATTTTATACCTTCACTTTTTGCATGCCTCAGGAACATTGGATACGATATTTAAAGGTATTGTTCAGTTTGCTAATATACCTCCTATGATCTTTGTAGGTTCAGCATAGTCTCAAGTAAATGTTTGGCTTGGTACCTAACTGTACTTCTTCATATAATATTATATCAACCTTTTTAACCTAGTTGTGTTCATGTGAAAAGTTTTCTCAATTCATGTTTTTAGTCTCCGCAGAATTAAAAATAAACAAAATAAATACATACAACAGTAGATTTTAAAATCATGTATTTACGGTGTGTTCGCAATGTGGTACGACAGCTCTGCAATCGAAACTGAACGAGGAGAAGACGGCTCGGCAGCGGTCGGAGTCGGCGTGCCAGGAGAAGGACCGCCAGATGTCCATGCTCAGCGTCGACTACCGGCAGATGCAGCAGCGCCTGCAAAAGCTGGAGGGCGAACATCGACAGGAAACTGAAAAGGTCAATACACCACAAGAAGTTTGACATGATCATTCTTACCATTTTTCGAAATATTTCATACTTGTTCATTGGGCCAAACGCGCGACTTTATTGGTCTCTTTACATAGCAAGCGACATCGCAGCTGTCCCAGACAGAGATGGCCGGATGATCTAGACTCCTTTGATAAAGACTGGTCCCAAAGAAAGAAAAATGTCCATTTAAATGTCCAATGTCAATTTAGACTTGTAATTTACCGATGATGATAAACTTGAGCATTTGCTTGTAACAAAACATCAAGCATTTGCCGTTTTGTAACAACTTGGTTTTGGAAACAAACGAGCGTTTTTGTGTAACATTTTAATGATAAGAGTGACCACAAGGTAGAAAGAAATATTACAGCATTATGCTGAACAGTGCATCGAGCATTCGCGCGAATGTTACATTAGAATGTAAATCTCGCGCGAATGGTCAAGTGTAAGATAATGGACACTTTAAGATAATGGTTTAATCTAATCCATAGTTTCTCAACCTTATTTTGCTCACCGCCCACTTTGAGAATATGTTTTTTTCTAGAGCTTCATCTTATTTTTTTTGCCTTTTCAGACTATATTTTTTAATCTATCCACGTCCCCTTTGCGCCATCTCAATGCTCCCTAATTTTATCTGGGTCTTCTACTGCCCCCCCGAAAGTCTCAAACGCCCTCAAGGGGCGTTATCGCCCACGTTGAGAACCTAAGATCTAATCAAATAATTTTACCAGGCGATGGGTCTAGCGGCGTCGCTAGAACAGGAGCGGACAGCGCGGATGGCGGCGAGCGGCGACGTGGCGGCGGCGGAGGCGGCGGCTCGTGCGGCCGCGGCCGAGCGCGACGCACGCGCGCGCGACCTGCACGCCGTGCGCGCCGCGCTGCACGACACCTCCGAGAAACTCGCCGCTGCCTCCGCTGAGCGGGACATGCATTGCGCCAGGGTAAGTGCTCTTTAGAAGGACTTAGGCCCGTATGCTTATTACATATTTTCAAGTTATGTTTGTTCAATCT
Organism: Athetis lepigone; assembly: GCA_033675125.1. NCBI lineage: Eukaryota > Metazoa > Arthropoda > Insecta > Lepidoptera > Noctuidae > Athetis > Athetis lepigone. The sequence continues at coordinate 5,852,791 of CM066233.1, read as the reverse complement.
TGAAATTCGGTAATTTCTTGGCGTAGACCTCTTTCAGCCCTCTCCACTGATCACAATCTTCTACACTGCACTGATCCAGTCCAGGGCCCCAAGGTTATACCGATATCATCGCTGCATCATGTTTTCGGGCGCCCCTACTTCTGTTGTCTATTAAATTGATATGAACTATTTTCTTCAGGTTAAATTGGAATCCTTTTGCTGTATAACAAAACAGACATAATAAACCTACCTTAGTTGCCCAAAATCACCATTATTTCGAATAACGGCTATAAATATAAAGTACGAATAAAATATAAAGTTTGTTTGTTTGTTTTGGTATAATCGGGTACCATATTTTTTTCTGTGAGGAGAGTGTGGAGTCTAGATTTTCAAGTCATGCACCTCAGTAGCTCACAGAACATTTATTCATCGTTCAATGTGACTCGGAGTTACAGGCTCAGCTTATCTGGTACCCTCTGAAGCTTATAAAACAGCTGTCACTTTCATGACGTATCAATGAAATTGTTTGTATCCCCCCCCCCCCCCTCCAAAAATCAATGAATACACAATACAATACATGTATACTGTATAAATATTAGTTTAATCAAAAGCAAAACAATTTACAAGTAAAATTACACAAATTATGTTTCTAACCAAATTTTTGTAAGTTCTTTTACTGTTTGTAAGTACTTCTAGGTTTATTACCACCACAAAAATCTATTTAACCCCTCTAGAATTCTAATCACCCACAGGTTAGGATGTGTCATCACACCAACTTAAAATTGACCTAGTAATTATGTACATTGTCTGTAAGTGATAGCTGCCTGTAACAAAATACATTGTAACTCCAGTTGTAATCACAGTAGGGCAGTGGACAATAACTGAGTAGAAAGTGATAAACAGTCCCTAGATTGTCTCAGTTATCATCGGCAACTCGGTCAATGCATACAAAATACTTGATTAAATGAATCATTTTATTACGAAAGCAAAAGGCCTTGATTCCAGAGCTAGGACCTTATTAAACCTCTTTTAGGATTATGGAAGTTGAGTATTTTAAATGTTTTTTCTTTAAAATAATAAGTGGCAGTGGGTCACCCTAATCAAACCAATCACAACAGCTGTTTTTCAGCTGTTATGATTACAGTTATCACCGTACGAATACGTACAACATGCATATATTTATTGTGTTAGCACATTCTTATCGATCACCAAACTTAACAAACTCTTCGAATGTTTCTTTTTTTGTGAATTAATCATAATCTCATCACGCCAAAATAGACTGTCCTCCAGCATTACAACATAGTGACTCATTGTCGACGGCAAACATGCACACAGATACAGATTTTGCCTTATACGACGTAAACCTGCGCGTGCTGTCGTCTCCAAATAAATAAACACATGATTACGTAGACGGCGGTTTTTCTAAAGTTGAATGCCTTACTCATTGATTATGATGCGATTTGCCAATTAATAGAACATTTATTCATTAAAGTTCAAGGAATGTAATTGTTGACAATTTAATATTAATAGTCTACGCGTGCTGATGAATATAAATCATTCCTTAGTTAGCCACTCGATTCGGCTATTGTTGCAAAATTTGTTCACAAAGCCGAGGAGATTAATTAATTTCACAATAGAGTGACCGTTGAGAACTACATTAATACTTTATCAAATTGTAACAGCACTCGTATCTATTTCAAAGTACTCTCGCATAGCTGAATGTACATAGCTCGGTAGACACAATTGTATTTTGTTCGAGATAGAATATGAATAAATATATTTTACTGCAGTCTCATACCGCTAGTCGCATGAATTACCCGAGTATGAAAAGTAGGTATTCTTCTTTGACCTTGATATTTATGACACGAACATTTAAGATTGGCTTCACAGATTAAAACTTTGTATTTTAAATGTGTTTGTTACTAATGCCTTATTAACGAAGAAAACCTCACTTTCTATATATTATTATATTACATTCTATCATTGAATTGAAGTGAGGGGCTGTGTTTGTCTACATTTGTCTTAAGGCCAAGGGCTTCCAGGAAAAAAATGTACACCTAGTACCTAGATCAGATGCTTGCTCAATTAGTTGCATAACTGTTCTCAGAATAGAACAAAATTCCACACAGTGTGTCAGATTTTGTCCGCATCTAAAATATAAACATTCACTATGACAATCTTAACTTTAAAATAGAATTATAGGAAAACGCGTAGGAGTGAGAAATGAGACTATTACAACATTTAAAATAATATATACTAGATAGAGATGTATAGGAATCAGTGTAAAGTTATGAATTTGTTGAACACAAGTGCTGAACAAACAGAGCCTTGGCAATGAAGACTTGACTATAAAACACTTCCATTATGATGATGACACGCATTAATATACAGGAATGTGTTATTGTCGTGTTAATTTCCTGGTCATCTTCAACTAGGACGTGTATCGTTTAATGTCTTCTTATGAATACTTTGTATGTAGATTCATAACGATATGAAAACATCGACTACTTATAAATAACAAACTTGAAATACTTAAACAGACCGCTAATTACCATTATACTGTGCGTTGCTAAATGTACATTAAAAAACAGAGAGCCTTGATGTAGGCGATGGCTCACTTGTATGTTGTATGTAGTAGCAGTTTTTCGTAACATCATATTTCTTGTACATAAATTAACATTTTGGAAACATCGGTTTCAAATAAATCGAAGTTGCATATTATTTCAATAAAAATACATCATAGTAAAATGGAAAATAAGGACATATCATCGATTTGAGTTTTGACAAGAGCTTTATATCCCTTTTAGCAGCACGATTATGTCAGTCTTACAATAAAAATAGTGACTCATATGGCGTAATCATTTCTAGAGAGAACGCGTTGTTCTGTCACGTTATAATATCGTCACTTTTTAAAAGCAGCTACTCTTAAGTCCCACTTACTTAGTTTGCCTAAAAAGTTTTGATAATATCTTTTAGGTGTTGATATAAATGTGCGATAATAAAGATTGTATCTCTAAACTTGGTTAATGTACCTGTAGGATTGTCGATAAAATCTAAGATAATAATAAATATTACAATATATATTATTTATTTTACGTCATGATCTCTTAATCTTAAGTTATGATATTTAATTAACAGCTGAGGTTGGTCAACTGACGTCAGCCGGTTGGTGACTGCATACGTACAGAGCAATAACTTGCAATCGAGAAATACTATATTTCTTTCATGCCTCCTAACGCAACTTCCTCCCTCCCCTGTGGTGCTGAACTTGACCATTATATTCAGTCATTGAGCTCCTTTCTACACACTTGTCGTGTGTAATATTTATGTCCAATTCACACTGAAATCTTTATATCATGGCCAATTTGGCTGTGAATTTTGACTAGTGTTGGTTACCGAGAGAGAGGTCCACAGCCGTGATGGGAGAAAGAGAGTGTAGTGTGGTTATCGTCAGGCCAATAACCGATGTTTTTCTTGCCTGTCAGAGCGAGGAGCTCCGCCAGCAGTTGGAGACGGAGCAGCATTACTGCTTCGTGTACAAGAGTCAGGCCAACGACATGCGGCTTATGCTGGAAGAGAATACGCGAGCTGCGCGCGACTCGGAGCAGGAGCGCTCCAGCTTGCTGCACCAGCTGCAGCTGGCCATCGCACGCGCTGACTCCGAGGCTATCGCCAGGTCAGTGTAATGTTCAAATAAAAGAGTTTCTATAGCTGTTTTTTGTCTGTGTGTGGGCAGTGTGTATCAACTGTTTTGGTTTGTTAATTTAAACTATAGTAATAGGCTGTGGTAATCTATCGTTACCGACTAATTACCAGTAGTTTTACGGTAGCTTCAATTCGAAATCCAAAGTTTACGTGTAGAGTATCCTTCACGACTAGCCCATTTTCAGATTGAAGTTAATAATTTTGTAAAATGTGTGTGTGTAGCTCACATTGTCAATGTCAATAAAACAGTATAAAATGAAGTCAGTGCACCTTCAAGCAATATTTGTAACCCTGTTGATAAATCAGCCAGTTAATAATTTCAGATTTTTAAGATAGCCTTCTGTAATCTTGTTAGTTGTCATCAAACGGTAGTATTAAATATTATCATAAGTAGTCTTACTTACGTACTTTATGCAAATTCATTTTTCCTAGTTATATCATAGTGCTATCATCAATTACAATAAATCATTTATATGCAAATAATTATTACAGTGATTTAAAGCGAGTTGTCGAGTGATGACTCGTCTTTTTCGTTTATTTTAAAAATTGTAAGGATGTTGCGTCACGAAAACAGTGAGAAGGCTAGTAAAAGAGTCACTTTTTCATATCCTCCTGCAACGAAATTGTAAAGTTTACTATATGAATTCATTAATTATCAATTTATACTTATTTCATGTATACAAGCCACCACATCAAGTTCCTACAATCTATCAAATTTATATGATGTATTTTCAACTTTATATCTAAAACTTTAAGTTTGTACATTGGGAAAAGGCTGTCTCCTGTAGCTCGATATGTTCACGTCTTTACTCCGAGCCGTGATCGATTTACACAAGTTATTTTATAATCCATAAAGTGCATAACTTTAAGAACCGCGCTGTTTGAATAACCACTTGCTGCGCTACCAACCTATGTGCTTTAAACCACGTCTTTTCACGTTCTACTCAGTGTCATCTTGCCAAAACGACTGCGGTTCTAACCCCCACTTGAAACATTCCAGGTCAATAGCAGAAGAGACGGTCGGCGAGTTAGAGAAGGAGAAGACGATGAAAGAGTTGGAGATGCGAGACGCGATGTCGCAACACCGCAGTGAGCTGGCCGCGCGCGACTCGCTTGTTCAGGGCTTGCGCGACCGCGACCACGAGAACAGGGCCACCATCGACCTGCAGCGGAAGGTAAGAACCTTTAACCTTTCAACGACCAACCGACAGCCGGCTGTCGGGCTGCTTTTGTCTTTCTATTGTCTCGAACCACGTGTGTTCGAAGGTTTAACGAGATAGAGCGAACACGAGTGTGGTGTCTTTAAATACCAGTTACAATATGTTACCAATGGCCGAATACTCAAATGCCTCTCAAATCTGTTGCTGTAAAATGCAGATATAAAATTTTGCCTAGTAACTGGGATGTCAGATAAGCAGCTGTTCTATTTAGAAACACTAGTCAGATTAGACTGAATTCCAACATAGTTTGAAAATGGCTGGGCAGATAATGATGATGAAAGATACAAAGAAACCTGGATAATACATACCCAGATTTCTTGTCAGAAACCTCTGCTATTGATAATTACAATGAGGTCCCATCACTTACATTAAAATACGTCTGTTAATAGGGATTTTCAACCCTTTGTTGCTGAGATTTGAGTGCTTAGATATTTTCGATGTTTACCTTTACAAATCCGACTTTGTAACTTAATAGCTTAGTGACATGATTTCTCAAGTTTCGGCAATTTTGGACATTTTTGTTTACAAACTCTAATACCTCCTTTACTTTCTTTGTCACATAGTGTGCATTTCATCTTCTCATATTCTCAAAGCGGACAGTGTAAATAAGACAACTGTCATGTTTAGCCTATTTGGGATTTTTTTTAATGAAAAGCCTCTACAATCCCATTAACTCATGTTTCACTGTATATCTGAAAGTAAATCTACCGTGACTAATTCTATACCCCCATGTATGTAGGAGGTAGACGAACTCCGTCGCAGCGGCACGGCACTGGCCGAGCGCGTGGCCACGTTACAGCGTCTGCAGGAGGACGTCGACCGGCTCAACAAGAAGCTCAACTCTGAGATCATGCTCAAGCAACAGGCCGTCAACAAACTGGCTGAAATTATGAACAGGTAATTTTGATTTTGAATTGTGTCTACCTTATACATTCAAGATGCTCTTGCGATCCACGATCTAAAATATAAAAGATATGAAACTGCCACCGAAATATAAGATGGCCTCCATGGCTTAGGTGAATTGATACGATTTGTATACCTAGCTCCAGTATTAATTTCGAACTTCTGGAAAAATTATTATGATAACTATAAAACCTAGGAAATCCGGCAGCCATATCCTTATAAACAGATTTGACGTCAATGACCTCAAATCAGTTTACTTGCTCTGATCACTGCCAAAAATCATTATAGAACCAGGGATTAGTGCATTCAAATAAAAGACAACTCTGCAGCTTTATTATCTTACAGACACACAACACATCTATTTCGTTGAATTATCACATAGAATTCTCACTCACGACAATCGTTACGGGTAAGGCAAAAAGTCCGACTAGTCTAACCAGGGGGCATCGTGTCACCCAGTTACTGGATTAGTGAGGTTTGATAGGCAGTCGCTTCAAGTAAAACACTGGTGTCCAGCTAAATCCGGTTAGGCTGGAAACCGTCGGCAACAAAGTTGGAAAAAGGCAAGGGAGATGATGATGGGAATAGGAATGACGACAACATAAAAAGAAATAGCATTCTGTTTAGTCCATCTGATAGATCGGGCAAAAATACGGGATACGTATTTTTTGCTTAATCAAATTAATAAAAATATACAAAGATAAAGAGCAACAAAGTTTCAGAGTGGGGGCTTTTGACGTCACCGTGCGGCAAAAATTGTATCAGATCGTGACGTCACACGAAACTTCAACGCACTGTATCGTCGTCATTTTTCGTTTACGAGAAAAAAGAAAAAATACGTGTCCCAAATTTTTTGATGATCTAACTGACGGACTAGAGAATTCCTTTTTTTGTCGTCTCGCCTATTTTCACACACTGCACTCTATTTACAGAAAAGACATGAACCCAGCGACCACAAAGAACAAGAGTAAGATGTCGGTGCGCAAAGACAAGGACTACCGCAAGCTGCAACAGGAGCTCACGCGCGAGAAGGAGAAGTTCGACCAGCACATCTCCAAGCTACAGCGTGACCTGCAGGACTGTCAGCAGCAACTGTTGGATGAACAGTCCACCAGGCTGCGGCTTGCTATGGAGGTAACCTTCAACCTGGCGAATTAAAGCTTGTTATTATGACTAGAGTTCAATCATCATCATATTATAAGGGTTGCCTGTTAGAGAATGCCTGAGGCATTGATCCTTTATATGCATGCATGAAGTTTAAATAAATATTTAGGATATTAATAAAATTAATTAAAAAGTCAGCTGTTGTTTTGTTAAAAACCAAAATAATAACTGCTACAAAGTACCGATGAATATTAGGAACTTACGAATGTAGTTAGATATGTGTATAATGTTTATGTTAACATCAAAAATGTTTTTTTTTTTATATTCTTTAGCAGTCATCCATATTCAACCTACCCTAACTGAATCAAGGAACTTCATCTTACCATAATGATGTCTATTCATTATATAATATTACCATCTATGTAATACTTATAGAACCATAAATAAATGAAATGTAATGTTTCTAGGTCGACAGCAAAGACGTAGAAATCGAACAGTTAAAAGAAAAACTAGCCGCCTTAACAAGCGAGACAGCGTCCCAGTCATCTGCGGACGCGGAAGACGGCGAGACAGAACAGACGCTTGAAGGCTGGCTGTCAGTGCCCTTCAAGCAGAACATACGCCGCCACGGATGGAAGAAACAATACGTCGTTGTGTCCTCCAAGAAGATTATCTTTTATAACACCGAGAACGATAAGATGAACACTACTGATCCGGTCATGATTTTGGATTTGAGGTTGGTAAATAAGTTTCTAGCAATATTCGGGCTGAGAAAAATATCTTTTATTTGCAAGTGCTTTAGCTAAGCAATATCACTACTGTTAATGTCACACGTCTGTAAAACTACGATAGGAAGATAAAGACGAAGTATAACTTAATCAAAGTAGGTGCTAAGTAACATCTATTTTTCTCGGCCCTTTTGTCCTCTTAGTGGATTTGGTATTTAAAGTTAAAAATGTGGCAAAAGGCAAATAAACTAAAATATTGTTTTCAAAATTGGTTTATGGACGATAATTTTACGTGACAACGTCCAAGCCGAACGCATAGGCCGATCGTATCTCCATCGCTTTTTCCGTGCTCTGCTCACACTTTCTTGCTTGCTGCTGGTGTTCATCGATTTATAAGATGTTATTACCACAAACATTACCCTTATTTCCCGTCAATGTAGTAGGTTACATGTTTGTTATTTTAAGATAAGAATTAATTGTATAACTTAGCTTGTAACTGTTTTTGTCCCTAATAAATAAATAAATAAACATTCTAATACTAATTCTGAACGTTTCCTTGCAGCAAGGTGTTCCACGTGCGCTCGGTGACGCAGGGCGACGTGATCCGCGCGGACGCGAAGGACATCCCGCGCATCTTCCAGCTGCTGTACGCGGGCGAGGGCGAGGCGCGCCGCCCCGACCACGAGCTGCCCGCCGACCCGCAGGACCACACCGGTCACTATACACACATACTACCCTTACATACATGGCCGTACACAGCTGCTGTACGCGGGCGAGGGCGAGGCGCGCCGCCCCGACCACGAGCTGCCCGCCGACCCGCAGGACCACACCGGTCACTATACACACATACTACCCTTACATACATGGCCGTACACAGCTGCTGTACGCGGGCGAGGGCGAGGCGCGCCGCCCCGACCACGAGCTGCCCGCCGACCCGCAGGACCACACCGGTCACTATACACACATACTACCCTTACATACATGGCCGTACACAGCTGCTGTACGCGGGCGAGGGCGAGGCGCGCCGCCCCGACCACGAGCTGCCCGCCGACCCGCAGGACCACACCGGTCACTATACACACATACTACCCTTACATACATGGCCGTACACAGCTGCTGTACGCGGGCGAGGGCGAGGCGCGCCGCCCCGACCACGAGCTGCCCGCCGACCCGCAGGACCACACCGGTCACTATACACACATACTACCCTTACATACATGGCCGTACACAGCTGCTGTACGCGGGCGAGGGCGAGGCGCGCCGCCCCGACCACGAGCTGCCCGCCGACCCGCAGGACCACACCGGTCACTATACACACATACTACCCTTACATACATGGCCGTACACAGCTGCTGTACGCGGGCGAGGGCGAGGCGCGCCGCCCCGACCACGAGCTGCCCGCCGACCCGCAGGACCACACCGGTCACTATACACACATACTACCCTTACATACATGGCCGTACACAGCTGCTGTACGCGGGCGAGGGCGAGGCGCGCCGCCCCGACCACGAGCTGCCCGCCGACCCGCAGGACCACACCGGTCACTATACACACATACTACCCTTACATACATGGCCGTACACAGCTGCTGTACGCGGGCGAGGGCGAGGCGCGCCGCCCCGACCACGAGCTGCCCGCCGACCCGCAGGACCACACCGGTCACTATACACACATACTACCCTTACATACATGGCCGTACACAGCTGCTGTACGCGGGCGAGGGCGAGGCGCGCCGCCCCGACCACGAGCTGCCCGCCGACCCGCAGGACCACACCGGTCACTATACACACATACTACCCTTACATACATGGCCGTACACAGCTGCTGTACGCGGGCGAGGGCGAGGCGCGCCGCCCCGACCACGAGCTGCCCGCCGACCCGCAGGACCACACCGGTCACTATACACACATACTACCCTTACATACATGGCCGTACACAGCTGCTGTACGCGGGCGAGGGCGAGGCGCGCCGCCCCGACCACGAGCTGCCCGCCGACCCGCAGGACCACACCGGTCACTATACACACATACTACCCTTACATACATGGCCGTACACAGCTGCTGTACGCGGGCGAGGGCGAGGCGCGCCGCCCCGACCACGAGCTGCCCGCCGACCCGCAGGACCACACCGGTCACTATACACACATACTACCCTTACATACATGGCCGTACACAGCTGCTGTACGCGGGCGAGGGCGAGGCGCGCCGCCCCGACCACGAGCTGCCCGCCGACCCGCAGGACCACACCGGTCACTATACACACATACTACCCTTACATACATGGCCGTACACAGCTGCTGTACGCGGGCGAGGGCGAGGCGCGCCGCCCCGACCACGAGCTGCCCGCCGACCCGCAGGACCACATCGGTCACTATACACACATACTACCCTTACATACATGGCCGTACACAGCTGCTGTACGCGGGCGAGGGCGAGGCGCGCTGCCCCGACCACGAGCTGCCCGCCGACCCGCAGGACCACACCGGTCACTATACACACATACTACCCTTACATACATGGCCGTACACAGCTGCTGTACGCGGGCGAGGGCGAGGCGCGCCGCCCCGACCACGAGCTGCCCGCCGACCCGCAGGACCACACCGGTCACTATACACACATACTACCCTTACATACATGGCCGTACACAGCTGCTGTACGCGGGCGAGGGCGAGGCGCGCCGCCCCGACCACGAGCTGCCCGCCGACCCGCAGGACCACACCGGTCACTATACACACATACTACCCTTACATACATTTTTTTTTTATTTTTTTTTTTATTATATGTGTTATCTGCAATCAGTTGCCAACTATAAGCAGATGTGGTCCGAGAGGGATTGACGTTAGAGTGTGTCCTCCAGTGAGGGCAACTACTCATAATTTATACTTGATACGTTGTTTTGCTTGTCATGACGGTATAGACAGAATGTCGTGTCTTTTTAGTCGCTTTGGGTAAGTGCGAGTTGTAAGCCCGGCAGCAAGTTCATTGGGATGTTTTTCCAATCTCCTTTTGTATGATGCGGAAGTGATAAGGATTTCTTCTTTCACCGTTTTAATTTGCAACTGGCCGTGGATCTCGGAGTTTGTGACTAACCAGGGAACATTACTTATGGTTCTCAATATTGAATTTTGCATTCTTTGGATGATGGCAATGTTGGAGTTGCTGGCGCTTCCCCACAGTTGGACGCCGTACATCCACACCGGCTTCAATATAACTTTATAAATCAAAAGTTTGTTGTCTGTTGACAGTTTACTGTTGCGCCCCAAAAGCCAATAGAGATGTTTAAAGCGTATGTTGAGTTCATCTCTTTTAACCTTGATATGTTGGCGCCATGTGAGGCGGCGATCTAGGTGTAGTCCCAAGTATCTCACATTGTCTCTATGTGGGAGAATCACATCATCTAGTCTCACGGGCGGACAGTTTCCTTTGCGCAAGCTAAAAGTGACCTGAACTGATTTTGATGCGCTGGATCTTATTCTCCACGTATTTAACCACTTTGAGATCTCGTTAAGTCCTTTTTGCAACATATCCGAGGCAATTGCGGGGTCTTTATGCGATGCTAGGATTGCCGTATCGTCAGCGAATGTGGCAGTAGTTATTCCATCCACTTCAGGAAGATCAGCGGTGTACAACGTGTAGAGGACTGGACCGAGAACCGACCCTTGAGGTACTCCTGCCCTTATTTCCAGCAGTGCTGAGGTAGCTTCAAGACCTTTGACTTGGAACATTCGGTCACAAAGGTATGACTTAAGTAACTCTACATAACTATGGGGAAGATACGTCTTTAGTTTGCAAAGCAAGCCCTTATGCCAAACTCGGTCAAATGCCTGCTGAATATCAAGGAAGGCCGAAGAGCAATATTCTTTTTCTTCCAACGTCTTTCTGATCCTGTTGCATACACGGTGGACTTGTTCTACAGTGGAATGATAAGGCTTAAACCCAAATTGGTGAGAAGGTATAGTTTTTTTCTCCTCGAGTATAGGTTGGATTCTGCGCAGTAGGATCTTTTCAAAAACTTTTGAAAGGATCGGAAGTAGACTGATCGGTTGATACGACGTAACTTCGTTCGCTGGCTTACCAGCTTTGTGTATCATAAGTACCTGGGAGACTTTCCAAATCTGCGGATAGTATTGCACTCTGAGGACAGCATTATAGAGAGTAGTAAGGAACACGACTGCCTTTTTTGGTAACTGTTTCAGCACTTCTTTAGTAATGAGGTCGAAGCCTGGTGCTTTTTTGTCATCTAGTTTTTTGATGACTGCCCATGTTTCACGAACTGTTACAGGACGCGGCGGAGGTGACATTTGGTAGTCTTGCTCCAATACAAAATCGATGCTATCTTCAGAAGCTCTCGTGCCTGGGTCGTTCGGACAGAATACTTTTGCTAGGTGATCAGCGAAAACGTCTACTTTTTCTTGAGGCGTTCTTGCCCAACCACCGTTACACCTGAGAGGAGGTATAGAAGCTACGGGTCGTGTATGATTCTTAGTAAATTTCCAGAGCGAGTAATTGGTGGAAGCCGAGGGGGTAAGCGACTCTAGCTGGTCTTCTAAGGTGGTGTCGTGCCATTCCTTCAGCAGTAATTTAAGATCATACATGGCCGTACACAGCTGCTGTACGCGGGCGAGGGCGAGGCGCGCCGCCCCGACCACGAGCTGCCCGCCGACCCGCAGGACCACACCGGTCACTATACACACATACTACCCTTACATACATGGCCGTACACAGCTGCTGTACGCGGGCGAGGGCGAGGCGCGCCGCCCCGACCACGAGCTGCCCGCCGACCCGCAGGACCACACCGGTCACTATACACACATACTACCCTTACATACATGGCCGTACACAGCTGCTGTACGCGGGCGAGGGCGAGGCGCGCCGCCCCGACCACGAGCTGCCCGCCGACCCGCAGGACCACACCGGTCACTATACACACATACTACCCTTACATACATGGCCGTACACAGCTGCTGTACGCGGGCGAGGGCGAGGCGCGCCGCCCCGACTACGAGCTGCCCGCCGACCCGCAGGACCACACCGGTCACTATACACACATACTACCCTTACATACATGGCCGTACACAGCTGCTGTACGCGGGCGAGGGCGAGGCGCGCCGCCCCGACCACGAGCTGCCCGCCGACCCGCAGGACCACACCGGTCACTATACACACATACTACCCTTACATACATGGCCGTACACAGCTGCTGTACGCGGGCGAGGGCGAGGCGCGCCGCCCCGACCACGAGCTGCCCGCCGACCCGCAGGACCACACCGGTCACTATACACACATACTACCCTTACATACATGGCCGTACACAGCTGCTGTACGCGGGCGAGGGCGAGGCGCGCCGCCCCGACCACGAGCTGCCCGCCGACCCGCAGGACCACACCGGTCACTATACACACATACTACCCTTACATACATGGCCGTACACAGCTGCTGTACGCGGGCGAGGGCGAGGCGCGCCGCCCCGACCACGAGCTGCCCGCCGACCCGCAGGACCACACCGGTCACTATACACACATACTACCCTTACATACATGGCCGTACACAGCTGCTGTACGCGGGCGTGTGCGAGGCGCGCCGCCCCGACCACGAGCTGCCCGCCGACCCGCAGGACCACACCGGTCACTATACACACATACTACCCTTACATACATGGCCGTACACAGCTGCTGTACGCGGGCGAGGGCGAGGCGCGCCGCCCCGACCACGAGCTGCCCGCCGACCCGCAGGACCACACCGGTCACTATACACACATACTACCCTTACATACATGGCCGTACACAGCTGCTGTACGCGGGCGAGGGCGAGGCGCGCCGCCCCGACCACGAGCTGCCCGCCGACCCGCAGGACCACACCGGTCACTATACACACATATTACCCTTAAGCCGGGTCCAGACATGATCATTTGACCGATCCTATCACCGTATTCGATCACCGTATCCGTATCTGCGTATTGTATCAAGCCCCGTATCAAGTTGTGGACGCCTCCGATTTGCTCAGTATCCGTATCTTCACAATAGTCCCTTTGATGATCGGACAAAAACCGACATGACTTGGGACGGGCCGTATCATAACGGCGTATCGAGATCCCGTATCATGATACGTACCCGTCCACATATGCGATCATGATACGCGTCGACGATACGGATACGGTGATCGGATCGGGCAAATGATACATGTCTGGACCCGCCTTTACATACATGGCCGTACACTGCTTTTCGCTCAAAGGGGCAAAACCTTTGTAGACTGTGTGGTTGAAAATATAATTGCCTCTCCTAGGAAATATAATTAACGTGAACCAGAATCAGAATCAGAACTTTATTTGCTAAGAGAGTAGGTACAGGTATAGGATGTTATACAAATTAATGAGATCAGCTACAGTCTACCTTACGGTGTGCAAATTATTATAAAGATTAAAATATGTCAACATGTCACCTAAACAAAACAGAGATTATTAACAATTAAGATTATTGCCTAAGTTAAATAATTTTGCATACAATATATATAATTATAATGTCAACAAAACAAGACAACACACAACAAGAAACAGATGACGGCGTGCCATGTTTAGTATGAGGTAACGTGACGTGCGGTGGACACGCGGCTATAATAAATGTATATGACGCCACTTCGGCGCCGTCATATCGATTTCGTTGACGTGACGGTAACGGCGTCGCTGGACAATCGGTCCTACAACATCTGTGGAGCCTTCCCCTGCCTCCATCTGTGTACGCCCATGCCTACATCTAACTACTAATTATTATCTCCTAAGCTGCAGTACCTCACTTACAATATTTTCCGCAATAAGTATCAAGTTCAGTTCATGCCTAAGTAAAAGTATGTGATTTGCGTTCTTTGTATGCAAAATAAGACAGAGTAGCACAATTTCCAAAAAAATACAAGTGTGACTAAATTGACTAATTGGTACTACCACGAAGATCACATCTAAAATACGTATATTTTAATCTAGTATGAACCTCGACCGATGTATGAGGCGCCCGTCACTGGATGGCGAGCATTCCTTGCATTCGCTGCATAATATATAAAGTTAGTGCAGAAGTGACATGCATATGTTTACTTGCACAGTAGCACACTTTATCATCTATGGATCATATCAAATTAGGACATCAGATTGTGCAATTCGCGTCGCGACACCAAGAAAATGATTAGTCCACTGATTGGTTGTGCCATCGAGTGAGACACTCGCCATCACGGACACGGACCCAGGCGAAGACGTCGAGAGTCGCAAGACGACTACCGGCCACCGTAGGCGCGGTTCTGCGGATGGCGAGCGATGGGTAGCTCGCCACCCGGCTAGGACCAGGACCGCGTAGACGGCGCGTTAGTGTTCCACGCGCGCCTCAAAGAGAAGTCAGCACGAGAAGGGGCCCAACAGGGCCAACGCCTGCCGGGGTTGCGGAATGTTTATAATAGTTACCGTGACCCCGGAACATAAAGGGCAACCGAAGGAACATGAGTGGGTTTTAGTCAGTAAAAGTCTGACACGAAGGACGGGAGAAGTTATTTGAAGATTTCCCACCCCCTTTAAAAAAAAGACATTTTGTTGGTGGCGCGACCAAGTTACCCAACCTGGTGTTCTAATGAAATATGGCTCTATGTGCTTCCACACACACCATTCAAGGTGCAAGGGAAAAGCGCACTTACAGCTTTCCCAGAAGACACGTCGCTCGCATGTGATGCACTTAATTACGGATTCATTGAGATGAAGTCATGAGACAATGCGCTTTGTATATTCAAAAGGCAGCTATGAAGAATGATTTGTGATATCGGTTTCGAGATGTAGCGTTATGTTCTTTGTTGGTCTTTGTTGACCAGAGGGTAGTTATATACCTCTTTTAGCGTATAAAAAAAAACGTATTCTTTATTCTCTCATCATACGAACCACATCTCTGACCCGGGTCAGCAATCATTCTTTCTGATCAACTGGTTATGATAGCATTTTAGCGGTGCAAGCATTGTTCTGTTTTTATTGTTGCTATTTTGTGTTAGCGTCATTATTACTTGTGAGTCCTTTGAAAATATCAAACACCTGACGCGCGACGACCGTTAAAAACATGCTAGCGTCGCTAGTGCGACATAATTAAAGGTTGTCATTTTCATTGAAGTTCCAATTACTTTTATGACGACGTCTGATTATCAAAAAGTTTCTACATCTTCTTTATGCATGGAGTGCATGGCAACTTTTGTTTTAATAATAATAATTTGTATCGCAGGCAACACAGTCCAGCACAAGGGTCACGACCTGGTCAGCATCACGTACCACATCCCCACGGCTTGCGAAGTGTGCACGCGCCCACTGTGGCACATGTTCCGTCCGCCGCAGGCCTACGAGTGCCGACGTGAGTATCATTCATTTATTCATGGATTCATTCGTTCTTTCATGGATTTATTCGTTCTTTCATTCATTCCTTTTTTTAAATTGAATCATTCGTTCTTACCTTGTGTCGTGCTAGCGTTAACTTTAACATGATTTTAACTGCATTGAGAGCTATACAGGGTGTCCCACGGCTATGCCACATGGAGGGAAAGTACCTTAAATATTGTAGATAGAACATTTAACTGAAAGAAGACATTATTTGAATTTTGAAAACAATTTAAACTGCATTCATAGTGATTTAAATAATTACATAGTTGAACCGGGAATCGAACCTGTTACTCGAGAAAATTAATCAGCCTGTAGTTTTATTTTACCGATCGAAAGGTTTCATCACAAGGATTATTTTTTGCTAAATAACATAGTGTCAAAAATAAAAGGAAGACCATGAATTTTAACAGTTTTAGTACAAAATTAGTCAATTTTTCAAATGCTCAAAATTAGTCCCTTCTTCTTGAATACAAGTTATAACTTTTAATTATTTCGTTCCCCGACGATTTTTTGGTCTTGTTGTGGTGGATATTTATTTATTTAAACGATGCGTACTACTCAAGTGGGTAGATTAATTAGTAATAAGTAGTTATGATTGTCAATTGTTATGTCCTTACGGCAATGTAAGCTTTAACTTTTTAGAACAAAATTTTACATCAAATGTTAAAATTCACAGTCTTCCTTTTGTTTGTGACCCTATGTTATTTAGCAAAAAATAATCCTTTTGATGAAACCTTTCGATCGGTATGATAAAACTACAGGGTGATTATTTTTTCTCGTGGAACAAGTTCGATTCCCGGCCCAACCATTTAATAATTTAAAAATCTATGAATGCAATTAAAATTGTTTTTAAAATTCAAATAATGTCTTCTTTCGGTAAAATTTCCTATCTTCACGATTTAAGGTACTTTCCCTCCATGTGGCATAGCCGTGGGACACCCTGTATAGCGAAGTAAACGGGAAGAGAAAGAAAGAGCTAGTTTTCACGTGACGCAATTTTGTCCGACGTAACGATATCGGTTTACGATGTTTTAGGTTTCTAGATCAGGTTGCTAAATGTACAACGTGCAACGTAATAAACGCAAAACCTGATACTCCTTAAATAGAATAATAAACCATTGAATTAAGATATTTAAAATTATGGATTTACTTAAAGCAGTATTAGTTTAGATAGGTACAATCAACCCAATGGAGTCATGACCCGCCATAAGCTTATTTTCCTACAGACATTCAAATTTAATTAGGTCGACAATCGCGTAAACATGTATTAAAAATGTCACACGTCTAGTCTTATTATTTTGACAGCTTCAAACTATTTATCGTTAAAATGGGTCATGATTCAATTTTGTCGATAGTACATATAACAATAGCTACCGCCATGAGCATTAAAAACAAATTGGTGCCGATTCTCTTATTCACAAACTAACTTAAATTTAAGTTAAGTGCATCTTTCCCTTTCCATTTCATTAATAAAGGATAGAAGATAAAATATTAGTTAAGTCCTGTCAAATTTAGACACTCCATAAATAATTTAGACGCGATTAAAAACATGACGACTAAATATACGTCAATTTCCTTAAGGCGCTGTCTTATTTGACAGGATTAAACTAAAATGAAATTAAACTAAAAAGAAAATGTATCTTCTGTCCTTTTCTTTAAGAAATGGAAAGAGAAAGATGCATTTAACTTGAATTTAGTTAAGTTTGTGAACAAGAAAATCCAACTAGCACACTAGTGGAAATAGCAGCCTATTTTGCAACTTTTAGCTGTACAGTAGCGCTTTAGGGGTTCAGAAAGTGGTTTTAAGTTCTACTTTTGCTTCCGTACCTGCTAATAGCCGTAAATATCACTAAGGGTAGCAGAAACTGAACCAAATGCCACTCTAGGTTTTATTAGAGTTCATTTTACAACCAATTCGCCGTCTATAGCTTTAAAAGAGAGGTAAAACATGTATGTTAAAGCTGCATAAAAGATTCTATTACCGCTGCTGTACGCTTCGGAACTGCATAAAGACATCATTTGCAGACTTTTCAACGGAACTGTTTAAAAAATATATTTATCACTGTTCTGCCTCTGATAGTTTCATTGAAGAAGTGATTATTATTTTTGCGCAGACTTAAGTAAGAATTTGATCGATTGCTTTACTTATAGCGGCATTAGGGCTTAACAATAGATGCAGGAAAGTAATGAGAATTCCGTAATTGAAATATTAAATAACACATAAGTTTTTTTAACTCAATTGAGTAATTTAGCTTTTATTTATAAAACTCTATTCATTTAATTAATTTTTTAAGTGATGCATTCACAAACAAAAATAATACGCCAAGTTCGAGTTATATAGTTATAATATAATAATATTTTACATTCTTTTCAATATTCTAAGGTTATTCTCGAGGCGCGTTAAAAATACTCCAATAATATTAACTACATGCACGATAAACTGATGTGCGTTTTTAGCCACTTGCATATAATACAAAATATAACTCAAAAACTCTTATCTTCACTTCACTTATTATTTATTTGTATTCAGTAATGTCTGAATCAGGAACAACATCAGATGTATAATTTAATAAATGATAGACAAGGTGAATGATCAGTGATGCTATATGCGTTCAGTTAAACCTGTCATTCATTCAATAAGCGCCACTAGAGCTTTAGTGCGGAGTTAATTATTAGTTGCAGCTCCTGTAGCGCTTTTATTATTATTATACATTTTCGTATCTCGGGACCCTGGTCCCGCGGACCTTTGGAAGGCATACGAGGGGCCGAAGCCAACTCGCAGAGGCCCCTTAAATAAAGTATTATAATATGAAGTGGGACACCAACCGGCGATTATCCCTATATGCACCACTCAAGTGCACCTAAGGTCAACCCCCGGTTAGTGGTGGTCTATTGCAGGTCATGGAATAAAGAAAATATTGGACTATGGGTTTGGGTTGCTAAGATGGATTAATTATCTTCGGCTATTGAATGGCTATGGCCCCTGCCTGACTAATGCTTGTAAACACGGATAAAAAGGCAGGGGGTGACTTGCACACTCAGTAAATGGGCCCCCGAAAACGGCCGCTTGCACATAGTGGCGTAGCGACAAGGGGGCAACATATATCGAGGTGCTTGAGGAGTGGAGAGGTATTCCACGGCTATCAGGACAATCCCGGAAGTACGGTCAAGATCCCTACCAGCATCTTACTGGAATACTTCCTATTATTATTATCCATTTATTTCAGGCATCAAGGCCCATATAAACATATACAATATTATATTAACATTAAACTTAAAAATACTATTATAGTGTGTATATACACGAAGTGTCGGCGTCGTTTATGATACTACTATGAAGTTCTAAGGAAACTAGATTATAAGAAGTTGTGCCCCTTTGGTTGCAAAGCGGCTGCATAAGGTGAACAGTACACGCTCTGGCGCTTAAGCTTGGCGCCTTTGGGATTAACCGGATTAGCTCCAAAGCTCTTAAGCAACCAGTTTGTGCTAGTTGGTAGCACCACACTGTCAGAGCAAATCGGCCGATTCTCCTCCGCATTGCCACGCACATATCGAAGGCGTACAGCGGGTTTGTACCATCGACCCAATCGAATCATGACCCACCATAAGCTTATTTTCCTACAGACATTCAAATACAATTAGGTCGACAATCGCGTAAACATGTATTAAAAATGTCACACGTCTAGTCTTATTATTTTGACAGCTTCAAACGATTTGTCATCGAAATGGGTCATGATTCTATTTTGTCGATAGTACAATAGATCGTATAGGATCATATAATTGTGTAACATTCAATTGAATTGCCGTCTTCAGTGTCGAGTATAAAATACTGATTTCGTGACTTTGGTCAGCGATTTATTCAATACTAGCTTTAGCCCGCGGTTTCGCTCGGGTTAGAAAGGGACAAAAAGTAGCCGATGTCACTCCACTATCTCCTTTAACAAAAAAACAATTTGTGGCGTCCGTTTTGCCGTGAAAGACGAACAAACACACAAACTTTCCTATTTACAGTATTACTATGAATGTTAAAAAATAGTAATAATCGGTTCCCCGCGCAGGTTGCCGCATGAAGATCCACGCGGAGCACGTGACGGAGGCGGGCGAGGGCGCGGGCGTGGCGGGCGTGGCGGCCTGCAAGCTGCACGCCGACCGCGCGCGCGAGCTGCTGCTGCTGGCGCCCGCCGCGCCCGAGCAGCGCCGCTGGGTGGCCCGCCTGGCGCGCCGCGTGCAGCGCTACGGGTACCGCGCCGCGCACCACACCAACCACGACCACACCAAGCTCTCGCCCAGGTACACACTTTATTCATCTGTGTTGTATCCGCGCCCGAGCAGCGCCGCTGGGTGGCCCGCCTGGCGCGCCGCGTGCAGCGCTACGGGTACCGCGCCGCGCACCACACCAACCACGACCACACCAAGCTCTCGCCCAGGTACACACTTTATTCATCTGTGTTGTATCCGCGCCCGAGCAGCGCCGCTGGGTGGCCCGCCTGGCGCGCCGCGTGCAGCGCTACGGGTACCGCGCCGCGCACCACACCAACCACGACCACACCAAGCTCTCGCCCAGGTACACACTTTATTCATCTGTGTTGTATCCGCGCCCGAGCAGCGCCGCTGGGTGGCCCGCCTGGCGCGCCGCGTGCAGCGCTACGGGTACCGCGCCGCGCACCACACCAACCACGACCACACCAAGCTCTCGCCCAGGTACACACTTTATTCATCTGTGTTGTATCCGCGCCCGAGCAGCGCCGCTGGGTGGCCCGCCTGGCGCGCCGCGTGCAGCGCTACGGGTACCGCGCCGCGCACCACACCAACCACGACCACACCAAGCTCTCGCCCAGGTACACACTTTATTCATCTGTGTTGTATCCGCGCCCGAGCAGCGCCGCTGGGTGGCCCGCCTGGCGCGCCGCGTGCAGCGCTACGGGTACCGCGCCGCGCACCACACCAACCACGACCACACCAAGCTCTCGCCCAGGTACACACTTTATTCATCTGTGTTGTATCCGCGCCCGAGCAGCGCCGCTGGGTGGCCCGCCTGGCGCGCCGCGTGCAGCGCTACGGGTACCGCGCCGCGCACCACACCAACCACGACCACACCAAGCTCTCGCCCAGGTACACACTTTATTCATCTGTGTTGTATCCGCGCCCGAGCAGCGCCGCTGGGTGGCCCGCCTGGCGCGCCGCGTGCAGCGCTACGGGTACCGCGCCGCGCACCACACCAACCACGACCACACCAAGCTCTCGCCCAGGTACACACTTTATTCATCTGTGTTGTATCCGCGCCCGAGCAGCGCCGCTGGGTGGCCCGCCTGGCGCGCCGCGTGCAGCGCTACGGGTACCGCGCCGCGCACCACACCAACCACGACCACACCAAGCTCTCGCCCAGGTACACACTTTATTCATCTGTGTTGTATCCGCGCCCGAGCAGCGCCGCTGGGTGGCCCGCCTGGCGCGCCGCGTGCAGCGCTACGGGTACCGCGCCGCGCACCACACCAACCACGACCACACCAAGCTCTCGCCCAGGTACACACTTTATTCATCTGTGTTGTATCCGCGCCCGAGCAGCGCCGCTGGGTGGCCCGCCTGGCGCGCCGCGTGCAGCGCTACGGGTACCGCGCCGCGCACCACACCAACCACGACCACACCAAGCTCTCGCCCAGGTACACACTTTATTCATCTGTGTTGTATCCGCGCCCGAGCAGCGCCGCTGGGTGGCCCGCCTGGCGCGCCGCGTGCAGCGCTACGGGTACCGCGCCGCGCACCACACCAACCACGACCACACCAAGCTCTCGCCCAGGTACACACTTTATTCATCTGTGTTGTATCCGCGCCCGAGCAGCGCCGCTGGGTGGCCCGCCTGGCGCGCCGCGTGCAGCGCTACGGGTACCGCGCCGCGCACCACACCAACCACGACCACACCAAGCTCTCGCCCAGGTACACACTTTATTCATCTGTGTTGTATCCGCGCCCGAGCAGCGCCGCTGGGTGGCCCGCCTGGCGCGCCGCGTGCAGCGCTACGGGTACCGCGCCGCGCACCACACCAACCACGACCACACCAAGCTCTCGCCCAGGTACACACTTTATTCATCTGTGTTGTATCCGCGCCCGAGCAGCGCCGCTGGGTGGCCCGCCTGGCGCGCCGCGTGCAGCGCTACGGGTACCGCGCCGCGCACCACACCAACCACGACCACACCAAGCTCTCGCCCAGGTACACACTTTATTCATCTGTGTTGTATCCGCGCCCGAGCAGCGCCGCTGGGTGGCCCGCCTGGCGCGCCGCGTGCAGCGCTACGGGTACCGCGCCGCGCACCACACCAACCACGACCACACCAAGCTCTCGCCCAGGTACACACTTTATTCATCTGTGTTGTATCCGCGCCCGAGCAGCGCCGCTGGGTGGCCCGCCTGGCGCGCCGCGTGCAGCGCTACGGGTACCGCGCCGCGCACCACACCAACCACGACCACACCAAGCTCTCGCCCAGGTACACACTTTATTCATCTGTGTTGTATCCGCGCCCGAGCAGCGCCGCTGGGTGGCCCGCCTGGCGCGCCGCGTGCAGCGCTACGGGTACCGCGCCGCGCACCACACCAACCACGACCACACCAAGCTCTCGCCCAGGTAGGCAGTTTATTCACAGTATCTTAACACCTACTTTGGCTAAGTCGTGTTTTGTCTTTATTGTAGACTAGATTTTGCCCGCGACTTCGTCCGCGTGGAATAGCAGTTCCCGTTCCCAGGGGATTTCCAAAATGAAAACTAACCTATGTCCTTTCTCGGGTCCCAGACTGCATCTGTACCAAATTTCATACAAATCGGTTCAGTGGTTTAAGCGTGAAGAAAAGACAGACAGACAGAGTTACTTTCGCATTTATAATATTAGTATGGATTTAACGTTTGACAGTTGTGTGACAGTGACAGATGACAGGGCAGTGACAGATTACTGAACTTAGCTAAAGTAGAATGCGTTTAACGAAAGAATTCCCTTCGCCGGCGCCGTAACGTTGGTAAAACAGAAAAACAGTGTTGCAAACTTGTTTTGCATGAAACTTATTACTTACGATTTATGAACATATCGTTACTTTAACAATTTACCTTTTGATGCGCACTGCACGCGGTAGCTGTTGCAGCTGGTGCCCGACCAAAGTGTAATAATATTTATATGCAATCCTCTCGTCACAGACTAATAACTTTGATTGTCGTCGCAGGGACTCGATGCGGTCAAACTTAAAGTCTGCGTACATGAACGCGTCACAGCGCAGCTCCACGTTGCCGGCCAACGCGTCGCTGCCGCGCCAGTGAGCCCCGTCCGCCGCCCCCCGCACTCCCTCTCTACGGTATTTGACACTTTATCTACACGAAGGATGGGCGCCCATTACTAAATATACAATTTCTCAATTCGCGTGTACTTGGTTTTAAAGGTTATAATCGTGAATCGCTTTATTCATCGCGCGTTGGTTTTTTTACTAAAACTCAAACATTGTATTCTATGGAGCCTAGAATATAATCTGTTTTTTGGAAAACTCATTGAAATAAACTATCGTTCTATCGATTGAGGTACTTTTAAATAAGTACTCTGAATATCTTGTTAGTAATCATTCATCGATTTTATTGTTAAAAATGAAGTGAGAACAACGTCACGCGTGGCTAGCTCGCTGGCATTTGATCTGGCATTTGACAATATTTACAATTGAATCTTTCAAAAGTTTTCTATCCAAATTTCAATTAAACTTGTAAATTAACTAGTCTTAAATAGCTTAAGTATTTTGTCCAAATTTTTATAAGATTTCGGCATGATTGCTGTGATAGATATTGAAAATATTAATATTTTGTACTTATCAAAATTTTACCAACACCAAGTAGTTTTTCTTAATATTGTTTTCTAAGAAGTTGATTGTCAAGGCGTAATCTCACGGACGGGTGCAATGGTGCTATCGTGTGCATCAGTTGCAAATTATCATGTTTAATATGACATCAGCTTTTTAAGTGTATTGTGTATAGGAAAACTAATATTTTCTTGGTTCATTAGAATTCGTTCATGCAATATTAGTAACCGAGTTGATATTATTATGATTTTGTAAACTTGTGTTACGGTTTTGGAGCGGCTCTATGCAATACAACGCTGACCATGTTGTGTGGTGTCGCAGAACTGTGAGCGTACACAAGCTAGTGAAGTTTCGCCATTAAGTGATAGGATGCATATACTAACTAACATTATTGTTCATAACATTTAAAACGCCAAGTAGTCCATATCGTTGAGTTTTAAAGTGATATAATTAAACTGGTTATTTTTCAATAATATTTTTGTACAATTTATTGAACCAGTAGAGCATTTTTATTATAATGTATTTTGTTACGTTTTTATTTTTAACAGCACTTAATGTTTATCCTTCAGTATGTTGTATATCTTATACTATTGTTGTATAATATATAGATAATATCGTTCGGGACGCTGTTACTGGATGCGTTTACATTGAAGTTCGATCCTGATACAGAATAATAAACAGTCGACAGTGGCTGTCACTTCTAGCGGACATATTTATAACGCGATTGTACTGTTACAAAACGTTTACATATAAAATACAGGAATTGATCCTCACAGGAATTGACTTACCAATTTTATGTACTGTTAAAGAATCTAGTTAAACATATTATCATGTTAGTTGAAATGTAGAAAATTATACTAAATGATTCAGGGACCCTTGATGTTAGACTAAGTACAGAAATAAGACAATACACAACGCGTAAGTGTTGCCAATTAACGAAGAAACCGTGCCATAGGTGTTTTGTTTTTAGTGAATCGTCTCATTATTATAATTGCTCAAGTGAAATACCTAGTTCTTCTAACAAAATTCTGCGACGTTACTTAATAATGTAAGACTCTGGATGGGCTTCCTTGAATCACAAGATCAATTTATCGTAGACTATTGTGTAGTGAGCTGCTCGGCTTATTAATAAATAATTAGATAAAGCAATTAATTCTACAAAAGTTTGCTAATGTTTTTCTAGTTGCATCACTGATTGCACTAAGATTTCTCTCGCAATGTTTATCTGAGAAATGCAATTATGAAGCAATAATTCACCGTGTCTTGTCCGTTGTGGTACGACTTGTTAACAGTGCCAAACTTTCTGATTTCTTGAAACACCAAGTAGGCTCTAAACTTTGTAGCCTTCTATTTAACTTTTGTAACTTTTACAAGTTGTCTTTAGGCCTATTACACCTATATAATTAGATGTATAATGTATTTTACAAATTTTGAAACACCAATTCTAAATAAGGCCTTGAATAATCTCGTGTACAATAAATCTCGTTTAGTTGTGAGTATAAAGTACAAAGGTAAAAGGGAACTGTTCGCAACTATTCATATATTTAATGTAAAGCTCTGCTATAATAGTGAAACAAATTTCAGGAATCCGTCACGTTCAGTTTACTCTTACGGGGACAGTCAAATCGGGTTTAGAGGTTCTTGTTCGTTTCAATAATAGCAGCAATTTCTAAATAATTGTATCCCGGTATAAGTGGATTCGATAATGTCAAGTTTCCGCATCGACAAACGTTGAGTGACGAGGGATAGGCGACCGATTTGTGTAATGTGTGAAGGCTTTGGATAGCTGTGATAAATAGTCGTGTCTATGTTTGTAGTCCAGTCAAATTAGTTGTAGGTTTTTCTACACATTCTCGGTTAAAGATTCACGTCTTTTGAATACAGGGGATAAAAAGACATTTCGTTAATCGTAATTATATTTATACTATGAATAATAAGGGTTATTATATTTATATTATTGGCAAAACACCGAAGCGACTATCTTTTGAATTTGGCTGGACTCTGAACACCAGTGGTGCTAGAAAGAAACAGGCCTCCGACGCATTGTTGTTACTTTAGTTCTTGTTTTAAATATTATAAAATACCCTGTTTAATATTGCTCTACACATTGTTTACATTCCTGCAACGAAAACTATGTTGAGTTTTGTTTTCCTTAGTTTTATATTGACTCGAGTTCTCTGTTCTGTCGCATATCCAGTTATTGCTTTGTTTTTCTCTTAGATATAAGTTCGGAACAATCTCTTCTTCATGTTGACATGCGAATTTAAAATTTTACGTACTTAAAAGTAAAAAAAATAATAATACAATTTTGTCGTAGTGTTACGCTTATTTTTGAGATGCATTTTATTTTTATTACGGCAGCTTATGCATTGTATTGTTCGTGCACTTCATTCCATATTATTTCATGAGATGTATTTTATGTATTTCGTGTTCGGTTTTATGATTACCAAAGAAGTTTACAAAAATAAAAAAGAGCTGTTTATTTTGGATTCTGAGCCTGCGATTTTCGTTCCATGTCTCGTCATTAATATTAATTCCATGTAATAATAATATTGTTATTTACTATGCATAATTCTGATAACCTGATTTTACTATTCTAGACGACATTTTTCGGGAGTATTTTTCCGACAACCGCAGCCTTATAAACCGATGTGGTTCTAGAAATACTCCCAAATTGTCTTATATTATTATAACAATAACTGATATAATGTAAAATCATTATGTAAATTATTTATTATCGAATTAAATCATTTATTGTAACGTTTTATTTATCTACTAAAATTGTAAGTTCCTAACTAGCTTTTCATATTTTGTAAAGTTTTTTTCAAGTAGCTTTTTGCAGATAGAGGACAGTTGGTCTATATTCATCGTATGTTTTTATAAAATATGATTATGATATTGAATATAATATTTGGAATATGGTTTGAATAATTGCTGTAATGTAGGAGCGCCGATGTGCTCACTAGCGACACGCAATACTAATAAAACGTGCCTTAGCTACGGCTCACCCATATCATGTAGGCTTATATTATGATACCTGTCATTATTTTAGTGTAAATACGCTTTTAATTCAACCGATATTTTATGGATTTTGAAACACTTGTAAATTGTAAAGATTATTAATTTTAAGGTAATTAATGCCCAATAGTTAATAAGTACTATTTTTAAAATAAAAATAACATTTTAAAATCTTTTTGTTTTATTACAATAAACCTTTTTTTTAACATTATTCAATACAATTTAAACTTCATAATATTAACTATAATTAAAGTGAAACATTGTTGGTATTCAGATCACGACGATATATAACATAGGAACCTATCATAACTATTATAATTAATAAGTCCAAATAATTATAACAATATTTAAAATGTATGATTATAAAACATGTAAGTGCAAGCATCATCACTCATCAACATTTACGTGGATATTATGTGTAACTTATTTACGTAAGTACTTTTTAATACTATATAATGATATTTTCTTACACTTAAAACATTTTATAAGCCTCTTGTAACATTTCTTCTGATTCTAACGTTGCGGTCATTCGCTTTACATTACTCAGATACTATCCATAATACTTTCTATTAAATCCTCAGAACAACCCGACTGCCTTCTTGAGTTCCTTCTGCTTCCATCCAGGCAGCGAGCGGAACTCGTTGTACGCCATGGTGAATGTAGACACGAAGTCATCGTGAGTTAAGTATAACTGAAATAATAAATATATATTACAATTCGTTCCAAATGTGTCATTTGTCAGAGAACCGGGTTAGTAAACTGAAGTGGCACTGGGCCAGTCAGAACTTTCGCAGAAACGACAAATAAGTTACAATCGTTGAAGTAAGCATACTCTGCAATTGAGACCATTTTTAGGCCATCGTAGTGTGGGTCACTCCCTGGCCTTGTGTAGCTAAGGGCAGCTGGCAGAAACTAGACGCCGCTGAACTGGAGCTGATGAAGGTCAGTTAAATGGAGCTCTTTATGAGAGGCCTGTGTTCAGCAATGAACTGACGTAGGCTGATAATCATGATTGAAATAGATACCCACATTCCTGATTAGAGAGTTCTTTACTGCACTTTGCGAAGTCTCAGTCTTCGATTCGTTCAGTGTGCATATTAATTACTTTTTTACGAGTCTCGTAACATTATTGGGCAATCATCAATCATGTGCGTGCATTCCATTGACAGATAAATCAGTTAGTTACGGTCATAATTTTACATAAAATTCCTAACTGTTACAACCTAATTGATATTTTTCGCTGCCGGTTTTAGATGATATAAATATGGAAATACTTACCTCTTTGGTTAGAGGATCGACGTCCGGAGGGAGATACTCTTTGGGTCCTTTCAACACCGCCAGTGGATATTTCTCGTATTGATCAAAACGGTTAGCGCTGTTGCCACTCTGCAATGCGCTGTTGCCGCCTTGAACAATTGCTTTGCCCTCCAAAGCACTGATGATTGCACTGAACGTCTTGTGACCCTGTTACCGAGTAAAAATTTTTTCGTAAGAGACTAGTTAAGACGGATAAAATATGGTATTTTGGGGGTAGTTTACCTTCCACATAGACTGCTTCCAGTGAGGGAAGAAGCCCGTGAAATGCGGTGGTTCACGTCCTTGGCTCAGTGCTAGAATTGGAGTTGTAGCATCTCTTGCTGCTGGATCTAAATGAGAAGTTAGGAAATCAGTCTGTATTCTGGATAGATAGATGTAGTCTGTAGTTAGACAGCCTTTCAAATAGGAGTCTGCTAGTTATTAAATTCATAGTTTTTTAAGATCTTAGCTATTCATTCGTTCGTAAACTTTATTTTAAATTCATATATGCATATCCGAATGCCATATTGTAATAAAAGTTTTTGATTTATTGCTAGCATCTTTTTATTGGAAAAAGTTATGCTATATTCGAGTTACCTTGCGCCAGATAGGCGAGTGCGATGGACCTAGGGTCGTCCTTGGCGCGCGGGCAGCAGTGCTGACCGAGCCACACGAACACCGCGTCGTGAGCGTCCACCACTCCCACCATCTCGGGAGCCAGGTCGTACTGGCTGAACGAGACTATCTCCTCAACTATGGAAACACCTGACTGTTACGTATGCAAGTATTATACGCTGAGGATCATGAATAACGGTCAGATTGCAGGTTGCAATAATGCATTGTAGCAAGTTTGTTTTTATGGCACGAATATTTTAAGTGGATGAACCTTTGCATTGCGCTTTCATTTTGATGAAGTGGTGTAAAGCCTTATTTCATATGGATGCAGATACAGGTGGCAGCTAATTCAACTTACATGAATAATGGGTAGGTACTCCGAGAGACACGTAGAAGAGACGGGGCGGCAGTGGACGCTGAACCTCTTTCAGCGGAGACGGCACCAGCAAGTGACGCCGGTTGCCCAGCGCATTCCAGAAGTCCTGCTTCTCTTTGCCTAATAGTTATGAAGCAAAAGGACAGATGTAAAATTCCGTGTTCGAACTTGCTCGCCATATTTTTCCCAACCCGACACGAAAATTAAGCAGAACAACAGGGGAGTAAAACAAGTCCTCCAAAATTTTAGTTTCCGTTATGTCTCAATATTATGAAACATTATGGAAGTTACCTTGCATGACGAGCGCATGTTCGGTGGCCGCCATGTTCTTGGCGACCTCGCGCTCGTCGCCCGTGGCGCTGGCGCCGCACCACACCCACGTGCGCCCCCCCTCGCGCAGCACGCAGCACGCGCCCGCGCCCCCCGCGCCCTCGCCGCCCCCCGACCGCACCTCCACGCCCCGCGCCTCGCGCGCGTACTGTCCTGATACGCGGATGAGTACGCGAGATGGTGCCAGCAACCGGCGACCAGTTGCTGTTGGAAATACCGTGTAAACCGTCAGAAAAGATAGTGGCAACTGCCAAGTGCCAATACAGTTTGACGAGTCTGACCATCAGCTCAAAAACAAATGGCCTCTCTATTTGATTTTGTGCCGATAACTTGATTAGTCTGAGTTCATCATCTTGTGAATGGTAGTGAATTACCTACAGGTAGTGATGATACTTACGATCATAATCAGTAGCACTGCCGACATAAGTGATCATTCGACCCTTGAAGATTTGAAGGAAATGTGCCGGTTCTTTTCCTTGGTACACCCATGCCTAGAAATAAGAATGTCAATCAGTATGTACATGGTTCCTATCCATAGCTTGCTATTGCAACGTTAAATGCATACTTGTACTGGAGAACGCCCCAATTTGGTATAGAGGTCTTTGGCTTCTTTGGCGCCCAAATTCCTCAGATCATTGGGCGAAGAGCCACCCTGAAACGGAAACATCAAGTAAAGTTCTGATCACATCCATTATCATTCTTATAATGCAAGTTAATTTCTGCTTTTCTGTGGTCACATCGAACTCCTTGAACTAATCAGTTTGAATGGCTTGCAAGGTCGTAATAAAAAAATTAAATGTTTTTTTGTCACCATCCAGTAATAAAGCACGGTCTGGTCCCCGATAGGCGCGTGGTAGGTGTAGAGCACAATGTAGCAGTCTCTGTCGTAGAAGACCGCGGCTTGTGGGCGCTCCACCTCGGCCAGCGCCTCCTTGTTCACGTCCTCCGCGTCCGAGCCGCGCCGCCGCACGCGCCACACGCGCAGCGCGCCTGACCCGTCGTCCGGCAGCTGAGCCTAGTTACATAAGTAGTGTTTAGTGGGCATTTTGCCGAGCCAGGAAGACAAAAGCTCATCATAGCTTTCCAAGACAAAAATTTGGATAGTCGAATGTTCAAAAAAATAATGACAGCTAACCTCAGCGGCGAGCCACGCGTTTGTAGCCAGACTGACGGCATCAAGCCTGGTTGTAGCAGACCGAGCGGCGCGAAGCCTTCCATCACGTCTTGCGTCGCACCAGCGCCAGTTGTGGAACAGTGCGGCGAACTCCAGCGGCTCCCTCCCCGCCGGGGCGGAGGACACCGGCACCGTCATGCGGCGCGCTCGCGCCAGTCCCCGCGCAGCCGCCAGCGCTCCCCGCGCCGCCGGGCCTGACGCGGACGGACCCACCCACGCCCACACCCCACGATTCCCGCTGTCTACTATGTAGACGCCCTGAAATCATTGAGGTTTGAAACCCGTCAAGCGTTCAGCAGTTAAGTTATTTTGTTTGCGGTAAAGTAATTTATTGAAAACGCAAGATCGAAACGCTTGACTGATTTCTGATGATGCAGTTACCTCTACAAGAAATTACTCACGTCATCAGCCAAGTCTTCTCTGAAGAGTGGTGCTCGTTTAATTTCCTCAAGCCTAGCCGCGGGTCGCTGCGAGGGCACAGCTATAGGGATGACCCGCGGAGGTTGTGTGGCGCGGTAGAGGCGCGCGGGTCGCGGCGGGTCGGCGGGCGGCGCGGCGGGCCGCAGCGCGCGCGCTCGCAACTCCAGCAGAGCGTCGAGCAGCGCTCGGTCGCTGGCCGGCAGCGTCTGTTCGTACCCGTCGTGAGCGATCGCGATTCTGCGCGCCATCATGCCCTTGTCTGCTCCACGGGCCATCCGGTATGCGATCTAGATTGGTAACTTACTATATTATAAGGTTTATTTTAGTTTGCATACTTCCTTCCTTGCTTCATTTTTAATTCGATTTTCTTTATAACTCGACTGGAATGCGTACTAATTAACTTAAAATGACTATGTAGGTATTCATGTATTTTCAAAATATTACTTTTATGTAGTAATCACGAAAGTTATTAAGCTGTGTTAAGTAACAACCGGCAAATGGAAGGTTAACCTAAAACAATGATCTACATTCCGCATTCATACGGTTCTCCGACCATAACACAACGAACCTTAGCCCCAAATATTTTCTCGACGAGGTTAGCGGTCCGGCCGAGCCAGAGCACGAGTAGCGAGGTGGTGTCGAGCACGAACACGCCGTCAGTGGCGAGCTGCGCCCATGACACGGGCTCGAGCTGCACCAGGACCGGGCGGCGTCCGCGCACGCGGTATAGACGCGCGGCGCCGTTCAAGTTTGCCGAGCCGCTTCGGAGGATCCTGATTACATAAATATTATATTCAAGCAAAAAGGGATATTATGACAGTAGCATCCCCTAAACCAATTTGGGCTTTTTACTATAATTGAGCTGATTAGTGATAACATAACTGTATGATATCAGTTATCAGGTTCATCACATGTTCTATCATTCATCATTCTCAAGTTCCTAGATACCTATAAAATGCTCATAGATATCTAGGAACTTGAGACTGCGTGTTTGCAACTGGCGTAACTGAAAGGCTGTTTTAAGGTCTTCGCTGCTATTTTATTTAAAAGATCACTCTTGTATGGACTGCGGCCTACAGTTCGCTTCGCTAAATCAATCAATCATGTCTAACCTGATTCCATCTCTGAAGTAAGACAGCAGGCGCGGCGTCTCCTTGGCGGCGGCCTCCCGGTGCACCACGGCGGGCGCCGCGAGGTAGGCCGCGAGCTGCGTGCCCCTCCGCAGAGCCAGCCCCGCCAGGGCTCCGCTGCGCTCCCCGCCCCACGAGTGGATGTGGCGCTCCAGGAGCTCGCCATTGCCGTTCTCTTTTATTTCTCGACGCTGGTAAATTTTGTTACATTTTAAGTTTCGCGAGTACGCTAGTTGGTATTGGTACCGTATCTTTATATTTCTTGCTTATTTGGGATAGCAAGAATCAGAAATGGTTCTGCCTGAATTTGGCCTCTGTCGAACACAGCTAAGGTGCCATTTGGCTAATTACCTTCAGCCTGAACAATTTAATTAAGTAGGTGATACTTAGTTATTCTTTAAGTCTATTTGGTAAACACTAACAAGTCCAACAGAAGATGTATTGGTGCCGATTGTCTTGTTTGCAAACTTAACTAAATGTAGGTTAAGTGCATCATCCTCTTTCTATTTCATTAAGAAAGGGACAGAAGATAAAGTATTAGTTAAGTCCTGTCAAATATAGCCACTCCATAGATAATTTAGACGCGATTAAAAACATGGCGACTAAATATACGCCAATTTTCTTCAGGCGCTGTCTTATTTGACAGGATTAAACTAAAATGTATCTTCTGTTCTTTTCTTTACGCAATGGAAAGAGAAAGATCCATTTAACTTAAATTTAGTTACATAACTAAATTTGATTTGAATTTGAACTTGTGAACAAGAGAATTAGCACCAATATCATATCTTAGTTAAGGGAGAAGTATCGCCGTTGACGAACTTGATGGTTTCTTACAATAACATCAGGTCCCGCCGGTTGTCCCGGCAAGGAACAGGAGTACACCAAGTAAGCCTCAGCGTCGTAGAATGTGCCGTAGTGAGTGCGGGGTAGCAGTTCTGTGTTCGATTCCTGTAAAAGAAACCTATATTATTCAAATCCAACGACTTAATTTTCTTAATCATAAACATAATAGGAATGATTAGTAAGATAAGTATCAATATTTTGATCTGCGATTTCAATCCAGATTAAAATAAAGAAAAAAACGAAGCTAGGTCAGTGATCGCATTTATGACGGGGCGCCGACAGCTCACAAAATAAATAGAAATCAACATCTACAATACTTCTGGGAATTGATCTCGATCTGTCTGCGCGGGCGGCGACCGTTAGCACAGAAAAAAAAAACAATGAACGAATGCATCTATATTCTGTAACAGTTATTAAATTATACTGTGCTATAATTTAGTCCATTACTAGTTATTAACTCGTGTAATTCGTGTATGTTGGAAATCGTGGAGTAACTGTTACAAATAATTATCGTAATGAATTTCTCAGTTTTATTGTTTTACTCTCTGAAACGACATTTCAATAAGTGCTTATTATCTATGATATATGTAGCTATTGTACTGTTTTAGTATATTTAGTAAAAATTTAATTGCCGCTGGCGATCGCCACTTCTCTGAATGGATCGTCATTGGCCATTCGTGCGTGCATAGTGATGTACTGACGTCTAATTACGGCGGCATTTGTTGAGTGCATATCTCTCAGCGGCGTTATATCACGACACCAAACACTGGATAATCCACGTGTTTTAATTACACGCGATCTGCTTTTTTACATATGCACGCTTTCGAGTATTTATCCGCATATTATGCATAATTATGAATTTTATGCGTATTGCGTACGATAATTTTATTCTGGCGGAATTGTGCGTTATTACAGTCAAGCAAACACGTTGTGATGACTGGTTACTCTAAAGTCTAAACTCTTTACCAGCAAGGTAGTATTATTAAATACTACTACTTACTTAACATTAAGTGTTCATATCATGTTCTGTATTGTTTGTTTTGCTTTTAACCACTTTTAAGTCAAAAATAGGTACACTCCGGGACTCCTGAACCGAACTACACTAAGTTTATTTCTTTTTAAATGGCCGTGAATTAAAAAGTGGAACAATGATGACATCCAAAAAGCTTCATAATTACATAATGATTTTTTGTTGATCATCTGTATTATTTTGATGTTCTGGCCTTGCTAGTTGCTAGCTCATGAAAATGCACCGTGGCTCAAATTTTAACTCCGGGAGTAATTTCCGTGACTGATAGTCTTTGTTTGTATTGTAACGTTAAGTTGAAAATCGTTCAGTCGCGGTCTAGCGGGCCTTCCTCCGACCACGTAGCGGGACCGAGATGTAGTGTGACTCATTCGGCTCACTGATGGTACCATTCAGGGCTGCCTCGCCATTCATGTTATGTGTATTTAGGTTAAACTATTCTCAGGGTTTTCTGTCGGACAGGTTGGGATTGAGATGATTTGTCTAATGACTAATAATATGAAGCTCATGAGTTTGTTTGTTTGAACATCTCAACTGGTGCTATGGTACAGGTTGACAATTTTTTATCATGCTCCGAGCCACGGGCGCCGAGCACTGCCGAGCAGTTTCTAAAAACTTAATGCGAGCTAGTGACATCGCCGGGTTTGGCTAGCATGTTCTTTTAAAAATTCTTTAAATTCAAGTTAATAGTAAATTAAATACATATGTGACTACGTGTTTGTCAGCATTTGCATGTTTCTTTGTTAACGCGATGTGAGAAAGTACGACTGTCAGGCAAACTTTCTCACATTAGCTAGGACTTAAAAGTTATTTTATTTAATCCGTGACAAAAAATAGAAAGTGTGTAATATTTTAATTTATAGTATCTAATTAGTTTAACTGACAAATGCAGCATACACAGCGTAAGACTTGATAAATGTGATGTAATTAATTTAAATGTTTTGTATGGGATTGTTTTAGCTAACCCTGTTGGACAACAATATCTGTGCCGACTGCCGACAGTGGTCGCCCGTTACAATGCAAGTCTCAACTCGGCCATTATTTATCTTTATGGAGCACACTAGTTACTTTATTTATTGGAGAAATTGTTAACACGAGAGGTGCATCTACGAAAGAACAAATAAATTACGGACGGCCTGGTTATTAAGATTTATTTGACGTCGCGACGGATCTCTTAGAACATGATAAGCATCTTAAGTGGTAGCTTGTAGGCAAGTTTTTTAGGATATCTGTGTTACGTTGTTTTCGACGCAAAATAGACAGTTTAATTAAGATAGTAAAGTACTTAAAGTCTCGTAGATGATCTATTGTTTCTTGATACGCAGTGCTGTTCTTGGTCTAGCGCGGTGCGGGTGGTGTAACCATGTAACTATAACGTTAGAAGCTCGTGGTCATTAATCCATCGGATGGGATCCTCCCCTCCATGAGTTTGTTTACTTGGGTCTCAATTTGACGCACGGGACGCACGCGTAATTTTGATTTTTCTGTTTGTTACATCATTTCAGTAACGGCCCATCATTACATGGGCCCGGGGGTTTCTTGTCAGAGCCAGAGCAATTTGCCTGTCTTGTCACACTATTTTACTGTGACAGTAAACAAGCGAATGTCTATACCGTGAGTTCTAATTTTACAATGCGAAAGTATTTACTTTCGGAGCTTCTAGGATTGGGAACAAGACAATAAACGCAAATTAAGCGCACATAACCTACTTAAGTTATTTAGTTAGCAGTAGAAAGTCACGTCTAATCAGATGGCAATTGTAAGTACAACCGGCACCGTGGCTGTGGTTATAGTGTCAGATTACTAGAAACTCCGTTTTGTTGCAGATTTGTAATGCGACAGAAAGTCAGTAATAGATGATAAATGGTAATGTACTACTTATGTATGGTTGAAAATGATGGCTGGACGTCTGTTTGCATCGCATTGCGCGCGGCTAACAAGCGTGGTGCGCTCGCGCAGCGTCCATGCATCTTGATGCAATTTATCGTTATGCTGCATCGTGAACTTAATTATTTACTTTCTTTTGACACTTACTCAATAAAAAATATTTTCTTTCATTTAAACTGATTTGACCAATTCGGTAGAAAAAGGGTAACCTATTTTGCCTTGATGTTCCTAGTTATGTTCCATGTTATGGTAACGATCGAGTTTAGTCGATTCATTTTTAGCGTTTCGTACCAAAATGGTACAAAAGAAACCCATCGTTTCGATATGTCCGCACGTCCGTCCGGTCGTACCCATGTCCTCGGCTTGTCATCCGAACGGTTATGCTAGAAAATTGAAAAACGAATAGGTATATTGTCTATCTATTGTGTCTAATCGCGTGTGTTCGAAGGTCTAATTATAATTATCTTAATACTAATTGTTTAAATCACTACCATTCGGTGCAATACGATTTAAGTCAGAAAAGAGATATTTTGCAATCTGATATTTTTTAACCGATCACCGTTTTATTGAAATATTTACATAACATTTTATTCATACGATATATTATTTATTGATCTTCTACCTAAAATCAATATCTGACTGATCACGACAAGACAAAAGGTTGAATGATCTAAATAAAGCTCGTTACAAAAGGTGAGACTTTCTGCCAAGAGTTC
Source organism: Athetis lepigone (assembly GCA_033675125.1). Lineage (NCBI taxonomy): Eukaryota > Metazoa > Arthropoda > Insecta > Lepidoptera > Noctuidae > Athetis > Athetis lepigone. The sequence goes on along the minus strand of CM066233.1, from coordinate 5,816,108 downwards.
ATTCTCATGAAATCTTAAAATCTTTACAGACAGTTTCGACATTTTCCACTTGGCTGCAACCGTATTGTTTTGCGTTTGGTGAGAAAACATAGTTTACCGTGTTGATGTTTCACACGCTTTACTAAATTAAGGAAATGATCATACTGTCTTTAAGTAAACATCGAAAACGTTTTTCGTATTCTCATAATAAGTCTTCAGATAACATCGTGCTTTTCTTGATTTTTCTGCAACCAAGTCATTGTACTCATAAATAAACCACTTTTACAATTGAACTAACTCTGAAAAGTGAAAAAGAAATCAACTGGCTGTGCAGTATGTGATCATCAGCATAATTAAAACGATTTAATGTTGCATTTGCTCATTTCAAGTTACATTACATAGGTACTTAATATGAATAATAAAATAATTTACATGTAGATAGCTCTTTACATAATACACGACGTAGTCCCCCGTCTCGTCTGTCTGTTTGCAATAAACTCTAACAGATTTTCATGCCGTAGAGAAAATTCGAGGTTTTTGATTTCTAACTCCTGTTTAAGGTGCTGGAGACACGTGGGTCGCTAGAATGTACCTATATAATTTACTTTGTGCACACGCTGAGCATTGCGGTTTGACAGTAAAAGTTTGTACAGCGTGTTGCGTCAGTCATTAACGAGATAACTGCAATGTTCTGAGTGACAGCAAACTAACATTATGGGCTACAGCACGAGATGATGTCAAGACTTTTGTCTTCACCAGTGAAAGCGATTGTTATGTATGAGCAAGAACTGTGGCGTGTTGGTATGTATCTGTAATTCTGTATCTATCAAATGTACCTAATTGAAGTGAGCGTTTCGCGTGATAGGTCACTTTAAGTTCAGTGTTGCCTAGTGAAAAACGTGACTATCACTTGAGTCATGGAGCACTACGACTTGAATTTAATCAAGGATGACATGGGGATAACTTAGAAAGATAAAGATTATGTTTATTGTTATTTCAGACTAAAATGTCACTGAAAAAGTCTCAACGCCTAACACTAAGTGAAAATAAAATTGCTTGAGTTTATTACATAAGTATATTTTTAAGTATATTTTGTATTAATGATGGACTTACCGTGATTCTCCAAACGAGGAAGGTGGTGTGGTCTCGCGGTACTGTGCGGAATGCCGCCTCAGCGGCGCGTGCGCTACCGCTCTCGTCTCCATCCTGCGGATACCACCAAGGATGTTATAATTACTACTATTTTTGAGACTAATTAGGTTATTATTTATTTAACCCACGCAAACTAATTACCTACTTATTTGAGCCAAGTAAGACATTTTGAAAATTCATGTAGGTAATATTTATTCTATCACATGCTATATCTATTTATTATGTGTAAAACAAAGATCTACTTCGCACACTGCTCTGAACTTGAGCTGAGAACGAAACCTCCATTCCTTTGTCTAGAACTGCAAATGTAAACGTCAACCATATAATCTAGTCTGGTCCATTGTTTCGCTAAATAAAGGCGTGACTAACGACAGAAGTTACGGAACCCCTTTATTTTGATAGGTAATATAAAGGGTAGGGCAGATTAAAGGTGCGTCTCAAGGACAGGTACGATAAAGTCAGATAAATGACCATGTTAGCGGATTGTGGGTCGTTCGACAATCGACAATAGACTCTCTGGGTGTGGTCCGTAATGGTAGTTAGTGTAACCTACTTATGAAAGGCATTAGATACGTGATTTCCATGATAATGACTATTGTAGGTTACTGAGCTTTGTCGTGTCGTAATTATAATTAATGTTTTTGAACGGTTGGTACATGCGGAAGTTCTGTTAAAGTTATTTAGGGCTTCCTACCTTGTATTTTTTTTGTTTAATGCAATTTCTAGCCCATAAAAGTGTGACTATTTACAATAAAAACAAAATTTTATATTAACCCAGTAGCAACTTCAATATAACCAACAAACTCTTCAACAGTCACGATTTTTAGAATTTAAAAAACTTGCCAAATGTTTTGATTACCAATGTCAAGTTCGTGAATAGTTTGCATTAACATTACATTCTGCATTAACATTTGGAACCATCACTTGCCCAGGCATTTATTCAAAGCTAAATTCTTAGGTGCCTAACTAGGTATATTGTTGATTCTTACAGTTTCATTATTTCAGTATTTAATTATTACCCTTGAAAATAATTTACAAGATTTATATTGCTTACTAAAACATGAAACAGTAAGGTACAGACAGCAGCACATTCAGCTACTGTAATCGGCTTAATTTCTTTGAAACAATTTTTACTTTATTGTCAAAATATTATATTTCTGGTTGATTGGGAAAAATAAGAGTTTTTGGGTAACTTGTTTTTAGTGCTGGTGTTTGTGAATCAGTCAAAATCGCCTCTAATACAAAAAAAAAAGACGGGTTGCACTCCGGGAGTGCCGGCAGAAGTGAAAACTTGATTATAGCTGTCTACTATCCATCCGTCCTACGCTTTTTCGATCAGGTCACGTGTCCTGACGCGAGTTTAAGATTTTATACCCATTACAGAAAAAGTGCTCAACGCCGCTAAAGAAGTTTTCACTTCAAAAACTGTCGGCTGTCGGTATACCGCCGTTTACCCGAATTTTATTTGCCCTAATATCATTTGCCATAATAGTCAACAGCCATAATATCATACGACATAATACTCATTAGTCACGTGCCAGAATCATTGTTTCCCATAAAGTCACTTACCATAACATCATTTGCCATAATCATTGTAAGCCCTAATTATCACATGTCCTAATTATCACATGCCATAATTATGATATGCCATAACATAATTTGCCATCGACATCGGGTGTATAACGGTTGTTTATATCAAGAGAAATTGGATGCAATTGGGACTTTAGGGCACCCCGACTCGGACAGGTTAGGTTAGAAGGGGATGGCGGGGTCGTGTGAGCGAGCGAAGCGAGCGAATAGACCCCGCCATCCCCTTCGTGGTTATTTTTTTATAAACCACACAGTAGTAGGAGCCCCGCGAAGCGGGGCTCCGTCGACCTAGCCCACCATCAACCATGCACAGAAAAAAAAAACATTACGGGGCTTAAATATTTGTCTAATACTTGTTATGCCATTTAAATATTATGCCATTTAAATATTATGTCTAATAATTATTATGGCACATAAAAATATGGCAAACAATACTTATGGCATTCGTATCTTATGGTATCTAAAATTCGGGCAATTAAAAGTATGTCATATGTCTTTTAGGGCAAATGAAACATTCGGGCAAATGAAATTCGGGAAAATGATGATTATGGCATATAATCTTCGGGCAAACAATAGACAACCTCGGCTGTCAACTATTTCAAGTTAGGTTTTCTAGGTTTCGGTACGTAGAAGTTCACTTCGATTAGCTTATTTTGTATTATGAAGGTTGCGGATTCGATTCTCTGTCAACACCGTGTGAAAGGTATAAATCGGTATAGTATTGCACACTTGCAGTACTTACTATATATATTTTGGATAAGTATTTTACACTGATCAGTTTTTGAGTGACAGCAGTAGGTATGCAAGGGATTCAAATGTTAAGCCTATAACATGTTATTATTATCGTATGCTGTTCTGCTCTCTCCACAGGGGAAATAGTGCGTGAAGATATACAAAAGTGTTTAATTAGAAACGCGCCTGAGTGTGTGATTATGGCGATATGAATAATTTTATCTGATAAATAAAATGCATTTTTACTTAAACTGTGGGTAAAACGTTTACCTACTCAACTTAAGTAGGATGTGGGTAAGTGCCAGATAATATTGTATTACCTACGTAGGTACCTATTGGAATGTCATTATTAGTAAACAATACCTTTACCAAACGTCCTACAAACAATCTATAAAAGCCAAAAGTTGAAAAACCGAAAATTGTGTACGAGTCTCGAATCTATCTGACAATTTCGAAACATGATTTTTATAACGAAATAATCGATTACTTTATTATGTATAGATCAAGTATAATAGAACTAAACGCCATAATATTATGTAAAAAAATAAGGAACATTCGTTTACAGTAAGAAAATAGTTTCATTTACAATTTGTTTTTAGATTATACCATTCTCACTTTTTTGAAAAATATACAATTGTGTTCGAGTACCATTATTGATTCTAACTTAATCTTAACCGAGTTCAAATAAGACGTACTTAGTTATTATTTTATTAACTAATTGAGTTTAGATAGAACGCGAAAAAAAACATTACTGTGTTTCTCATTATAATCATCCACTATTATGGAAATGGTAATGGTCATTTTAATTGTTGCAGTCATCTTAAAAATATGGTATTGAACGATAATGAGCTTCTACAAACGAAATTGTGTTGGTCAGTCTAAATTGATTTGATTTATTTAAATCTGTTTGAATAGAACAATGTTTTTATTTTATTTTAATAAAGAACCTTTACATTTGTATAATTACCAGGTTCACATTCATCATTGCTATTATATTCAATTATTCTTTGCATAAAAAAAAATCACAACATCTTTGCAATTTTTACGAAATGAGAGCTATTTCATTCATGATCTTGCAGTTTAGTGTACATAGTAGTTTTTTTTATTACGTCAGTATCGTATTTTACTAAAACCTACCTACCTTTCAGTTATAGACTTAGGTAGTATATACACTAGGAAATACGTTATAATTGTATATCTACCAACTATCTAGTAATTAATGCACACAGAGGTATGCATTATGTCAATTAGATGCGTTATGTCAGATAATGACTACTTCACATTCGAAGTTGAACACACTCGAGACACTTTCAGTTTCTTTCACTGTTTGTATACAATTATCACGTAATTACTTGATCAGCACCAATCTCCAGGATGTGCATTTTCCCGCGGTTGTTCAGGAGCTGCCTGGGTCCATAACAACTCCAGCTTTCGTTGCAGCAGTCACCAGACACTTTTCAGACAGACGGTAAGACACGCGCAGACGACCGCGACGCCCATGCACTCCTCACTGACTAACCGCTCTCGGACCGCGGCCGAGCGAACCACAAAAAGAAAATTGTTTCACGCTTCTTGCACTTACATATTTTAATAAAACTTGGAGAGGAATGAATTAATGCCCGCGAAAGTCTGGGCGGCAACCTGTTCAGATTGATATGTGGCGGTGGTGACTATCGCGTTTTCATCGCTACTTAGTTATCGGCAGCTCTTAACAACTCAATTAGAACAGCGACAAATTGACGTAGCGGAACCGAGGCTGTTTGTTTAGCGTTCAATAAATATTCCAATTAGATTAGTGCACTTTGACAAATACCGCTACAATACTGTTTAGGTCTTTATTGAGTAAGTACTATACTTTATTGAGACAATCTAAATTATCTCCATCGCCTATTATCTTATTAGATAGGAATAGATTGATAGCCAAGCTTTTTGAAGAGCTTTTATCTCTGCAGGCAATAACGTAACTGGGCAAGTTATGGAGATATTGTTGCTTGTGATAGATTTTTACACTTAATTACGAATTTGTAATTACATATCTATGAAAATTTATTTTCGGTTATTAAATTCTGGAAATTAACTGATGCTCGATATAATTCATAAATTAAAATACGCAAAGAAATAAAATGCACCTGATATTCGTCCATTAACGGTGTAATTGCAGTTTATCTCACTTTCTCATTTAAAATGACTATGTGCATGGAACGGCCTGATGTTATCAATTATGTTGTCCATCAAGCCATACCAGAGCGGAGTTATGTACTGTACTGACTGACTACCTCTGACTACACAGCACATGGCCACATAGTAGGATGATTCGCCATAGTGATGCTGGCATTCTGCCACATACGGCAGGATCCACGCTTGGACGCGCACTTTGTTCATTTTGACATTAATTCCGAATTCGCTTTCATTTGTTATTTTGCTCAAAGGGTCTTGTTGGTAAACATTGGCATAGAAATGTGATTTGTTATGCATATGTAAATCTATCTGCTTATCTTGTAGGTACCTAACGCATATTGGTAGATGGTATTACCTACGTAGGTATGGATTTAGTAAGGAGACGATGCCTAGGTTATCTATTAATTGCTCACCGACCGAGTACCAAATCAAATGCACGCCAATAGCGTAAGTCTTAGTAAGTATCTAATTCTGTAACTAGTAGTCTAGATTTTCAGCTCTTTGGTTTTGGCAATGATTGCTATAACATTTAACAGTTGTTATTTTGCGAGTAAGCATACAGCTTGCTGCGTTTTGTTGTGGAATCCTTGGAAGACTTGGTAAAGTTAATTGAAAAACTTAATAAGCTATGCAAGTACTTAGTAAAATTATAAAAAAAATGTCCCACACACACAACAGAAACTCCTGTATCATGACAAACAACCATGACAACCAGACTCTGGACAAATATTTTGCAGGCCACACATGTTTGACGTCGAACCGGCGTCGTAAGAATCGAACCCGTGCTTGTCGCAGGTCCTCACCGGACATGCAGGTCAGTTCGGGAGGTTCCTGTGTCGGATTCGGGCGGAAGCGACGCCTGGGTGTCACCACTGCAGTAAGCCAGTAACGGTCGCCTGGAGGACACGGTCGAGCACACGGTGGAGGTGTGCCGCGCATGAGCGGACCACCGACGTGTCCTCGTAGAGGCGATCGGCGGCGGTGAACTCTCGCGTCCGCCGCTGGGTCAGCCCATGCTTCGGGGCGAGACGGAATGGGATGCCGTCGGCGGCTGCGCGCGAGAGGCAACGACGAGCCTCTCGCCCCGGACTAAGACCCAGGCGGAGACTTCGCGAGTCGCAAGACGACTACCGGCCACCGTAGGCGCGGTTCTGCGGAAGGCGAGCGATGGGTAGGTCGCCGCCTGGCTAGGACCAGGACCGCGTCGACGGCGCGTTAGTGTTCAACGCGCGCCTCAAAGAGAAGAAGTCAGCACAGGAAGGGAGCCAACAGGGCCAACGCCTGCCGGGGTTGCGGAATGTTTATAATAGTTACCGTGACCCTGGAACATATAGGGCAATCGAAGGAACATGAGTGGGTTTTAGTCAGTAAAAGTCTGACACGCCCTCCCGCCGCACCCAGAACGGGAGCAGTCATTTGATGATTTCCCACTCACCAAAAAAAAGCCTTTCGCTCAGCCATTACGCCAACCATGTCATCCGATTTAAGGCTTAGCATTAAATCCAGTGAATTCCAATACATATAATAACAACTAGATTCCTTTTTTGTTGTTATTTTAAATGATGTTCTAAAGGGCCTTTGAAATGGTATATTACAAATATATGATTTGGCTTTGATTTTCCAACTCCAAAAGAGAGAGAAAATGTGCATAGGTATATTCGCCTGAAAGGTAATTATAGGTAAATATGCTGTTTACATACTTATCATTTGATTTTCTGATTTGCAGATTCGTCTGATATTTTAGTTGAAACGAAAATTCGATTTTGCCGAAATATAACTTTATTTTTTAATTATATACATCTAGCCAATTCAAGTAAACTGGTCAGGGCCAATATTCCCATGCACATTTTAAAAAGTGGACATCTCGGCCAGGGGCCAGTTTTTTTGTGGGCGAGATGTTCCATAACCCAAAGTATCATAGTATCAAAATGGCCCGACCATATTAAAAACACGAATAAAAAAAATATACTAAAAAAGTAAGTAGGTACAATGGTGATTTACATTTAATATAATAGAAAGATTTAGTTCTAACTGTAATCTAGACAGTTAATAAAAAGCCTGTGTTTCAGGCCATCATTTGAGTTCAAACTTAAATTAAAAAACAAAAATACAATTAGAAGCTAAATTAACTAAGAAGACAATATTTCCAATGATTACAAAAGTAATCATTTGAGTAACATAATTTTAAAACTAGATTAAGTACGATATTGGTGCTGATTCTCTTGTTCACACACTTAACTAAGTTTTGTGTGACCTATCCTAACCGCCGTCACGGATCTAATCTAACACTCTTTATGCCCGAATACTCAGACGCTCTCAAATCTCTAAAGGGATAAAGTAAGAACAGCAAGAGATTTAAGAGCGTCTGAAATGAGCGTCAAAATTAAGTGACATTTGAGTATTCGGGGGCAAAGGATCAAGAATTGGTGAACCACCTCCACCTGCTCCAAAAAGCTAGATTTTTTTAAAATGATGATGGAATGGCATTTTGAATGATCAGTCGATAAAGAAAATACCGCACGGCCAGGCATGTCGCGGTTGCGTCTACATCCTGCTCCTACAAGGCTGCAGTTTTAATATGTGTAATTTACGTGTGCTTCAAACCTTCGAAGTCACGTGTTTCGAGACACAATAGCAGCCCGACAGCCGGCTGTCACTTGGTTGTTGAAAGGTTAAAGACAAAAAAAATCTGCCAACCTATTTCGATACTTAGTTACAAACAAGTACCTGCCAGGACGAGGCAAAGTTGCCATCGGGATACTGATATAAATATTCCTTTAATTGTTTAACCTTTCGTCGTGATGGCCCAGTGGATAAGGCGCCCGCCTCTCGTGTAATAGGTTGTGGGTTTTAATCCGGCAAGTACCAATGTGACTTTTTCAATTCATATGTACTTTGTAAAGTTTATCTTGGACATCACTGACATCCCGTGCCTCGGAAAGCACGTAAAGCCGTTGGTCACGGTTGTCATTCGTAAAACTTTGACAGTCGTTTTGGGTAAGCCAGGCCAGAAGTCTGATGAGTCTAACCAAAAGGTATCGGGTCACCCAGTTACTGGGTTGTGGAGGTCTTAATAGGCATCAGTCGCTGGTAACGTAAAACACTGGGATCCAGCTGATTCCGGTTAGGCTGGAAGCCGACCCCAACAAAGTTGGGAAAAGGCTAGGGAGATGATACTTGGCTTTCAACGACCAACCGACAGCCGGCTGTTGGGTTGCTGTTGTATTTCTATTGTGTCTGGAATCACGTGTGTTCGAAGGTTTAATAAAACGTATTAATTGGATATTAGAATTTTATTGACACTAAAACTGCTACCGAGAAAATGTATGAGAATCTGTAAACTAGTGTAAACAGCCAAAAAATATTTTAGCGGTTGCAAGTATCTACCAAGTGCCAGGCGACTATACAATTAAGGTGGTATAACGGGGCTATAAGGAATGCTATGTTAACCGTTGTAGCCTACACGAAAATGGTTTTATATTTTTTCTTGTATTTCCGAAATTTTTGTATTTCTGTTTAAAGTTTATCTTAGACATCAAAGACGTCGGTGTAGGAAAACATCGTGAGGAAAACTGGACTTGTAGTTATCTTCATCTTCATCATGGACCTCCCTCTGGGAGGTTTGGTTTCCGCACTTAGTCCTCTAAGGTAGGACCATTGTACGTGAGCCACGGTGGCCGCTACTCAAGCCAGCCCACCTCCCTCCAGAAGCAGATCACCTTCCGTAGACTTCTCAGGGCATCCGGTAGTGAACTTGGGGAACCAAGAATCTCTTTCCGGATTTCGGTCACGCCTGTACATTCAAGAAGTACATGCGCAACCGTCTCCTCGGCATCCATACACGCTCTGCAAAGAGGGCTATCTGTGATACCTAGGTTGTGGAAATGTTTGTTGAGTGAGCAGTGTCCTGTTATGGTCCCCGTCAACAGGCGCAGACTAGGTCCAGTCCCGTCGCAGAAGGCGTCTGGTCAGTTTACGATCCAAGGTCGGCATAGCTTCCTTGGATTGTCTGCAGCCTGGTGCCGAGTGCCACAAGTATTCAGCCTGTGTGTGAGTGTGTTTCCCTATCCATTTACGTATTTGGCTGAAGGGAATGGGTATTGTCGGTTCAGGTCCGATCGGTGTTGTGTTGGATCCCCTCCTTGCCAGCTCATCAGCAGCGTCATTACCCAGGGATCCGCTGTGTCCTTTGATCTATTGTAGTGTTAACGAGTTGCGGTTGAGTACTGCAACTCGTTCTAGTGTATTGTGGCATTCTAGGAGTAGTCCTGAGGTAAAGCATTTCTTGCTTAGGGATTGTAGTACTGAGGCACTGTCAGAAAGGATACGTATGTGGGCGTCCTTGATTCCTCTAGCTTCTATGGCTAGTCCTGCAAGGATTATGCCCATACACTCCGCTTGATAAACGGTGTTGGGCATGCCCAGTGGTCGGGATATCTTCATGTTGAGGTCGTTGGAGAAGACTCCGACACCAGTTCCTGATTTGTTCTTTGATCCGTCAGTGTAGACCCTCAGTTCTTTGGGTCCCGAATATTCACGAGGTTCCTCAAAGAGCTGTACATCGTAATGCTTTTTAAAGTGGTAGGTTTTTTGGATTTTGTCGTTGGGGGCTGTTAGAAGAGGTTGTCGTTCGACAGCGTCCCTTTTTATTCGCGTGTGCTTGATTCTGGAGTCCTGGCTTAAATTGCCTGCAGTGTGGAGCCTAAAAGCTGCTGAGGCAGCTTCTTCCTGAACAAAGAGGTGCAGTGGTGGTAGGCCCAGCATTGCCTGTAAAGCGGCTGTGGGTGCTGTTCTCATGCTGCTAGTGATGGCAGCGCAGGCAAGCCGTTGCAGCTTATCTAAGTCTTTTTGGGCTGTGCTTAGGTCTGTCCTGGGCCACCAGACAAGTGAGCCGTAGGTAATGATTGGTCGTATTACTGTGGTGTATAGCCAGTGTATGATTTTGGGACTTATGCCCCAGTTCCTACCTAGCAGTCGTTTACACTGCCATAGGGATAGGGTGGCTTTTGTTGTGATGTAGTCGATGTGTCTTGCCCAATTGAGCTGTTTATCCAGGTAGATTCCCAGGTACTTGGTCTCGCTCGCTAGGTTCAGGGTGGTGTTGAGGAACCGTGGTAGTTGTAGGTTTGGCAGTTTCCTCTTTTTTGTGAAAAGGAGTAGTTCGGTTTTCGTTGGATTAACTGTGAGCTGATATTCCCTGCACCAGTTTTCTACTACTCTGAGAGCTTGGCGCATAAGGTTGCAGAGTGTATTCTCATGTGTGCCGTTGATAATTATCGAGATGTCGTCCGCATATCCCACGGTGTAGAAACCTTCGTCGTTTAGCCGCCTGATGAGGCTGTCAGCGACCAGGTTCCACAGGAGCGGCGAGAGAACGCCCCCTTGGGGGCATCCTTTCGCCACTATGGCTCTCGTGGTGTCATTCACCGTGACTTGAACGGCTCTTAGTTTGAGCATATTTGTAATCCATCCATTCAGGGTTTGGTTAACACCATATTTCTCAAGTGCTAAGCTGATACTTTCGAACGTGGTCTTGTCAAAAGCTCCTTCGATGTCGATGAACACCGCCAGGGAGGAGCATTTGTGGTCTATTGCACATTCTATCTTCGATACTACACTGTGTAGCGCAGTTTCGGTTGATTTTCCTGTGGAATAGGCGTGTTGTTGTTTGTGCAGTGGTTTCTTCTTGAGAGGCCCGTCCCGGATATGTCGGTCGCATAGTCTCTCTAGGGTTTTCAGTAGGAATGAAGTTAGGCTTATTGGCCTGTATGCCTTGGGTTGTGTATAATCCGGTTTTCCAGGTTTGGGGATAAAGATGACCTTTACTTCCCGCCATGTGTGTGGTACATATCTATGTGCTATGCATGCTCGGTATATCTCCACCAACCATGGTGTAATCGGGTCAATACCCCATTAAAATGATTAAAAAAATGATTAAAATGATTTTTATTTCTGTAAATAGGTAATAAATTACACTTTTACACGTCATTTTTTTTTCTTATTTTAATCGAACGATGGGGCCGGTGTTTCCTAGCTGGACTACTCTGAGAAGAAACACCGAAACAAACTCAGAGGTCAAAGTCTCTTTTAAAGTCCATACAATATTGTATTGGTCAAATTATGCGAGGACCATGAAGGTAATAACTGAAGTGATCTCTTGATGAGAGAATCACACAGATTTGAGTGGACCTGTCCAAACAGTGCAAGCATTTGTCAAAAGTCGTTTAGCTCAACTAAAACGTAAGGAGCCCAACGTCTTGACGAACAATACCAAAGTAAGGACATTCGGGTAGGCCGCATTAAATACTCAAACCGTCAGTAATAGTCAAATATACTCGTAACCTAACAGCCCACATAGTCCTCACACTCACAATAAATAAAGTAAAAAAAAAAAAGGTATACTTATAAAAGTACACAAATGTCAAGTATAATAATTACAATGTCAAGCAGAAAAAAAAAATATTAAATATGGTATACAAGATAATATACTTAATAAAGTACAAATCAATGTCAAATATAAAAAATTTCAATGTCAATAAAATATAATAATAATGTAGACAAATAATTAATGTCATTGACCTATGTAAATAATTGAAGCAGCTTAATTCCAAGCATTTGAATCATCAATATACTCTTTAACAGAATAAAAAGCCTTACGGCATAATTTACGTTTAATAAAGAGTTTAAATTTGGTAATGCTTAGTTCTTGAATTTGGCTAGGAAGTTTATTATAAAAGCGTATACATTGACATTTAAATGAACTACCTATTTTCTTTAGCCTAGTTGAAGGAACAATATATTTGTCCTTGTTTCTTGTGTTTATGTTGTGAATATCACTGTATTTTTTAAACTGATTAATATTTTTATGTGCATACAACAGATTTTCATATATATACTGACAGGGCACAGTCAAAATATTAATCTCTTTAAATTTGTCTCTGAGGTAGTGTCGGGGACTCAATTTATAAATGGAACGAATAGCCCTTTTTTGTAAAACAAATATTGTTTGTATGTCGGCGGCATTTCCCCACAATAGAATGCCGTACGACATCAAACTATGAAAATAGCTGAAATAAACTAAGCGGGCTGTTTCCAAATCCGTTAAACCACGAATTTTCCTAACGGCATATGCTGCAGAGCTGAGTTTTTTAGATAGTTTATTTATATGGGGGCCCCACTGAAGTTTGGCATCTAAAGTTATACCTAAAAATACGGTGGAATCGTCTGGTCATTGCAGTAGGGCTGGGAAGATTCCATCGATACCCGCAGATTTGAATGGTTTGAAAGTCTCGATTGCCCATCTTGTCTTTTCTGGTGTTACAATTTCACGTGCAATGGCCCAGTCCTGTTCCGTTGGTAACCAGGTGTTCTCACCCTGCCACGTCTTGTCGTCCAGTATGTGACAGTCGGGGAAGTGCGTCTCCAACAGGACCTTGCTGGTTTCATTGTCAGTTATGGTGTATGTGTCCGAGGGTTCTGTCTTGGTCGGTTGACAGTACCTTCCTGACCCTCGCAGCTTCGTTGTTGGCTTCAATGCTTTCACAGAAGTTCCGCCAGGCTGTTGTTCTAGCTTTCCTGATCTGTTTTTTGAACGTGTATTGGGTTTCTTTGTATAAATCCCAGTCTTCAGGTAGTCGCGAGTTTTTCGCTCTGTTGAATTGTTTACGGAGTTCTTTTCTAAGTTTTGCCAAATCTGCATTCCACCATGGGCTCCCCTTGCCCTTCTGGTGTGGTGTTTTTAAGATGCAGCATTCATGGTAAGCTTCAGTTATATGTTTGGAGAGTGTTTTTATGGTATTTTCTATTTGTGTGGGGTCATTTAAGATGCCTATTGCGTTATATCTAGTTAGTAGTGCAGTTAGAAGGCGCTTGTACCCTGGCACATTTGTGCGGCGGGGGTTTCGCTTTGGTGTGGGTGTTTTTGTGTTAGCTGATAAGGTGAATCGGATTCTTCTGTGGTCTGAGAGTGACGGCTCGTTGGATACGTGCCAGTTTGATATGAGGTTAGTGACGTTCTCTGTGGCTAGTGTGAGGTCTATTATCGTTTGTCCGCGGGCTGTAACCCAGGTGGGTTCCGAGCCGCGGTTTACAATATTAAGGTTAGTGGAAAATAAATAAGTGCACAGTACCTCCCCTCTTGCATTTGATGCAGCACTACCCCACATGGGGTGATGGGCGTTGGAGTCGGTACAGATGATCAGGGCTAGGTTCGTGTCTTCGCTATACTGCACCAGGTCGATTACCTCCTTGGGTGGGCAGTCCGCTGCGTCGCCTGGCATGTATGCCGAGGCTAGTATTATATCTGGGTCATCACCTTCGGTCTGGAGTCTGACGGCGGTCAGATCTCTGGAACAGAATTGGGTAAGGGGTGTGGTAGGGATATTTTTGGGTATATACGCACAAGTGCGTGGCCTTTCTGTGCTATGTGTGTCTAGGATCAGCTTACCTCCTATGTTGCCGAGGCCACATACTTTGTTATTTCTGATCCATGGTTCTTGTATTAGTGCGATGGTTTGAGGGTGTACCTCCAGCGCCCTGCGCAAGCTGACCGTGGCAGTCTGGCTATGCTGGAGGTTAGCCTGCAGGATATGCAGGCCCCCTGCTGGTGGCGTCGACGATGCGGAGTTAGGCGGAACTGGATCCATCGAGTAGATCTTCCTCCGTCTCGTCGACCTCGTGCCTAGATGTGGGTGTGGGTGAGGAAGACAAGAGGTGCCCGGGCCACCCTGGTTCTTCCGGTGGAGCATCGTTGTCGGCCATGGCCGCCCTGGCCATGTCCTCTTCCAAGCCCCCCAAGTCATCCCCCGTCTGTGTCGTTGTCTGTGTCGGCTCAGTGCCTCCGGTACTGTCTGAGGGTCGGGTGTTGGGGTAGAAGCGAAGGTATATCGACCCCAAGAGGTACGATATGCGTCGCTCCCGCCCCAAGACCTTTTCGGCTTCGTCCGGTGGCAAACCCAGGGTCATATATGTCCCCGGGTTCGCACCACCGACCGTAGTCGCCCTATACAGCGTCCAGCGCCCTATGTCGTACCAGTTGTTCTGACGAATCAGAAGGTTCTGTAGCCGGTTAATCTCCCCAGAGTGCCTGGGGACGAACAGCGCGGCTCGGACTCGGGTGGGGACGTCGGACTGTTTAACTACCGTCAGCGTCAAGTCATTGTCGGGTAGGGTGATTCGTGTCACGTTCTGGGTCAGCCAAGTCAGTGCGTAGTCGTCCTCGCACCACATCTGCACGGTGCCATCCGCTATCCTGGGATATCCACGGAAGGCCGGGAGTAGTCCAGTCGAGTCCGGGTCCATTAAGAGTTCCTCAAGTTGAGTCTTGATGGTCTGGGCTTCCTCATTGGTCAGGTCTCTGGCTGGAGGAGAGTAGCATATTGCTACGGCTAGCCGCGCCAGAATGTCCTTTGTGGCTCGCGCGTAGGTTTTATGCTCCCCTTGAGCAGGCTGGATCCTCACACGCTTTGGTTCACCCTGTAGCGTGGACGGCGATGCCGTATCATCGGGCCGCACCCTCTTCACCGCAACCCCGCTTGGTCCAGCGGGAAGTTCAGAGGGGGCCTTGCTGAGGTTCACCTTGGCGTGCGCTAATCCAGTCCGCTTTTTCCTCTTCCTCAGAGGCGGCGGACGTTTGGTCTGTCTAGGTCGGTCGGCGTCAGTTCCGCTTCTACCAGCTGCGGGAGCTACATCGCTTTCCGCTTCAGACTGGGTCTGGTCGCGTACTTTGCGCTCGATAGCCATCATCGCCTCACGCCTGCTTTCGCCTGCGCGGATGTTGCGGATCCGACTTTCGAGTTCCCGCTCCCGTACTCGGATTTTGGCACACTTCCTTCTTATGCGGCGTGCTTCCTCCGTGGGAGGCAGGAATGGTGTAGTCCCTTGGGCATCAGCTTCACCTGTCCTTTTATTGTCCGTGTTCATTCCCCTAATCATAGAAAGGTAGCGCTCGCGCTGGGTGGCCAGTACTCGCAGTTCCCCTTGAAGACTAGAGATCTGGGCGTCTTTGGTGTCATTTTTCGGGTTGTTTGCGAGACTATTCCGCACGCGTTCCTGTTGCCAGGCGCCCGCGGGAGGTCTCGCACATCGTGACTCAGGCGCAGCTGGTGCCGCAGCCGAATCACGGAAGGTTGGCTTGGTAGCCTTTGGGTTATCTTTGGATGGCGCGGAAGTCGCAGCCATGTCCGGCGCCGAGGCAGCCGTTTGCGCTGAAGGCGCTGAATGCGCTGAATGCGCTGAAGGCGCTGAATGCGCTGAAGGCGCTGAAGGCAGTAAAGTGCCCCCCCCCAGATTACGACGGGGGCAGACCGACAAGTCGGCATGGGATTCCCCGGCTTGGGCGGGACCCCCCAGGTGGGTCTTACTATTTTTGCTTTGCTGCTCCATGGTGAAAGGTGTTGGGCGATTTTTGGCATCGAGGTTGCCCTTCCTCTGGATCGACGGGAAGGTGGGATGGGTGGGAGGGTGTTTGGTTGTTCAGGGAGGATGGGATAGGCCTTGTTAACTAATTGGGGGTGTGTGGTGTGGTGTTATGTCAATAGTGGTGCCGATTCTCTTGTGCACAAACTATCGTAAATTTAAGTTAAGTGCATCTTTCTCTTTCTATTTCTTAAAGAAAAGGACAGAAGATACATTTTAGTTTAATCCTGTCAAAATAGACAGCGCCTGATGAAAATTGACGTATACTTAGACGCCATGTTTTTAAATTGCGTCTAAATTATCTATGGAGTGTCTAAATTTGACAGGACTTAACTAATATTTGATCTTCTGTCCTTTTCTTAAAGAAAAGGAAAGAGAAAGATGCACTTAACTTAAATTTACGATAGTTTGTGCACAAGAGAATCGGCACCATTGAGTAGACTTGCATATAATATTATATAAAATAGTGTAGGTGTAAAATTGGGCGGGTTTCGATTAAGAATATAGAATTATAACTTACATAAACAGTACAATAAACGCCTAAAGAGGGTATAGGTTACCCTACAGTCTGGGATTGGACTATTGGGCACTTCTCTTGTCCGGGGTGCTATTGGGCTATCCGCAACCTGCCCACCCGCTCGGTTGCAGGAGAAGAAGTGCATGGCGGTCAGGTCGATCCCTCACGGGTTTACGGGTACCCCCGTGTTGGATCGGCCCAGCCAGCCCCGAGGACTTGTAGTTAATATGAGTCCGTAATTGCCAATCCGCCTTGAGCAAGCGTGGTGATCAATGCTCGTGCCTTTTCTGTATGAGAAGAGGTCTTTGCCCTGCAGTGGGGCAGTAATGCTGGTATTATTATTTCAGAAACCCAAACACATTTTCGAAAAAAAATATAAATAGAAAAAATGGCGATATACACATTTTTTTTTGTTTCAATAATTCAATCGGTTTAGTTTCTAATACTAATCAAAAACTTGTATTGGCTCAATCTAGGTTGTTGGAGTACCAGAAAACTCAGAAATCGCGTAAAACTAGTACTTAGAAAATTGTCGTCCTTCCATTAAATACTTATAGATAAAAACATATAATAAGAATAAAATACTTACACAGTAGGTATCTAAAATAGCTATATTGTTTTTTTCTTATTAGTTATTTCACTGAAACTGTAGCATCAGAGCACTTGTCCTAGATTCGGTTACCGTTATGTGTGTGTATTAGACCTACCAGCAACAGCACGAGCGGTATACCTAGGTGCACGGTGCGATCATGAATCGATTCGACTCGGTCGAATGCTTGAAAAGTGACCTATTTTGTTTACTACGTGGTGACTGTAAAAACATCTTAAGTGCCAAGGTATGATTTTTGCGACCCTTTGTATGAATCCTATAAACAATATACCCCTTCTTTGAAGACGGGTAGAACATCATGGTTAGTATAAACTTTTTGGTCATAACTTTTATAGTATTGTCTGTGGATTAGCATTTCCGAGCCAATGTCACCCAAGGCGGGAAACAAACGACGGAAACTGTCATTTCAATTCAATTCGTAAAAAACGTAAATTACAGCAATCATGTACACAGATGATAATTCTGATAAAGAGAGTGAGTTCGAAGACAGAAGCCCGGAAGATAGTCCGAATATCACAAAAAAATCTTTATCCACCGTTGGTTTTAGAAATAATCCAGAAAACCAAAATGCAAGACCACTCGCGCTGCGTGCCACGCAATCTTTCACCGGGGCCGTCGAAGAGCTCAGGTTATGTGGCAATTTTCAAAGAATCAATTTATGTAATAGAATGAATGTTATGTCGGCACCAAAGATAGCCACAGTTTGTCCGTGTGGGTGCCTCTTGCGTCCAGCCACCACCGGCCCCTTCAGGACGAGAGAGCAGATCACGCTGGCGCTCCACGTTGTCTCCCCAGAGGTACTGAGCTACCACGGCTACTGTTTTGAGCCTTGTCAGATTGCTATGTTTTGGAAGAAAGACTGTCGAATGTTCCTTTGGAAGGGAAAGGCTAAGATGAAGAACGTCATTCACGCCGATTCATACAAGAAATGAAATTAATGTGTACTTATTGAATTTTTTGTAGTAACTAATCTTTATCGACCATGGTTTTTATACTATAATACATTAAATTTAAAAAGCAATAATAATTCAAGTTTTATTTCTTAATTATATAAATAAATATAAGCTATAGGCTTTGGTTATCACATAACAAAATTAAAAATTATATGACTACTTTAAGCGAGTGTGCTATTGCATAGCCATAACGTTTCATTGTAAGGTTTGGACTGTATCTAACGGTTGCTTCTCCACGCCGGGCATATTCGCCTCAATGGCTTCTCCACACGAGAATCTTACGTAATCAATGACCTCAAGTTTATGTTGCTGCATGATTTCCTCTACTGTGTAAGAGGGGTCTAGTAAGTACTCTTGGAAAATAAGGCATGTTTCATCATCGGCGTCTTTGGCAGGTTTATCCTTTTCTATGTTTCCAATCTTCTTTGGGGCCATACCAACTATATGCTGGCAAAGCTGTCTGCCGACATCTCCGGTTTCGTTATCTTGTTTATATGCAAGTAGGGCTCCATATTTTCCTGCAGAATATTCCGATGGTTTTGCGGGCGCGGGGTGAGTGTAGCCAGCAATTTTAACGTCTTTATTATTTGACTTCCAACATTCAGCTCGCCTCAATACCGCGTTTTCACCAACAGATCCAATGAATAAAGCCAATACTTCCGATAACTTTTTACCACCTTCCGTCGACAAATTGGCTAATTGTTCAGTGTCCAATTCCATCTGGAAATATAAATTAACAGATTTCAATCAATGGCGTATTTGATCTCACAACCTCAAATAATAAAGGTGTGTGTCCTCAACCAATATTTTCCTCTAATATTTTTTTTGGTTTATATGTGAAAGCTACTCACATGAAAACAAAAACAAAAAAATATTTAGGCATCATGAAAAACACCGTAGATAACAAAAATGAGATAATAATTACTCTCATTATAATGTGATACGTAAAGCAATGTTGGGACTGTGGTTCTGACTTGACCTTATTGAGTGCAAGACCCTAAGGCCCGTATTAATAGACGTCACTCAATGCTGAAATGCTCTCAAGTCTATTGCTGTCCTTATTTTTTCCCTTTAGAATGACAAGGACAGCAAGAGATTTGAGAGCGTCTCAGAATTGATTGACGTCAATTCATACGGGCCTAAGCAACAGAAACTTGTAATAAGTAAAATTTTGAAAAATATCAAGTATTCATCAGGGATGATAGACAGTGACTGTACCTTGCGATGTTTACATTATTAATGTTGGTGATGGTATGGATTTAAAATAATAAAAGTTGGTCATTACTGGAGTCTGATCAGATTGTTTGCTCTGTCTGGGCATAATCCATTTGTAATATACATGTATGCATGTTACATTATATAACTATGTATATAAGTTGCTTAGTTACCGTAGTACTGGCTCTGCCTAATTGGTACAGTCACTATCTAGTATCTAAGATCTTCTCCAGCTCTTGTTTTGAGCACTATTGTCAACATGATTCACAAATATGAACAGAAAACTTTACTAAGATGTAAAAACATTAAATTTACCTTTGTAACAGGCCCTTTAGATTGCATATGAGTGTGGGCAAACTTGAAACATGCTAGGGTGGCATCCTCAATCATTTTATGGAACTTTTCATTCTTGGCAACAAAGTCGGTTTCACAGTTGAGTTCTACGAGGGCTCCATGGTTTGCATCAAATTTCACTGCAACAAGGCCCTGTAGAGCTGCACGGCCAGCAAGCTTTGTGGCTTTCTCCCAGCCCATTGCTTGGGCTTGCTCATTTAACCACGATTCAGCCTGTAATTAAATGAAGAAATAATTTAAAAGTTATTCTTGTATCTTTGTAATGTCAAAAAAAAACCACTTAATGCATATGAAAGTATAGTTTAGTAATCAGAATAGAACCCTAACCCATTTCCCGACTGAACCCTATTTACTGGCAGATTACTGATATTAGAAGAAGAACATAGGATACTTTCAGTTTTGAAAAGGAAACGGAATTATAGTTCCATGCAAAAAAAACTCATGTTTTATTTTATGTGGACAAAGGCAGATTGAAAAAATAATGAATATTTTTAATCTTAATTTATCATTCCTTTAGTCAAGGTTAAGGTCAAGGAACTAATCTCTTTAACCGCACTGATTTATTTAAAAATATTTTTGTAAGACTTTCGAATATTCTTATTTGAATTACTGTTTTTCACGTTACATTCATTTATAAATAATACTAATTGGTATTTTATTTTGGCTTCCCTGAAAACTTAGATTGTTCCGAGTTGTAACCCTATTTATTTAGAGGTGCAAAAACATACCTTATTGGGATCATTGTTATGCATTTCCAGTGCTTTCTTGCAGTTAGCAATGGTGTAGCCTGTTTTCTTTCTAAGTTTTGCAAGAAGGGAGGATTCAGCCGCCCTGCACACTGGACCTGCGTGGAACCGACGCACCAGCTGGAAGATCATCTGGAAAACACAAATTGAAACATTTAAAATGGTTATTGAAAATTTAAATATTAAATTACTCCATGGTACAAGGTAGCATAAAAAACTAGAATACAATAATGTAATAAGAAGACAGCACTGAAACCACAGCATTCTCAATACAATAGCATTTGCAGCAGTGCTTTATTTACATAAATATTGCTCAAGCAAATAAACATATCACTTCAGCATTAATAAACACAAACTTTCCACTCACACAAAATCAAATTTCAAAGCAGACTTTGAGCCCAGGGATTTAACTGTATTAAAAAATGATAATATTAAAATCAACCTGCTCTGGGATAAAGTGGCTATGGAGTTGTGACACTGTTAGTACAGCAGTGTAACTAGGTATGACATCATCAGAGCAAGACAGATATACTCTGTTCACTCAGGATTATACCATGTTTAGACAGTCAAGGTCAGATGCTGTATAGATACCTACATAGCTATTAAACAGTTGTAGCAGTGTTATTGTGTCTTGATTAGTAACTGAATGCTTCACATAAAAGCGCGAATTACCTTTGAATACGCTTGTGCTTTTAGCTTCATCCAAATTTACCTATAATAGAAAATAATGCAATTTTGGCATACTCAATTAATGCTTCTGATACTGTCAAAATGAAATGAAATAAAACCTGTCCAAAATCGATAATACTGGCCATTTATAAAAATAAATTACAACAAATGAAGATAGCCTGTTGTCATGGAGAAATCAATACTTCACAATAACAAATTTTGTGATACTGAGATAGAAGATACAGAAAAAATGTTTTTGTTTCTAATTCAGTTAATTTTATTCGTTTTGTTGGAATAAATAAGTGATAAATAATTTAATAAAGTGTCGACATAACCAAAAAGTAAAACTAATTAGGTGCTTACCTTTTTGGTACTCACGTAAAGCGGTTTGCAGGTATTTAATAGTACAATTTTGCTTGTTTGTTACTGTTCGAAGAAAATAAGCCGTCAATTTAGTAATTTTCTGTGAACTTGCATCTAAATTCTTTAAAATTTACAACTTTTGGTAAAATAACCTAAGTCCTGTCAAATTGCGTTTGGTTTATGCTCACTGTCATCATTGTGAGTGTGTAGCACAGTTGTGACTTGTTGTCAAATAATCACTTGAGATGGAATACTTAAGGCTTAAATTGCTATTAGGTTATTGCTACGGGTACGATAAAATATGTGAAGTAAATTTTGTGCAGAGCTGTACTTAATCAATAAGCAATTATGGAGACGAACAACAAAACGTCTTTTGGGGACGGTGATGAGGGGGATGGAGCGATGTGAGAAAGTAGATTAACCACAGATGATCCTGTTTCCTCATTGGTTTAGTCACAGAGGTCTAAGTGACTGCCGAAAATGTTTTGATTCCCAGGCCGGGCAAATGTGTTTAGCCCTGTATACTTGACTTCAAAAATAAGTTTTGCACCAATTACACAATAATATGAATTCAATTCAGCAGGACCTGGATTATAATCATTTATTATTTTGTTTGACAAGGACTTTTATAAAGAAATACAAGTAGGTATAAAAAAATATGCTGCCAAAAAATATAATTCAAAAGCTGCTATTAATAGAAAATGTTTATGCCTACTACCTACATAAATTACTAGATTCGCATGGGTGTTACAAATCTTCGAAAATCTCGGTCAGTGGGTCGTTTTTTACTATAATATGCATGTATAAAACACATAAACCTTCCTTTTGTATTAGGTACTTTATCTGTTAGAAAACCGCACCAAAATCCGTTGCGTAGTTTTGAAGAACTAAGCATGCATAGGTAGAATAGGTACAGGCAGTAGAATGAGACTTTGTTATACACTACGTAATGTTTAATTGTTTGTAGAATCCAAAATGTCAAATAATAACAGGCCGAATCGAAAAAAGTGTCAACCCTCTCCGTCGACGTCTTCTTCGGATATCAAATTACCGAAAATACCGAAGATTTCAATGCCTGAAGACTTTAAAGTACGAACGCGGCCTTTGTTTTCATTGCCGGAAGAAGTTTTAAAACTTCCTTCGCCGTCTACTAAAGCAGCAAAACTACAGGCTGCGAAACTTGTCCACAAGAGGAAGTCTAGCGGTACCTAATTATCTATTCTAAAACTTTTATATTTACTGACTTATCCGTATTAATATTATAAATACGAAAGTAACTCTGTCTGTCTCTTCTCCACGCATAAACCGCTGAACCGAATTGAATGAAATTTAGTACAGATATAGTCTGGGACCCGAGAAAGGACGTAGAATAGTTTTCATCCCGAAAATCCCCCAGGAACGGAAACTATTGTTCCACGCCGAGGAAGTCGCGGGCAAAACCTAGTTTAATCTATTATTATTTCAAAGATTCTGTTGCCTCAGTAGTTTATTTTTGATTAGATTTAATCTACCTATGGAATATTGATGAACTATGTAAGTTATTAAAGAATTCATCATCTCCCTAGCCTTTTCCCAACTATCTTTGGGTCCGCTTCCAGCCTAACTGGATCTACCTGAATACGAGTTTACATGGAACGACTGCCTATCAGAACTATTTAGTAATCTGTGCTATCAGTCCCTCACCACCCCAGTTACTGTGAAACGCAATGCCACTCTGACTGATAGTCATATTTGTTGGCTTTCATAACCAGCAACGACTGTTAAAGATTATGATTGTGAACCAGGACCTATGGTTCTAAGTGATTTCGAGTCAGGAGGACTCAAGTTGAGGACTCAAGAGATGTACTTAAGTTTGACATCTTGGATATCACCGATAGGTGATATCTAAGATGTCAAACTTAAGTATAGTTCGCGTCACGTAAAATTGCCCCTCTGAAGTTAGGCTTTTGCGACGACCGCGCAGGTACATTCACGTAAAAAAGTGTTACCTTCGTAGATTTTTTTTCTACAGAATCGAATTAAGTTGTAAAAATTTTAGATTACGCCCAAAAGTCGTCGACCCATGCATGTCTTGAGTGTCAGCTTAACTGCGTACGTAAAATAATAGTTTTATTTTTGTCTACGAAAGTAGTTACATGATTATCAGCCACGTAAGTAGTTACTGAAACCCATTACGTTAAATAACACCCACTTCTAGTTTTATTATTATGTCATTAGAAACAATAGCGTTAATATTTAATTGTAGTAGCAGTTATTAGTAAAATAAAATAATAAAAAACAATAACAAAGTTTAGCAGTTTTGACAACAACAGTACTTTCGCATTGAGCAAGCAGGACAGAAGTAAGCATCGAACGTATGCGAGTGACAGAGACGCCATTATAGGCGCCATCTTTGGCGAGACCGCGCATGCGCAGTCCACGTTTGGTTGTAGAATCGACTACTGCGCAGCCAATGGCGAAGAACTTTAGAGGGGCAAGATTACGTGACGCGAACTATACATCTTCTTCTTCTTACTATAAGTATAAAAATAAGTCGGGTTTTCCTTCCTGACGCTATAACTCCAGAACGGACGAACCGATTTCCGCGGTTTTGCATTCGTTGGAAAGGTCTCGGGCTCGGTGAGGTTTGTAGCAAAAAAATCAACAGAAAAGCGGGAAAATCTTAATCCACGCGGACGAAGTCGCGGGCAAAAGCTAGTTCGAATTAAAAATGTCACATTGGTATGTACCTGTCCGGGGCGAATTCATACCCAAAACTTTTTACATGAGAGGTACCCTAACTACAGGGTTATCACGACCAATTTTATATTTAGGAAAAATTAAAATTTTATCAGCCTGGGGTAGGCTAGAAACAATCACATCAAGTGAATCAAGTGAAGCTATCTAAATTTGGTAGTTTTAACAGTAACACATTACACTTTTAGTCATGAAAACTTTCACGCAAATGAGGAAAGCTCGCGAGGAGTTTAGGTTAAAACTGGTAAACCTGATATGTCAGGGTCAGGGTGATGTTGGCGATGAACCCATGGCAACGTCGATGCCTACCGGCGAAGAACAAAATATGCTTAGGTATTACTATTACCTGCGTTATGGTATCGATACTATACATGTGGCGCCTTTGGACAATAAAATTATATTAAGGTAAGTTAATAATATTTCTTCTATATTATGAATAGAAATTCAAAAATTATAATGCCGAATACTCAATATTTATTTATTTATAAAATCTTACCTCCAACTACCCTTTTAGATCTGCGATCCAATACTATATACTATACTATATACTTATAATATTATAAATGGAATGTGTGTCTGTCTGTCTTATGTTTGTCTTTCTTTCACGGCAAAACGGAGCGACGAATTGACGTGATTTTTTAAGTGGAGATAGTTGAAGGGATGGAGAGTAACATAGGCTACTTTTTGTCTCTTTTTAACGCGAGCGAAGCCGCGGGCAAAAGCTAGTATGTATATAAAATTGTAAACTTAATATCTTTATTGCTTTTCCTTAATTATATGTATTGTATTTAAGTGGTAACAATATGAATAAGATCATTTTGAACTCTAAAGGTCTCTGCACACAGCCGGCGTGGCGTGGCGGGGCGCGGCGTGGCGGGGCGGCGACGCTGCGCTGGCGCGGTGGCATCGGTCACACTGCGAGCGCGATCGCCGTCCCATCGGTCTCCGTTCGCTTCTGACTTGTATTCCCGCTCGGCGCGGCGGCGGCGTGGCGCGACGGTTACCGTCGCGTCGAGCGGGACGGCTCTGTGTGGCGTCGTCCGTAATATCTAGTACATTACAACTGCTCAGTGTCGCGTCGCCGTCCCGTCCCGCCGCGCCACGCCCGCTGTGTGCAGAGACCTTAAAGGGCATAGCAGCATAATAGAGCAACAGGGCGTCCATAACCCGACCCCAACCCGTTAAAGTTGGAGTCTAGGACACAATAATAAAAATAATCCTCTGCTAAAATGTTTAGTGATTATTTTTAAAATAAAAAAAAGTACGTTATGTTCTTCAGGAGATTTATATACAACATAGGTACTAACAACAGTAACAACGTATTTTTTCGTATATTTATTTTAGGTTTTCGCATTTTTACGTCTCATTCTAATTTTCAGAGTACATAATCTTATATCTCCAAAATTAAAGAAATGGAAGGAGACTCTATTCACGTGCACAGATGAAATGCGCGAAGACTTTATGATGAGCATGAAAAAAGCTATTGTTGACTTCGTTCTGAAAGATCCCAACACGGTACTCACAAATGCTTATTAATATTATTATTTTAAAAGAAACCTCACTCTAGGAGTTTCTGTGTACAAAAATATAAACTCACAACATACAACCAGACTCGAAACAAACAAAAACCTGTAGATCATAATTATAATATTCGTCCGGTGGGGAAAGCGAACCCGCGACATGTAACGCAGCAGCTAATTGCTAAACACTGCGCCAACAGTGTCGTCGACTACCAAACTGAATTTCGACAAATCGTTCTTTGACATAATTTAACTTCGACAACATGTTACTTCGACAAGTCTTTATTTTGACACAGCAATTACGAAATAACTTAAGAACGACACATCTGTACACCGACAAGGCGTTTCTTCGACATGACTCTACTACGAAACCACGTGAGTTCGACGAAATTCTGCTTAGACAATAATGCTAGTCCGACTCAAATCAATTTCGACATAATTATACTACTCAGAAATACCGTGCTTCGACAAAATTGTTCTACGACATTATTTAACTTCTAGTCAAATAATGTCGTAGAATGATTTGACAAAATTCAGTTTGGTAGTCCATTCATCCCTTACCCGGTATCCTGCGTGAGCGACGAACGCGACGCGACGCAACACGACGCGACAAATGTCCTAAGTCCTACGTGATTTTGGTCATCACTACTCGAATCATGGAGAAGTACAGTACAATTTTGCTTAAAAGTTCGTGGTGTCGCATCTGGTCGCACTCAAAACAAGTGCGCGTTACGTCGCGTCTCGCCGCAGGCTTTCATATAGGCCCTGTCCAGGAAGGCGAATTCGCCGCGATTCGACTCGCGCGAATTCACTCGCGCGTTTGCCGAGATACTAGGCACCAATACATCGCGTCCACAAGCATCGCGCGAGTAATAAACTCGCGCGTAATACTCGTGCACTTCGCCGAACTCTAGACTCGCGCGTGACTCGCGCGTAATGCGCGCGAGTCGAGATACTAGGGCGAATTCGCCGCGATTCTCTCGCGCGTATCAAGCGCGAGTGTTGCGTCCAGAGCCAACGCGTATAGAGCGTACCTACGCGCGAGTTGTATTTCCTTCTCTTTCTCTTTTATACGTGCACTCGCTCTGAAATTCGCGCGAACTCTGGACGCAACAAGGCGGCCCTAGTATCTCGACTCGCGCGCATTACGCGCGAGTCACGCGCGAGTCGAGAGTTCGGCGAATTGCACGCGTATTACGCGCGAGTATATTACTCGCGCGATGCTTGTGGACGCGATGTATTGGTGCCTAGTATCTCGCCAAACGCGCGAGTGAATTCGCGCGAGTCGAATCGCGGCGAATTCGCCTTCCTGGACAGGGCCATAGGCCGCATGTAGGGTATGCCGTTGAGTTGATCGCGTTCGTCGCGTTTGCAGCGTCGCGTCGCGTCGCGTTCGTCGCTCACGCAGGACACCGCGTTAGTCTATTAGGATTAATATCTTAGTGGAGGAAGTCGAGCAGTCTTGATGTTGACGATGATACGATTCTGTGGTAGCTGCACTTACAAGCATGAGCTGTAACTTTTGCGACATGTCAAATAGGATAGATATTAATTCTACAGGAAGAGTCTTTGGAGGAAGACGACACGCCGCTGAAGCAAGAACTGGCAATAAAAGACGATGCCTGGAGAAACCGATACTTTGTAGCACAAACTTACCTAACTAAGAACCTGCACTGCGTGAACCCTTGCATCGCTCAGGTGTTGCAAATATGGTGGAAACAATTCAAGTAACGTTCTTAATTATACTTCTTACTTCGAAATAAGACACTGCAGCTTCTCTTGAGTGTTGTAAATTATTGGAAATCTCAGCGTTTCTTTACTGTCGTATGCATGTAATCTATATACATAAAATGGTGAACTGGTTTACTGGTTGTTGACATATCAATACGCACAGCCCAAACTGCTGGTCCTAGAGACAAAACTTGGAGGGTATGTTTTTTGTAAAGAGTACCTAAGTATCGGCTAAAAAAGAATTTTTGGAAAGGGGTAATATAGGCGATGAAAGTTTCGATATTTACGCGGGCGTAGCAGCGAGCGAAAGCTAGTATAGGTACAAATAAACTTTGCTTCTGAACCATTCTATTTATTGATGAAAAATGCTTTTAAAACTCGTTTCTTAGATCAAAAGATCTAAGCATCGTTTTCATTTTATACTGTAAAGATGAGGGTACTAATTTAACCGTTTGCATAATTTCATTTACTTCTTTAGTGACCTAAGACTGATCAGCATGAAAGATATAATGACGACAAATGAGGCGTACGAGTTGCAAGACTTCTGTTTCGTAAGCAAGAGACACATAGAGGCAGCAGGCAATGTCCTCGCACACCAGTGGATTCCGACTGTTCAAGCCGTTTTTCTTCAGGTATAATAGAGCCGGAATCGTAGTATTGTAATATTTTTTACACTTATGCTTTCTTTTACTTGCCTTTGTTCTATATTCGTGAGCAATAAATCGAATCAAGCTGTAACCGCGCAATCAACTTTCATGAAATATTTTCGTGAAAACTATTAAAAGCTCACAGCTTTAGCTTTATACTGAATCTATTTTCATAAAAAGGATTGTGATTTTTACTTATTTCCTAAAAAGGGATTGCGTTTTTTATGCAAATGGACAAAAGAAAAAAAAACTCTTCGAATTACGCAATTAATCAATCATGAAGAAAAACGTAATTTACAACGTTTTTCTTCGGAACTATGATCATTATTTGAAATTTATTGTGACAAAACTATTTCAGCGTCTGAAGAATTTTTTTTTTTGTACTTTTTTAACAAGGTCTCGTTATATTATAGCATTTTTGAAACATCAAAGCATAGCAAAGTATTTTTTATTCGCATTTTCCATCAACTATCATTCCGATTACTTTAATTAAAAGTAGAAATCTGAATGAAAGAAATAAAATTAGACATGATACTAATGTGTACGAATTAATAAAAAAATTCTAATGCCTTCTTTAGGGTAGTAAAAAGAGATTAATCCCGGACCCGAAACAAGCACAGAAAATGAAGCGCTTTTACAACTGCCTAGCATGTATTATGACTTACAATCTTCAAACTTTATGTTTGAAATCAATTAAGGAGTTCACTGATTACATTATGGATGTGGGCGTAAGTAAGAAATTAGTTATCGTATGGATGTAAAATAAGAAGATTGAAAAGAGATTACCCAATCTTTAGTTAAACAAGTTGTTTTTCAGTTTTAAAGTATCAACAAGAAGTTTATAACCATTTTGATATTGCAGGGTAAAAACCAAGGCTTCATAATCAATTTGGGATTTGTTAATGATGCTATAGAATTCGATCCTACTTTTCGACAGTTCAAAGATAGGTTGAGTCTTATTTACGACTTTATGATAGATGCATGTCGGCAGTCACCTCGATTGGAAACTTTGCTGTACCAAGACTTTGACAATACTGCAAGACTTGGCCTGAAGGTATGATCTCCTTGTCAGGTCTCATAGTGATACACTTGTTGGACCACAGTTATAAAAACCCAATGCCCTTTTTTAGCCCATAATCGATAAGGACCTAGTAGAAGGATTCAAAGACGACATTGCGGAATTGATTGCGGAGCAAAGAATAGGTCCCGAACTAAGAGTTCAAGATTTTGATGACTTTATTTGTTTATTGAATGGAGAGGTAATAATTTAGCTAATATTTTTAATATTCACACATGATTTAAGAACATTAAAAAAATAAACAATGTGTGCAAATTAAGTAAGTACAGCCAGTGAAGCAGATGGGTTGGCATATTATTTTAAGTTTTCTCAAAAAGTGATGTCTATTTTTCCAATAATATTTTTTATATTACAAGTAAAATTAAAGCAGATAATTTTATTTATAGACTTTTCATCAGTGCTTAAATTATAAGTGACGGACCTGCATACCTATTTACTGTGCTGACTGTACATAAACAATTACGTTTTCCATTTGTTTAAAAGGCTGCTGGTGAAGTGGATGCTTTTCTAAAATCCGACCCGGAAAAGACATTTGAAGAATTTTGCGCAGAGGCTGTGAAATACGTGGACTTGGCAAGAGAGATCCCTTCTAAGCTTGAGGGCACTATCGTCATCGGCATGTTTCAAATGCAGCGTGGTGAACTCATTACGTCACTGCGTGGGGCTGCGACTAGGATGGCCAATACTTTGTTGAGAAGAATGACTGATGATTACCAAATTATGATCAAAGGGTTAGTTTATGGAGTCTCCTGATTTATCTGCTATTTTTTTTATTACTTATGGGCTTGCTCTTGGTCCCAGACTAGCCGAGGGCATAGACGGGGCCTACGATGGAGCGAGCTTACCCAAAAGATGCCTATGCACTCGTCTCTTGAATACATCCTGGTTATATGCATTTGGAAACACAGACGCTGGCAGGGAATTTCATTCTTTTGCGGTGCGCATAATGAAGGATTTCGAGAAACGCTGCGTGCGGATTCGAGGAATATCGACCAAGAAAGGGTGGTACCCCGCCGTACGTCTGGATGTCCGGTTGCTATTTGAGTTTAAAAACCAGGAGAACTTGCAGATGATCTGTTACTAACCACTTGTTTCACCCTTCTGCGGAACATTACTAGAAAATGTTGTGCTGCTTCTTGCATCCAATCCTCAATTAATGTTCTAGCAAAATTAAACAATATTACATTTGCTTTGCTTCACTGCTATTTAGATCTTTCCAGTTGTCTGCTTGTTACTTTCTTGCAGAATCTACGACGAGTACTCTGCAATAGCGACCATGCTACTGACACCGCCGGTGGACACTGCTGCTCTTATGGAGCTCATAGATTACATCAAGAAGGTAGAGGACGTGCTCCTCACTGAGATGGAGGACAAACTGCGGAACGTCATGAGATACATTGTCTTCCTGGGAGACTACACCACATACACACCGTTAGAGCTTAAGTCGAACAACCAGACTTATCACTGGTGAGGCAATTTTGAAAGTAAGCTGTAGCGAAATAGAATAGTAGTAGCAGCTATAAATATAGTTCGACTATATTCATCATGCGGCAGATGTTTCTCTGATAAATAGATGATAGTATGAACCTTTCAACGACCAACCGACAGCCGGCCGTCGGGCTGCTATCGTCTTTCTATTGTGACTCAAATCACGTGTAATCGAAGGATTAAGTACCGTTTCATTAAGATTTTCTTGCTATGCTTATTTAGTGTATTGTGTCATGCAATTAACTTAAGTTTTTCCGTTACTAGGATTGGTTTGTAAACATCATAGGTTATATTTTTAGGTATGCTCGAATGCCGGGTATAATAGAGGAGTCTAAGAACATCTGTGATCAGAAGAAGCTAGAATATCAGGAATTGTTAAAGGTAACCATTAATTTTGACATTGGAAACACTATTTTAAATTAATTTTATTTTATTGTATAGAACTAAATTCAAGAGAATTTTGAAATGTGTTTCTTAGGTTCGGATTGGCAAGTTTATTGATGATCTGGAAATCTATGAACTGCAAGTTAATGAAGTTCAGTATTGGGGAGAAATTGATGAATTACCGAAATACGTCTCGCGGGCACGACATTTGGATGAAAAGTAAGTCATGTGGTTGTAATGCAACTTTGTTGTAACTGCAACGAAGTTTATTATCACACATCCTCGGTGCCGATGATAAGATGGGTCTATTGTGTGCAATTTCACCAATCAACAACAGTAAAAGAACTGTTGTGTCATCTATAGTGGGCATAATTTGTGTATCTATATAAATTTGACAATCGACGGCTATTATGTAGATATCATTGGGCTGTTCTATGATAATGCCTTAACTGACTGCACAGATAAATCATTGCCGTGTGTTCATCATTAGTAGAGTTGTATTATTTAAGCCTCTCCATTGTATCACGCATGAAGAAATGGTTTTAAATAGGTAGGATAGCAAAAAAAAACTTTTTTTTCGAGTTTCAGCACAATTTTCGAAATTATTTGTCAAGTCTTGTATATTACGAACTAGCGACCCGCCCCAGCTTTGCACAGGTGTTAGAAATGCATGAGAATCAAGGCTTTTTCTACTTTATTTTTCTACTTTATTTTGTATACTTACATATAAATCTTCCACGTGGATCAATCCGTTGCGTAGTTTTAAAGATCTAAGCCTACATAGGTACAGACAGAGGAAATAGACTATGTTATAATATACTAATGTACTTATACAGTTTATGATTGTGCCTGTGTGTTCAGGTTAGCAAACGCTCTCCAGAAGATCGACCAGTTCAATGAGGAAGAGACGTCATTCGGCTGGGAACTGTCACAATACCCCAAGAGAAAAATGTTGTACGATAGATTAGTGCCGTTTAAGAGGTTGTTCGATGCTGGCCACGAGTTCATTGGCAAGTATGACACCTGGATGAGCTCCAAAGTAATTATCTATTTTAATGTATCATTATTTAACTCGGACGTACTTAGTAATTAAGCACTCTTCTAATTGAATGTATAACGGAATACCGAAGTTTGAAATGTCGATGTACGTCATTCATTAAGTTCATATCCGCGAATCACATGAGTTAGAAAATAGAAAGAACTTAGAATGTTTATCATACCGATGATGTACGAAATCTCGAAAGTTCATTACTGCAAGTACCTATGGGACTTAAAAAGTTTATTACAGCGAATTATTGAATCTCGAATGTTCATCATCACGAAGTATGGGACTTCGAAAGTTTATTATAGCGAATTACTTTAATCTAGAATTTTTGACGTGTGAAGGATGATTAATAAAGATAAAAGGAACTGAGAAAAGGTGATGACTGACTGGGAAATTTTAAAGAGACCTGCTGGGCAACCATATCATAGTTTCCCAATTGTTATGCATAATTTTAAGTTATTGTATATATTTTAGGTAGGAAGTCATGATCCTGAGGATATTGAAGGCGACGTTAGTTATTACTACAAAATTGTGTATAAGTTGGAGAAATCATTTGCGGAAGTTCCAGAAACTCGTCGCCTTGCTACTTCTGTGAGGTAATTTGGGTCATGATCTCGGAACAGGCTCCAAACTCGCAATTCCACGCTTACGGTTCGTCGTCCCCGCGCTTACGTCTCTCCGTATCCGATCTGGTGCCCACCAAGTCAGCCAGAGGGCGGCGAGGCGTAAGCGCGGTGACGTTCAGGCGCTGCTGGTACGGTTACGTTACGTGCATACGTTAAGTTAGTTATGTCTAGTTGACAGCGAGGCGAAATGCTATACTGTTACGATCCTTTTTCGGTCCCATAAGTGTGCTGAGTACTTAAACGGTCCTAGCTGAATATTCAAGTCCGCCTATTAGACCTCGTCTAACAACCCAGTTACTGGATAACACGATAGCCCAGGGTAAGTTTGACGAATAACTTGTTTGACTTCTGACTACCGGTGACTACAGTAAAAAATCTACGAATTACAACTGGAACTTTGGGTGCTTTCCGAGGTACGAGATGAATCTTAGAAAGTTCTACGTAAGAATTGAAAAAGTTATTAAATATAATTTGCCCGGTTTAGAACCGAATTACGACATTCTGGGTAATTAGTGAATGAAGCAGTTTCGGTAACAATTTCTATAAAAAAAAATGGAAACTCGATTATTTAGTGACAGCGATACAATAACTTCCAGGGAAAAAATGGACGACTTCAAAAACCATTTGCCAATTATACATACACTTGGAAACCCTGGCATGAAGCTGCGTCATTGGGAGAAGATCTCAGAAATCGTTGGGTTCCCCATTGTCGTTGACGATGATCTGTCGCTAGAGAAAGTGATTGATTTCAACCTCGGCGAGTACATCGAGAAGTTCGAGGGCATATCTGAATCTGCTACTAAAGAGAACAACCTCGAGAAGTCTCTAGACAAGATGATGAAGGAATGGGCCGACCTGAGATTCGAAATTCTTGTATACAAGTAAGTCCTGGTTCTAAAGTTCTTCGATAAAATAAAGTAGTCACAACTCACAACATAACAAATTATAAAAACTATTTTGCAAGTGAACAAGTTATAAATTATAAATAATTCTTTTAAGGGATACTGGGACTTACATTCTGTCAAGTGTCGACGAAATTCAATTACTATTAGATGACCATATCGTCAAGACGCAGACTATGAAGAACTCGCCATATATCAAACCGTTCGAGGAAACTATTCGGTACGTTTTCTTCTCTTGATTTATTCCTTTAGCATCTTTTTTTGGAACAAATATTGCTAAAACCATTTGATTTTTTTGTTGAATTTAAACAGTGATTGGGAGGGCAAGTTGATTCTTCTGCAAGAGATTCTCGATGAGTGGTTGAAGGTCCAAGCCACTTGGATGTACTTGGAGCCAATCTTCTCGTCGCCTGATATTCAGCAGCAGATCCCGGAGGAAGGACGAAGATTCAGTGCTGTTGACAAGGTAAGCTAATTTGTACCTTTGGCCGTAATAATAACGTTGATTTTTGAAGTTGTAAGCTTTTTATTCAACGCTACAATTTGATACAAGATTCTATCTTGTTTACTCTGGAGGT
The DNA here is from genome assembly GCA_033675125.1 of Athetis lepigone. NCBI lineage: Eukaryota > Metazoa > Arthropoda > Insecta > Lepidoptera > Noctuidae > Athetis > Athetis lepigone. Next base: position 5,781,899 of record CM066233.1, on the reverse strand, counting down.
CAAGTAATGCAGGGCACTGACAGTACCTACAACTAATTTGGCAAATTGATATTTTCGCGTAGAATGCTAAGACCATCAGTCTTAATAATTTAGTTGGTTGTTTTCCAATAATTATGATTAAGTACTTAAAATCATTTTCCTCACAGATGTGGCGCGAGATAATGAAGGCCGCGTTTGCCGAACCGCGAGTACTTGACGTGATCCAGATAGAGAAGATGTTGGATCGGTTGAAGAAGTCCAACAACTTGCTGGAGATGGTCCAGCGCGGACTGAACGCGTATCTGGAGAAGAAGCGCCTGTTCTTTCCTCGCTTCTTCTTCCTCTCCAACGACGAACTGCTTGAAATTTTATCCGAAACTAAGGACCCTACGCGGTATGAGACCGATGATAAAATATTATATGGTTTTTTGTGAGGATTCAATAGCGTGATCCTTATACAAGCCGAAAAGTCCGTCTTGCACTAATAAAATCATATAAAATCAAAGCCTGTCAGTAAACTAACAAAAAAATAGCTTAAATAAAATATAAATCATTAAAAGGGTAAATCCAGTAGGAAAATTGTCTCAGCGACTTTCTGAGGTGTTTTCAAAGTCGTGATAGCCGTTGGATTATTGTATTTTGCAGTAAAATGTGAAAACTGTTTAAATCTATACTAATATTATAAAGAGGTAAAATTTGTAAGTTTGTAGGATGTAAGTTTGTATGTTGGGGGTAATCGCTGGAAATAGTGGTCCGATTTAAAAAAATCTTTCAGTGTTAGAAAGCCCATTTATCGAGGAATGCTATAGGCTATTTACCATCCATCCGCTACGACCCACGGGAGCGGAACAGTAACGAAAAATGCAGGTGAAACCGCAGAGGACAGCTAGTATTTAATAAATTTATAGATAGGGATTGAATCAATAAATAACATTTTCACAGTGTGCAACCTCACCTCAAGAAATGTTTCGAAGGTATGGCGCGGCTGACGTTCACCGAGGACCTCGTGGTCACTCACATGAGGTCCTCAGAGGGAGAGATTGTGTTGCTTACTATAGTCATCAACACAGTCGGTGCGAGAGGACAGGTAAAGTATTATTATTCTTTGTCTTGTAAATGTGACGGAAGTTTAATACAAGCTATACTAGTCATGAAAGGATTTTTATACATTTTATAAACGACTACTTTAAATCTTCAATAGTGATTGAAGTTCCGATCATATGATACTCATTATATTTACTACTTTTCATAATGTATTCTTAGGTGGCAACTTTATAAATTATGGGCATTATAGACCCCAAAATAAAGCAGGACTATAAAAGTATACAGTAGGTAAAGTTATTTTTTATTTGTTTTAGGTTGAGAAATGGCTGTTGGAATTGGAAAAGTCGATGAAAGTTTCTGTCCATAGCGTGGTGGCGCAAGCATACGATGACTACCTCAGTCGAGCGCGAGACGAGTGGGTGCTCGTCTGGCCTGGACAAACTGTTAGTATCACAATTATCTATGTACAGTATTCAAAATATTTCGATCCAGTGAGGAAATTGCTAAATTCTAAAACTATTGCTAAATTGCCAGAATTTGACGCAGTTAAACACATGTTCTTGGATTTGGATCAGTATCAAATTGAAACGATAGTCGATAAAGCTTTATGTCTCCAAAAAACTTGTCATGATAAGCACGAGGCATGAAATATCTCTATCCACTTTTTTAAGGCGTTTTATTTGCGTCTGTTTCTTAGCAATCATACACAAATGTATATCGACAAATTGGATTCATGACCCATCATAAGCTTATTTTCCTACAGACATTCAAATGCAATTAGGTCGACTTTTATGTAAACATTTATTAAAAACGTCACTTTTCACGTCTTGTTATTTTGACAGTCTCAAATATATCGTCAAAATGGGTCATGATTCCATTTTGTCGATAGTACACCAATAATCTTTTTCTATAGGTACAATGTATAGCCATGACTTTCTGGACATTAGAAGTAACAGAAGCCATTCACATCAACATTGCTGCTATGAAGACATACTGGGAAAAGTGTAATTTCCAAATATCAAAAATTGTTGACTTGGTGCGAGGCCCACTCAATTTGCAGAACAGGATTACACTCGGTACATAATTTAACTAGCTAACTATCCCGTTTAAGTGATTGCGTATGCCTTTGCTGTTTGAAGTTATCCCGCACTTTAACCATCACTGTATTCGCATTAGACTGTGAGCCAAAGTGCTTTGCTTCCTTCGAAATTGATGATGAGAAAGAATAGACAAGGTGGATACTAACCAATCCTTGAGAAATAGAAGTAACTCCACGTTTCAGCACGTATTTTGTGTACCGAAGGCGACCCCCTCAAAATACGCACCGAAACATGGAGCTTCCACAATTTCTCTTGCCTGTCTTTCAGCCTTTCAGTCTAATCAGATGTAGCTAAACTTCAATTTCCAATCGAGAGTTGCTTATTAGGTCTTTATTGACAGATAAGCTGGATTTTTTAATGACTTTTAAAACTTCTAAAAATGATAATATTTCGTTACGGTTGCAGGAGCATTGGTGGTGTTAGACGTCCACGCGAGAGATGTGCTAATGCTGCTAATAGAGCTCAAAGTGCAACAAGACAATGATTTCAACTGGCTTTCTCAGATACGGTACTATTGGGAGGTAACGTAAAACTGATGTTATTTAAGCTATACATAGTTTCGTTTGGACACCGGCAACTCCGCTAATAAATATTAAAAAAAAACCCAGTTTATTGTTTTTATGATTTTGTAAAATTACATTTGTTGCTATAGATTCATTGCACTACAACCTAATTGTCATCATATTCAGCAGTAAATTTTGAAGAAGTTAGAAAAAAAAACCATTTGCGTTCGCATGACAAACTGTCAATCGCCAGAGTATATTTTCAAGTCAATGAAATACATACTTTTTTTTGGGGTGGGTAATCATCAAATGACTCCCGCTCTGGATGGAGCGGTAGGGAGGGTCAGACTTCTACTGACTTAAAACCCATCCATGTTCCTTCTTAGCCCTTTGTGTCTCTTTCGAACCACTCGCAGGCAGGGTGAAACACATACCTAGTAACGTAAAACTTTTCATTACTTACCAGGTAATAACGTTGTCCATAATATTTGTTGTAGCAACAAGAAGACATGAGCTGGCAGTGCTTAACGCGCATGATCAACTCGCAGCTGGCGTACGGCTACGAGTACCTCGGCAACACCGGCCGGCTGGTCGTCACGCCGCTCACCGACCGGTGCTTCAGGACCTTGTTCGGCGCTTTACATCTTAACTTGGGTACGCTTTCTAAGTGTACCTACGTTTAAGAAATGAACACTGATCAGACTGCGTCCGGCATACGTGTGGACAGACATCGGACGTCCGCGCCAAAACCCTTTAATATGTGCCACAAAAACCGCTAACTATCGGATTTACGGCGAACGCGTCTGCGGACGTAAAATACGTACAATAGCACAACCGACTCTATACGACTACGAACGCATCTGCAGACATGTAGAGGACGCTTGAGACACAGTTTTTTCTGGAAAATTCTCATATAGATTTGACTAGGAAGAAACCAATTTAATAATGAAAAAAAGACTCCCAGCAGGACTTTATTATCAAGCTTCTGCAAACTATATTGTTATTGCCGCTTCTGCCCAAACTACAAATAATTACTCAAAACTTAAAAAAAAAGTCAAACTTTAAAATTAATAGGCCGTTCAAGAGGATTGTGTTTTCGGTTTTCGCCGATTTTTGCTCGATCGATATTGTATGGTATGGACTCGAACTTAGCTTTTAAATTACGTTTTTGTCCCCTTACTTTGTTTCAAAATTGCTTGAAGCAACCAATTATGTACTGTATATAATTTCCACAGGCGGTGCTCCAGAAGGCCCCGCTGGCACCGGCAAGACTGAGACGGTCAAAGATCTGGCTAAAGCTGTGGCTAAACAGTGCGTCGTGTTCAACTGCTCCGATGGCCTCGACTACATCGCCCTCGGAAAATTCTTCAAGGTATTGTTAATCTGATAAGTTCAAAGAGCAAATATTTCGTTGTTCTTGTAAATCTTGGAGACGTTATTCCAGAAATAGCGAGCGATGGGTAGCTTGCGCCCGGCTAGGACCAGGACCGCGTCGACGGCACGTTAGTGTTCCACGCGCGCCTCAAAGAGAAGGAGTCAGCACAGGAAGGGGCCCAACAGGGCCACGCCTGCCGGGGTTGCGGAATGTTTATAATAGTTACCGTGACCCTGGAACATAAAGAGCAATCGAAGGAACATGAGTGGGTTTTAGTCAGTAAAAGTCTGACACGCCCTCCCGCCGCGCCCAGGACGGGAGCAGTCATTTGATGATTTCCCACGCACCAAAAAAAAAGACGTTATTCCAGAAAGCACTTTCGCACTCACACCATACAACTTTATTCTACCCGCAAAAAAGTCTGATTTGGTTCAGATATTGCGGTCCACTTTACCTTTTAGACACAGTAAACTAAATAACTTTAATTTTAACCAGGGCTTGGCTTCTTGCGGCGCCTGGTCATGCTTCGACGAATTCAACCGCATTGACCTTGAAGTGCTATCGGTGGTGGCGCAGCAGATCCTCTCCATCCAACGAGGAATCAACTCTGGAGCCTCAGAGATGCTCTTCGAGGGCACTCTTCTTCAGCTCGACAAGACTTGTGCTACCTTCATTACTATGAACCCTGGATATGCTGGACGATCTGAACTACCAGATAATTTGAAGGTAACAATGAACCGTTATTATTTTGTAAGCGTGTCTCATCTTCATTTACGACACTCATGCGATGGCTGCATATTTTCTTATTTATATTTTTTAATCTTAATGCTTCTTTTGTGGTCTTTTATACAGTACCTATACAACATTAAATTCTTGAAGATTTGGGTGTATTTAGAGGAAACAATAAAAATCGTACTTTTAGAAGTAACAAAGATATTTTGATTAATTACGAGATAAAAATAATAGAGATAAAGAAGATTACGAACACACGTTTTTGCTAACTAAGCCCACTAAGCCCAGCACTTTCACCGCATTAAGTTAATAAATGTCCCCGTGCAGCCGTTTTGTTTAAATATCAAGATATTCCTATTGCGTCCCCACCCAGGCGTTGTTCCGTTCCGTGGCTATGATGGTGCCGGACTACGTGCTGATCTCCGAGATCGAACTGTACGCGTTCGGCTACCTCAACGCCAAGCCGCTCGCCGTCAAGATCGTCGCCACATACAAGTTGTGCTCCGAGCAACTGTCGTCACAGTGCCATTATGATTACGGTAAGGCCTTTTGTCCACCGCCGCCGTCACCGTCATGTCAACGGCGATACATACTTAATTACTACAGACTTGTCCACCGCCCGTCACCTCACACTAAACTCGACTCGCCACGATGGGGTTCTCGTTGACGTGACGGTGACGGTGACGGTTCCGGTGGACAAAGGTCTGAGATGGTAGATTCACCTTGTTACACATAGAGCTACATCTGCTATAGCATAGCAGTTTTTAGGTTTCCATACCAATGTGGTACAAAAGGAACTCCTTATTAATTTTTGTTATTCTTCAAAAATAGCCTATGGTTTTTTTATGATTCGTTATAACAAATCGAAATATGTTGAAGGGAGAACCAATCATGAGTGTCGCCATTAAGATTATAATATAGTTAGTTACTATTTAGGTTTGTTACACTGTAGAAAAACATTGTCTTCTAGGACAACGGGTATTACACTACTCTAAAATACTGTCTCTAATTCGCGAGTGAATAAAATGAGTGGTATAAAATTTTGTTTCTAATAATATATGAACCTACAAAGGTTTTTTACCGTGGTTCTGACAGAAACCAAATACATATGTAGTACGAAAATACTATGTATATATTAATCTCTTTTGCCAGGAATGCGCGCGGTAAAGTCAGTATTGCGTGCCGCCGGCGCGCTGAAACTGCGATACCCAGACGAAGTCGAGGATCTGATTCTCCTGCGCTCCATCAAAGACGTCAACCTGCCCAAGTTTTTGGAGCACGACGTGCCTCTGTTTATGGTAAACCTTATTTTGGTGTCCTAGCTTTCGTCCGAGGTCTCGCGATTTCAACTCCTAATAACCCTATGTCGCAATTTAAAGAATCCTATGTCCGTTTTCAGGGTATACACTATCTTTGTACATTTCATTCAGTTTAGTAGCTTACGTTGGGATTAGTAACAAACAGGCAGAGTAACTATTGCATTTATAATATTAATATGGTTATTTCTCATGAAATAGACATCATCCATAGGTGAAGTTTCAAGAACCATAGGACACATTTGATGTGTTCAAAGTGTGGACCAATTTGATGAAAACAAGCATTGCCACCTGCATTCAAAATGCAAGCATTTGATGGCATTGTAACGTGAATTTGTAATTTCGAGCTTGCTTTATGAAAATTGCCGCCCGCGGCGTTTGTTTTTGCAGCGTGTCTGCAAATGAATGTTCAATTTAGTATTTTCAAAAATCAATGTCTAGCTCCCTCTGCTTTGAAGGCTCGGGGCGGTGTCCAGCTTTATAAATCCCACCCCAATTGGGGTTGCGAAGGGTATTGTTCATGGCTACATTGGATAGATGTATTCGTATGTTTTTGGCAGACTGATCCCTGGTTTGTTTACCCAAAATAGATACATATTAACAGAACTTTCATTGAAATTCTTTTGCATTGACTGTTTGTATTATTTTTTAAATTCTTTCTAACCTCGATTGTCCAAATGAAACCAGTAAACAACGCTATGTAAAGTATTGTGCGTGTTTTGTTTTTGTCGCGATTTACAGATGACGTTGTGTGTTGGAAAGTCTCTCTCTCTCTCTCTCTTTTAACTTTATCTAATGTTTTAATATTATTCTGCGAAGACAAATCCAACATCATAAAACGCGAAAATGGCTGCACCGACCAGCCGTTCTCCCGTGTATAAAGTACCCGACTTTGTTTTACATTTATTTTATAATTTTGTATTTACACTTTTCAATGAACCATATTAATTTTATAGGGTATCATCGGAGACTTGTTCCCTGGTCTGCCGCTGCCAATGGCTGGTCTACCGCGGTTGGTCGACTGTCTGGTGGAAGTCTGCGTCACCCTCAACTTGCAGTGTAACGATTTCTTTGTTGAAAAGGTAAAAAAATGGGTTGATTTATATTGTACGATATAAAATGGGACCAACAAGTTTCCTAGACAAAAGAATGTTGCTCATACAATGTGGTGTAACTTTTGTTTTTGTATGAAGAAAGATTTGAAACTAAATAAAATTATATTTTAGGCGTTGCAACTGTACGAGATGATTTTAGTGCGGCACGGACTTATGTTGGTCGGTCTGCCGTTCGCTGGGAAGACCATGTCCTACCACGCATTAGGACATGCACTAAAATGCGTCTCTGAAAAAGTAAGTGAACGGTGAAATATTTATCTATCTTAAGTATATCTAACTAGGTGTTCAAATAACGTTAAAAGTCATCGTCAAGTTATAGGTATTTATTAAATGGTAAATAAAAATTACTTAAGGTTTATTAATTTTCAACGGCCTTTAATTCAACATCGTTTGAGGAAGTTACTGCAATAACCATTTTAATCAGTACGCTGACGTTTCATTGATATTAATATATATGTATGATATATATAATATATGTATGTTTCATTAATATATGTATGATAAAATCTAGGGTTGGATGGAAGAGAACGCAGTGGAATGGACAGTTATAAACCCGAAGTCGATCACAATGGGCCAGCTGTATGGGCAGTTCGATCCAGTCTCACATGAATGGTCTGACGGCATCCTCGCTGTCAGCTACCGAGCTTTCGCTGTCTCTACAAATGATAACAGGTAAGAAATCTGTTTCGGATTAGCTTAGGCATTAATTATTTTTAGGCAGAGGTGAGCCGGCACCAGCCGGGGATTGCGCAAGTGGTATCAGTTTCCGCGTTCTTCGGCATAGGTGGGAGAAGAAACACCGGGGTGGTTTTTGGTCAATAAGAGTCTGCAAAAGAAAATAATTAACACCTTAGAGGAGGAAATAGGGTCTCCATTTCCACCTCATATCGAAAAAAGAATGTTAATTATTATTTCTTTGTGCACAATCACGAAATAACTACCTTGTTGGTACAGTCAACTGTTCACAAAGTTGTGAAACATCAGTTTGACGGAGGATTATCCGTCAGGGGTCTCACATATATGCGTTGCCATTTAATAAAAAGAAGAAATAAAATTAAGGTGTTGCTGAAAGAAAGATAATATTGTAATAGCTGATATGTGTGCGATCTTATAACGTACAACAATTACTGTGCTCTAGAAAATGGCTGGTATTCGATGGTCCAGTAGACGCAATATGGATAGAGAACTTAAACACCGTGCTTGATGACAACAAGAAGCTGTGCCTGATGAGTGGCGAGATCATACAGTTGGCTCCCACCACTAACCTTGTCTTCGAACCTATGGACTTGGAGGCTGCCTCGCCGGCTACGGTGAGAGATATTTATGTCATATTGAGCCATTTTGTTGCGGTAAATAGAAAGCATACTGGCTTTTGAAATATATGCGTTTATAATGTAAACACTCCTAGCTTTTATACGGATGATTCTTAAAACTTGGTAACAAAAACGCCAGGAGATCTGTTTGTTATTTGTATTGCTGTCGACTTTAGAAATTAAAGTGGTTTTATACTAAGAAGTTTTAAAACGGCCGTATTTTAAATTTCCATCTTTTCAGATCTTTACTCGTCGGTTTATTGTGTTGTTAAGCATTTTATTTGTCTTTAGAACATAATTACCTTAGGCTGAGGGTATCAGAATGGTTAATATGGTAAGTTTTATTTTAAAGCTAAAAATGAGCATGGTTTTTCTAGGTATCCCGATGCGGCATGATCTACTTGGAGCCCAAGGGTCTGGGCTGGAAGGCTCTACTGGAGTCCTGGCTTAACCTGCTGCCCCCCTCACTCCACACTGTCAACCGTAATCTCATACGGAGTCTATTTATTCGGTTTATGTCACCGCTTCTATGGCTTGTCGAACTTTCTGGATTAGTTAAGGTGAGCATAATTGGAGAATTCTTTTACAAGCTCTGATTAAATTTGAACTTCTTATTCAGTCAAGGCTTTTTCTAGATCACGTTTGAATCAACAAGCTGATTGTGTATTTCAAATCTTATTTTGATTTGTATAGGTTCTTATTACAAAATTGCCTTTATAAATGAGTATTTGACCTACCTACCTATTAATTGTACGCGAAACGGAGAACTTATTTACCAATTTCTCCTAGATTTTGACTTGGACTAAAGTTAGAGAATTATTTTTGATGAAAATAAATAATTAAGTATTTTTAATTTATACAAATAAATCATGTTTAAATATTTTGTAATTGTTATACTCGTATAATATTTTAATCGAAGTCGAATTTTTATATGCTTTTATAATCACTAAGTATTTACTTAATCAGTGACCTTTTATTGCAGCAAATGTACATAACTTCCCGAACCAATCTCGTTCAGGGATGTATGAAGCTCTTCGACTGTTTTATGGATGATTTCTACGATGAGAAATATCTAGAACAAATATCGGATCTTGATATAAGAGCTCAGCTTGAGGTAAATCGTTTCCATTTTTAAACGGTTTTACTGATTTTCCATGACATTTGCTTATTGCCAAATCTTGAAAGTGGAACTCGGCTTTTACAACGACTTCCTTCCAGATCGAATTAGAAATTGAATCCTAATACTCATTGTTTTCTATCTCATTAATCTGAGCATTCAATTACCAACTATGATAATTATCCAATTAGTCTTAATTCTGACTCATGAGAGAGCTTAGGGCCTATATACATTATTTATCTGTTATACTTTGTATTGTATATAATATCATGTACGTGTTTTAGGGCGTTTTCTTCTTCTCTTGTATATGGTCAATTGGAGCAACATTGGATGCAGACGGACGACCTAAGTTTGACATGCTGTTCCGAGGACTGCTCGAAAAAGATTTTCCAGATAAAGTAAGCACCTGCTTAAGTAAATATTCTTTAAAATAATGACAAACAGAAGTGAATTTTTTTTTTATTTTCTCTTTTTCCAGATTAGGGTTGTATTGGACATGCCCAAAGCAATTGCCAAACCAGATAAGCAATACATTTTTGTAATACCGAGAGATGGTTTGGTTTACGACTATAGATTTATTAAAGAAGTAAGTATTTTATATTCTAATGCTCCATAAATATTTATTTCTGTTCTACCAATATTTATAGTATTATCAACAAAATTGAATTATGACCCATTTCGACGACAAATCGTTTGAAGCTGTCAAAATAATAAGACGTGTGACATTTTTAATACATGTTTACTCGATTGTCGACCTAATTATTGTATTTGAATGTCTGCAGAAAAATAAGCTTTTGGTGGGTTATGATTCCATTTTGTCAATTGTACATGCATTGTCAATATACCACGCATTATTTCGGCCCAAATAAAAATAGATATACCGTAATATTTTACGTTCTAAACACATTACAGTAATGTGATTGTTTTGTAAATCAGGATTACTATAATGATTTGTTTTGACATATCAATGAAGGGGTAATATTGTATGACAAATAAGATAAAAAATGTTTATTTCTTTAACATGATTATACCCTTATCTTAGTGATCGGAGCCTTCTTTTAAGCAAATGCTATTAGAAGACTCCGCTCTTCCATTACAAAACATTTAAGAAATATCTCTTATTAAAAACAAATTTAAAAGTATAGCTTGGGTATAATGTATAATGTAATGCAAATAAGTGTAACGGTAACTAAATTTCCTATAAAGGGTAAAGGTAAGTGGAAGCTGTGGATGGACGACGTGATGAGCGCGCCCGCCATCAGCCGCGACACGCCTCCCAACCAGATCCTGGTGACGACGCTCGACAGCGTGCGCTACCTGGCGCTGTTCAAGCTCATGGTCACGCATCAGAAGCTCGTCATGATGGTCGGGCCCACCGGCACCGGCAAGTCTGCCTATATTATTGTGAGTTTCTATCTAGTAGTACGGTATTTTATACCATCATCAATTGAGGTTCTTTTTATAAGCTGTCAAAATGTGATTTTTTCATAGATTTTGTACGGCAATGTCACCTTGTGACGTCACTAAGTTTACAACTCATTTTGCTAATTGATTTAAAAGCAACTAAAAATCTAATATTACAGAAAAATTTTAATGAACCGTATTTATAGGTCTAAAATCAAAAGGGGTTTTATAAAAAGTGTGTTAGGTTAATGATGTAAAATACCCAATTGTCGATATAGGGGTAATATTTCGTAACAAAAATGATGTTTCTATCTATGTGGTTAATAGTTTTTCAATATTTACAGGATTTCTTAGTAAAAAAGGTCGATACTAAGATATACAAGGCACTGATCATGGCCTTCTCAGCACAAACCAATTGTAATCAAACTCAAGATATCATTATGGGAAAAATGGACAAAAGGAGAAAAGGTAGGAGTTAAATTAATTATTTTTTTCTTTTTCTGGCTTTAATACGGGTGATTTCATTTCAACAACAACTTTGTAACATGTCTTTGTGACGTCAGCAACAATGTTCAACTTTGTTCAAATAAGAGTCTACGGTCAAATTGACTAGTGTATAGTTTTGTCATTCCTTTATGTTTTGGTCATTAGGTGTGTTCGGCCCACCGATCGGATGTTACGCGGTGGTATTCGTGGACGATGTGTCCATGCCTCAGGCGGAGACCTATGGCGCCCAGCCACCTATCGAAGTTCTCCGCCAGGGCATCGACCTCGGCCTCTGGTACGACCTGAAGACCAACATTCCTATGTACCTCATTGATGTTCAGGTAAACTTAATTAGAGTTCCATTAAATCCGATACCGTTTCCATTATATCCGATCCAGAAAATAGCAGAATATAAAAGTTTTAAAAGAATGTTGTAGTTGATATTTTAAACGTTAACATTGAATCGTAAATTTGATAACAGTTCATTTAATTTTTTCGATTTCATCATTGGGATTTCTAATTCTAATTCATTATTTTAATGACTCATATTTACGGACCTATTTAATAAATACACATACGGTACTAACATTATGAACTAAATAACAACATAATATTAATACAAAATAAAAGCTATATTGGTCTTGTTTTCAGTTCATGTGTGCCATGGGCAAGCCGATGCCAGGCGCTAAGATAATAACGCCGCGATTCTCACGACATTTCACTTTCTTCTGTATCGACGAGTTCGATGAGGAAACTCTTCAGGTCATCTTTAGCAGGATTATGTTGTGGCATCTTGATACTAGGTTCGTAAACATCTACTATGTATCTTAATAAAAAACATATTGTTATGTCGATAGTAGACCTCTTTTTGTATTTTTTCCAAAGTCTTCACAGTTCAATGTGTTTGCGTAGTATATTGAGAGAAAATAATACATACATTTTAGCAAGTGACTGGGAAGTTGATAAAGCCAGAGGGATCGTAATCTCACTCATTTTACAAATGTTCATATAGGCGAGCAGTCCTGTACTTAGTGAATTTTCCATAAGGCAAGGGCCGAGTCACACCGGAATGGCAGCGGCCGGCAGCGACGCGGCGAGCACTTTCAGTGTGAAATAATTTTAAACTTCAACTACATACTTAAAAGACCAGTATCGCTTGAAATACTTGAAAAGGTCGCGAGGCCGCTCGCGGCACCGCGGGCCGGTAAACTCGTCAAGAAGATACCAGGTGCTGCAAGGGCCGCTTCCAGCCGCTGCCATTTCGGTGTGACTCGGCCTTTAAGGGATATATGCCTATATCTATATGCCCGAAAACAACGATTTTGTACGAAAGCTGAACGGACGCGGAACTCTGAACGGACGCGTACGCGTCTTCATACAAAGTCGTTGTTTTCTATAGACATAAGCTGAATAGAGCTGAATAAATGTGCGTAGTCCCTAAATAATATTGACAGAAATTCCGTTCATAAAATTCTGTTTCAGAGGCTTTTCAAAAGATTTCGATCCTTGCATTGATGAGTTGGTGATGGGAACATTGGAGGTTTACAAGCAATGTAGGTTGAACCTCCTGCCCACGCCTTCCAAGTCTCACTACACGTTCAATCTACGAGACTTCTCTCGAGTCATATTGGTAAGTCAATATATGCACCTTTTATACGCACTCCTTCTTCACCTTTAAAGATTGATTACTGATGTTAGCCAAGTACTCTCGGCATTATTAAATATCTTTTTTATGTCCATCACCTGCATCTGTTAGACATGAACGCCGCGCACCCCGCCCCGTTGGACGCTCGATTTGAGCGGGCACTCAGGCCCTACACTACGGTAGTAAAAATATAGTAGTAGATGTAGTAGTAACAATTATTATTCTGAGTTAAGATTTAAACCTTCGAGCACACAAGATTCGAGACATAATAGCAGCGCGAGAGCCGGCTATCGCTTGGTCGTTGAAATGTTAAAAGAAGTATCTTTTAAATTGAACTAACCTCCAATCCTTTCCCAAGATGCGCTACCTTACCCGATCGTCGGCTACACGCATCCAGTTGCTGCCAGCTGCCCTTCGCAATTTTCAATACTCCCTCTATTTCCCAGGGCGTCCTTCTCTCAGTGCCCGAGGTGACCCCGGACTTGCACTCGATGAAGTGCCTGTGGGTGCACGAGTGCCTGCGAGTGTTCAGCGACCGGCTGGTGGAGGACGCCGACAGGCAGTGGTTCGTTACCTGTCTGCGCGCCGCCACCGCCGCACACCTGCACGACGACTTCGACGTTATGCTCAGCAGGCTCGCCGACAAGCCGGGCGAGGTAACGTATCTCTCGTTGAGTGCCTGCGCCTGTTTAGTGACCGGCTGGTGGAGAACGCCGACTCAGCAGGCTCGCTGACAAGCCGGGCGAGGTTAATATTGTGCCTAACAACAAACAAAATAAATTAACGTGAGGTGGCGTGAGGTGTTGTAGTTATAAGTCTGTATCTGCCCTTTGTAATAATTCCGACGGTGGTGATGGTTTTTTCTATTTTCATTTTAGATTTGAAAATTTCTTTGTGCGGTAGTTTTTTTGAGTTAATGATATTAAAATTTCTGCCCATCTGCATGAGGGAGTGCCCTGTTGATACCATGAAAATGATTAATTTATTAACATAATTTAATATTTTTGTTTTCAACAGAAAATTACTGATCTTCATCTCCGAAAACTAATATATTGCGATTTCGCGAACCCTAAAGTTGATACCCGCTTTTACATGGAGACTCTTAATATGGATCATTTGAATTCGACGGTTGATGCCTTCCTCGTGGAGTTCAACAACATGACCAAGAAACCCATGAACCTCGTCCTCTTCACGTAAGATAACATATCAATCTTCTCTTACTTAACCTCAAACACCTAATCGCCTAAAATATTTTATGTTCCCTAGTTGGTTTAGGTTTGAATTTTATTTCTTCGGGGATCAGATGGAGGGATTAATAAAAGTCGCATATTTTTTCGCGATTCTCGGCGTAGGCGGGAGAAGAAAAACCGGGGTGGTTTTTAGCCATTAAGAGTCTGACTTCACATCGTGGGAGGAGACAAATATCTCTTTCCCCCCAAGATCTGAAGAGGGCCTCTTCTCACTTTTCAAAGACGGAGCTGCACCAGCCACCTGCAATCCTTGGGGTAGGTGGGAGAAGGAACACCGGATTAGTTTTTATTTAGTAACAGCTTGATAGACCCTTCCATCCACCCCAGGGCGGAAGACATTCATGGGGGTATTCCACCCCGGAACCAAAAAGTGGTAGCATGAAGATTTAACGTATTAGGTAGCCCAAGTTATAGTTAGGTCAACACTTAATTAATTTATATTTAAAGATACAATGTCTGAACCTATAAAGCAATCCACACCTTCCGATCCTATCCTATCCGATCCGATCGATTATCGACGAAATCGTACAATGTACCTATTGTGCAAACGATCTTACATCGGAAAGTATGTAGAGAATGGCTCCGATTTAGAATTTCCGACAAGTCGGATAGGATCGGAAGGTGTGGATCGTGTTTGATGCCTCAGTGTTGGTCCGTAGGTTCGCGATCGAGCACGTGTCGCGCATCTGCCGCGTGCTGACGCAGCCGCGCTCGCACGGGCTGCTGGTGGGGCTCGGCGGCTCGGGCCGGCAGTCGCTCACGCGCCTCGCCGCGCACATCAACGAGTACGACCTCTTCCAGGTCAGCATCTTACTTCACTTACACGGATGGGTGACCGTCACGTTAACGAGGACGATTTTTTTTGGTGATTGGGAAATCATCAAATGACTTCTCCCGTCCTGTGTCAGACTTTTACTGACTAAAACCCACTCATGTTCCTTCGTTTGCCCTTTATGTTCCGGGGTCACGGTAACTATTATAACTATTCCGTAACCCCGGACGAGGACGATATGACGCCGCCTAAGTAGCGATACATACATTTACTATAGCCGCGAATCACCTTCTACTAAACTCGGCTCGCTATTATCATGTTCTCGTTGATGGGACGGTGATGGCGGTGGAAAACGTCCTAAAGCCAAGATTTAATATACTTAGCATGTACTTTGGTTTAGCTATTCTCTGTCTCTATCTTACAATAAAATTGTAGTTCCACAATAGTGCCAAAGAGAAATAATAAACCGGTAATACACAAATGAAATAAAAAATGTAAGGCATGTTAGTAGGAACATCATTTTACGTCAGCCTTAGTCTAATCATTGAAGATTGACAGTTTGCGACGTTGCAGAAATAATGCTTACTCGAAGTTATGTATGTGGAATATTCTTGTTTATAGAATAGGCGAGACGACAAAAAAAAGTAATTAGTCCGTCAAATAGATTATCAAAAAATTTTGGACACGTATTTTTTATTTTTTTTTAGTAAACGAAGAATGACGACGATAGAGTGCGTTGAAGTTGCGCATGACGTCACAATCTCATACAATTTTTGCAAGACGGTGACGTCAAAAGCCCCCACTCCAGAACTTTGATGCTCTTTATCTTTGTATTTTTTTATCAATTTGATCAAGCAAAAAATACGGGTCTTGTATTTTCGACCGATCTATCAGACGGACTAAACAGAATGCCATTTTTTTAATGCTGGCGTCATTCCTATTGTACTCAATAAAATAATGAATCATGAAATTTTTAGGTAGAGATGAGTCGAACCTATGGTAAGACGGAATGGCGCGAAGACTTGAAGACGTTGCTACGAAAGACAAGCACGCCTGAGTTAATGATGGTGTTCTTATTTATTGAGTCACAGGTAACAACCAAACAGAATCTAATAGAATGTGTCTTTATATCGGATCTCGTCGGATTCATAATTATAATAAATTTTTGTTCTTAGATCAAAGAAGAAGGATTCCTTGAAGACGTCAACAACATGCTGAACTCTGGAGAAGTGCCTAATATATTTAATACGGATGAGAAAGCCGAGCTGTGCGAGAAAATGAGAGTTGTAAGTACAAATGTTTTTTGTCGTGGTAAACTAAATCCAGCGAGTTTTAATTTAGTCGGAAATAACGTTAGTTTTCGCTATGTAATAAAAAGTCTATAATCTAGAACGTTCACTATTCTAAGAAAATATCCTAGATAACGTAAACAACGAAATATGCTTGCTGAATACTGTATAGCTCATACAAGTTTAGAGGAAGAACAGAGTGTAAAGTTTCACATATTCTATTGCAAAAAGGAGGATCCGCCGATTTTCGGGTTACGTGTAGTGGGCTATTCCCCGTTTTGGTCTATACAATGCTAATATTGTGTCAATCTTTGATTTCACGATGTTAAAAACGTCAGTTATGCTACATATTACGTCCACTAGATCGACCGTCAACGCGACAAGTCGCTACAAACAGACGGCAGTCCAACCGCGCTGTACGCGTACTTCGTATCCATCGTCCGCGACCAGCTACACATCATGCTGGCGATGTCGCCGGCCGGCACCTCGCTGCGCACGCGCATCCGCAAGTTCCCTTCGCTCGTCAACTGCTGCACCATCGACTGGTTCCAAGTACGACAGAATAATAGATACTTCATTAGTTCTCTATAGTTGGTGTTGACTGTGCTGGTTTTGGCATTAGAGGCGCCTGCGGTGATATTTCTTGAGCGTCCTCATCATGAAAAATGCATGCGAAACAAAAGGGTTCTGTGCAATAAGGAGGCCCCCTTTTATTTTTGGCGCCTTGAGCGGTCTTCTAACCGCGGCGCACTCTAATGCCCTTGCTAGCTGTTGGACATAGACTTTTAAAAAAATATACTTATGTCCAGCTTAAAATAGAAAGTCGTCACTACACTCAGTTTAAGAACAGCTAACCTGGATTTGGTTAATATTCTAAAGCTTCAATAGCGGGTAACTTATGCAACTGCCATTCTTAGTTTGTAACTGACGAACTAAGAAAGAACAAAATATGACAGGAAGATTTTCATAAGATTTAAGTTTCATCACTGCTGGACTTGTTGAAAAGGGGCCAAAATTCATACAAAAAATGCCTCGGTCCTTTCCCACTATTTTCTTAAATATTTTCTTTGACTAACAGGAGTGGCCACCGGATGCACTGCTGGCAGTAGCGACCCGGTTCCTCAAAGACATAGAACTGACGGACCTGGAGCGAGACACTGCCATCAAGCTGTGCCAGGTGTTCCACTGCGATACTCAGGAGCTCACAAGACAGTTCCTGCTCCGACTCAAGAGATACAACTACGTCACACCCACCGCCTACTTGGAACTTATCAACATGTTTAAGACATTGCTTTCAAGGAAAAGATTGTAAGTAGATACCTTTATTCTGTTTGTTACGATTTTAGTATAGTCATCTGCAGAGAAAACTCAACCCCACCCCAATACTCAGTACTCAACATCTTTATTGCTTTCCCATAAGTACATATCAGGTAACACAGCAAAATAGGGTAACAGGACAGAGGAAGCTCTCCTCTTCCCCCTCCTGACGCTCGAGTGACATAACTCCAAACTGACTAGACCGATTCTAAAGCCTGCTGATACATGTCGGCCGAGCGTTACCGAGTGAAGGTCAATACCAGCGAATAGACAGTATATTTACATTGTCTTGCCATCGCTCGGTGTCGGTCGCCTAATTAGCCGAGTAAAGTCAAGCACCAACTTGTGAAGAACACCTTTGGCGTAGCTTATCACAACTTGTGGTTGCTCGCAACCACTCGCCGCACTTTGGAGCGCTGTCAAACGAGACTCATCGGCAAATAGCGTATTTTAAAAGGAGTAACTTAGACTTGGAACAATCGGACGGCGTGGGGGTGACTTTCAAAATCGCTTCTCAACCTCTCTTCCCCAGAGAGTTGACAACTGCAGAAAAACGCTACATAGTTGGGCTGGATCAGCTCGCAATTGCTGCTCAATCAGTGTCAGCGCTGCAACAAGCTTTAGAGATACTGCAGCCCAAGCTGGCAGCTGGCGCGAAGGCTGTGGCCGAGACCACTGCCATCGTGGAGAAGGAGAAAGAAGGAGTGGCTCTGGTGGAAGCCGAAGTCCTACAAGACCAGGCCGCTGCTGAAATACAGGTAAGTGACAAGTGATGTTATTTGGATTTATTTTTAGGTATTTTTTTATCATAACGCCTTTTCTCAAATATGTGTCATTCGTCCATTTTGCCGAAAAACAACCTAATATCTTTATAAAAGTATTTATTTTAGATACATGTAAGGTTTTCTTTACGAAATTGGTTCCTAAACACCATCCTTGTGTATATAGGCAGCAGAAGCCCAAGCCATCAAAGACGAATGCGACGCAGACCTGGCGGAGGCAATGCCGATCCTCAACTCGGCCCTCGCGGCGCTGGATACTCTCACTCCTCAGGACATCACCTTTATCAAAACCATGAAGAGCCCTCCGAGAGGCATCCGAATCGTCATGGAGGCTATCTGCATATTAAAGGTCCTTTTATTAAAGAAATTGACTGCTTTGATCTTCTTTGGTATGGTGAAACCCTACTCTGACGGGAAGAGGGGGCTTTTTCCTGTAGTAATATTGTAGAATATAGTTATTTCATAACGTAACCTTTTATAAACACAATGGTTTCGCTTATATTCACAAACTAAAAAAAAATATCTTAGTGTTAAATAGCTGGTGTTACTCCAATATTTTTGTGAAACACGGGAAACATTTTAATTTTTTTTTGTTTTACCGCTTTCGTTAAGGATGACCCGGTAAGTGAATAACTTGCATAATACGATGTTTTATAGATCTGTAACTCTGCTTAATCAATATCACCGATCTGCAGCATAATACTTCTGCACATTGTCTTCGTCAATCGCACACCATTTTTCTCTATTTTTGGTAACTCTTACCAATCTGCTTCCATCCTGTAAAGATCATCATGTTGTCGAGCCTGCGAGCTACTTACTTTTCTATTAGCGATACACTTACGCAAAATCTTAATAAATAACTCTGACTTGTTTTATGACATTTTAATAGATGATGTTTTTTTACTTTTACAATAATTTCTCAAACTTACTACAAAGACTTTCCTAAAATACAGGAAATAAAACCTGACAAAGTCCCAAACCCATCCGGAGTTGGTACCATTGAAGACTATTGGGGACCTTCGAAGAAGATCCTGAACGACATCAAGTTCCTGGAATCGCTGCAGAACTACGACAAAGACAATATCCCGCCTGCCGTGATGAAGAAGCTGATGACCACTGTCATGCAGGATGAAGGGTTCGTGCCGGAGAAGATCAAGACCGTGTCTGTAGCTGCTGAGGGTATGTAGATTAACCAAAGAAATCTAAGAGAGAGTCAAGAACATATACTCCTTATTTGATTTTAACTATGACCTTCTATGCATTGGCAATACACACAGACGAAATTCTGTAATATAATAATGAAGTATATATCGGGATACAGGTATGTGCAAATGGGTGATTGCAATGACGAAATATGACAAAGTGGCGAAGGTAGTGGCGCCGAAAAAGCAACGGTTGGCGGCCGCTCAGGCAGTGTACGACAAGGCCAGTGCTGCCCTCGCTGTAAAGCAGGCCCAGCTCAGAGAGGTAGGGAGTCATATTAATCCTACTAAACATGATGCTTTTTAATTTGCTTTTAACAAGAGTCCCGAAGGACTGCTTTCAAAAAAATACGCCATAGCCGTAACGACTACAAATGATTAGTGCTGGCGTTTAAGATAAAAAATTTGTTCATGACGAAACTTACTCATGACCTAACTTTACAGTAGAAAATAATATACATTTTCAATTCAAGGTACAACAAAAACTCAAAACGCTGGTAGATGTTCTAACGGAACAGAGTCGCCAGCAGAAGGTATTGGATGACGAGGTAATGGACTGCAGCAACAAACTCAAACGAGCTGAAATGCTCATATCGGGGCTTGGTGGAGAGAAAACTAGGTGGACGCAAATAGCTAAGGATTTACGAGAAACATACAACTCACTTACAGGTTGAAAATTTAGTTATTATTAAAATACAATTAATTATTAATAAACAGGCGCCCTTGCAAATTTAAAAAAAAACAACAATATTTAATTTTGTTGTAATTTTAGGGGACATCTTGATTGCGGCTGGAATCATTGCATATCTCGGACCATTTACAGCCGCGTTTAGAAATGGACAAGTAAGCACATTTATATATTTTTAGCATTTCTGATATTCCTTGAAGTAACTCTGAGAATATGTATCAGAAGATGCAATGTTGTGTGCAACGACGTACATAAGCTATATGCAACACATTAAAACAGCTGTTTTCGTTAGATAAAGGACTGGGCACGGGCGTGCCACGAGTGCGGCATAGTGTGTACTCTGAACTACAGCCTGATCAAGGTGTTGGGAGACCCTGTTACCATCCAGCAGTGGAACATCAATGGGTTGCCCGCCGATGACTTCAGTGTGGAGAGCGCCATCGTCATCAAGTAAAAATTACAGCACAAGCCTTTCTGCTTAGGCCTGAATCACTTTTATCTGCCTCAATTTGCATCTTTTTATTGATAAAGCTTTACATGTTTTTTTCATTTCTGGATGCATAAGCATCTTTGATAAAAATGTGTCTCGCCGATGGTGGCGCTTATGTTAAATGGTTCGGTTCCCATCAAAAAGTTTGAACCAAAAAGTGACAGTAAATGTGCAAGGCGCAAATAAATCACATGAGCCATAGGTTGTGAATGGTCATCTCCAGCAACCTTGGTTATTTCTAATTTCTTATGAGATTGACATTTATTGCTGTTTTCGTTGTCAACATTTTTCGTTTTCATTGAAAATAATATTTATACAGGACGGCTCGACGGTGGCCTTTGATGATTGACCCTCAAGGCCAAGCCAACCACTGGATCAGAAACATGGAAAAACCGAATAATCTCAGTATAGTGCGTATGTCGCAGGCTGACTTGGGCCGTGTGCTAGAAAACGCTGTACAGTTTGGACAACCGGTATGAAGTTACCATAGTTTAAATATCCCACAATATTGTATCATTGTTGGTCGACGACGGTGTAATAAAATCTGCATTTCTCTTAGGTTTTGCTGGAAAACGTATTGGAGGAGTTGGATCCTATGTTGGAACCACTTCTTCAACAACAAACCTTCCGCCAAGGTGGAGCTCTCTGTATTAAAATTGGTGATGCGATTGTTGAATACAGCAAAGATTTTAAGTAAGTGATTTTTGGAATTTTCTTTGTATCTTTATTAACTTTCATTGATTTTAGTAATCATTCACTTTCTATTTGGACAAAAATCGGTCAGTTTAGTTTAGAGTGACACGTAGCACTGTACTTATCTAAATACTCTAAATACTATTATGTTATAGATTATACATAAGTACAAAACTGGCTAACCCTCACTACCTACCCGAGGTAGGAGTTCGAGTAACGCTAGTGAACTTTATGTTGGCCATGGACGGCTTGCAAGCTCAGCTACTAGCGCGAGTGGTCGCCCGGGAACGCCCAGACTTGCAGCAAGCCAAGACTGACCTCACCACACAGAGTGCTGAGCATCGGCGGCTTCTACAGGAGATTGAAAGGAAAATATTGACTGTATTATCCACTTCTGAACATTTATTGGAAGATGAAGAAGCTGTACAGGTAACACAAAGCCTATTTTTTGGATTTTAGTACTATGATGAATTCTGAGTAAAACAGGTATAAAACACACTTGGTGTATGCTTTGCGGAGTCGTGAGCAACAAATAGTTTAAAATATTTCTGTTCAGATTTTGAACTCTGCAAAAGATACGTCGAATGAGATCAAGGAGAAGCAAGAAGTGGCCATGGTTACGGAGAAGGCTATTGACGTAGCTCGCAACGATTACGTTCCCATTGCTGAACACTCCACCGATCTGTTCTTCCTCACTGGTAAGTTCTTGGTGTTGTGTTGCAGTGGCTAAGGGTTATGATCAATTATCATTATCATCATTTATGATCATTATCATTACCATCATCATATCAGCCGAAGGAGTGCACTGCTGGACTAAGGTCTCCGCCAAAGTTTTCCCTAATTATTGATCATGCTCCTCCCGCATCTAACGGGACCCAGCGACCTTCACGAGATCGTCGGTCTAACTTGCGGGAGATCCACTCTTGCAGATATTTATGTTCTAATAAGCTACAATCACCATTGTTAAAATATTATTAATTTGACATAACACGATACACAATAAAAAATTACATCATCATGTAAAACATTTATTTACAGCATCGTTGGCGAACATTGATCCCATGTACCAGTACTCACTAGGCTGGTTCGAAGGTTTGTTCGTAGCCAGCATCGATAATACTGAGAAGGTAGACGACATCGGTGAACGTCTGGAAATATTGAAGAACTATTTCACCTTTTCTCTCTACTGTAACATCTGCAGGAGTTTATTTGAAAAGGTAACGTAAATGCTCCTATTACCGCCAGTTTTAGCTGTCTCAGGATTCACTTAAAAAAAATAGATATAAGCTGTTGTGTTAGGGAAGATGTTATAATTTATAATTATTCCTTACGAAGTCTTCTTTGCTATTCAGTACTTAAATTCAATATTCAATAACACAATAGTTACAAAATAATTATTTTATCCAAAAGAGAAGTTGATTCTATTACCGACCCATAGAATGCGGCAAGATTCTATTAGCGATTTTTTTGCTTCTTTTACCGACCCATACGAAGTTGTCACTTCTACTATAGTATAAAATAAAATAAAATCGTTTTTAAGGTATTTGTGAAATGAATAAATAATATAAAATCATAATTATAACAATAGTTTTGATTTTCCTTGTAACGCAGTGTTGTCCTTGGTATGCTATGAATTATAGGTTTATGAAGTTTCGTATATGCTGGTCTCTTCATTTATAATTTTATAGCTATAAGCCCAGCTTCTAGTTGACCAGAGGCGTCCCTACTGCTTGCGCTTCTGCTTTCTGCTACAAACTTTAAAGAGATTATAGAATTTAATAAAATATATGAAATATACATAGATAATGCCATGAATGAAACAGGAAAGTAAATTTTATTTTACATTAATAATATGGCCTGTGACAAAATCTCTCTAAACGTATGCTCTTGCATACGTTTTTATTTTTATTTAAGCCCATTTCATCAAAAATTGACGTTTTGTTTTTGTGTTAGTACTTCAATATTACCAAAAATATCCTCACAGCTGTGAGTCGGTAATAAAATCAAGTAAGAAGAAGGTTACAATATTCTATTAGCGACCATTAAAAATAATAATAAATAGATCGAGTTTGACACAAAAACTTAAGAAATAGCTTTGTCGTTAATAGACCTAACGAAGTAAAATAATTTTAAGAATTGAACAAGAAAAAAGTATAGTCAAATAAGTTAGTTTATAATAGATATTATTTTAAAATACTAAACGTTCTCAAAATTTTAACAACGCCATGGGTCGTTATTAGTATCAAGTTTTATAATTTGGATTCTATTACCGCCTTTTATTAAAACATGATTTAATAACATAAAAACCAATTAAAAGTATTATTTTAAGTTTTAGTTTAGAAAACGAATATATGCGTTACAGTTGTAATGTGATAGCAAGAAGACTAATCAATTTTTAGTGCGTTAATTTCCTTAAGCAATATTCAGGTGTAGTTACGTGGCTGGAGGCGCGACACTATGAAACTTGCGTCCGTTTCGGGCGCTTCCCAATTATTGACAAATTATTTCTTTCACTGGCTATTTAAACACACAAACTTTGCTCTTTTTGTTATAAAACAAAATTATGTATCTAATTTTTAAGGTATGACTTTTCTGGAACCCTATATTATTTATAATATGAGTGATTTTAAATTAGATCGGTAATAGAGTACACATTTTGGGGGGTCGTTAATAGGAGCTTTTACGTTAGTTGAGTTATTTATATGGTGGCTTAATAAATTCAGGGGCCTTTGTCACCGAAATGATGGCAAGGTCACTACGAGGTTTCTGATTTTTCAGATGTTTATAGACAGCGATGACCGCTTAATATCTGGTGGTATTTAAATTTGATTTAAACTAGAAGTTACCTTCCAAAAGCTTTCTTTTAAATAATCAATATTCTATTTTGCATAGCAAGATTTCCAATTCATTTTCACAATGTTTGCTTAAATAAAGTTAGGCACGAGGAATGCAGGCTGTAGCTAAGAACTTGAATATATTGCAGGATAAAGTGGTGTTCTCATTGTTGCTGGCGATCACGATGATGTTGGCACAGAATAAGATACAGAGAAGTAACGTGGTGTTCCTTATGGGTGGAGGACATCCTAGAACTGTGGTGCCAAACCCGGTGGCGTTCCTAAGCCCACAAGCCTGGGCCGAATTCAATGCGTAAAGACTACTTTTTATTTTTAGCAGTTTTTCGTTTTAGTCCTTCATAAATATTTATTTATTTCATTCAGTGTTTTCTTCAGTTCTGAAACCCAAACGATTAACTTTTTCCTGCAATTGGCAGACTTAATGAAATGCCGAAGTTCCGAGGAATACTGGATCACTTTATTCAAAACGTTGCAATATGGGAGGAGTATTGCGATTTGCCCAACCCACAGGATGTTCCGTTGCCTTCACCGTGGAATGATAAACTTGACGGTTTTGAGGTAACAAACATAATCTACAAAGGGTTCTGATCATAGATTATACAAAGCTTATTACATTACAAGTAACAAGAAATAAAATGATTTCTTTGTTCCTACAGAAATTGTTAGTGTTGCGATGCATGCGTTTAGACATGATGGTACCGGCCGTCCAGAATTACATTATAGGTAAGCGTACCAAGCTTTCATCACGAACTGATGTAATTACCGGAATCCATGTTTAATATGCTATTTTACTTTTTTTTAAAGATATAATGGGCCGTAAGTTCGTTGAACCCCCACTCTTTGACCTGGCGTCTTCATATGCTGACTCTCACTGCTGTGTTCCTCTGTTGTTTGTACTCACGCCAGGCTCTGACCCTATGGAGACACTACTGAAGTTTGCAGATGACCAGGTAAGCATCCCCACACACCTTAAAGTAAATTCTAGCATTTTGTCTGAACTTTTCATGATGTAATACAATTTTATCAGGGTTTCGGTTCTTCTCGATTGTTCTCGCTGTCTCTGGGCCAAGGACAGGGTCCTATCGCAGTGAAACTTATTGATGAAGGCGTTCGGAGCGGCACATGGGTGGTCCTGCAGAACTGTCACTTGGCTAAGAGCTGGATGCCCACACTAGAAAAGGTAATCAGCAAGTTATGTTATTATGTGTGATCATTTTATGAAGTTTCATTATTTTTAATCTCTAACTCTTTTGCAGATTTGCGAAGGGTTAAGTCCAGACGTCACACATCCAGACTTCAGGCTTTGGCTGACGTCATATCCTGCTGAACATTTCCCCGTGTATGTACTGCAGAACGGTGTCAAAATGACTAATGAACCACCACAAGGTAATGTTCAATGCTCCGGGTATTTTAGTTATAGTCAAATATCGAAGCTGTGGTGCTCTTAGGTATGACTAACCTCAGGTCTAAAATTAAAACATTTATATTATTTGCGCTGTAGCATGGTGCGGGTGACAGTTTCAGTAACATTTCATTTCACTTAAGAAAGTTGCAGTGTTTTATAAATTATGACTTTAGTAGTTCAGCTGTACCACATTCCTAATATACTAAATCATTAATAACTGTAGTAAATTAATTTCAACCCCACCAGAATGTGCTAGTCCACAATTAAAATTAATTTGGAATAAAAATTAAGCAAAGTGTTATTCGTATAACGTAACGCCTTCGACGTAATTAGTGATGGGATGTACTGTTACGATGGAATGTCGATATTTTATAGAATACTAGCCGACCCGTGCCCACTTCGTTGGACGGTAAACATTTTAACTTGTGATGAAATTATGAGTGTCGTTCGGCTAGTACTGAGTGCTATGAATTATGAAGAGTGAAAGATGCTGCGCACGTTCAGCGCAAAATTCCTGAGCACGGGCCTGCGATGTTCTCACAGTTTGGCTAGCGAGCCGCTGAGAGCGCTCAGCTATAGACTCTCTATCCCTTGTTGCAGAGACATGCTGTCTTAAAAATAGAACAAAAATGTTGTCGGGAAAAAAAAACATAAACCCGATGGTCCCACATAAATTTTATGGCGATTGGTTCAGTGGTTCTCGAAAAATTAATCAAAATATCGACAAAATATACATTGACGAATACGATATATGAGTTACTTCAAGTTTCTATTATCGTTTTACATGTATTACTTTGAGAGATACTGTAAAACACAGTCAGACATTGGGTCTTGACACTAAAAAGTATTATAAAAAATCTTTTTCCGAATAAATACTAACCGCCTTCAAAAACTAAAATTTCGGAAGTCTGTGGCAACACAAATTAATTGGAAGAAGAGAAGCCACCGACTTCCGAAATTTTAGTATTTTTTTATTAAATATTTTTTATTAGTACAAAGATACTTATGTTTAGCCATAAAACATTTAAATTTACAAGTTTGTACACGTAGTAGCACAAAATTGAATAACACACTAATTTTCGTAGTATCGATACCGATAAAGTGAATTGCATATCGTCCCTAGTCTTGTGGCACTGACTGATGTCAACGTCATTCAGGCAGGTGTCACCCGCACCATGCTACAGCGCGCCACATATAGTCAAACTCCAAATCAATAGCGTCTTTTTCTACTTTTGACTAACAATTTTTGATCTGATTCTAAAAATATATCGGTGAACGGCCGAAATTGAAACATATTGAGTTTATCAGTCATTTTGCGAAGAGACCTTGCCAGTTAGTCAGCAAAATTCATGCACAATTTGCATGAATTTTCATTACATAAATGTTGAATATCCAGGACTGCGAGCAAACATCAGTCGCTCTTACAACACGGATCCTATTAAGGACCTGGAGTGGTTTGAGGGTAACAAGCAGCCGGAGAACTTCAAGAAGCTGTTGTTTGCGCTGTGCTTCTTCCACGCCGTGGTGCAGGAGAGGAGGCAGTTCGGTCCGCTGGGCTGGAACATACGCTACGAGTTCAACGAGACCGACCTCAGGATCAGCGTCACACAACTGTATATGTTCCTCAATGAATATGATGTGAGTAGATATAATATAGTGGATTAACTTTAGAATGTGGCGTTATCCATACTAATGTTATAAATGGGAAAGAAAGTGTGTATGTGTGTGTGTGTTTGTCTGTCTGTGTTTGTCTGTGTGTCTCCTTTTCCGTCTTTCACAGCAAAACTACTGGCCAGATTTAAATGAAATTAAATAAAAAAAATTGTACAGTCCACAAGCTTGAGAAAGGACATAGAATAGTTTTTATCCCAAAAATTTCACGGGAACGGGAACTACGCGGGTAACACTCGGGTGACAGCAAGTCATGTATGAAAAAGAGGGATTTTCCGACTAGACGAGTGATGCATCTTGTCAGCTACTGTGCGGTGGTTGATCTTTGCTAGTGCGTTGGAGGAAGCATTAGTTGTAGTAGTACATAAAGAAACATAAATAAATAAATAAACTACTATTGCACATTCAAACTCGCATTTAGATTCCAGTGATCACGGTCAGATCGCCGGTCTGACAGCATCTGGATTTAAGTTCTTTAGAGTTGTATGATTATCTGAATTCAATTTCGAACTATCGGCCTACCTTTATTTACTAACAAAGGTACAAAGCCCTGATTACAGTTTTTTATTGATATTTACCATCATTATACGGTAATTATTTGTGGCCAGGACGTGCAATTCATAGCTCTGCGGTACTTAACGGGCGAGTGTAACTACGGCGGGCGCGTCACGGACGACTGGGACCGGCGCACGCTCAACACCATCCTGTACAAGTTCTACAACCCTAAGGCCCTTAAGGAACTGAACTACCAGCTCGACCCTACAGGTATGGCTTTTAATTAACGTAGCACGAAATGTCAACTGACGTACAAGATGTTAAGTTGATCCAGCAATGTTATTTTTAAACCTTCGAACACACGTGATTCGAGACACAATAGAAAGACAATAGCAACGCGACATCCTGCTGTCGCTAGGTCGTCGAAAGTTTAACTCCTTACGATATAATATTATGAGGTTTTTCGTGTATTATGATGGCCATCCATGCCTATTAGATTAAGAATGTTTATAATAAGTGGACAGTGCGGAAAGTTATTTTTTTCAATGTCAAAAAAATATTAAATCAAAAAGAAATATTCTGCTCAAATATATAAAATATATTGTTTATAATAATTTGAAGTTTTGTTGATGCTCTTCGATAATTGTGTCGGTGCGGTGGTTATACTACTGTTTGCTAAAGGCGCCCAAATCGTAGAATGGTAATTATTTGTCTTAGGATACTACTACATCCCAACTTTGAAGGAGCACGGAGATTTTGTGAACTTCGCGCGTTCGATGCCGAGCGCCGCGCCGCCTTCCATATTCGGCTTCCACAGCAACGCAGATATTACCAAGCACTTCCGTGAGGCAGAAGAGTTGCTCGCCACAGCTATACTAACGCAGGTTACCTATAAAATATCGCATCTTTTTATGACATTGAAAGGATCAAATCTTCATATAATGGACTGTTCAACGTCGTTATAAAATCAGATGATCTTGTCCATACCAGAGCCAGTGTTTACTTAGGCAAAGTAAGAAGGTATGAATTTCAAAGTTTAGTAATCAATTAATCATAAATGTCAGAGGCATTAGATATTCGTTAGTAATAGTATTTATTTTTGGTACTTAATGTTAGCAAGTATTATCAATAGAGCTCGTCGTAATAGTATGTGTTATGGAAAATAAATTTAGCCTCAATATTATACTATATGTAATCCATTTGTATCATATGGTATTTCTTATGTTTCATCTAACGCCCGTGCAACACTTCAGGATCGTGTGGTAAGTAAGACATTTCAATTAACTAGAAACAGTCACTGTAATAAAGTAGCTAACATCATTAATATAGATTTCTCATTTTCTTGCATGAAAGGATCTCGAAAAGAAATATCAGGTAAGCGATTTTGAGACTTAGTTAACAACTTTCGATAGTTAAGCAAATATTTTACAAAACCTTATTTACACCCACCGGAGAAAAGTAGCTGAAAACCTTAGTGAAAATTTTGACATCCAGCTTAAACAAATTTATTTCATTTGAATATTATTTATAATCAGCACCACTTCTTTATACGGTACCTTTTTTAAAGCACCGTTTAATTGTATACACGTCCTAAACAGGACACAATGGCTAGCGGTGACACGCAAATAACCCCGGAGATGCAAGCGATGCAAATAGCCGAGGACGTGTTGAAGCGGCTGCCGGCCAAGATTCTGTCCGGGCCGTCCCACGAGGGCGACATCAAGCCGTCCGACATGACGCCAATGTCCATTGTGGTGATACAGGAGGCAGCGCGGTACGAACGACTGGTTCAAGTGGTCAGGTCCAGCTCGAGGGCTGTTATTGGAGCTGTGCAGGGTAAGAAATTATATGTGGAGAGTTTAGTAGGTCTATTTTTTATATACATGTATTTTAAAAATGAACAGTATAATTGTGTTGCCAAGCGTTCAACTAGAGAACTATTGAACGAATTCGGCTATTTTATTTTTTATTTTTAAGTCTTTTGAAGAGATAAATAGTCGTGCCTCTAGAATATTCATTGGGGAGGCCAATGAATGGTCTTGATTTCACTAAAGGATCTATAGTGGTCAGCTAGTTTTCTAAGTTTTGCATCTTGTTGCCCACCTAACGCTCATTGAGTAAGCGTCAGGCGGGCAAACGTTACAAACATTCAGACGTTGACGGGCCTGTTGGTCTAGTGGTTAGTGACCCTGACTGCTAAGCCGGAGGTCGTGGGTTCGATTCCCGCCCAGGACAAACTCTGTATGATTAGGATGATTGCTTGTTCTGCGTCTGGGTGTACTTTGTCTATAATATGTATGTACTTATCCATACTAATATTATAAATGGGAAAGTGGTGTGTCTGTCTGTATGTTTCTCTTTCATTCACGGCATAATGGAGCGACGAATTGACGTGATTTTTTAAGTGTAGATAGTTGAAGGGATGGAGAGTAACATAGGCTACATTTTGTCTCTTTCTAACGCGAGCGAAGCCGCGGGCAAAAGCTAGTATACTATATAAGTATGTATAATCAGTTGTCTGATTACCATAGTAAAAGCTCTGCTTAGTTTGGGATCAGATGGCCATGTGTGATTTGTCCCGGGATATTATTTATTTAAAAACAAACTGAGAAGAACATCCGTGACGCAGGTATAAGCGTACTGAACGACATCACGGAGGAGGTGCTGACGAGCATGGTGCGCGGCCGCATCCCCGCGCTGTGGGCCGGCCGGAGCTACCCCTCGCTCAAACCGCTCGCCTCCTACTTCAACGACCTGCTAGAAAGGCTCGCGTTCTTACAGGTATACACAACACAAATTCATGGTCTTCCTTTCATTTGTGACACCATGTTATTTAACAAAAAATAATCCTCATGATGAAGCCTTCGATCGGTATAATAAAGCAACGGAGTAATTATTTTTCTCAAGTAACGGGTTCAATTCTCGGTTCAACCATATATTAAAATCAATTCTTTAAATATCTATGAATGCAGTTTAAATTGTTTTTTAAATTCAAATAATGTCTTCTTTTAGTAAGAATTCTATCTATATAAATATTTAAGGTACTTTCCTTCCATGTGGCATATCCGTGGGTTGCCCGATAATGGAGACGGGACGAGCGAAAATCAAACAATCAATGGTCTGTATTTGTGCTGGACCAAAATAACTTGAGGCTTTTGCCTTGTTGTGATGTCACGTTAAAAAGTTTATATAGTGGAGGCATTGCTATAGTTTTCAATAAAATTTAAGGAACAGTTTTCGAGTTTATTTTCAAGTCCATTCAGAAATGTGTGGTCTACTTGACTCGTTACAAATCCAATTGCTGCTTATAACTAAACGTTGTGTTTACTAGATTTTGCCTAACAAAAGTGTCATATTGTCAGCACTGGCACGAGTTCGGGCCGCCGACGGTGTTCTGGCTGTCCGGCTTCTACTTCCCGCAAGCCTTCCTGACAGCCGCCCAGCAGAGCTACGCGCGCAAGTACAAGATACCCATCGATCAGCTCGCCTTCCACTATGAGGTAATTAGCATTCGCATGTCTATTCTTTATTTTACCTATAGAAATTAGAAGGGCTAGCATGCGAGTTACAGAGGTGACTCCTTTAACTAACAATAGTTACAGGGTAATCCCGTTTGTGTTGACAGTTCTCAACGTATATATTTTATTATATACAGTTTACCTAAATTGGCCTTATCTTAGTCTGAGGCCGAATCCGCATCGGAAATAATCGGATCGGCACATTCAGTTCGACATCAGGCACCCCACGTAAATGTATAAAAGCAATCCTTTGGCGATTACGATGCGTGTGACAAACCGGTGTGTTGTGGTCACTGCAATTTATTAACTGGTTACTAAATATTTTAAGCGAATCGCTGTGTGGTACGCATTTCTTTACCGGTCCCCACTGACTACCATGGCCAGGTCTATTTTACGCCAAAACTCACGTCGTAACTCTCGTTGGTAACCGATCACAGTTTCATTTCGTGAGATGACGAGATATGGTTGCGTGTGGACCCTTGCGTTAGTGAGCTTAGGCTGGTGATCTGAAACCGTAAGCTAGAGTTGAGGGGGCTTTGAACTTTTTACATGTATTTCAGACTAGCTTCTGCCCGCGGCTTCGCTCGCGTTAGAAAGAGACAAAAAGTAGCCTATGTTACTCTCCATCCCTTCAACTATCTCCACTTAAAAAATCACGTCAATCCGTCGCTCCGTTTTGCCGTGAAAGAAAGACAAACAGACAGACAGACAGACAGACAGACAGACAGACAGACAGACACACTTTCCCATTTATAATATTAGTATGGATGTTGTCAATCTCTCCACAACTTGACAGCACGAGCAACTTAGCTTAGTTGAAGAATGCACCATTTCCATTGAAACTATGTTTGCATCCAGGTTCAGCAAAAGAGTCAGTTCGACCAGCCGCCAGACGAGGGCGTGTACATCCACGGCATGTTCATGGAGGGCGCGCGGTGGAACCACCAGAACATGTACGTCGACGAGTCTATCCCCAAGATATTGTACGACGAGTTTCCGCCGGTCAGTACACACTTTATGTATTCATCACCGTATCTTAAAATTGATAAATTCGTGAAATGTACGGATATAACTCAACTACTTTATTAAGTTAAAACGACTATTCCAGAATGGTCGAACACTGTTCAACCAGTGTTCGACCATTTCGAAATAGTCGTCGTCATTAAAACAAAATATCAATTTTAAGGTCTGATCCACTTAAGGGGCTCATTATTTACTAACCCCCTTAGTTTACACAATGCTGATGACTAAATAATAACTAGTCATCGGTGTATCTGTTTGCCTATTCATCTATCACAGCCAGCAATTTGCTCCAATCCTACACAATATGATCCGATCATTTTTCCCATATCTCCGTGATTACGTTTAACACTTGGCATAACGCCACTGTATCAAACTAACTTTTACTTGCAACTTCATCCATTTGAATTTCATTTATCAGGATTGCAAATGAAGTCGCGGATTAAAAAGTAGTCTGTGTTCTCAATCTAAATTCGTAACCAATTTCATCGAATCGATAAAATTGTTCGGTAGTATAACCGAACAGTTACCTTTCACAATCATAATATTCGTTATAATAATATATTTTTATATGACTAGCTTTTGCCCGCGGCTTCGCTCGCGTTAGAAAAAGACAAAAAGTAGCCTATGTTACTCTCCATCCCTTACTATCACACTATCTCCACTTAAAAAATCACGTCAATTCGTTGCTCCGTTTTGCCATGAAAGAAAGACAAACATACAGACAGACACACTTTCCCATTTATAATATTAGTATGGATAATAGTAAGGTAAGTGTACAATAACTCCCAGGTATGGCTGATACCCCTGAAACGCGAGGACCTCCCAGTGAGTGTATTCTACAACTGTCCTTTATACAAGACGGGAGACCGGCGCGGCGTGCTGTCCACGACCGGCCACTCCACCAACTACATCCTCTTCATGACGCTGCCCACCAAGGCGGAGCCTGAACACTGGATCATGCGAGGAGTTGCTTTGCTTACGCAGCTGCCCTTCTAGAATATTCTGACTACTAGATATGTTTCGGTATTGTGTTTTCTTAAGCTGGATACTGACGGTAACGTGTTAGGCCGTATACAGAAAGAAAGCTGGAAACTTATCAGCGCTTACCGGCGTGTAGAACGGACGGTCCGTTCTGCACAAAGGAAGCAGGTTGAAGCAGACTAAGCAAAATGTCGGAATGATTTGCTTTCAGTTGTTTATTAATTTAAAATGGCAGCGCCCAGCGCTGACCAGCGCGTGTTGAAGCTTGTCGGAACTTGTCGGCACCGTTCAGTGCTTATCGGCGCGCGTTCATATATTTTTCTGCGCGGGTTACCAGCGCTGTCAAGCGCCAGTAAGCGCTTATAAGTTTCCAGCTTTCTTTCTGTATACGGCCTTACACAGAGCGCGTTGATTACATGTTACAACATGTAACACCGGTCAGTATTTGTATTTGGGCCTGTCTGCTTTATGTATTCCGGTGATTCACCCTTACGTATTATGTCTGGTGTCGGTGGTATTATGCTGTAAAATTTTACCTATAAAAATATTATATTCACATCTATAAAATGCGTCGGTTAGAGTGTGCAGACGTGTTAAGTAATATTCCTGTCACTGTAGCACAACTACAAGTCTACGATGCCAAGATAGAGACGGAAAGTAGTAAAGCCAAAAGTAAGAGCTAAGCATCTTAACCATAGATTAAATAACAGCTTTCTATAAATCTAAATATACCCCCAGATGTAGGTACACATCAAATAATATAGACATCATAACTGAAGCGGAATGAGTCGGCTCCACCAACCACAAAAATATTACTCATCAAATATATATTTTTTCCAAATATTCGTTTGATGTATCTATGTATGAGAATGCTCTCTTTTCTGAGTAATGACTACAGATGTGCCTTCTTATTTATTTCAATACTTTTATGAGAACGTACTTGAAAAGATAATGTTTATCATGGTTGTTATTTTCAATGTTAACTCTGTTAACTTAAGTGTTTATTGCTATATTTATTTTTATTGTAGCTTGGTCTAGTCACCTAAGAAAAACTTTAATTTATGTTTAATTATTATTCATTAGTTCTTTCTATATTTGAAATAATTGTGTTTTATTTTTTTAAATAAATTAATTCGATAATATTGTTGTTTTATTTGAGTAAATTATTAATTGAAGATGTCTAGCCCTAGTTCAATTAGAATCATTACTGCACATGATTCGATACTTGTACTATACAGAACAGTACTCGGATAATACAAGTCCATTTCTTTAATGTGTGTCATAAAAATTTCTTTAGTGTGTTCTTTAACCTTTCAACGACCAACCGACAGCCGGCTGTCGGGCTGCTATTGTCTTTCTATTGTGTTTCAATTAACGTGTGTTCAAAGGATTAATATATGGGTTGTAATTTAAACTAATATCGAATTTTTTTTTGGGGGAGTGCGAAATCATCAAATGACTTCTCCCGTCCTGGGCGGGGCGGCGGCGGCGTGTCAGACTTTTACTGACTAAAACCCACTCATGTTCCTTCAGTTGCCCTTTATGTTCCGGGGTCACGGTAACTATTATAAACATTCCGCAACTCCGGGAGGCGTTGGCCCTGTTGGGCCCCTTTTCGTGCTGACTTCTCTTTGAGGCGCGCGTGAAACACTAACGCGCCGTCGACGCGGGCCTGGTCCTAGCCGGGCGGCGAGCTACCCATCGTGAGCCGTCCATAGACCCGCGAATATCAAATAGGTACTTATGATTACGTTTATTCTTAGAGCGATAAAAACTCAACTTTCGAAATAATTCAATATTATTCGGTCATTTGTGCTATAAAATTATTTTAAATATATCAAAGACGGTACTTTTGTTGACCTATCATCATAAAGGCATAGAGGAGGATGTTTATTTAAAGACGAAATAATTTAAGTCGTCCGCTCTGCACTATATCAGAATTTTATTTCTTATGCAAGGTTTATAGTTCTATTCGACATTGGATTAGGCCAAGTTATGTCGAAGCCTCAGACAGCTAGGCACAGCTTTGACTTAAAACACTCGCGGGTTTTGTCCGGTTTAATTTAGAATAACAGAGCACCGAATCTAATCAATAAATATAAAGTGGTTAACTGACTGACTATCAACTATCTATCTGCTATATCAACGCATAGCTCAAACTGCCCTAGAGACTTGAAACTTGAAAGATGTGTTTTTTTGTGAGGAGTAGGTGGCCACTAAGAAAATTTTTGGCGGAATGGGTGAAACTTCAAGTTATCGTAACTTATTTGAAATCCACACAACATATTAATTTTATAACTTCAAACAATCTATTTTCTTCAACAATATCTATGCATCTCTTTTTTTTTTTGGTGAGTGGGAAATCATCCAATGACTGCTCCCGTCCTGGGTGCGGCGGGAGGGTGTGTCAGACTCTTACTGACTAAAACCCACTCATGTTCCTTCGATTGCCTTTTATGTTCCAGGGTCACGGTAACTATTATAAACATTCCGCAACCCCGGCAGGCGTTGGCCCTGTTGGGCCCCTCCCTGTGATCTTTTCATATCTTTACTACCTGTCCCACACGGTTTCACCGCAATCGTTTTTATCAAAATCCGTTCAGTAGTTTTAACATGAAAGAGACAATTACATAGCTATCAAGGACAAAAATTAATTTCATTCTAAAGAGGTAAACTTTTTGTTTCCTATTCTTTGT
The DNA here is from genome assembly GCA_033675125.1 of Athetis lepigone. NCBI lineage: Eukaryota > Metazoa > Arthropoda > Insecta > Lepidoptera > Noctuidae > Athetis > Athetis lepigone. The sequence goes on along the minus strand of CM066233.1, from coordinate 5,745,643 downwards.
CCAGTAAACATAAGTTCTACCCAAAGTATTTGTGTACAGTGTATTATACGTGATATGTAGCTATGTAAAATAGGCATGAAATTACAAGGATTGTTTCCTCGCATGAACATTCAAGCTATAAATTGGGCCCGGACGAAAATGGAAGTTTTCTTCGGGGAACGAGGTCAATGTCATCGTTATCGTTCCGCGGTTTAATGTTCGGCCAAGGGAACCGCACTGTATGGTTATGGAGCGCACATTACGAGAGCGGTGACTTTGCGATTACGTTGCCCTGTCATTTAGCACGAAAAAGCTCGCATCCCAGATACGGCATGTATTAAATAAGCGAGTAGTGGGCAGGGCGGGGGCCGGGTGGCGAGGGGGCTGTAGTACGGGAGGCACTCGGTCTGGCGCGGCGTTGCCGGGCGACGCGAGATATTGATCTGCGCGCCGTCCCCGCGCAGCATCCCTCCCGGCCGCGCTCCCGCTCCCCGCCCCGCGCCGCGCCGCCCCGCACCCCTCGCCCTTGATTCTGCCGCTCGACCACCGCCACCACGACCCCACCGCACCCCCCTACAAATACTTATTACATTTCGCACTACATACTCCACGTAATCCGATGAAGAAATTTCGCTTATGCTTTATAATCACGCCTAAGCTTCTAACGTCGATATTTTCAAACTTACCAGCAAGGGTTATACGTAAGTGAAATGTAATTTTGTGCAAGTTATACGTGACTCTCGGTATAATACTGATGATATCTATTTGTTCCCTATATAAGGATATATGGTCATGCGATAACACTGTGGGAGCCACATATAAATGTTCAATGTTAGTTAGTTGTAATTCTACCTTGTAGAATAATATTTGAACTCCTGTTCAAAGTATAAAGACAAATTCGGCGAAATACCATCAAAGCGACATTTTGGCAGTAAATACAAAACATAAAGCAATTACATAACGTAATATTACGGTTGTTTTCCCCGAAGTGTTGAGCACAGTGGTCCCCACTCCAAATTTGGCCAATTAAGTTTAATTTCCATGTAGAAGCGGCCATCCTATTACCATCGCCTTTTCCGGGATTGTACAGAGAAGTTCCTGATAAGGAAACAATAACTCATTGCTTTACCGGGAAAGGCAACCACTACATCTCTACATAAAAGAATCAGTCAAACAATAGTGTTTCAATTACTTCACATAACAGAGACGTTTAACAATCCGTACCAGTTATCCATTGACACAGAATAGCGAGATCAATTTGGATCACACGAACTATGCGGCTAATGTAATGTGCCAGAGCATAACAACGCAAGTGGGTGAAGCGGTGATGTGTGAGGCACGCTGTGTGCTACGGCTGGTATTATCGTGTTAGACGCGACTAGCGCTGGAGCACGACGGAGGTTTACGTGGACACTTTACAGATATTATGTAAGATAGGATATAGCTCATAATGTGTTTACAATTTCTTTACGAAATGTCTGTATTCACAAAACCTTTTTTATGATACTTCTCGAGATCTGGCTGAGAACTGAGGGTCTACTTCATGAGCCGTAGTTGTTAATATATTTGCTTACAAATTTTCAGATTCGTTCTACAATTGTTTTAAGATTACTACTAAATGCTAGGATTTTCATTTCGCGAATTTCCAGTGTGGTCCCTCAGTTCACACGCACATGCAATTATGTCTAATGAAGGACTTGCTTAGAAGTAGTTTAACGCAGGCATGGTAAACATGCTTTAAGTTTAATACACTATTTAAAACGAATTATATCTCTATCTCAGGCCGGCTCTATTCTGTTCAATGTGTTCGCTGAAGTTTTATAATGAAATGCATATTAGACGGAGCAAAAATTCATTAACTCGCACGTACGGCCTTTATGCTAAATGCTGATGTGTTTGCCCTTTGTCAAAAACCATCATTATGCCACGCCTGAGATTAATAACTTTTAACATGATATTCGTCAAATCGATACATTGTATAAGATTGTATCGTACACATGAAAATAAGAATAAGAAAAAATAAATTAGAATAACAACGTAAAAACACTAGAATTTTCTGATTTTATCTAACTTTTCTACCCTCTCCACTAATGAAATTTCACTTGCCACATCCACGTATTCGTATCTTTTGTTCCTCTCAAACATATCAGGGAATATGATTTGTACATAAAACTGTACATACATTTTTTGTAATCGCCTTATCATTTGTTTCCCGGGCGGGAAGCGCCACCCGGCCACCCTGCCTCCCCTCAGACAGGTACCGACTGTTAACACTCTTACAGTTCGTTGTCTAATTTCCACGTTGCTATGACGAGCGACATGGTGCGGGCACAAGTACCGACCCGGAGCGAGCTCTATTGAGCTGTTGCTGCTAGTTACAAACAAGTACCTAACGAGACCAATATTGAAATGTTCCGTCGTATTTTCCATCGAGCCCGGTTCATGTTTCATGTACTTTTTGTTACTTTTGCTTAGGTATATCAAACTCGATGGGAAGAGCTACGGATTCGAGTGGATGCTGCCACTTGAATATGGATCAGTTGCGAGCAAATGACGATGTATGACCCGGGCACAATAGCGTTGAAAATTTTCTTTTGTTGACTGGGTAGTTTTTCATTTTTTTCATCGGATAGCAACAGTCGTTTAATGAGCTGCATTGTTAGAACCTAATTGATAGCTTAGTTATCAACGAGTATAGTAGGTACTATTTCCATACCACTTCCATCTACCTGGCATTTTATTCAATGTACAATCAACCCAATGGAATCATGACACACCATAAGCTTATTTTCCTACAGACATTCAAATTCAATTAGGTCGACAATCGCGTAAACATGTATTAAAAATCTCACACGTCTAGTCTTATTATTTTGACAGCTTCAAACGATTTATCGTCAAAATAGGTCATGATTCAATTTTGCCGATAGTACATACTATTTGACCGTTTGGTCTCGGTATACCTAAAACGCACTTGGTCTATTTGTGCTGAAAGTCTATTACGCATAGAGTCTAAATCGCTAATTGTCTATTTTTTTATATATGCCTACGTCGCTATTGGACTAAATCGCTTTACGTCTAAAACGCGTTAGGATTAATTCGCTTTATGCCTAAATCGCACATTGCCTAAAGGTTAAACTTTGAATAGATATTATGTGTACTCGTGGTGAGTATCAACAGAGCTAAAATAAAATCATCAAAAACAGATCTTGGTGTACTCCTTCTACGAAGTGTTTATTTTTCTTGCGTCTACCCCAAAAAACTATAACGGTTTACATAACTTTGTTAGTTCGGGAGCTTAAGATGCTTAATTGGGTCACTGAGGACCTCTCTGATGACATGGATATTGAGAGGGAACGATTAAGAAGATGTATAAAATAGTTTACATACATGTCTACATGTTTTAATGGAATTATAAAAAATAGGCAAACCGCGTTTTAGTCAAAAAGCGAATTAGTTACATTGCGAAATAGACCATACGAGAAATAGATTAGTAACGACATAGGCTAATTGACTACTTAGGCAAAACGCTATTCAAAACTGAACATTAGGCATAACGAGATTTAGACCAAATGCGTTTTAGGTATACCGAGACCAAACGTATTTGACGACCGTGCCTTGTCATAATGCCATAAATCCATAGTTGATGTGTATTATTTGAATAGTCATAGTACACCGAATTATTGAGTACTGTTTTGTTTTTGCTGTTTGCTTATGGAGTATATTATCGCCTTTTGATCCGCGGCTTCGCATGGGTGGAACGGGAGCGGAGAAGTAAACAACATTCTTTATTTGAAAAATATCAATGACTTTCGAGTTCTAGTTAGAAACATTCCCCCCATCGAGTAAACTGAACCCGGCGAATGAGTGCCCGTCGTATTAAAATGCAGGCGTAGCAAGCATGATCATTATCACGGCAACCACGCCGGCTGGAGTTTTAAACATTGCTTCAATTTTACACAACGTTACCGGACCAACGGAAAAACCAAAAGTATATCCCACAGCGCGCTATCTCTCGCCAATGAGGATTTAATTAAAATGCAGCACTTACGTCTGCCCGCGGCTCTCTGCCCACTCGCACACATCGCCCTGAGCCCTGACTCCGCTTACTTTGTTAGCGAACTGCCCTCACCGATCCTCCAGACTAATTAAATGATCAACACGATACCCTGCCTGGTTATGCTTTACAGTTTTTTGAATAATTTCAAACGGAACCGTTTTAAAACTTGATTTCCAACCGTGAAATATTGAACCGTTATACTTTATTACGTCAGATTTAATTTGTGGAAAGGGGATGCTGCTGAAGTTAGACTGTCTGATCCGATAAAAGCCGGCGCACCAAGTCCGTATTTAAACGAGCTATTTTAGGTGGCTTGTAACGTCGGTCGGTAGCAGAGCACAGAGCGCAGAGCTCACAGCCAATCGCTTATTGGGATTGGAAGCAAAGCCTTTCGGTTGCGACCGTTCCGGCGGACTTCCAATTTTAATGTTACCTATACATATAACTGAACTGAATTAATTCGCAGTGCGCTCCGCCGCCGTTAGTTCAAACACCCGCTCGAACCAATTTCCAATAAATATTGCTTTTTAACTGCGTAACAAGAGTTGTGGTATGTTGATCTGTTGTAATTAAAAAGCTCGTTCAGCTCGAAAATCGGATTTAAATGTGGTTTCGGCCATATTATTAATTATGAATTTAAACTATAATTGGAACGCATTCGTATTTGCGTTATTCGATACAGATTTTAATTATTTTGTTTGAATCAAATGAAAGCGCAGTAATTAAATCTTTGCATTGTTCAGTGGAACCGCCCTATGTTTTAACAGAACTAAATATCAAAATATTAAGTTAACTATATCAATTTAATCAAGTCATGCTACAAAAATCTAGCGCCTGTGAAGTCCTATTGACGTTGCTCCCCTTCAAATTAATTTCATTTTTTTATTATCCTTTATGAAAACCTATGCATGAATGAAAATCGTTATAATATGATCAGAGATCGTTCCTCGTGCCGATAAAAGCTAGCTAATTAATTAAACAAATCTTTTCCTTTTAACAGTTTTCTTGAAAACATATTTCACAACATTAGGACATCAAAACGAGGGCCTTGCTCCTCGATTTTCTAGCGGAAATAATTCATATGAAGCTGGTAGTTTGTTGGTAGTTCGCTTTGTACGTCAATAGTAAGTTGAGCTGAGCGTATCTGCCGGGAACTGCGAACTCATTACACGGCGATGCTGAACTTCTGTGGAAATTATACAGAGTCCCGCGCCCGACACGGCTTCAAATTAGTGTTGCTTGATGAAAAATAACTACTAATCTGCGGAGTAACCTCCATATGTTTTACTTATAGATAAATTGTTATTTATGTTGAAATCTTATGTTTGGGTGTTTTATTACTTGCGTCAATTATGATTTTCCGAATTTGAGTTTACACTGGCCTGTTGGTTTAGTGGTTAGTGGACCTGACTGCTAAACTAGTGAGTGCCATTCCAACCCAGGACAAACTTTGTGTGATGAAAACGACGTGTTTGGGTGTATTTGATACATATTATAACTTGTATGTATTTAATTATATCAGTTGCCTGCTTACCATGACACAGAATCTGTCTAGCTTGGGATCAAGTGGCTGTGACCGTGTAAATTGCCATATCCTAAAAGAAAATGAATGACCGAAATTCACTGAAATCATAATCAACACTTTATCTTTGATAAAACAGGCATACACATCTAAAAATAAAGTGAGGACTTTGTCAAGACTACTTAAGCTTTTCAATTTGAAGTGGCTTTGTGTTAATATCGGTTTTCATAATGCAAACATGCTACCAAATAAAATTATAAAAAAGTATCAAAAATATGTACACGCGCACATACTTGTTATCTTTTCCAGAAGTACTCCAACAGATTATAGGAGGATTAACAAACAACTACAGCGGGGTTTCAACTGTTGTTGTTCTAAGGGTCTTGCAAAATAAACAACACACTGTAGACAGAGCAAATACTCGTACTCATTGGCATCATTCCATTAGGTCGTAAGTTCGCCCCCGCGCGTATGTAAATAGCTTCTTTCGGAGTTCGCCCCCGATTGACGGGGGCAGTCGCTGGAAAGTCGTAACTTTTTAGAGAACTATAAAAAGTTTTGGTTACACTATGAGTTCCCTCCTCTAACATAAACACTATCCCGAGATATTTTATGCAACTATTGAGCGACCTATTTTAATTTGATGCGACCTAAATGTTCTCCTTTTAGAATATACACTTAATAGTTTGTTTTAGCATTCATCATCAGACTGCGAAGAGTTTTGATCCCAGACTCAGCTATAGTTCCATCATCTCATCGCTTAACGTGTGAATCATTGTTTAATTGAGGGGTGTGCGGGGTGCGGCGCGAGGGGAGCGGGCGCGCATCGATCGCCTGCGTTGCCATGGCAACGCTCCCGCGCCCGCGCTCCGCAGCCCTATTCATTTGTAATCATTTGTTTCGCGGCCGTCGAATAATGGTGGTCGTGAAACGGTGCGAAATTGATGGATTACCGTAAGGTACACAGGCACACTTAGATACAATTGTAATTTATCAAATTATGTAACGTTATACGCGCCGGGGATTAAACTCTATTGAACAGCATTAAGTTGAAACAATGCCACCCTATTGTACCCTCTCACCGATATTAGGCTCATGCTCTAAAGTATCTCATGAAACATTATATCTCTTTGTTCTCTTTGTATCTGTGACGGATCAAACATTGATCGACGCAAACTTACCTGAAAATATGATCACAATTTGGGGGATATTGAGGTTAGCATGAAAGCTCCTATTTCTATTGAAATATAAATAAGCCAGCATCCCAACATAATCACAACAGATGTCTATATATACCTAATAGTACTAATTTATCTCAACATACATATTATTAACACAAACATAACTTAATTAAGTCATAATTAAACAAATTCCGCATATAGCAGTACCCTTAATCATAAACGTAATAGCACTGTGTTAAATACCAATATTCCGTCATGGAAATTAATTTCAGCAGAACTAATTGAATGTTCAACCGAGCGTGAATCTACAAGTGCTACGAGTCTACGGCGTAGCAAACCTGTAGCAAACATAATGAAAGCCAGTTTATTTTCGTAGACCCGTAGCTTTAGTTCCGTAGCTGCGTAGCGCTATTGTTTCAATTATGAAAAAGTTGAATGTTACAAAAGCTTGTCAAATAATAATTACGTTTGGATAATTTCCGTACAAAATGTTGTTGATTTGAAATAAATTACGTTGAAGTGATTACTTAAGTGGTGATTGTATTTGGTGTTATTTGATTGATGGCTTCGAATTAAATAATAATTACTAACAAAAACTTTAGTCCAGTGGCTGAGATTTTTTTTACAATTTGCTGTTCTTGTGTTGGAAAGTTTGAAATCAATCCTAGTTTGTGTTGAAATTCTGATTAGCGACTTTTTTCAGAAGCGATCAGAATAATTCCCCCTATAATAAACAGCCGTAGTATTAAAACTCAACAATTTTATGTCGTAATCAAGTTAAATAATTTAACATAGCAAGCCGGATAATTAATCTAATTTAACTTCAAACGGTTGTACGGTACAAGGTGAAAAAAATGTAAAAGGAAAAATAATTACATGAAAAACAAGCCACTTCAAAGGTCTTTTCCAATTATGCCGTCGATATCGAACAACAAAAGAGCTATGAAGTATAAAACATGGCATAAATTGGAGAGAGAGGACGGGAGAGGATGTTCCCGGCCAAGTGTTGGGTTTTCTCAAATAATTTTAATAGATGTCCGGGGGGTGGCGCAGCGGGCGCGCAGGGGGAGGGGGTGTGCTCGCGAAATGAGATTTCCTTTGAGCCGCTGGGCCGCTGACCGCGACAGCAGCTCCGCTTGAATCATGTCCCTCATATATCATGCAACTTTACCTACCAGTGTACGAGTGTACGTGTGATGTGCGTTATCATTAATTTAGATGTTAAGGGTTCTGCGGGGTTTTAGATTGGAGATCTCTGTACGAAACTGTTTCCTCATTTTGATGAAGTTTCTGCAACCTTCTGGTCCCTTTGTAACGACACTTGACCTAACTATAGGAAAAATCTATACCTCAACGGTTATTGTTCTATAACAGAAGCATAATATTTAACATGCCATAGTATTCTAATTGGTTTCAATAGAAAATTATAAGATATACACAGAGCAGGTTTGCTCACGATAGTTTCCATTACCGCTATAAATGCTATCAATTTTCATTTTTATGTATATGAACTCCAAAAAGCATACTGGTACTTGCTCAGAATCAAACCCACAACTCTAAGCACGACGGGACTTAACTACTGTACCATAACGCAGAAGTACTAAAAAGTAATAATCTAACTTGTATAAAACGGCGAACCCTTTGGCGTGAAGTTGAGAAAATATAATCAGACGAGAGAAAAAATAAAAAAGTATGCCGAAACCTTTTATAGAAGCCAATGTACTGTTAAAAATTGGGGGAGAGAGCTCTCGGCCGGCGTCCTCTTGATTTTAATTTCATCGTGAAGCAAAACGAACAAGCTTTATTGTGGATGCGCTCAAAGCACCGCTCGCAGGAACAGGGGATCGCTTACACGCTGCACAGAAATATTACTCTGTTGGCTTGCATTGTGCCATGAATATTGGTTTTGACTTGAGATTTCACAAAGCCTGCATTTTGCTGCGCGACTTGGCGAATAAAGGTTCCCTTAATAAAGGAGTACTGCTTCTCTTTTGAAACGCGAGTTTATTGAAGGAAAACAAGAGAGGAAATTTTTGTCTTTGTTAGCATAATGAAAGTTCTCTTTCGAGAGTAGTGTCAGCTCGTATAACATTTTTAAATTGAAAATCCGAAACTTCAGAGACAATACATTTCTTGAAATACAAAACTCAACAGTTGAAGTGACGCAAGAAAGCTCTCTACAACACCATTTATTTCTCTTTTCGGCGAATTTAGAAGTAAGTTTATCTGTAAGCGAGCTCTGAATTCCTAGTACTGCGTAAGATTTTCACACTTTTGAAGTGTGAAAATCTTAGCAGTCATAGTCACACATCACAGTCACAGTCAGACTGTCTGGTATCAAAAATATAATTTACCCGTCACATTCTGGAACTTTTCCTTATATTTAGAAAATCTTTCCACACTACATCTGAATACCACAACTCGTACAGTAGAAGAAAATCGTGTTATTCCGCGCCTCTGTATAGAGTAAAAAGATAATTTGTACAACATCAGCAATCTGCAAACACGTTACTGCTAGAGTACGTCCCCGAGTGTACCGCGGAAGCTGAGGGCACTCTCTCTCTCTTCCGAGCACTCGCTTATAAACTCCATCATCTTGCTGCTTATATCACACGTACCGTTTTCTGTCCAATTTCATTCGGCGTGTGCGTTCATTCGTCTCCGTGCCGTTTGTAATATCCCTTTGTTAAATTTCAGTTGAGTGGCTTTCTCAGTACTTTGATACACTTTCAATCCAATTTGTATTCTCAGAAACATCAATCTTTCAAAAGCTTGTTTCAAATTTAAATAAATGGGAAAATGTATCGCTTAGCAACACTTCGATCAATTTTATTACATACATTACGAAGGCGTTATGTATAAAGAACAGGTAAGCAATCATATGAAGGTAACTGACACAACTCATTTATTCATGTAGTGATGTAACACTTATGGTGATGTTATAACAATCACATCATGACAAACATACTTTCTTATCAAAACAAGTTGTATATGACATGTACAGTGTAATCTTATATATAAAATTCTCGTGTCACAATGTTAGTTACCTTACTCCTCCGAAACGGCTTTAACGATTTTCACCAAATTTTATATGCATATTCAGTAGGTCTAAGAATCGGCTACTATCTATTTTTCATACCCCTAAGTGATAGGGGTTGTTCACTATTAACATTTTTAACGCGGGTGAAATCGCGGGAGGCAGCTAAGCAGGTGTAAATTGGGGTTTCTGGATCAGAGGAGATCCAGAAACACCCAATTTACCCTATCATTCATTGTATTCAAAAAACAGTACTATTTGCTCTATTATTCAATCATTCATCAATCAGTCATTTATTTATTCTAATATTTCAATTATCAGAGGAGATACAGAAACACTTACGTAAATTTACCCTATCATTTATTGTATTCAGAAATGGGACTATTTGGTCTAATATTCAATCATTCAATCATTTATTTATTTTAATATTAAAATATTTAGCCCATTCGGCACGGTGAGCTATCAAGAATGGAATGCGCTCGGATATCCTATGTTACCTTATATAAGTACCTGTGTATAAGTCGGTGTGAAGTAGATTTAAAATAAAACGACAAATTATTTTAACTCGTTTATTTAATAGGTTTTTGTAATAGGTATTAATATAAAACAGAACAGTATCAGTGGTAAATAATAACAATTATGGCCTTAATTCAATATCGTCATGTATTTTAGCTATCAATTCTCTTGTACTCGTATAAATGTCATCAAATAATATAGTTTTTACAACATGCTGAGCACATACTTCAGCATCACAATCACATAACAATTGCCCCGATTTTGGGAAACTGTCCGCGTCGTAAATTTCTATTTTGATGATTTTCGTTGCTCGGGTGACCGGTTTCTTTACGAATTGTGTAAATTTTTGTTCGTTTGTATTTGCTCTCTTACGAGCCAGGCCCAGGGTTTTCTGTGCAGGTTTGTCAGCAGCCGGTTGATTCAGAGGAATGAAATTGAAGAGGGATTCGGTGTCCTGAAAAAACAAAAACGTAATAAAATGTAGCGTAATTATTTACATTATTAACCAACATTCAGATCTTAGAGGGTTCCAACACAATTCTTTTAAAATTATGTGTATATAAGATATAGCGTCACAGAACAACTCAATAGATTAAAAATAAGCTATTAAAATTAATATACAGATTACAATAAAATATTAATATTGAACATTTAATAGTATAAATATTGAAATAATCAATTGTTTAATTAATAAATTGTTAAAGAAATATATTTTATTATTACTTACCGACATTGTGCTGTGCTTGGTTACCACTGTAAGGCAAATAAACGACTAGATTTAAAATATAATTTCTCTTTTTATATTTAAATTATTTTATTAATTTCTATGTAATAGGGTTCAAAATAGAACGTTTTTAACTCATATTGATATTTCCACCATAAATGGTGCATGAAATTAAAACCGCGTGACATCATGTCACCGAACACTTCATTGTTTATTAAAAATATGTATGAATTTAATATTTTACACTGTGCGTTTGTTCATTGGATTGTCCTCATACAATTCATTGAAAAGATTTAACAAGCAAAGTCATAGCATGTTAGTAGTATATCATCAATCATAATATTGCTACATCAGCGAGTTAAGAATCGCTAATGTCGCGTTATTTATCAAACCATTATAAATTTCGAATACTACTATATACATATGGTTTTACCTGATTTTATTATTATAATTTTTGTGATTATATTGACATAATATCACGCTTCTCGTAATTTAAGGCTTTGCTAGATATCTGTATAGTGTCATACAATTACGTCTATGGAGGGTAAATAATCCCGACCGAACATAATAATAATTAGAGAGAACATATTAATGATTAGAGTTTTGAGGTATAATTTTCGCATCTGAACTGTTACACCCAGATTGCCACGGTGACTATCAAACCTAATGGAAGTGATATGTAACAGGAGTAGCCGGTCTAATATCGTTTAAAAGTAAACACTGCCTTGCCTCCAGATCCTATTTGGATGAAATGATCTGACACAGCATTTTACCAACACGTGCCCTATTCCATATTCGGGATATTATGACGTGGATTTATCACTATTTAAGAGAGTGCCTCTTGAAGTTTCACCACAAACACTCATCCCGAGAGCTGGCATCATCATCAACTACAACCTTACCAGTATTTACAACTTTACCAGATCTTCTATCTACATAATGTAAGTGAATTTAATTGATGCTTTTATTTCTATGTTGTGTAAACACATTGTGCATTTATTCAATATCTTCATCTAACTTTTCAATCATTCCCCTATTCATTGATTCTATTTTGCAATTATTCATCATATTAGTACTTACATTCAATCATTCAGCTATTCAACTATTTAAATTATTTTACTATTCAATGATTCTTGATTTGATAATTATAATTATTGTTATTGGTTCGTAACAAAGCTACACTTCAAGTATTCGTCTATTGATAAATTATTGTTAAATTACTAGTTATTTATACAGTTGTTCTTATTTTTCAGGTCCAAGCAAATGGCTGATCAGCTTTTCCCTTCAGACGATGAGTCAGCGCCGGAGACCGTGGTGAAAACTAAAGTTGAGAAAAAGAAGCGCAAGTCACCTGCGCCCACCGAGTCCCGAGCATCGACCAGCAAGAAACAGAAGCCGTACTCCAGACCGACAGCCAGCGATTTGTTTGGCGAGGATTCTGGCGATGAAGCGTTGGAGGCAACCGGTAAAAAATGTCAACCAATCTACTCATACGTCACCCGTAGGCTTGCTAACGGATTTTCGAGACAAATGACTGAACACAAATCAGGCAACTATTACGTAGAATTGAAAATATATAATTGTAATGATATCGAGCGAGTGCCACCGGTGAATAGATGGCGGCACTCAATCATGACTGTCAAAAATAAATGCGAAACCGAGTCAGAGTCCTGGAAGCAGTTACATTCGTACATAAAAAGTGTCCGAAAAGAATTTAAAGACTATCCGCCTACATTCATAAGTTCTTACCAGTAAAAATAATTTACATATTTACATACATATCTACTCATATTATTATTTACTATGTTACATACAAATTTTTAATCATTATATCATATTGTATAATCAAATAAAAGATAATGAACAAAAATATATGGCTCCTGGGACCATCCTCAAACAGGCATAAGACATATATCGTTGGATAGAAACATAGCTTTTGAAATATTTTAAAAGTGTACTCCCTTATTTAATCTTACAAAATAAATATTTAACAGTATTCGTTTTTTCTTTTTCAGTCGATTCACCTAGCAATTCCACTTCAAGTACTTATATTACTTGTGATAAATGTAAAATTGAGATCCCTGAACATGAATACCGATATCATATGAGAACTAATATTCATAAATCAAATTGTCTTATAAAATCAGAGTTTGAAAATGTTGATATTGTTGCCACGGCATTCAAAAACCGAATTATGACTTATCGCTTATGCCCATCTAAAGAAGACGAGTACCTTATTATAGAGGCGTTCTTAGATGGGAAGCGAGATGATATTTTTAAAATCATTGAATTAACGTTATTAAAGCATGTCTCTATCAAAGTTAACTTCGAGTTGTTTGCTCACTTCGTGTTACCTGTATCAGGTGAGCAGCAACTGAAGTCATTTAACACTAAATATCAGACCGTATATCAAAATATGAATTATGATGAATTATACTCACATGTAAAAGAGATTTTTAACATGAAATTATCTGAGTTTGAGCACTGTAAATCTGGATGGACATTTATGACTGTAAGTTACTTAGAAATGAATATAAATAAGTACTCACCAATGCGAGGTGGCTCTTACATGGAGCTGCCTGCTAAAATTAAGAATACCAAAAGTTGTCTAAACATACAAAATAATGATAATTATTGTTTTTTGTGGAGCATAGCTGCAGCATTATATCCAGCTAAAAATAACGTGTGCAGACCAAAGTCGTACCCTAATTTAACGTCAATATTTAATATACAGGGGATGTCATTTCCACCCTCATGTAGAGATATTAAGTTATTTGAAAAAAATAATGGTGAAATAAGTGTCAATATTTATGGATTAGACAAGCATTATAATGTTACTGGTCCTTTATATGTCTCCAGTTGTAAGAAAATGAAACACATTAACTTGCTATATTTCGAACAAAACAACAAGGCTCACTACTGCTTGATAAAAGATCTTTTGCGTCTAGTTAGACGACAAGTCTCACATCATAAAGGCCAAATGTATTTGTGCGATATGTGCCTACAGTTTTATACTAGTAAAATAAAATACGATTCACATAATTGTTCTAAAATTATAACTTTAATGCCAGAAAAAAATAGTTTCTTAAAATTTATTCATTATGAGAGACAACAAAAAATTAACTTTGTCATATATGCAGATTTTGAATGTTTATTATCTGATTTTATTGAACCGAATACTGATAAAAATACAATAAGAAACAGATGCCACCAACCATCGTGTTTTGCTTATTATATATGTTGTTCTCATGACAAAAGTTTGAATAAGTTTGTAACGTACAGAGGACCAGATTGTGTGGAAGTATTTGTAAAAAAAATAATTAAGGACGCATCGTTCATTCATAAGATATTAGTTTCAAAAATGCCCATGAAACCAATGACTAAAGAACAAACCGATGATTACCGTAATTCAACTATATGTCACATTTGTAAACATTTATTATTCGACGATAAAGTGTGTGATCATGATCATGTTACTGCGGAATATAGAGGCGCTGCTCATTCATATTGTAATTTATCTTTTAAAGTATGTTCATTCATTCCTGTTGTGTTTCATAACTTATCTGGTTATGATGCGCACTTATTTATTACAGAATTATCAAAATACGATGGTGAAATAAAAATCATTCCTAAAACAAAGGAGAAGTATTTATCTATAACAAAAATCATTAAAACAGATAATAAGAGAATGCCTGTACAAATTAAATTTATAGATTCTTTTCAGTTTCTTAGTTCAAACATTGATACATTGAGTAAAAGTTTATCATACGAAGACTTTACACATTTGTCGTCCCATTATTCTGACAAGGACCAATTCAATTTAATAAGAACAAAAGGTATATATCCATATGAATATGTCAATTCATGGCAGAAATATAATGAAACCGAGCTGCCATCAAAAGATTGTTTTTATAATAGCTTAAAAATGAAACATATTACTGATGATGAGTATAAACATGCTCAAACTGTTTGGAAATGTTTTAATATTGGTTCTATTGGTGAATACACAGATTTATATTTAAAAAGTGACGTACTTTTACTGTGCGATATATTCGAAAATTTTAGAAAAATATGCTTAAAGAATTATAGTCTTGATCCCGCATACTATGTCACTTCACCTAGTCTTAGTTGGGACGCTATGCTTTTCTACACAGGCGTCCAATTAGAACTAATTAATGATTTAGAAATTTATGAAATGATTGAGAAAGGCATACGGGGAGGGCTAGCACAGTGCACTCACCGCTACGCCGAAGCTAATAATATTTACTTACCTAATTTCGATGATTCCAAACCGTCAACATTTTTGATATATCTTGACTGTAACAATCTTTACGGTTACGCTATGACAAAGAAGTTACCCATATCAGATTTTAAATTTATGGCACATGAGGATATTGTCACCTTTAATGTGTTTGATGTTTCCGATGATGCTAGTCATGGTTATATTTTAGAAGTTGATATGATGTACCCGGACCATTTACATGATTTGCATAGTGATTTGCCCTTCGCTCCAGAAAAATTTATACCTATTGGAGGCAAGACACCTAAATTAATCGCTAATTTGTATGATAAATATAATTACATAATACACTATGTTCACCTAAAGGAATGTCTAAAGAACGGTCTTGTATTAAAAAAAAATCATAGAATACTTCAGTTTAGACAGGAAAGCTTTTTAAAGAAATACATAGACTTAAATACTAAATTACGACAAGCAGCTTCAACAACATTTGAAAAAGATTTTTTTAAGCTTTTGAATAATTCCATATTCGGTAAAACAATCGAAAACAAACGCAAACAGGTAAATGTTAAATTAGTAACTAAATGGAATGATGAATGGAATAAAACAAATAAGTCAGTAGGAGCAGAGAAATTGATTACAAAACCCAATTTGAAGAGTATTTCCATTATCAATGAAAATTTTATTGCTGTTCAATTGAATCATGAAAAGCTTATTTTAGATAGACCGATATATGTGGGATTTACAGTGCTCGAATTCTCAAAACAACATCTGTACAATTTCCATTATAATTTTATTAAGAATAAATATGGTTGTAATGTCAAACTATGCTACACTGATACTGATAGTTTAATGTACTTAATACAAACACAAGATTTTTATAAAGACATGTGCAATAATATCCGAGTGTTCGATACTAGTAATTTTGATGTCAATAATCCTTATAATATTCCCCAGATGAACGCTAAGGTACCTGGTTTGTTTAAAGATGAATTAGGAGGTGATGTGATCACTAAATTTGTGGGTTTGAGAGCAAAACTGTACTGTATTGAATCACTGAAAACACAAATTAAAAAAGCTAAAGGAGTATCAAAACCAATCACAAAAAAATTGAGTCCATCTAATTATGAGAAAGTGTTATTTAAGAATATTGAACTAAAGCGTAAAATGAATATGATCAAATCAATTAAACATGTTTTGTATTCACAACAAGTTAATAAAGTGATATTGAAAAGAATTGATGATAAAGTGCAAGTTCAAACAAATCAAATTAATACTCTACCTTGGGGTCATACTAATACTATATTGTAATTGGATTACATAATTGATTGATTAATTGTATTGGATTAATTGGATTGTTATAGTTTAAGCATAGATATAAGTATATATTTGGCATATAACATGTTTTATCGTACTTGAATAAAATACTTTTAAACTATAAACCTGTTTTTATTTATGTTACCTTGAAAAAATAAAAAAGAATATATATTATTAATCTTTGATAAGAATAACATCATTCTTGCACAGTTGGCATAACTAAACTTATTTATTAAACTAAATTTATTTTTAAATTCACCCTAATATTTTGCATATTATGTATATATGTGAATGCAAAACAGTATTTGATTTAATCGGCAAGATGAAGTTGATCAAGCAACCCATATCTCTAAATGTTAATAACATAAGATTAAGTGACTCTGCTCACCACATCAGACATAGCGCTTTATTACCGAATACTATTCGCTGTATAATATGTGGTCCGTCGAACTGTGGCAAAACGAATGTTATGATTAGTTTACTACTGCATGAAAATGGGCTCAAATTTAGAAATCTGTATCTTTACTCGAAAACTTCTTTTCAACCTAAATACCGTTTTTTGACAGAAGTATTAAAAAGAGTACCACAGGTTAATTTCTACGAGTTCAATGATAATAAAGATGTCATTTCTCCGAGTGAAGCTTTAACAAATTCTGTATTTATTTTCGATGATGTTGCTTGTGAGCATCAAATAAATATTCGCAATTATTTTTGTATGGGCAGACATAAACAAATAGATTGTTTCTATTTGTCTCAAACCTATTCTAAAATTCCAAAGCAATTGTTACGTGATAATGTTAATTTTCTTATTATATTCAAACAAGATGATGTAAATTTAAAGCATATTTATGAAGAGCATGCTAGTTCTGATTTACAATGGAAAGAGTTCAGAAATCTTTGTCAAACTGTTTGGAGTAAACCTTATAATTTTCTACTTATTAATAAAGAATCGTCATTAGATAATGGTAGATACAGACAGAATTTTGATATGTTTTTTAAATTTGACTGACTGTTTATGACATATAAGTAATTAACATGCAAAATCAAATTCAGTATAATTAGTTCTTTAGCTTAATACAGTTGTTATTAAAAGTACAACATGGAGAAAAATATTAAAATAGAATTAATGAAGTCTGTAGACTCCATAAAGAATAAAATAAAACAAATGAAAAACCAGGAACACTTAATGAACTTGTCACTTGACAAAATATTAAAACCTGTCACAGATCCCCTTAAAACCCTAGTTGGTTCAAGCAAAACAAGAGAAAAAATACAAAATTTAGAAAATACACACTCTAATTTTGAAGACATGGAATTCAATGACATTGATACTAGCTCATCTACAAAGTTTGAAGAATGTAGCGATTCAGAACTGAATTCTGTGCAGATCGTTAAAAAGTCCCCCCAGACAGAATTACTGGAAGATTTAGAAATATCACTAGAGGGCTGTGATATCCATGATATTTATGATGGGGTAAATATACCATTTGGAATAAGGAGTGCAAACAAAAAATTACTAATGGGTAATTCAATAGTTTCATTTTCTAAAATAGATAGTGTGAATGATGATAATATCATTTTAATTAAAGTTGATGACAAAAGCTACAATTTAACCCCCGGTTTAAAAGAACTCTTACTTCGAAGAAAACCTGATTTGAAACTAATATCGAGCAAAGATAAACTTGTCTATAAAGATATATTGCATTATACAAATGCACATAAGAGGGATTTTAATCCTAATGGCCAAATTAGAGGTGATAAAGGTATAAAATATCGTGAAATAATTAGACCATTGTTTTCTGAATCGTTAAACAATAATATTACCACTAAATTTGGAGGAAGCTTACCAACGCTAAAGAAATACAAAAATAATACTGACTTAGTATATTGGGATGATCCTAACGAATTGGTTGACAGATTGAAACTATTAATTGCTTCCCGAGATGCTGGTAATACTAACCATGATAATGAAATTTTATCAATAATCGAAGAATTAAAAGAAGCTGATATTATTAAATAATAAATAGTCATAATAATATGCTTTTTATTCAGTATAATAGCTGAGTTCAAGACAAGTATACTGAATTGTGAACATGAGCAAAGCTGACGTGGTAAACGAAATTCATAAAAATGCGAGGGTTAACTATCCACGAAGACATGTTATCATGAAAGATATAGATGACTTGTGGCAAGCAGACTTAATTGATATGCAATCAATTTCAAAAGAAAATAAAAATTACAGATATATTCTTGCCGTTATTGATACATTTTCGAAATATGCTTGGGCCTTTCCTATGAGAAGTAAAACCAAAGAAGATGTGTGTAACTCTTTCAAAACTTTGTTGGATAAAGGGCGTGTTCCTAAAAATCTGCAAACGGATAATGGAGCAGAATTTTATAATAACAAATTTCAGAAGCTTATGAAATCATATAATATTAACCATTATTCAACCTTCTCAACAAAAAAGGCTTCAATAGTTGAACGATTCATCAGGACATTGAAATCTAAAGTTTATAAGGAATTTAGTTTAAAAGGCAATTACAATTGGATAAATAATAGCCTAAATGACGTTATTTACAAATACAATCACACTCACCATCGCACTATTAATGAAATCCCTGCTAATGTGGATAATATTAATAAAAAATATATATTACAAAGGTATTCAAACTTGCTAAAAAAATATAATTTAAAAAGCAAGTACAAAGTAGGTGATTATGTGCGTATAAGTAAATACAAAGGAACATTTGAAAAAGGTTACACTCCCAACTGGTCAACAGAAATATTTAAAATTCGTAAAATACAAAAAACAACTCCCATAACTTACTTAATAGAAGATACTATCAGAGGTCACCCTATTTTAGGCGCATTTTATACACAAGAACTTCAAAAAACAAAACATCCCAATGTATATTTAGTTGAGAAAGTTCTTAGAAGAAAAGGTAACAGAGTTTTAGTAAAATGGTTAGGTTTGTCTTCAGCTGAAAGCAGTTGGATTGATAAATCGAATGTAATATTATAAATCATATTAGCAACAAACTCGAATCGATAACTATTTATTAAATTATTCAAACCGGAATCATCAGTCTTATAATGTGTTTTGGAGAGAGTAGTCTACTCAATTGGCTTATTAATAATTTACCATTTGAATTACACTTACCAGGATATAATTACTGCGGCCCTGGTACTAAATTAATAAAAAGACTTGCACAAGGAGACAACGGTGTAAATAAGTTGGACGAATATTGCAAAGATCACGATATTGCATATCACAAGTCATCAAACTTGAAAGATCGAAATAAGGCTGATTTAATTTTGTTAAAAATGGCGAAAGAGCGAGCGGTTGCTTCCGATGCGAGTATAGGCGAAAGACTCGCGGCACGCTTAGTAAGTAAGGCTATGTCGGCAAAAATTAAAACTGGTTCTGGTTTGAGCAAAAAGCGTTTTCCAAAAGTTACATCTGGTAAAGGATTAAAAAGTAAATTAAAAACTGTTATTACAAAAGCAAAAAGACACATAAAAAAATTAAAACCTAAGAGCAAGAAAATGGCTATAGAATTAGCTATTGCCGCTACCAGAGAATTAGCTGATGATTCATCGATTAAGCTCCCTCGTGTTATTCCTATTCCAAAAACTGGGGGAGTACTACCTCTGATTCCTATTTTTGCGGGATTATCAGCGGCGGGAGCTTTAGCAGGCGGTGCAGCTGGTATTGCCAAGACCATAAATGAATTCAAAATGGCCAAAAAGCTGTATGAGGAATCGAGGAGACACAATGAAAAAATGGAAGCTCTATGTATTGGGAAAGGACTACACCTTAAACCACATAAAGACGGGCTTGGAATTTTCGTATCAAAAGAAAAAAACTAAGATATCGGCTACCCAAACGGCCCTTAACTAACTTTGACATTTTAAAGTATGGAAATAAAATTCCTTATTTTAGAGGTGTCTTTATGAGAGATGAGCTCCCTAAATATCCATATATAAAAGAATGTGGAGTGATTAATTTAGATAGTTCTAAAAATACTGGTTCTCATTGGGTAGCCTATGCAAAATATAATGATTATGTTGAGTATTTCGACAGTTATGGAAATCTTAAACCTCCAAAGGAATTTATAAAATATGTAGGTTCTAACATTCAATATAATTATGAAAATATACAACGTGATCACCCCTTCAACTGTGGACATCTATGTTTAAATTTCTTGAAGAATTTTTGGTATAATCAAGAAATAAAATAAACAGGCTCATTTAAAAGAGTTCAGTATGCAAGCATGTCTACTACGGTTACCATCTCTGGAAATAAATCAGAACTGGTCTCGTATTTTCAACCACCTCTTCATTTATCTGATCAATACGAGTGCGGTTTACTATACTTTTCAATATTAAAAACAAGACCGAGTGTGCCCGTTAATAACAGCAGATTACCAGTTGTAATCAGAATCGAATGTGATCTTGTGCACGGTTCATATTACAACGGATTACCGACTCATTTTATTCATGAATTCATACCTAATACTGCTTTAAATCACGGCTATACAGAAATACCTCAGAACGTTATTTACTTCCCAGTAAACAAAAATATAATTTCATCTATATCTGTTAAGATTGCTGATCAACTTGGTAACTGTATTAACTTTGGTGAAGAACATATTCAATTACGCCTTCATTTAAGAAAAACAAAATGATAGTATATTATAAAAGCACTCCTGTGAAAATCAAACGTCTTATTCCATCTACAACCGTTAAGGTGCATAGACGTAACAAAAAAGTGAAGAAATTGACTGAACCATTGAGTGAAGCAAATAAAGCTTTTCTTAAAGCTCTTGGTTTTAAAGTATGAATATACTACAAATTACTGAATTACCTCACTTCGATAGTTCGATTGAAAGCTATGAAGTCCACACATACAACCCCTACACTAACAGCTTTAGAGAAAACGATGAAATCAGAATTCCCATACACCAACAAGACATATACGTGTTACCATCAGCCAGTTCAATTTACGTCGAGGGTCAAGCAAAGTTCTTCGACAAAGATGGAAAACCGATTAAGAAAAATATTACGTTCAGTAACAACCCTGTTATGTTTTTGTTTCAAGATATCAGATATGAAATAAATGGCATTGAAATAGATCGCATTAAAAATTCTGGAATAACGTCGACAATAAAGTCATACGTTTCAATGAATGATGGAGAAAATAAAGTTGCCGCTTTGTGGGGTTGGAACTTAGATGGATTCAAAAGTGATGGTCATTTTAGTGCTATTGTACCTCTTAATAAGATTTTAGGATTTGCTGAGGATTACAATAAAATTGTGATAAATTGTAAACATGAACTTATTTTAAACAGAAGTAACTCTAACTTAAACAGTATCATAGCAACTGATGATATTGCGCATTTTCAAATAGACATACAAAGATTGCAATGGCGTGTACCACATATAAAAGTGTCAGACCGTGAAAGGCTGACATTACTAAAACACTTAGAAAGAGATAAACCTATTCAAATAGCGTTTCGAAATTGGGATTTATATGAGTATCCTTTGCTCCCTAAAACTACAAAACATTCTTGGTCAGTTAAGACTGCATCGCAATTAGAGAAACCTCGATATGTAATTTTTTGCTTGCAAACCCACAGAAAAAATAATAAAACCAAAGACAGTTCTCTGTTTGATCACTGTGGGGTTACTAACGTAACACTGTTTTTGAATTCACAGTATTATCCTTACGAGCCTCTAAGCTTAAATTTTTCTGAGAACAAATACAATATATTATATGAAATGTACGTGAAATTTCGTCAGTCGTATTACAATTGTCCTGCAGACCCCTTGCTTAATTTGGTTGATTTCAAGGAGAAGGCCCCTCTCTTTATTATAGACTGTTCAAGACAAAACGATAGTTTGAAAACAGGCCCCGTGGATGTACGGTTGGAGATTGAATGTTCAGCGCCAATACCAGATAACACAACTGGATATTGTTTAATTATTAACGATCGACTTGTGGAATATAAGCCTTTAAGTAACATAGTGCGCAGATTATCATGACAGCCATTGTAGATGTTCAAGGTTTTAAAACAGAAAAAAATGAATTTATAATTAAAGAATTTGCTGTATTGTTAAATAAAAAAATTCTGGTGTTCTTAATTAAGCCACCATTTCCATTTTACGATTTAACGAAACCTGAAAAACGACAAGTCAGTTGGATTGAACGTAATAGAAGGATATTGTTACGGTGTTAACCTATAATAAATAATTACCTACTATTGTTAGCTATGGCCATAATGTGTCAAGTCACTAATGTGTCATCTGTCATTGTTTGACATCTGCGGCGGCTCTCTCTATGCTCTCTCTTCTTCTTGGACCACCGCCATGCAACAACCATGTCTTGTATTTTGCTCGTGTTTGTCAAGTTAATAAATTGCAATACTGTCGAAGTAATACAGTGTATTTATTTCTCACGTCGGGTCTACAACACCCCAACAGTTTTGGCGACGAGGATCGAAGATTAAGACGGATCACGATCATACAGGTTCCTTTGTTGGAAAATGGCTACAGACGCCGGCTCGGGGCGTGGCACTACGCGCCCTGTACAGGTACCCCCAAACTTCATAGAATTTTATGAAAATAAGAGCAAATTCGAACGCTGGGTGCAGCGACTGCAGGGGGCTTTTCAGATATACGGAATAACGGAACAATGTAGCAAAAACTCTTACTTTTTACATTACATTGGGGCACAGACCTACGATACAATATGCGACTTGGTTTCTCCTAATAAACCGGAGGATAGAACTTACGAGGACAATGTGAAGTCACTCACATTACATTTGGATCCACAACCACTGGAAATTGCAGAGTACCACAAATTCCACAACAGAAACCAAAAGGAAGGTGAGACCGTTAAAGAGTACATTGCCGAGCTCCGCAAGATGGCGGCAACATGTAATTTCGGAAATTTTCTCAACACTGCGCTTCGGAACCAATTTGTATGCGGTATTAGGAATTCCAGAATCAAGGATAGGCTGCTGGAGCAGCGGGAGCTTACTCTGGAAAAGGCGTTCGACATTGCAGTTGGCATGGAGAGCGTCAGAGCGCGCGATGAAAACGCCGCTCCAGTTCATGCAGTGCTACAGAATACCAAGAAGAAGCCGTTGACTTCCAAGGGTGAAGTGAGTAGTGCAAAAAATACTAAAAAGGTAATATGCTATAGGTGTGGAGGTGATCACTATGCAAATAAGTGCAAGCTCATTAAAGCTTCATGCAATTTCTGTAAGACCCAAGGTCACATTAAGAAAATGTGTTTAAAACTTAAAAAATCTAAAGATGTAAATGCTATTGGTCAGAATAATTCAAGTGAGATAGAATACATAAATAACACATCTAGTAGTCAGAGTAATAATAGGTTTTGGGTGTACCCTATAGTAAATAATTGTAAAATAAAGATGGAATTTGATAGTGGTTCTGCGGTATCTATTATCAGTGACAAATTATACAAAAAATGTTTTCAGGATTTACAACTGCATAAAACTAAGACTAAATTGTGTACCTATTCTAATAATTTCTTAAATGTTTTAGGTTACATTACATGCTCTGCGTCAGTTGGTACAGAGACTCAACAGAATCTCAAGCTGTATGTGGTGAGTGGTAACAAAGATCCTCTTCTGGGAAGGGAATGGATTAAATTGTTTACTTGGAGCGATTTCGCGAGCACCTTGATGTAAAGGCAGTGCGCCTTGCAGGTAATGTTTCCGCTCCACTCCACTCTAATAATTCCACAGAGTCTAGTTTGCAATTACTGTTTAAAAAATATTGTTCTCTTTTCGATGGAAAAAATGTTGGTGAAATTAAAGGTAATCCGGTGGCATTACACCTCAGGCAAAATGCAAAACCAATTTTTTGTAGGGCTAGGTCAGTTCCTTTTGCGCTGAAGGAAAAAGTAGAACAGGAAATTGACAACCTGGTTAATGATGGAGTCCTAGTTAAGGTAGATTACTCCGAGTATGCAACACCGGTGGTACCTGTGGTCAAGGCCAATGGTAAGGTTAGACTTTGCGGGGATTATAAAATTACTCTTAATCCACAACTAATTGTTGATGAGCACCCATTACCAACATCTGAAGAGTTGTTTCATGGTCTTGCTGGTGGTGAGAAGTTTAGCAAGATAGATCTATGTAATGCTTATTTAAACTGGCGTGTCAGGGAGCAGGATCAACATTTACTAACATTAAATACACATAAAGGTCTTTACAAATGTACAAGACTCATGTTTGGGTTAAATTGTGCACCGGCCAAATGGCAGCGTAAGATTGAGAACATCTTAAAGGATATTCCAGGGGTACATGTTTTCATTGACGATATTAGAATTACAGGACCTAATGATAAAGTACATCTAGAGCGTTTAGAAATGGTTTTTTCACGATTGGCTGAATATGGTTTAAAAGTTAATTTAAACAAATCTCAATTCTTAAAAGATGAAATTGAATACTGTGGTTACATTATTAGTAAGAAGGGTATATCCGGGACCAGTGATAAAATTAAAGCAATTAGAGATGCACCTAGGCCTAAAAATCTTACTGAATTACAAAGTTTCTTAGGACTTATTAATTACTATGGTAGATTTTTCCATAATTTGAGTAACACTTTGGAACCTTTACACATGTTATTGAGGAAAGATACTAAGTGGCATTGGTCAAGTGAGTGTGAGGATGTTTTCCAGAAACTTAAAAAAGAATTAATTTCAGATACTGTGTTAGCTCATTACTCACCTGAATTACCTTTAGTGTTAGCCACAGATGCTTCCCCGACTGGAGTAGGTGCAATACTTTCACACATCATGTCAGATGGTTCAGAACGTCCTATACACTATGCATCTCAAACTTTGAATAGTTCTCAAAGAAAATGGGCTCAGATAGATAAAGAAGCATATGCAATTATTTTCGGTGTTAAAAAATTTTTTCAGTATTTATATGGTAGGAAGTTCATTCTTTATACAGATCATAAGCCTTTGTTACAAATATTTTCACCTTCTAAAGCATTACCACAACTTTCTGCAGCTCGCATGCAACATTACGCTATATACTTACAGGGTTTTAATTATGAAATTAAATACAAAACTTCTAAGGCAAATGCTAATGCAGATGCATTGTCTAGGTTACCACTTGAAGTGGAAGAGCCAAAGTTACGGGAAGAAGTTGATGTTTGCCAAATTGAATTGATTGAGAAATTACCTGTTACTATAGATCAGATTTGCAATTCTACCAATCAAGATTTGAGTTTACAGCCTTTATTAGCAGGTTTACGTTCAGGTAATATTGTTTCACACCAGGATAGATTTGGTATTGAGCAGTCTGAATTTTCATTACAAAATGGTTGTATTGTAAGAGGATCACGAGTTCTCATTCCAGTTAAATTGAGGCCCACCATACTAAAAGATTTACATACTGCTCACTTTGGGATTAATAGAATGTTAGCTTTAGCTAGGCATTATTGCTGGTGGCCTGGCATTGACAAAGATGTGCGTGATCTAGTGGCAAACTGTGTACAATGTTGTTTACAACAAAGAAACCCTACCTCGGTAGCAAATAAACATACTTGGGAATATCCCACCAAACCATTTGAACGGATACACATTGACTTTGCTGGTAAGTTTATGGGAACTTATTTCCTAATATTGGTGGATGCATTTTCAAAATGGCCTGAAGTGTACATGCTCGATCGGATTACTACTGAAAATACGATTGAAATTTTAGAAAGAATATTTACTACATTTGGTTATCCTAAGATTTTGACTAGTGATAATGGTCCCCAATTTACAAATTATAAGTTTCAAGATTATTTGAGAAAACATAACATTATACATAAGCGTTCTGCCCCATACAATCCTGCTACTAATGGCCAGGTAGAACGTTATGTTCAAACAATAAAAAATAAGTTAAGATGTTGCAACGCAAGTAAAGGTAATTTGCAACAAGTTCTAAATAAAATTTTATTCATGTACAGAATTACACCACATCCATCTACATGTAAAGCTCCTTCTGAGCTAATGTTTGCTTATCAACCTAGCAGTAACTTTTCTTCACTTGTGCCGGATAATTTATCTTCTTCTGAGGGGATGAGTGGAGTGAGAACATTATCTGTTGGTGAACGGGTAATTGCCAGAAATTACATGGGTTCTGAGAAGTGGAAATTTGGAACCATTCAGAAACAGCTAGGGAAATTACATTATTTTGTTAAAATGGATAATGGTATGGTTTGGAAGAGACATATTGACCAGTTAAAAAGAGTAGGTGACAGGATAGAATGTCAACATGAGTTTGATATTCCTGTGTTTGAGGATTCTGTGCCAGGTGCCGCGGATACTGTGATTTCTCCTGATTTAACTAGTACTTATGTTCCAGTGCCTAATGATAATGTTAAGTCTGCATCATCTTGTGATAATAATATTTCATTAAATGTTCCTAATGTTTTACCTAACTCAACCGATGTTTCACATGTTCCTAGTACTAGTAGTTCTAAAAATGTACCTAAGGTTTCCCAAGAGATTGTACCTAGTTCTAACCCTCCTGTTGCTATACGTAGGAGCAGTAGAGTTGGTAAACCTGTTCAAAGATTGAATTTGTAATTTAATAGTAAAGTAAGAATTATCCTAAAAGGGGGAGGAATCTGTTACGGTGTTAACCTATAATAAATAATTACCTACTATTGTTAGCTATGGCCATAATGTGTCAAGTCACTAATGTGTCATCTGTCATTGTTTGACATCTGCGGCGGCTCTCTCTATGCTCTCTCTTCTTCTTGGACCACCGCCATGCAACAACCATGTCTTGTATTTTGCTCGTGTTTGTCAAGTTAATAAATTGCAATACTGTCGAAGTAATACAGTGTATTTATTTCTCACGTCGGGTCTACAACACCCCAACAGATATACTGGAGAGACGGATTTGTGCCCTACTCAAATCATCAGAATTTGATTGTAGATATTTTAAGAGATAAAAGTGTTTACACCAAAGGTTTAGAAAAAGTGTTGTGGTTAAAATATATTTTGAATAATAATAATATAAATAATTTAGAAGATGAAGGTTGTCCTAATTTATTAAGTTTGTACAATAAATATGAACATTCACATGATGTGTATAGTTGTATTTATCATGATAAAATATGTGCTTTAAAAAATGTAATATGTTTAAATAAATGGTGTATAGATAATAAATTTTTGAAATAAATATTCGCTTGTTTAATTTTCAAATCCTCTATCCCTACCAATCCCATCAAATGTTAATCATTATAAATTACTGACTACCGCAGTACGATATCATTTCACCTTTATAATTATCTGTATGAAGAACTATATAGTGAGTGAGAACATGTCTCAAAATAAATGTAGCCTTCGTTATGACATGTATAATGCGTATAAAATGCGTGAGATTTCGTTTAGACATTATTGGGCAACGGCTAATTCAAGGAGAAGGTTGGTGATGGAAATGGCTGATGCCGGATTTTTTTATTATGGAAATAGTGTAAATGATAAAGCAGCGTGTTTCTCATGTGGAGGTGTTATAGAAGATTGGGAGATTTACGATGATCCTTGGATGCAACATGCTATACATTTTCCTCAATGTTTTTATTTGAATGCTGTGAAAGGAATATATTATATTAATAACTGTCTGAAAAAGTTAGTCTATTAGAATATGCGCTATTGCATTGTGCTCCGAGTCGGATTATATTTACCCTATTAGAATATATTATATGTATACCTACGTTGCCACTGCACTTAAAATGATTTGAATTTGTGTACGTATTATAGAGGTGTCGGGCACCGCAGCCATTCCCACTATGAACATTACAGTGTAAAGGTTCCATTTTTAAATTTATCTCATAAATAAATAACTATATTTATTGATATTATCTATAATGTCTCACTCAGTGAAATCTGATTTTTGATTGCTACGAGATACTGCCAGGAAATGAAATTTGTTTCATATAAATTGTACAATAGTAGTAATGTAAAACACAAATAAATTGTTAAATTAACATTGTTTTTAGTTTTATTTAATAAAAGACTTGTGAGACCCCTAAGACCAATCACACAGTTTTATACTTGAATCATTATCCATTTCGAATGTAATGCAGATCAGAATCTATTTAGGCTATCATATCAAATACAGTATACCGGCTGTTGCTCGAATTTCATGCGCGTGTCAATGAATAAAATTGTTGAATGAACGTACTAATTAGTAATTGAAATATTAGAATAAATAAATGACAGATTGATGAATGATTGAATAATAGAGCAGATAGTACCGTTTTTTGAATACAATGAATGATAGGGTAAATTGGGTGTTTCTGGATCTCCTCTGATCCAGAAACCCCAATTTACACCTACTCAGCTAGTTTTCATATAAATCTATAGTTAATATCGAAATGAAGCAGTCCCCGGGCGCTATTTACAGGGCAGCCTCCCGCGGCCCCATCCCACCGCGAGTCGCCGAGGACCCATTAGAGCCTGTATCAAGGAGGGATCCACTCAATCACGCCGGACGTCCGTCAACTTTTGTGTGCCGCCGGACGCCGCCGGCCACCGCCCGGCCCTCCGATATTACTGATGTAACCCTCCGGCATACCGGCTTTGACTAATTTGCGATATTAAATATCGTCGAGATTACTTTTTATTGCTATAATTGTATGGCAAATTGAAAGGGGAAGTCTTTGTTAAATTAAAATTAATTTAGGTTTTCAACGAACTTCAGTATCAGACATATTCCTAAGTTTGGGGATCGGATTTTTCACAAAACCATGTCATAAAGCAATGTAATCCCAGAACGTACAAACAATACGAAAATTTTATCTGTTTTGGAAATGCTAGTCACGTTTCACCTTAATGGCGATGTTTACAAAGTTGAGAATAAAAAGCGAGTGTGCACGTAGAAGTGTAAGTTTCCACGTGTGTATATTAGTCAAGAGGAGGAAGTTATCCGGGGCCCGGCCGGGGAGGGCTTACCCAGCTGAGTTCGAAGTTAGAGCCACGTAAAGCCTCGTTCCACGACAAGTTTACTGCACGTTTTATATTATGTAGCATGTTCCGCGGCACCTGACACCGCTCCGATCTTTACACAAAGAACTTCCGTGTAGCTGGCAGCGCGAGGCTCCACTCTAGAAGTGAACCTACCTACAGCTACTGAAAGTAACGCTGTACGAGCACAACTATTGTACACATTTATCGTATCTCTCTTTTTAAACATTTTCAGCTTGAATTCTTTGATTTGAGATTTCGATTTTATTTTTTCTTAATGCCAATTAAATTGTCATCAAAGTTTTCTACTAACCTAAAGTAGATTTGGTTTCGCCAGATCAAATTCACGTGAAGTGATTGTACTATTATTCCTAGTACTGCGTATTTCGCTCTGATTTCTGGATAATAACGTAACACATATTCAGTACTTTGAATTAGTGTTTTAATTATGATACATAAATAATAATACTCGTTGTTGTTAATGTCCCATTGCAAAACAAATACCTCTTCTTTCTCCTGCTCAAGGCGGATTGGCGATACCAGACATTATAATTTATTGTAAGTCCGTTTCCACACGATGTTTTCCTTCACGGATGTCTGTAATTTTCAAAACAAACAAGAGAAAAAGTTACATTGGTACTTGTCCAAAACCTTTTGCATAAGAGGCGCATTAACCTATAGGCCGTCGCGACGACTTATACGAATTAATTTTACTTATGATTTATTATCTAAAATGTTAGAAAAATAACGTTAAATGCTTTTAATATTTCAACTTCACGTATGATAAAAGCTGTTATTTAAGAATTAATTCAAATTAAATATATAAATTTATATAATTAAATATATAATATATAATATTCAAATTAAATATATATAAAATATGTAAAATCATTGCAATAATATTAATCTAATACAACAAATAAGTCTTTTCGGCCAATACCAGGCAACAATGTTTTTTTTTTCACTGTGAAAGCTCTAACGATTTGGCTATAATTTTGAATTTAGATTTACTGTCCGTCCCCCGTGGGATATTGCTCTGATTCTGTAGGTTTTATAGCAAGTCCTCCAGAATACGAGTACTAGCACTTATAATAAGAAATTGAAAGAAAATTTTATCTCCTACTGGTGAACAAACAAAACAGCAAAAAATACCATCTGCGCAAAGCTAATACATTTGTACTGATAACATATTAAATTTACTTAAAAAAAGTGTTAGATGCAAAAAATCTAACCAAACAAAGTTTGAACGCTAATAGCTGTAATAAATGGAGTTGTAATCTAACTATTGAAAAATTGTAGGCCCATTTTATGAGAACTACACTCAATAAATTGAGAATTTCAGATCGAACGTCTATTATAATAGTTCACTGTCGCTATAAGTGAATGCAAGTAGCCATATTGAATTTTCAAATTCATAACAGAATGCTCGAAAAATGTGTGTTGTATTCATGTGGATGGCGCGCGAGCAATTTGAGCGTTTCAGTGATTTTCAGGCATGTCAGCATCAGCTACAGACTGACTGCGCTACCAGCTGTATTATTAAGCAAAACGACTAGTACGGGGCTCCAAAACTAGCGACTTACGGATATTTATTTGATTGTTTATTAGTTCATAATAATCAGCATCATTTTTATTATTATCTTCTTCCCCTTATACTGGTTTTTGGATCTGAGTCCGCCTAACAGGTTTTCCTCTTCCAGGTCGTCCCATCTACCGTAGTGCTACCTTCCTCCTCAAATACTATACATTATAAAAAAATACTATACACTATAAAATGTTTTTTGTTATACTTTGAACTGGCATTCAAACCAGATCATTTTTTTTTTCAATTCAGCAGCTTGGCTGGGTATGTGTTTTGACTGCTAAATTCCACCTAGTCCGGTCGAAAAATACTCAAAAATATTGATAAAAAAGAAATTCCTGTTTCGACCGGACAGGGCGAATCTCAGCCGCCAAAACACGTATTTACTAGCGGTAAATATATTTAAATACAAGCTTTTGCCCGCGACTTTGTCCGCGTGGAATAATAGTTCCCGTTCCCGAGGGATTTCCGGGATGAAAACTATCCTATGTCCTTTCTCGGGTCCCAGATTATATCTGTACCAAATTTCATTCAAATCGGTTCAGCCGTTTAGGCGTAAAGAAGAGACAGACAGACAGACAGACAGACGGGCAGAGTTACTTTCGCATTTATAATATTAATACGGACTTTGTTTTGTTTTGTGTCAGTGGCTTTGTTTCTGTTTATTATTTTCCTTTTTTAGTTTATGCAAACATTGAGCATTTTATTTTTTGCAGCCCTTTGATTTTTTTTGTAAGTATTTTCATTTTAGTAAAAGTTCCGCCATCGGCATCGGTGTAATCGCGTGGCCCGTCCTCGTACAGAACCGCGAGCGACACGATCAATGTAGCCAACGCGGAGCCCCCTCAAACGCTGCACAACTCCAACAAATAACTTTGAGCATTTTCCACAGAACACCCTGTTTTACACCAGCCGTTTATAACATCGCCTGACTTCAACTGAATTCTATGTACAACGTAATTGACTGAAATTCTTCTGAAATAAATGGCAGGTAAAGAATTGAAAGGTTTTTTATGTAGCTGTTTACGATTGCAAGAGAAGACTTATACTATTTATTCGGTGATTTTCTCTTAGGGGCGTTTGATTCTTTGTAATTTATTTTTTACTTTCGATGAAAAATGAATTATTTTAGAATTTAGAGCAGAGCAAATTCTGTTTGATTGGGGTATTCTAAAAAGTAGGAGTTATACACACATCAAAAGTGTCTAGGGATATTTCAATTAAACCTAAATTACTAAAATTCTATTAACTTTTTGTTAAAACATGTACACATTAAAATAAACCTTGTTTAATAGACTATTTAATCTGATAATAAACTTTTAGATAAAGTTAAATTTTAAAAAAACTTAGAAGAAGAGGAATAACTCAAACAAAATTTCAATCTTAACTTTATTTTTGAAACATCAAAACTTAAACAAAACAACAATTTTTTTTATAAAAATTCTTGAAAACTTAAAATTAATATTCCGTGGATCCACCTAAGACTCTCCTGACACATCTGCAGCGGTTCTGCATACTCAAAACAAGGGTGTCAATATCCTGTTGTGGAATACTGTCCCATAATTGCCGTTTCTGAAGCCATGAAGACCAGTCAGAGCGTTATATCCAGGCTTTGGTCATGGACCTCAACGCATTACAACACATGTACAGGACCGATTCATAGTAAATGCTGCACGAAATCAACTAAATGCAGCGGCGATGCAATTGGTTCAAAGGCTACAGAGAGAGTATGGTTTGCTGGTAAGCGGTCAAACTTTGAGAAGGCGACTGCATGAAGTCAATCTACGTGCTCGTAGGCCATTTTGGGTATCAGCACTAAGGAGAGGTAATCGAGGAAGAAGATTACAATGGGCTATTCCACACGAAAACTGGAACCATTCTCAATGGTCACTTGTGCTTTTCACTGATGAATCTAGGTTTGGATTTCATCCTGATTCGCGAAGAGTACGCGTTTGGAGAAAACCCGGACGTTGGAATCGACTGCAGCACCCACAACAAGTTCATGCATATTAAGGTGGCACGATTATGGTTTGGGCAGGAATTCGTCTCGGCGGTAGAACGGACCTCGTTTGGATGCAAGGCAATATGACTGCTCGAAAATACCGAGATGAGGTGTTAGAGCCTGTAATCTTGCCCCACAAACAGCAAATGGGACAAAATTTCCAGCTAATTCACGACAATGCCCGTCCACATACGGCGCGTATCGTTACAAGTTGGTTACAACAGCATGTTATCCAAGCTTTAGACCGGCCTGCACAATCCCCTGACTTAAATCCTATTGAGCATGCCTGGAATATGCTTCAGAGAAGAGCTCGTAGGAATTTCCCTGTTGATATTGTGCATCAAAACCAGCTTTTCTTGCATCTTAGCAGGATTTGGGACAGTACTCCACAACAGGATATTGACACCCTTGTTTTGAGTATGCAGAACCGCTCCAGATGTGTCAGGAGAGTCTTAGGTGGATCCACGAATTATTAATTTTAAGTTTTCAACAATTTTTATAAAAAAAAAATTGTTTTGTTGTTTAGGTTTTAAAATTTCAAAAATAAAGTTAAATTGAAATTTTGTTGAGTTTTTCCTCTTGTTCTAAGTTTTTTTTTTAATTTAAATTTTATCTAAAAGTTTAATATCAGATTAGATAGGCAATTAAACAAGGTTTATTTTAAAGTGTAGGTGTCTTAACAAAAAGTTAATAGAATTTTAGTTATTTAGGTTTAATTAAAATATCCCTAGACACTTTTGATGTGTGTATATTGTTGTCACAGCATTAGCCCGTACAAATCATCTCAACTTATTGTCAAAAGTTAGGTATTGATTGAAATAGGTATAAGTCGAAAATTTATATTTAGTTACTTATTATGAAGTGGGTCTGCTTACAATTTTTTTTTTCATTCAGCAATACTTAAAACAACATCCCAAAACGATTTAAGTTATATTATTCATTATTAACTCATAATTCATTTACTAACTCATTTTGCTCGCAAATCTTACAAACAATGCATTAAACTCGGCTTTGGCGAATAACAATAGCGAACCCATTACGCTAAGTCGTATTGAAACATTAATGTGAGTAGTACTAAGTTCGGTGTTCAATTTTGCGCCAGAGCACACGCAGAATACCAACCAACATTAAAGGAAAATTAATGTACTAGTTTTATAAGGACTATTTTGTATAACTAGGGCTGAATATTAAATGGTAAATTTCTCAACGAGTATATTTTTCATTTAAAGTTTTCCTGCTTTTACTTTGAGCTTAACAAAGCAAAAGCGGTTAAAATAAATAAGTCATAGTTACAGTTTCAATACATTTTTTTTTATAAAAACAAAATATGTAAAACACAAATATCTTATTATTTATATAATTTATTATTATAATAATTTATTACACGTGACTATAACAAACGAACACACATTTATATAAGTAGGCCTAGGCTCCATTAAGTATGTAAAAGGATAACAATCGAACTGATTGTAATTTTTTTTTTACAATTATTTTAACCTTTCGAGGATCGAGCGACAGCTGGCTGTCGGGCTGCTATTGTGTTTCGAATCATGTCTGTTCAAAGAATGAATGGTAAAAAAAAATAACAGAAAAATTAGAAGAAAAAGAAACATACCAAAAAGCCTTTCCCCAAACACAACTGAATTCTTTTACATTCTATGAGATGAAAAGCACCAAATTAATAAAGTACTGCTATATGTTCCTTCCTTTATGAACTTGGCTGTTACACTGTTATGCACCGATACGACTGTACTAACAGAGCACTAATGCATTTCCATTAATTTAAGCAGATTACAGAAATTGAAGCATGCTATGTGCAGTTACATAATATGCTTTCACGTGCAAAGGGTACTAGATTCAATTAATATGTTACGTATGTATATAATGTTTGCATAATAATTTTAACTTTTGCCCGCGGCTGCGGCCGCGTTGATTTAGAATCTTCCATGCCGTTTTATCCATTCTTAGTGGATACCTACTCTTCACAAAGAACACACCCTCCAAGTTTCAGTTTACCAGTCAATATAGTTATTAGATTTAGATTATATAGTAATTATTTTCAGTTAGTTTTTATATCATTACTAGCTTTTGCCCGCGGCTTCGCTCGCGTTAGAAAGAGACAAAAAGTAGCCTATGTTACTCTCCATCCCTTCAACTATCTCCACTTAAAAAATCACGTCAATTCTTCGCTCCGTTTTGCCGTGAAAGAAAGACAAACATACAGACAGACAGACACACTTTCCCATTTATAATATTAGTATGGATTAATAAAATGGTAGCGTAGCATTTACAGTGAAGTAAAGTGTGTTCGATTTTGGAGCAAAAACTATTTGATAAAATCACTTCAAAAAATATTCCTTTAGAATCAACCTAGGTGTAGGCTGGTCAATGATCTCTCTATTTGTATCGGGGAATAAGCATTTTTGTTGTTATAGGTTATACTGGTGGTAGCTCTCAGCCTTATGTACCAGGAATGCAGGATATGAAATCTTAGTTATCGAACAATTCAATTGATGTTGAGTCCGAAAGGTACATTTCTTTCTACTACTTGTATTCTTTCACTAATATAAGGCTACGTTATCAGCTATTACCATATAAAGTTACTCATTTTCCTCGTAAGGAACTCACTAACTAAAGACTAACATAACGCTGGTGAAACCGCGGGGAACAGCTACTTCAATACAATACAAATAATATGATTTTTCTACAAATTCCTTACTAATTGCGCCAACGATGGCATCATTAGTGCCATATTCCAAACGAAGAGGCGTTTGGAATATGGCTCTAATGATGGAATCGTTCATACAGAGAAAGTACGAGCAATAATCACCGTGTAAGGCGAGTTCGCAATTTCAGACGTACATTAATTATGAGTCCACGTTTCTTCAGGATGTATTCCTTCACCGATATCAGTAACGTCGGAGATAAACTTAGAAAGTACATTGCATAATACTCAAAGGCTAAAAGCCTTTTGAGAGTCCTGAAACGTAAATGCCTCCTATCTGTAAATTATACGAATCACCGGGAATAATTCAGTAAGTGAAGACGACGAATGGCGCAAAATATTTAATATAAAGAATAAAAAACGTAAATTTAGAGAATTTTTCTCCCATCAAAAAACATCCATATATCAACCGGCTGCTTTTAAATTAATTAAGATCCTTTTCCAATATTTACACAAGCATCAAAACCCGTGGGGGCGCAAAATTAAACATACTTCAGTCGAAACGGATTCAATTGCGTCTGATTTGTAGCACAGACAGAATATATTATTACCTACCCTTGAGTCGCGGACGGTGCGCTGATAACCTTCTCGTAATTGCTCAAATCCGATTAGGATGCGGTGAATGGCGGCGATATTTCGAGTGCTGCTTGAGAGGTTCTACGGGAATACTATTCTGGTAATGACAGAGGTAATACTTTATCTTATTTATAGTAACTCTCTAAGTGTCTGAGATTGTGAGAATATATACGTTTGTACTTTGTTAAAACAGTTTTACGTGCAAGATTTTTAACTCATAAAATTCTAAATATATTTAAATCAAATTTTGAAATAATACAAGTAGCTTAAGCATCTGAATAAATCATAAGTATATTTAACATCACTCTTTGACCCAGATGAGCGAATCAGTAACCGTTGACATAATTTGACGCGAGGGAGACAAATATAAGCTTGCTTTGTTTTATTAAAAGTACTACACATGTTATTCGATTTGTAAAACTCCCACAACTGCCTCAATTCCAAACAACAGTGAAAACTCTTTATTTACCCGCCCACAACAGCACTTTAGATAATACAGATTCGAGATTCTGCTCCCATTTAAAAACAGGCACCATTCTGTAGACTGTGTTACGTCGGTCCCTAATTACGAGCAGATGGTCGGCAACCAAAATTCTTTATCCTCTTCCCACTGTGCCTGTGGTTTTTGATGTACCTAATTATTATTTTTAACGCGTAGGTCGTGGAGGGGTGAGATGGGCGGTGCGGGCGCGGGTTAGTTGTCGGTGACGCTGCGACACCACTGCGGCGGATAGCTTTTGGCTTTTATCGGATGAACACACGCATTTCACGGTCCACCACTCCAGCTGACCAAACAAACCTTTATTAGATAACGGGAACGGTAAACCTTTATTTACCGACCTTTATTAAAAAACAATTAAAAAGCACAAGACAACAACGAGTTTAATCCCAATATGCAAATCCTATTGTAATCCGGAAATGAAAGGAAAAACAGTCTGTTTGTCACCCAAACGGTTAGAGACAGGTGACGGAAATTAAATTTTGTGAAGCTGCGTGGTTCCTTTGTTCAGTTGATGTTTAAACATTAATATAAATGTAACAACTCCAGTACTTATTTTGCTTATAATTAATTAATTAGTAAGCCAGTCATAATTATCAAATTCAATTCAGAGTCAAATTCATATTATTTATTTCACTTAGACCATTTACAGACACATAACTTTCTAGGATCATCCAACACTAAATGTGTATAAATATTTTTAATGATCTCCGTGCTTTGTAGAGCGTTCATTCTATCTTGTAACGAGATCGTTGTTTGATATAAAGGACGAGAGTCAAAGGTAAGAAAGCTTTGCCAGTCAAGTCACATTACCTTCAAAGGACAATATGCATAAAATAATATATGTCTGTCTAGCCGTCTTGAGACTTAGGCCTATTACACACTTTAGGAGAAATTTAATGCAAGTTTAATTTACTTATTATTAAAATCTTAATGAAAATAAATAATATTATATTGATTTCACTTTTCATATCGCCAATCCGCCTTGAGCAAGCGTGGTGATCAATATTGCTCGTGACTTCTCTGTATGAGAAGAGGCCTTTGCCCTGCAGTGGGACAGTAATAGGCTGGTATTATTATTATTATTTTCAATTAATTCATACTTATTTTATAAATCACTTGTGCACTGTTATTGTCCACCATACTGCATATTTGACTAATTTTCATCGAGATGGAAGGCCACGTCTAAAAATGTTATCGGTAGAATATTATTACTATCAACGCGGTCATAAATGCGAGACCCTGGAAGATGAGACTAGACGATTTTTACGACGACGCGACGTACAGCTTTCCACTTCACTGTCGATATTACGACGCGGCATTTTAATTCGATTCTATTTTTAAGACGTTTTTACTGTAGTGTATTCCTATTATAAAAAATACTGCTACATTAGCAGGCAAGTTTTCCATTGTTTATAAATAATATTTATTTAATCGAAATTGGGTAGTTTACACCATTAGCCGCGTACCCACCTAGCGCACAGGCTCGCGCGGCAGCCTCGCGAGCCAAATGCCTCGGCTGGTGTGGACGTGCCTCGGCCTGCCTCGGGCGCGCGTTTGCTCGACCGATCACAGCTCGGCCCCGAGGCATTTGGCTCGCGAGCCTGCCGCGCGAGCCTGTGCGCTAGGTTGGTACGCGGCTAATAACCAATAAATGTTAGACACAATTTCTATAAAACCTCTTTTGATTTCAACCCAATAAATTCGGTTCATTTTCAATTTGCTTTAAAATTTGATTTTTAGTTGCTTTGAAATCAATAAATAGATAGTCAATTGAGTTGTTATTTTAGTGACGTCATAAGTTGCCATTGCGATACAAAATCTATTGGAGAATTGCGTTTTGACAGCTCATAAAAAGTACGTCAATTGATAATGGTGTAAACTACCGTATTATGCTCTACAATAAATAATTTAATTCCATCCAAAGGTTGTCTGGAAGAAATTGCTTTTTAGCGATAAGGCCGCCTATTGTACTCTTGCATATTTGTTTGTTTTGTCCTTTACTGTTTTTGTCCTATTGGTGTACAATAAAAAATATTCTATCTATCTATCTATCTACAGGAACTTGCTGTAGGCTTATTTCTTAGTTCCTTCAAAATAATTCATCGACGTAGAGACGAGAGCTTTGACAACGTTGTGCACAAGCCTTTGATGTCCTGCCTAATAGGATTACTTTTGAGTAACAGACATAGACGTATCATAAGATAAATAGCATTCTGTACAAGGACCATGACGGAGGTACCGGCTTCATATTTCAAAGTCAATTATTTAAGATAAGGGAGATTATGGAAAACTCGATACTCTAATATTTAGCGAATACGATGTTTTTCATGTAAGAATCGGATTTAATTTTGCTAAAGCCAATCAATCTACATCATACTTTTGCGTTTTGTCGGAAGAGTTGTTTTCATTTCTAATATTTTAAGCAGATTAATTTGAAATCTATTCTAAGCAAAAGTTATCGAAGGCTTTATAGAACTCCTCATTAGCGGGTAATATATATGTAATAAAGCGAAAGAGAAGTAGAAATTGAACATATTAAAATAATAGTAAAGTCATTTTGTGTTACCGTAGGTAGACAAAAATTGAAAAGCAAAATACTTTTTCACGAAAAAGGAAAACGCCTGCTGTAACTTTAAGCGGAAAATTAATATAAAGAACTTTTATTTTTTTTAGTTTTGATTTCGAATATTTGAAACTGATTAATGTTATATCTATGCTGAACATGAGTTTGGTATGTATTACATATTGAACTATTCTGTGCTATTAATGCAGGGAGCAATGTAACACATTTGGTATATGCTAATTAGCTTGACGCAATTCAATTAATTAATGAGAGATGATCACTTGTGCGTGTACTGTGTACTGGCACAATGCCAATTAATTCATTAAAATCAACAGCAACTCTGTCTGTCAAACAAAAACGCTTAATTGCACACTTATAAGATACTAGCTTTTGGAATAATAGTTTCCTTTCCCAGGGGATTTCCGGAATGCAAACTATCCTATGTCCTTCCTCCGGTCCCAGTCTATATCTGCACCAAATCTCATTCAAATCAGTGATTTAAGCGTCAAGAAGAGACAGACAGACAGACAGAAGTACTTTCGCATTTATAATATTAAAGTATGGGTTTTGTCAGCAACACACGTACGTATGTGTGATAACAATATAATTAAAGTCTCCTAATCGTGGTAAATGGTTGCAGAGTTGACGCCTGGCAAGCGAAAACATCAGTTTGTCAACGAATGTTGACGTTTGTAGACGTGTTTGCAACTGTTTATAGACATGGCAGCAACTTGTTTGAGGTGAAAATACCCTACATACAAATACCTTGTAAAACAGGCAAAACATGAAAAATTTTTCCAACATAAGGAGCCACTCTATACTCGTTCCAATGCAAAAACTTTTAAATATTTCCTTTGACTCCATAACGACTTCGCAATAAAAAGTCCGACAATATTTCCATTTCCCTCTAACCATTAGGTATGCACACAAATGCCCGATCCATTTGTGCTCTTTACTTTCTTTCAGGTACTTACAATGAATAAATAACTCAAATATAAATGGAATTACGATCTTCAATAGAAATGATGCTCTTCATTTATAAAATCTCATCTCTTTAATAAGGACACGACCACCATCTGTTAATAATCGGCTTACATTCTTCCCCCGTGGGTGGATTCAATGGGGAGCCATGGAGACCTACCCCCGAACATTAAGCATACTCCACACAGCACTTGAGAGGCTCGAGCGAAGATAATCTGACACTAGACTGTCTGCGATGTCGTGAAACACAATATTTGCGCTTGTATGTGATTTTAGAAAGCTTAACACTGCTTCAAACTTTCATGAGTGATTGTTAACAGAAGCTCTTCTGTGTTGCATTAGTTTTGATATCTGTTTTATTTATTTTAAATTTTAGTCACCAATTTTATCACAGACAAAACTTTCGTAGACCCTCTACGAAAACCGCTACAAGTGCTACGAATTCCGTAGCAATGTTGAAAATCTTTTCAAATTCACCCCAGATTAAAATCCATATTACGAAAGCACTCTTAAAGGGCATTTTTAATATAGTTGTGCAAATAAAATGTAATTACAGCCAGTATAAGGCTCACAGTGCTAGGTAGGTATGTACAGAGAGCGCGACGGGTGACGCGTCCGAGCCGCGAGATACAGCACGTTGCTTATTATGTTTAATTTATTGCTTCAGCTCCTCGCGTACTCCATGATTTAGTTTAGCTACGGGTTTCTGAGCTGGGATTCTACAGCGTGGAGCTGTGTGCTGAGTGCTGAAATCTGCGGAAAATAATTAAAGTCAACAGAGTGTTTACATTTATCTGAAAATTTCTTCACTGGAACGTATTAGATATCTACAATTTTTTAAGGTATCTAGTACGTCCCGTATTTAAATGATGTTATATTTATATAAACTAAGTATATTTACTAGCATTTTCTAATAAAACAAATATGAACAACAAGCTCTAAGATAAACCTTATAAAGTATATAAAGCGAGATAAATTACATTAAAGGTTTCCTCCCACCTAACAGAGAACTTTGGTTTATTAGACAACATAATAAAACACCTCGTACATGAGCGTGTAGAACATTATAATTAAAAGTTGAGTGTGTTGTCGGTAGCGAACATCCTATATTTTGCTTTTATTTGCTCACATCTATCTGTATATTAGATTCCGGCTGTCGCTATGGCGACGCAGCTCGCCCGGGACCCGCCGCCCTGGGAAGCCAGGACGTGCCACTAATTCACCTGTCTGACGCACACAGACACACCCGCGCACACGGCGCCGCAGCCTCACCTGGAGCGAGTACACCGACAACATTACACGCTTGTATGCACACGGCACAACCTTGCAACTGCGTGCCATCGCTCATAACCGACCTTATTTTGACAGGCGGAAAGTCGAATGTGCCGCGCCGCTCCAGCGTCAGTGGCGCTTTTCATTTCGGCATACTATAGTAGAGTGACAGCGAGGATGCGAGGTGCGGCGGCGGCCCGGGCAGAGGCCGGGAAACACTCGTTAAGCGCGTCCGCAGCCAACTGTAACTGCATCGGAAGCGAAGCAGTCACCTTAGGGATTGCACCGGCGGCCGGTGCTCGCGATTTCTGCCGCTTTTAGGCATTTCGTTTGCCGCTAGTTTCCGGCCTCGGTAGAAGCTTTCCAATGTGAAAATTCGATTCGAATGAGTTTACGAGTCGTCGCGCTTCGTGTTGTGAGCAGCAGCTGAAATTTCTTGTGCAGGTTGGTGGAAACTTCCTTTATACGCTCGACTCGCTATGAATGTAGTTATCGGGAAATGTTAAGACGGTTGTTGGCAAACATTGGCACGGCTCCAAGCCACTGTTACCTAAGAATACATCGGCGAGTATTTGTGCAGCGATCGTTGGACCCAGCGGCACAGAACATACGACTTAAAACTACACTTACTACATGTTTAATGATGTGATGAACGTGATGAACGTGTCAAATAAATGTGCTTCATAGTTTTGCTACTATGTATAAATGATAATTATTTAATTTTAATTAAATATATTTTGATTATAGATTTTAATTGGAAGTGATTTATTTAAGTTAGGATAGTTATAGTTTATTTTAGATTATAATGAAATTTTATTATAATTAAGTTCACGCGTTTTTATTGTATTGTTATTTGTATTTTAAGTAATTTGAATATTTGTAATTTTTTTATATAACACTATAATAAAATATGTAAAAATAAAATAACTTTATGAAAATATGTCGAATAACCATAAAGTTTGTATAGTGAAAAAATAAAAATAATAATAAATGCAATAACTATTTTTAAGCCGACGTCTTGTGAACAAGATCGTGCTGCTATTTTCACACATCGAGAGCCTTTGTCTCTGCAAGGTACGGAGAGTGTAATAAAAACGTGGGGAGTAAGTAGTAGACTCATTAGCAGTACGAGTTGGTCGTAATGGTCGGTTTAGTGCCGGCCGGAGCGACCACCGCGAGCCTGTTCGCACATAATTATATAATTACACTCTAATTTTTCTTATTAGGGAAGACGGGGACCATAATGTCAATTATTACGCAGCTATGTTATGAAATATACGTATAATTTATTTACTAGTTTTCGTGATGATAAAAACCAGTGATACATTATTGTAAGTCGATGACCTAGTTTTTGACAAAAGGGATGTTGCGTTTTAAACCTTCGACACACGTGATTCGAAACACAATAGAAAGTTATTAGCAGCGCGACAGCCGGCTGTCGTTTGGTCGTTGAAAGGTTAAGCAAAGAAAATCAAAAGAAGACGCGAACCGCAATTAGTAAGGTGAGAAGTTGTACATCATATCTTGTTGCATTCATGTCATATTGTATAATGAAAATATTTTTTTTTTTGTATATACTTAAGTGATAATTTATGTGTAAATAAAGATTTTGGTTGTATTCCTGGTGTTGATTTAATACATTATTTAATTTTGATAATGATAAGTATTGATTGAGTACATTTTAAACAAACAAAGATTATTGAGAACTTTAGCTATTCTGTTAAAACGTAATAAAAAATAGGAATCTGAGGGATTTTAAAATTTTATTAGCAATTTTTTTAAGCCATAGTAACATGTATTCTGTGAAAATATCGACTAGCTGGAATGCAACATATTATTATAACAAATAGATATAACGACTATGGGAATTAAAGAAGAGATCCCATTTTCCGTTTTACTGTACGAAACTTTTTTCACCTATTTAGGGTTCCGTAATCAAAGGGTAAAACGGGACCCTTTACTAAGCCTCCGCTGTCTGTCTGTCTGTCTCCAGGCTGTATCTTAGAAACCGTGATAGCTAGAAAGCTGAAATTTTCACAAATGATGTATTTTCGTTGCCGCTATAACAACAAATACCTACTAGAAATTCACAAAAATAAAATATTAACGGGGGGGCCCATACAATAAACGTGTATTTTCGTATTTCTTTGAGATGATAGTACGGAACCCTTTGTGCGCGAGTCCGACTCGTTCTTGGCCGGTATTATTTTTTATTTATGGTTATATGCTACCCGTATCGTAGCAAGTCCGAAATGCAGTTAGAAATGCAGTACTTGAACATTATTATTCTAGGAGTAAAATAGACACAGTTTAATATTTTAAGGTTCGATACGAAATATTTATTAAAAAATATTGCTATACACTACACTAACTTTCTTTTATATGTTTACTAGCTTTTGCCCGCGGCTTCGCTCGCGTTAGAAAGAGACAAAAAGTAGCCTATGTTACTCTCCATCCCTTCAACTATCTCCACTTAAAATCACGTCAATTCATCGCTCCGTTTTGCCGTGAAGGAAAGACAAACAGACAGACAGACAGACACACTTTCCCATTTATAATATTAGTATGGATTATTTTCCGTCTTACTTTGAACAACAATTCTATTCAGTTGAACAGTTCTGAACAGTTTCAAATGTTCAAAAGACTAAAAGCTCTCAGACCCAGAGGGGTCTGGAAAGAGGGTACAGAGACCTATACCCTATTCCACTATGAGAAACCAGTTCATGTGGAGTAAGTATTCATACTTACTCTACCCAAACTGAATTCGCATAGTCCCATAGTTTATCGCCCTTCATCACCAACATCATCACTATTTGACGGACCTATTGGACTAGTGCCTAGTGGCCTTGATTGCTAAACCGGAGGTCGTGGGTTCAATTCCCACCCAGGACAATCTTTGTGTGCGATTGTTTGTTTGGTGTCTGGGTGAAATTACACCCAGATACATCTATTATATATTCTTAATATATATATATATTTGAATTATATATGTAAGTATGTATCAATTGTATAATTACCAAAGTACAAGCTTTGGTTTAGTTTTTGATTAGATGTGAGTTGTCCCAGGATATTTATTTTTTATTTATCACCAACTTCTTTTTATTACATATTGCTGTGCGTTTAGTATTTTAGAAGCCTGAGCTATTTGATAATATTTTGAAGTCCTTTATAGTTTACAGAGCCACGTACGAAAAT
Organism: Athetis lepigone; assembly: GCA_033675125.1. Lineage (NCBI taxonomy): Eukaryota > Metazoa > Arthropoda > Insecta > Lepidoptera > Noctuidae > Athetis > Athetis lepigone. Next base: position 5,700,665 of record CM066233.1, on the reverse strand, counting down.
TAGTAGAGCCATGCATAATTTACACGACAAAAAAAAATAACAATAAAAAAATCCCGATGAGGTCCATTAATGGAAACAAACACTCAGTATCCTTAAGAGACTTACACGACCAATGAGGTCACGTAGACCTTATGTGGCATAAATAATTCATACACGTGTTATGTAACTCTCTTGGGGATATAAATTACAATCCTAGTGACATCAAAATAAACAAAAGTCATTAATCGCCACTACGATCCAAATGTTCTTACATCGTGTAGATGTACAATTACACAAGCAATTAGTTACTTGAGTAGTTTATTTATTTTAAATATCACGAGCACTACTATTACTTATTTTTATATATTATTTTTATAATAAATAGAACTTATTTATAGGAAACTGGACTTCGTCCGCGTGGATTAATAGTTCTCGTTCCCGGGAGATTTCCGGGATGAAAACTATCCTATGTCCTTTCTCAGGTTCCAGACTATAGCTGGACCAAATTTCATTGAAATCGGTTCAGTGGTCTAGGCGTGAAGCAGAGACAGACAGACAGAGTTACTTTTGCATTTATAATATTAGTACGGATAGTAGTACATACACGCATTATTTAATAAAATAAATCAGGCACATAATAAGTGTGATTACTTACTGAGCACTTGTTCAGTAAATGATCACAATGTATAAGTCCTCCTTGTGCACATAACATGTTCTGTGTCTGTAGGTGATTGTACATTAAGCTAGTTAAAAGTTTCAAAACTCACTTACATCAAGTGCACTCTGAGGAGTTCTTCGGCAACTGACATAATAATTATACCGACCGATAAGAAAAAAAATGTTATACCGACCGCGGGATTTACTAGTATAAATTGTAACCCAAATCAAAGGCTCCCTAAGGCAAAGGATACTCTTTTCCTTTTGAAGTTTTCTGTAGTGTGCAGTCTCTGACAACATTTTGCTCTACAAAGATGATCACACCATCACCACGTATGCCTAAGTCGATCGCACAACTGGGCTGAATTTTTTTTCCCATCTCTCCGCATGATTTGGACAACGTAGTCAGTTCAATCCCAATTTAACCTGATATTCACCAACATTAACAACAGGGTTTTCTTTTTGGTGAGTGGGAATTCATCAAATGACTTCTTCCGTCATGGGCGGTGCGGAAGCGGTATCAGACTTTTACTGACTAAAATCCACTTAAGTTCCTTCGGTTGCCCTTTATGTTCCGGAGCCACGGTAGATATTATAACTATTTCGAAACCCCGGCAGGCATTAGCCCCCTTCTTGTTGGATTCATTCTTATTGGGTCGGGATTTCGTGTTGACTGCTCTTTGAGACACGCGCCGTCGACACGGGCCTGGTCCTAGTCAGGCGGCGAGCTACCCATCACTCGCAGTCCGCAGACCGCGCCTACGGTGACCGGTATTCGCCCTGCGCCTCTCGACGTTTACGCCTGGGTCCCTGTCCGGGGCGTGAGGCTTAAAACTGCCTCACGCGCGCCGCCGCCTCTTTCTCCAGCATGACTGCTTCGCAGAAGGAGGCCACGGTTTCCTATTAAGTTTCACCCCGGAGTATGGGCGCGATAGGCCGCCGCCGCCGAACGCCTCTGCGAGGACACGGCGATGGCTTGCCCAAGCGGGGCACACCTCTTCCGTATGCTCGACCGTGTCCTCCAGGTGACCGGTGCTGCAGTGGTGATACCCAGGCGTCGCTTCCACCCGAATCCGACACAGGAACCTCCCGAACTGACCGTGTCCGGTGAGGATCTGTGTCAGGCGAAACGTAAGAGCGCCGTGGCGCCTCTCCAGCCACTCCTCAAAGAGATTACGGTGTGCCCAGCCCTGGGTTGCAACAGTTGTTGTCTCCATTCCGCCATGAGATCTCACCGGAGCTCTGTGCGCCGTGCCGAGATTTGCCGCGGCACCGGGACTTCGCTCTGGCGTTGCACTTTCACGCGTCACTGGTACGTAAGTGCAAGGACTGTTTCTTCCAGATCCCACGGCGGGATGCCGGCAAGAAGGCTTGCAGGTAACAGTGCGGTATCCTCGCACCTTTCTAATCTCCATGACCCTTTATGGGACGCCCTCAGAAGTCGGGCTGGAGCCAAGGCTAGGTTGGACGCCTACACCGGAGTCCCGTAGAGAGCTATGGACCGCACGATCCACACGTACCCGTCCTAGCCTCGCACGCGTGTTACTAATCTTTGAAAATCTCTTATAAACTTATTTATGAAATAGTTAAAATATTGATAAACTTCATATCATCAAATCTATTTCGTAGAACATAAGATCTAGGCGTACATTTTTCAGACAGGTATAATACTATCTGTATTCTGTACTATCCACACTAATATTTTAAAAGGGAAAGTGTGACTGTCTGTATGTTTGTCTTTCTTTCACGGCAAAACGGAGCGACGAATTGACGTGATTTTTTAAGTGGAGATAGTTGAAGGGATGGAGATTAACATAGGCTACTTTTTGTCTCTTTTTTAACGCGAGCGAAGCCGCGGGCAAAAGCTACTCTAATATAAAACTGAAGAGTTTGTTTGGTTGCACTACAGTGCCGATTAAAAAAAAAACTTCTTGTGTAATACTATTGAGGAAGGCTATAATATAGCATCAAGTGTCGACCCACGGAGTTAGAACCAAACGTTCGGGTGCAACCGCGAGGACAGCCAGTGTAAATATAGAGATACCATTACCAAATTGTACTGCAACCGAATAAGGACGTGCTACATAAGCGCTAACGACATCATTCCCTACACTGTACTGTGGTCATTAAGAACAGTGCCAAATACCCATATCGGTCTCACTACCGTCATCTGTAGATCGTTGCTACGCTCTGCTAGTTGTCCTTTGCTCGTAGTATTGTGACCGCTCGGTGTGTATTTGTTTCATGTGTTTCTACCAGGAATACTGTTCTAGAGACCATTTCGAATATCAAAAAAAAGTACCCCTGTCTTTTGCCTGACTATGCTTTCACGCCTATAAAACCTTTTTTTTACTGCATCTAAAAACAATAGTTAATTAATTTTTAAAATAAGACGTTAACTGGATAGTGAAAACCTAAATTGAAACATTGTACTGTTTCGGCTAAGATAATTCAAAATGTAACCTTTTTGGAAAGATAGTAGGCAAAATAATAAAACATACTGGGCGCGGTTGTTATGAAAATCTTATAAAAGCTGTAAAAACTAATGGCATTTTCACATTTTTTTATAGGTACTGACCAGTTAAGTTAATTGAATAATGAAACCTATTTTTTTTTTCTTTTCTGATATGAGGTTAAAAAAGGCTTCTACCAATCGAATCGGGTCTTCATCTACTTTGTAATACAGTATAGCCATAAACGATTTTAAATTACTTTACGACAAAAAACTATTAAAAAAGAAACTAAGCTCTTTAGAAAATCTACGCAATACAATAAAAAATAATTTGATTTTATATTAGAATTTGTTGTCAGAGAAATAAAACATTTTAAGGAAAATTAATTTTACGACACTTACCCAAGCATTAAAATGGTGATCCCTAGCAGCAGCCGGAATTAATCGGGACAGACAGGAGATGAAATAAAAAGGTTTTTAACAATCGTAATAAATTTACCCTTGTTTGTGAAAAAAATAAATTGTACACAGATGTTTCGTTTAACATATTTAGATTTACTAAAGTATTTTAAAAACATAGAAATAAGTGCTTTTGGGCTCATCTTTTTATAAGTTAATATTTAAGGCAAAAATAGATATCCAATTTTACACAAACGCATACATACTAATATCCATACTAATATTATAAAAGGGAAAGTGTGTCTGTCTGTCATAAATGTGTCAAAAGAATAAAGCAGAACGCTTAAACTGACTGATAAGAGTAACTCTTTTTTATACAATAATAAATATTTATACAGATTTAAGTATAAAATAAAATGACACGGTTTTCAGCTGCGCTGCGTGACGCGGGTGCGATTCCCGCACACAACAAACATTTATATGGTCTACACGTTGTTCTAAGTTTGATTATTTGTGTAAATGAGTTTGTATATTCGTAAAGTCTAAACATACGATTCCGGAGATGTAGACATTTCTAAGGTGAGGCAACATTTTATTTAAAAATAAAGTCACAAAGTTCATTATCGTTAAATTTTCAAATACAACAGTCGGTTCTGCCCATTCACATTAGAATATCCGTCCAGTCACTGATTCTCATAGCTTTGGGACTTGAAGCCTTATGTGGCCTGTTTTAGCTTCGTCATGACTTCTCTATTGTGGCACAACGTTTTCACGCCGTTGCAAAGTTGCAAGTTATGATTGATTCCTAAGTTTAGCCCGAAATTCGTTTTCGTCTTTCGTTGAGAGAAAAATTGAGATAAATAAACAACGTGTTACAGACACTGGCGTAAGTATATTACATCATGTGAATGCAAACAAAATTCAAGTGTAAATAGTTATTTTTGTGACATCCTGAAAATGAAAAATGAACGTGTTGTGATTCCGACAACAACACAGATAAAAAATGTTTTAATTAGGCACATCGTTTGTTATCATAATCAATATATATAAAATGGTAAACTGACTTACTGATTGACTGACTGTTGATATACCAACCTTTGATATCTACACATAGCCCAAAATGCTGGTCCTAGAGACAAAGAACTTGGAGTGTGTGTTCTTTGTAATGAATAAGTAACCAATAAGAAATGATTTTTGGAAATTTAAACCCTCGTAGGCGCTGGGCTGCGGACGGCGAGTGATGGGTAGCTCGCCGCCCGGCTAGGACCAGGCCCGCGTCGACGGCGCGTTAGTGTGCCACGCGCGCCTCAAAGAGAAGTCAGCACGAGAAGGGGCCCAACAGGGCCAACGCCTGCCGGGGTTGCGGAATGCTTATAATAGTTACCGTGACCCCGGAACATAAAGGGCAACCGAAGGAACATGAGCGGGTTTTAGTCAGTAAAAGTCTGACACACCCTCCCGCCCTGCCCAGGACGGGAGCAGTCATTGGATGATTTCCCACTCACCAAAAAAAAAGGGTAAAATAGAAGACGGAAGTTTCAGGCCAGTTCCCTCTACAAAACCTATCTAAATATTTATAAGAAACTAGAACACCCGCGTTATGTTTTATGTTAGGTCTTTGTTTACTGCTTCGCTCTTGTGGGACCTGCAGCATGATGTTATGGAGCCTTTGTGATAGACCGATGTACTTACAAGCTACATATATTACAGTAAAACAACAAAACGCTTTCAATAGTTTTTGCGTGAAAGAGGACCAAACACCTTATTCGAAAGTTATTTGTTTTTTTAATAAGGATATGACACAGAGTTTCAGCATTGTTATGGTGAAATACGCCCCAATATGACAGTCATTAAAAGTTATTTCTATCAATGTAATTGTATTCGATGTCCGAGGTATTCCGACGGGGCTCCGCAACTCCATTCAATTGTCGTGTATATGTAATTAAACGATATAGTATGGTCGTTGGCAAGTCTCTCAGGAGCTTGTAACGAGTCGCCGGCGCCCCTCGACGCCGCTTCACTTACATTGTTGCTTCATTCTCAATTCTAGTTGGAACATAATTCTGCAGAATAATATCGCCCGCTTAATTGTTAACTTTGTTGTACAATTTAGTTGACTGCTTTAGTAAAATATTTGATTATAATTATATTCTATTAAGGCTGGCTGATAAGATATATGGTAATCCATACTCCCTAGAAAGTATCAAAAGTTTTCATATAAAAAAGAACTCGCCTTTAAAGTCTGAACTAACAACGGTTATGTAAGAACAAAAAACAATGTATACATAGCGAGTACAAAATTCACAATATACTACTGTCTTTTAGAGAGAATATGTTTATGGAGCTTTTCTCTTTCACGTGAAAATTGAGTTCAGAGCTTAAACGTTACTCTCTGTAGCATCCTACTAGTATTTTACATACGACCAACATTTTACGGACCAAAAGCGCATCGCAAGTTCTTTGTCGAGAAAATTAAAATTGTGAGCTATGTGTGGCCGGCAGGAAGGGTAGCTGTGCCCGGGGCCCAATAAGAATAACGGTGATAGAGAGGCTGTAATGAAGAGTACTCAAAGGCGGCATCGGTCGGTCGCGAGCCCGGCCGACCGGCGGCCGGGCTACATCGGCGATGCACCGAACAACCCTTAATTGAATAGCCCGGCCGGGGGCTAATCAGGGCTCAGCTGAGCGGTGCAGGCGCGGGCGGCAGGGCGCGCGGCGTGCGGGGGGCGCAGGCCGGAGCCACGCGGGCTGGCCGCGCCCCCTGCGCGCGCCGCTCTGCCCGGGAGCTCATTCAAGTAGCGAGCGCGCCCCGTGCCAGCCGCCACCCTCAGGTATGTCCATTTTGCTTTTGGTGTTTGCACGTTACGTACGTATCGCGCGCGCTCCGCGAGTGTCAGTCGTGCAGTGAGTGAACCGTGCCGCTGCCGCGTCGCTCCCGAGCCGCCGCCGCCACCAGGTAGGTTGCATGAAGCACCGCCACGCATTCAAGCCTGTGCCTACACACTAAATTACGCGTTTATTTGATTAAATGTGCCTCTGTTAACTTTCTCCGACACTTATTTCCGTGACGCGAAGTAATTAGAAGTGAAAAACTACCGGCGTGTTAAAATTGATAAGACTTTAAAGTAATAAAATTTTAATTAAACAACGTTCGGGTTTGAAGTCTTTTATAAATCACCAAAATTAATTTCACTTTTCCAATTACCTTAGTCAAAAAAATCTTCATATGAATCCTCGAGATAGTTGAGGCCCTTCGGTCTAAACTCGCGATTCTAACTGTATCGTCACTTTGCTTTCTGTGTCGCATGTCTTGCAGAATGTCAGCTTTAAATGTTCTACGTTTATCTGAATTTTAATTAACTCATAAATGATGGCTTTAATAATTACTCCATAATTGCAATATCTCTATTAAAATTTTGATAATCTTTCAAGGGTTTGCCATCTCGACTAGTAATTAAAATTCAGAATTAATGTCGTATCTATTAAAGGTTGTATTGTTATGATAAATTTCTTCAGATCAGCATTTTCCAGATATTTATCTTAGGGTTCCTCTCGTTTCGTTTCGGTGACGTGGCTCTTCGTCCATATGGGAGGCTGGAGATCAAATAGTGGAGATACTTCTGAGTCTGTGATAAGTGTCTACTTCGTCGATTATTGTTCGTTTTTCCAAAATATTCTTCGTCTTTAGGAGTTGTTCGAGGGTGTCTTAATGCCACTGAAAATAAGTTACCTTGACTTCTTTAAATGCTTAAATGCTAATAAATCTGAGCAGCGATTGCACCCTTATTATATTAAAAAGCTCGCGCTATGTTGTACCGTTCACAGTTCCAATCTGTTCATCTTTCTATCGCATCTTAACATTCAGTCGTAGTGCTTCCATATTGCGGAAACATTTCTCAAAGGGTCAGGCCGAGGTGGCAGTACACTCACATCCTCGCATTCCTTCTGAGCGCAATAATTTGCTCACAAACCGGAACCCTCCTCACGTAGGCTGTACTACTTATAGCTGTAGGGTTGGCGAGATGTCGGGAGGGTTGGAGATGTAGTAACTGAGGGCGAAGACTTTCACTGGCGCCGCCACTTCACCTTGTCGGCTGGCGCTGTGCCAGCCTCCACTCCCCCCCCTCCCCCCCGGGGCCCGTGCGGCACCCGCGCTCGCGCCGGCCCCTCGACAGCCACCCTCGATCCCTGGCATATCCGACTTACGATACGAACCACGCATTTTATGCTAAACTTTACGTTGCTGCTGTATTTTATTACGTCGGCTTTTTACGTCTACGTCACGTAATGAACAAGTACTATACCTACCGAAAATGTCATTAACTGTCCATACAAAGGCTGACGCAATTATATTAAATTACATTTCGATTTCACGGTTATTACCAAATGTACACAAACTTTCTTATCTGACACAATTAGTTTAATTGGTCGTTAACACACGGAAGTTCAAAATTAATGCAAAATCGACGAATGGTACAAACAATATGTGAAAATCCTTCTTCGCAATGCGTTCGGTAGTATTAACAATACTACGACATATATGTTTCAGTTAAAACTTAATAACTCCACTTATCATTGATAGCATGGCTACGAGCGTAAAGGGCAATAAATCGTGGTAGGTAATAATAATTATCGATAATGTTAGCTCGTAGCGCGTAGCCCCGTAGCCCCGTAGAGCGTAGCAGTCGCTACGATATCGGCGCCGTAGACGCCCGCCCGCCGCGCCATGGCCATAACCGCCTAGATCGCGCTCGAGATTGCCCACCGGTGCAATTTATCACTATAACGCGCACCTGATTACCATAATATATAAAATTAACACAAATAATTGGTATGATAAATTATACTAACTTTATGAAAATAAATTTAAACTTAAGTTAAAATTGTACAAGAATGAATAATTGTTAAATTTTAAAATTGTTTTTTTTTTCTGTAATATGTTTTGACGCACAGTTTTTTTTTAGTTTTAAATCTTAAACGAAGCGTTACTTTTTAAAATCATGAATAAGGAGTAAACACGTGCGAGAGAGAAATTAAAAATAAGTAACCATTAAATTGTTGTTTGGATTTCTTCAAATATAGAAACAGCCCGTACGTATGTTACTGTTATACTTTCGAAAACACACTAATTGAAGAACTTGACAAGGACTCTAACAAAAAAAGAAACATAATATTTCAATAAAATGAGATTCAGTGCACTACCCATTTGACGGAATATTTATTGTTCGACAGTACCTTTGTACTTATTAGGTATACATACCTACAGGTGTTATACTATATACTGTAATATACCACTGTTCCAGTTTTTCTACGTACTATTCTACATGCATATTCAGAAATATTAGGCAACTCATTTTTTTCTCACTCGTATTTTAATAATAGTTACTTGACCTAACCTATTTATAAAGGCCGAATCTAAACAGTTTGAAGTTTCGTAGGCTTTTATATTAAAAGTATTCAGTAATCGAACTCAAAGTCCGTCTTCAAAAATATGTCCGCGAGGGACCATATATCCTTTAACATATACCCTTTTTTTTATTAAAATTTATGGGCTTGCTCTTGGTCCCAGAGTTAGTCCGAGGGCATAGACGGAGCCTACGATGGAGCGAGCTCACCCAAAAGATGCCTATGCACTCGTCTCTTGAATACATCCGGGTTATATGATTTTGGAAACACAGACGGCGACATTAGAATATTTTCTGATCTTAATACTCAAAGTATAACAATATAATTCTTTATTTCTCTTCACAATGAAAAGACATTCTATTTTCACTTTCACATAAAATTTGTTTACATTTTTGCAATGTGAGAAGCTGGTGTCTGTGTTAGGCGAAAGTATATTATGGAAAATAATTCAAACTATTGATTATCTTGTACCGTCTATCGATATCGACACTAGATAGACAAGTTATCGGAGGTCACTGGTCACCTATATATAAAGAGGTGGGTACCTCCTATCAGTGATTTATCGAGTTTTTTATGATTTGAATAATTATCTGTAACAACCACGCTTAACAAAAGTAACGATGACACAATATTGTATTTTAATGCCTTTACTAATAATCACTGTGTAAAGTTATGCAATGAATAAAGCCTGTGTAACTATACATTTTTTGACGTATAAACCTGTCATAACTTTATGCAGCGTTTATTAGTAAGGCGCTAAGAATAAACAAAATAATTTTATTATAGATTTACGAGTATATTCAAATTAATTTACAATTACAATAACTTAGTTCATTAAAACCGAATAAATATTAATATATAATTTTGTAAACGGTCTACCTTAAAATAAAGAATAGAAAAGTCGACATGATTACTAGAACTGGTAGAACAATCAACGTTTACCTTACTTACGAAATAGCAATTTAAGAAAAGTGTACCTAGTAGATAACAAAAAGAAATTGTTAATATGCCACCCAATGAATTAAACAATCTTTATAAAATGTCCACTGCCCATTCTGTCACCTAGGCCGAGATTGAAACGTTACTTAGTTCTTGTTTTAGTTACTTAGCTATTTATTACTTAGTTCGTATTCTCGTCTTTTTATTTTACCATTCTATTGTTTCACAAAATGATAGCGCTTATATAGGTACTGTGAAGCTTGAAAAAACCTCCGAAATCAACCGATTCAGATTACTGTGGTCTTGAAGAAGTTATTAAACTTTTATGTAATTTATATATTACTTAAACTTTCATGTATATAGTACTAGCTTTTGCCCGCGGCTTCGCTCGCGTTAGAAAGAGACAAAAAGTAGCCTATGTTACTCTCCATCCCTTCAACTATCTCCACTTAAAAAATCACGTCAATTCGTCCCTCCGTTTTGCCGTGAAAGAAAGACAAACATACAGACAGACAGACACACTTTCACATTTATAATATTAGTATGGATTTAAAATACTTCTAACAGATATTAGTTAAATTGAAATTCTGATAGACATTGACATGCTATAAGACATTGGCACGAAAATGTGAACGTAAAGTATTACAATTTATCTCCCGTTTAGAATCCTACGGAAGTTTATAAACTTCCTAGTAGATTGATAAACTTACGGATCTTGTTATTTTCCGGTGACATATATATCTATCAACAACAAACCAATAATAAAATTCAAATAAATATTTGTGTGTAGTATTAAAGTTAAACCCCTGCGTGTTAAGACTAAACTCATTCAACTTTACGTAGTTAAATAAAATAGAGAAAACCAACACTTATTAAAAATAAAAATATAAATCAGGCGTCTGCGCATAAAAAAAAGAATTATTTCAACACGTCACAGCTATCTTTTGCTTGTTACATTGTCGTGAATAAAATCGTTTCTATTCTTAAGTGAAAGCGTAACAGAGTGACAAAAAAAAAGATAGACATGAAGCAATGTTTATAAAACCTTAAGCTTTTGTTTATTTAATCACGCTAATATCGGGAACTACTAGTCATTAAAACATTTTTTTGTATATGAAAGCCAGATTTATAAGGAACTAGCTTCTGCCCGCGGCTTCGCTCGCGTTAGAAAGAGACAAAAAGTAGCCTATGTTACTCTCCATCCCTTCAACTATCTCCACTTAAAAAATCACGTCAATTCGTCGCTCCGTTTTGCCGTGAAAGAAAGACAAACATACAGACAGACAGACACACTTTCCCATTTATAATATTAGTATGGATAGTATGTGTTATAAATATGACATCACACTGAAGCCTACGGAAAATAGAAGTGGATATTCTATCATTTTGAATTAAAGCAGTAAAACAAGGATCTTAGTGTTTCTTTTCTTTGTTAGTATAATTCATTAGTCGCTCTATGACCATTCATGTCAAAATAACACAATACCATACATACTATATTAAAAAAATATAAAAAACAACGACAGCTGATCATAATAAGGCAATGCGATCGATAGTGATACACGATAGTACCCACTGAGGGTGGCCGCCGCGTTATCAACGTTATCATTGCTTTTCAATCGCCGAACACTCGATTAGATAGCACCCCACGCACTTAAACTGTTGTTAACTCTATATCGGGTGACTCAGATTTTAACATAGCTTTAAAGCTTTTTAACACCTGCTCAATACATTAAATTTTGTTTTAGTATTAGACTTGCAACGAAATTTTCGGTATTTGGCTGCTTTTGTTACCTATATTCTTCTAAACAACGTAGTATATTTTACAAAAATATATTTCTCATAAAATAATTTTAAAGGTAGTCATAGAACATCAAACTTCAAGTTACACAACTGAACAAAGTCTTTGCTTTTAAATTATTAACCGACTTCAAAAAAAAAGTAGGTTCTCTGTTTGACCTGTATGTATGTATGTATGTATGTATGTATGTTTGTCCGCGAATATCTTGCGTTTGGCTGAACCGATTTTGATGCGGTTTTCAGAAAAGTGTTCGTTACATTCTAGGGAAGGTTTTAGTATATAACACTAATGGGTATCCCGTGACGTTGCCTGCATAGATCCTGTTTTGCTTTCTGGGTTGTAGATTTTTAAAGACGATTGTATGTTGGACTCTATCTAAAAAGTAAATAAAAAAGTAAAAAATAAAAAGCTTTTTTTTAAAAAAAGATAACCGACTTCAAAAACTAAAAGCTCAAAAATAACTAATTCCGAAGTCGGTGGCTTCTCCTCTGCCGGTCGATTTGTGTTGCCACCGACTTCGGAAATAGTTATTTTTGAGCTTTTAGTTTTTGAAGTCGGTTATCTTTTTTTTAAAAAAAGCTTTTTTTTAAATCTAAATTTCTCGTTTGTTCTAATGTAAATACAAAAAAAAAATTCGTCGAAACAAGTCTTTGTTTTTTTAATATACGGATGTTATAGATAAATGCTTAGTGAACATTTGGATATTCGACCAAGAAGCTTTGAGAATATTCGGTAGTCGGCGTATGGCTGAATATACTATTCGTCGCAAGGCTAATTAATACGTTTCACGTTTTAGTAGAGTATATAACTTTCTTCTAGTAAAATTTATTGCCTTGCCTCGAAACTTTTAACAAATAAGTAATACAGAAAGTCGGAAACGACGACTCTGACTCTGATTGCAAATAAACACTCACAAACATTGTCATGAGATGTGGTTCTTTACTGGTTTACGGTGAAGTTAAAATTAAATCACATCTGATCAAAAACATTGCGGTCAAATTAGTTAATAATAATATCATACGAAATTCATATCAAAAACATACAAAATTCATGAGATTGGTAAAGCAGAACCGTGCAGCCGGCTAGCCCGTCGCGTGACAGGCACCGTCGCACGCGCCGCGACATATGCACGGACCTATCAATTTGATCCGCGCCCGCGCAGCTGCGTACAACGACCCCACGCTATACTTCAATAGCACAACGGTCGAGTAAAAAACACCCCATATTTTGGATGATTAATCCAACCCGCTTTGTCTAGGATTATAACTCTGATGCATTATTCGCACGCGCAACCTATCTGCATATTTAATAGAGTGCATTAAAACATAGCTATTGTGTCCTGTTTCTGACATATGCAACCGGCCTCTGATGCGTGTAATCCAGCAACCGGTTCGAAAGTAAAAAGCTTGTAATTATTATTTTAAATAGTCATATTTTTACATCTATGCGATTTTACGAGAAACAAATAATACGAATAAAAATTTGTTTTTTTTATATTCTTAAAACTTTGCACAAAACACTTTCTTAAATGCGTTCCTTTGAATTGATTAGTTTTGTTGTAAATCGATACGCTCACGTGATTCACAAATTCAATCAAAGCTATAATTTCACACTTGGGCTCGACATGGGGAGCCATAACGACGCCCATTAACGGCTCTGTCGCCTAGTTAATAATAATGGCTGATACTCACACAAGTCTCGCTCACAAAAAGTCTCGGATCGGCAAACAATCGAATAGGAACAATGAAAGTCGTGAATCAAACAATCGATCGAAGCCGAAAGTTGCCGCGACAGCTGCGCGGGGTGGGCCGCTCTGGAAATGATGACAGGGCCCATCTCCCACGGTCCCCTTCTCCTTTAAATTATTGTCCAAAATTCACGACTAGCATTAGAATAGTCCAGAGACCAGTTCGAAAGTTTTTAGACCCCACAAACTTGTTTTGCGGTACATTGAAATGTTTTAGAGAGTTCAATATTATTTGAATAGCGAATTCATTTCTGTAACCTTTAACATTAGTGTTGGCCTTTCAATTAAGTTACACTGGGTATGTATACTTGTCTCTAGGCTATATCCGACAATAGGGAAGCCGTAATAAGTCATGTCAACTACTCTACTGACTGAATAGGTTTTGGTAAACGGACCATGAGGAATGATAGCGGTGTTTGAAGACTTATTGGATATCGGGAACCGAGTAACAGTGATAGAATATTCGATTACTATGGTATTATTGTGGCATTTGTGATTTCGCTGACAATTTTCATCAAAGTACGTATGTCGTTTATTATGTTACAGTTTATTTCGAATGTTCCCCGTGGTAACTCACGCAAGACGTGATAAAGTCTTGCCTATGTGTTGTAGTTACTGCATGTTTGGTGTTTAGAAATATAATAATAGTCAGAAATATACCTTCTCTGTATGAGAGAGGTTTTTGTTAGTATTTCGTTCTGCTACTAAAGCTGAACATATTATTTATGATGACACATGGTGTATAGTCATGAGTCACGACTAATATTCTAAGGAACCCTTCAACTTAACTAAATATGGGATCATTATAGTCATCAGTTTTATTTATAAGTTTTACCACGAAACTGGAAGGGTGAAGACTAGTGCTCTATGGTAGGCCTCCCTGGACACGGCAAAGGAATTCCCCGTATGTGTTTATGGAAATAGTCTCCTAGCGACCAGTCAAATGACTCCACAGTAGATTTATAAACATTAATGGATGGTCGAAAATCGACTATAATTATTTCCTTTTTTGAGCAATCTGAAATGAAACTTTGACTATAGCAAACTTCAAATTCCTGCCAACGCACGATATCCTCAAAGAAGAGATACAAACTTCTTGATTAGATTTTATAAATTTTATAGAATAAAAGTTTTCCATTAAACTAGTTTCATAATCCAACATCGTTCATAAGTCAAACCATATGCCTTGTCGTGTTAATCTTTATTATTAATTCACCAAACAATTTGTTTGTTTGCTAAACACAAACTCTTAAAAATGTATAGAAACAAACCGTGCTTGTTTACTTATTGACTGTGCGCTTGAAAAAGAAACACTGTTTTAGTGTTCTTAAAAAAACTTATAACATTTAACATTGCTATGACACACGACACGGCAAAGACAGTTTACTGAATATATCGTTTTTATTTGGCTTCATTGCTGACATCATTACATTCATACACACATACAGAATACAAAGACATTGATCAAAACTGTAATCTATCCCTAAAGTAACCTATCCTCCTATTAGTTCCAAATACTAATCACTTCCCCAAAAAGAAGAGATACACCCTCAATTTGAAAATAACCCTCATATCAAATTGCCACCCAATAAAATACGTACATGTCCCATCTATTTTTAATACAAAATTGTATGGAACCCTTTTGTTATAACTGAACGACCTTAGCACACTTTAGAGCAAGTTTTTATGTGAATAATAACGGTTTGGCAGCGGAGGGGTGAAGTTGCGTGGCGGGGACGTTGACCCTACCTTTCAGTTTTAGAGTACGCGATCAAATTTTAATCGGTTAATGGATGCCCAAAGAGGACTGTGCGATTGTACCGTAATGGAACATGTCATTGAAACATTCAGCGCACACCGGTTTATTAGTTATTAATTATTGTTAATTGATTCATTAATTTATTTATTAAAAAAAAATTTAGCTCGGAATTAGTTATGTATTTTAAAAACCATCTTCATGATAAATCGAGGTTGCCGCAATGCCCACCAATATGCATGTAGCAGCCGGCAAAGCAAGTTAAACCGTAGGCACTTTTTACAGAAAGTCATATCTGTCGTTGAAAAGAACTTTTATAGTCTTAGGACCTTAACCTTTATTGGAAAATAAATGAATTCAGAAAAAAAACAAGGAAAAATTATAGTGATTTTCTACGCGTCTTATACTTGAATTTCTGCGCATCATTTGAGATAAATATTGTACAAACCAAGTAGATTTGACTAGATCTAGACATTTGTAGACTCATGTATGTGTGACTCATTCATAAACCGCCTATTACACTATTTCGAGACATTAAAGATGTATATGATGTATAAAGTATTTTCGACCTACACCAATTAAAACCAGACCAAATGTTCTATGTTTACCTTCTATTACCCACAACGGCTTTTATTTTCATATACTTACCTAATGATCGTGAAAACCCGAAACAAATTCGAACAACTCACCTCACCGACTAAATTGAACCAACAATTTAGTCTAACTTAAACAAAACGAAATCGCAATGTTAGAAAAAGGCTACAATTTCGTGGTTATAATTTACGGCTACAATTTTCACAGGCTATTTCCTCGTCAATTTAGCGGCTATACGTAAATAAGGCGTCGGTGCTGAGTGGTGATTACATAGCCGTGTCATTTAACTGACGCAGGAGGGTCGCGAGAGGGAAGCCCCTCGAAAACTTCCGCTACGATGACGTCGCTAAGTACCTCCCGTGAGCCACTAGCTAGATCATTGTCCTTAACTATTTTAAGTGCAATGAAAAGTTAAAGACGTGTTTTTCTTTTTTTCGGCAACATAAGACTCAATTTGGTGTTAGTGATGTTTAATTTTTGCTATTTTAAGACATATTTCGTCATTAATAAGAAGTAATAACCATCATTCATGATTTCTGTGGTACTGCCGTTTGATATTAAATGACATTATGGGAGTAGTGTTGTAATCATTCGGTAAAAAAAATCTCTTTATCTATTTTAGTGGTATGGAAAAATAAAGATGTGTTTTTCTTTTTTCCGACAACATTTAACTCAATTTAGCGTTGAAGTTGTTCGTCATTATTAGGAAGTAGTTTTAAAGTAACCATTACATTTTATTGTTTTTTTTTTGCCATTTCTCCTATTCCGTGACATTATTGGACCAATGTCGAGATCGAGATCAAAAGCTTTACCACTTTACCTAAATTCATCAATAATATAAGATATAATTTGCACATAATCAATCTACAACCACGTAGTAGGTTGCAGAATTTGCCGACCACCAGTTTACTAAATGACTAGGCTATCTTTCTTTCATAATACCTTACCTAGTCCATAAAAACTTTGTTAATTACCTACTAACTTCACAAAATCAGGCCTAAGCGTTTATGAATAAGGGGTGGCAGGTGGTAGGGAGGTCCAATGTTTACATTCCTTCACCATGGTGAGTGCAGTGTTATAACTCAGGTCTGACCAGCGACGGCCGCCACTTTCCGTAGGGGAACGCCGATCAATCAAAACTACTATTAGTAGCTACGCGTGATGCCGCCCACCTTTCACGACTTTTACGTGTTTATACCCTTCGTTTGAAAGGTGTTGTGGTAATGTTCAAAATGAATTAGGTTTTCTTATTGTTGAAACGTTTGTAATTATGTCGTTCAGTTGTGATTTCTTGAGGCTATTGGTTGTCATTTTTGTTTTGGGTTTACTGACCTCGTAGCAGAGATATCACGGATCATATGTCTGTAGGATTGAGAATCGGTTATCTCGTCTTATTGACCATATTGAATTAGAAACTCCAAACACAAAAAAGAACGTTTTAGTCGCATTACATTTCATTCGAGCATTTTCCCAAGTTTGACAACCCACCTAACCCGGTACAGTAAGTCGTCATACTAAAATTCCATTCTCAATAAATACATAAACGATCACCAAACCTTGTTGACAGTACAAGTTTACAGACAATCAGTTCAAGGTCTGCCAAGTGATTGATGTGCTCGTATTCGTTCGCCTCCGACTGACGTGGCCAGGCGTGAGTCGCGCCGCGGTTGGCACCGCCAGCTTACCGTACTCCTTCGTAACAAGTCTCACTCCCCCTTCTTTTATTAGCTAGCCTAATAGTCCTTAGTCACATTACATTTGTGCCCGATGTTTTTAGTATATTGGTGTGTATTTTTGTCACGCTTTTGTTTATATCAATTGGTTATGAATGTAACGATGTGCTAAACAATAATAGTAAAAGAATAAATCGTTCAGGCGTAACATTTAACATATCACCGTTGACTGTTACGTAATAAGCACTAATTTTCTAATAGACACATCTATTAATACTCATATTTTTGAGCTGTCAAAATGCAATTTCCCTATGAGAATAGCAATTTTTCTGTCACATCAGTTATTTCTTTTTGGCATCATTTATTTATATATTGGTCAACGATGTTTATTCTTAAATATAACTTCAAACAAAACCTACTTCAACTCACATACCACCTCAATTTCACATTTGGACAATTCGTATAATTTTTCTTTCGTCGACTATATTCGAATTTCTAAGTAAATGATCAACATTCATGCACTTAAAAAAACTCCATCAAAATTCAATACTTGAGCATCAATCTTCTGCTGACGTCAACGTAAATGCGAGAAGGTCAAGTTAGTATATTGAAACGTTAACGAAGTGGTGACATTTTATGCATTTTTCATGTCTTTCAGCAAATGATTAACTATTACGTTATTTGTAACTATTACTTGGAAAACCCCAAAAAGTTGAGAATAAATAGTTAAAATTATATTTGTGTCAGTTATTTAGTTACCTAGAAGCTCTGTCTAGTTTGGTATTAGATGGCAGTGTTATGTCCCAGTATTTATTTCTTTTCATTACGTTTTATAAATTAGCTATCCTGATGGTTATTATTATCTTTTAGAAATGTCTTGTATGCCTTTTTTTTTTGGGGAGTGGGAATTCATCAAATGACTGCTCCCGTCCTGGGTGCGTTGGGAGGGCGTGTCAGACTTTTACTGACTAAAACCTTCTTCTTCCTTCGGTTGGCCTTTATGTTCCGGGGTCGCGGTAACTATTAGAAACATTCCGCAACCCCGGCAGGGGTCTTGTATGCCTGCAATATCCGTTTTTACTAACATAGATCCTTTTGTTTTAATTAAGACATTGACTTAATTCGTAGTCCCAACACCATAACTTCTTATTACTCCCTTTCTCATTCTCTTCTTCGTTATAATACCAGCTTCTTATCTACATGCAGTGTTTTAATTTCTTCACAATGCAATACATTTTGTAAGTTAAATTCACATCAGAAATGTGAACGACCCTGCAAGTTGAGATGTTATCAGCCGATCGATATATGATTAATGACACGACTGAATGCTATCACAACATAACGTGCGGACTATTTTTGTCTTTACCTTTATTGTTTCTATATGGTAACGTTTAGTGCAACTTTCGACTCTACCCCCGACTTGATACAAGAGATCGATATCACATGATCAGAACTGATATGCTCAAAATTAACTTTCTTCAGCTAATTTATCTTAAGGCAATCAATATTAAACAAGATTTCGTAAGTTTTAATACTTCAATTTCTTCTACTTTTAGCGAAAACTTGTTTGTCTGGAATATCTCCTATTCGAATAGTACAGTGTTTTGTACTTATTGTTCCTACTTAGTATGTGTTGGCAATATTTGTCAGTTTTTGTAATTGTAACTGTTTACGATCTATATTGTTGTATAAATATCTTTTGATTATTTTATTTAAACCAGCATATGTAGGTTTCCAATAATAAAAACGTGAACGTAGATTTTCAAAATTTTCATGGGCACTGAAGTTATCACATATAAGATGTCTATCGCGTTTTTTACAAATTATTAAAGAATATGTAGGTGTACTATATGACCGAACAATATCAAAATGACGAACTGGGTATGTATTTGTAGAAAGAGGGACGCCTCCTGACACCCTCCGAAAACGTTTCCATTGTAGGTCTGTACGACAATAAAAATACATCACGAAATCTGGGTGTTTTATGCCCATAATATCTAGATAATTACACCATAATTTATACACAAAAAGCGTTCTAGTAAGAACTGGTTACTATGAATGATGACAATTGCACCTAGTGTTGAGGAGGGATACTTTAACTATCCCGCTCCCCTCGGCGGGACGAAGGGTCGCCAGCTGCATGCCGCGGCCATTGTGCCGTGCACAATGCACCCTCGATCTATGAGCGATGCCATTGCGCACAGAATGCAACTACCACTGAGTATCTATCGAGTAGCGTTTCGATGGAGAGATTGAGCATGTATCAAAGTGTTGTGTTAATCTGAAAGTACTAAAAATCAATACATACATAACACAAAGTCGCTCCTCGCTGTCTCTACACGTGGTGCTTAAATTTTTAAAACTACGCAATGGATTTTGACTTGATTTTTTTAATCGATAGAATTACTTAAGAGGAAGGTTTATGTGTATGATAGATACACATAAACCATAGTGTTACAGTAAAGAAAATCAGAGATTTTTAAAGATTTGTAACACATGTGCGAAGCTGTGGGACGCTAGTATTATATAAAATGATAGTGCAATTTTTCCGATGTAATTTTGTGTGTTGTGATTGTTTTCTTTTCAAGTAATTGTTTCTGTGTCCTCTATTGTCTGTAAGCTAGACAACAGTCTATAAGAAGATTTCAAAATACTGTTAATAACTACTCAAAAACGTCAACTTTGTATACATTCAAAATTTTCCAAGATTGTTATCGTTTGAAGTGGGACTAATGTAGCTTGTAAACTGTTTACCGAATATTATTTACATGATATTAGTTCACTTGATCACCCCCTCCCACAGACCTTCATTGGTTCAGATTTCATTAGACCCCCCACAACTCGTTTGGGGATGTTTAATGAGTTAGAAGCGGTGGAGGCGTCGTTAAGCTAAAAGGTCAAGGACAAGGTCAAAGGATACGAACAAACATAATCATTTTATTATGTAATAAAATTTATTATGCGATGTTTTTGTGCAAACGAGAAAATGGGAAATGCTCTTTCCTTCAGTATATATCTACAAGTTTTATATTCGCAGTCTTATTTGTATGCGCTTCGGCTTGAAAATTATTTATTTTTATGTAACTATCTATGTTCCTATGTGTTTTCTCCTGTTAGACATAATTTTCATATTTTATTGCGAATTAGTTTTAGACGCCTCTTTAAAAACGAATAGCAAAACACATACTGACAGTTTGCATTCAAAAACTGGTAGGCGCTTCGATTGGAGTTGTTCGCCAAGAAGTTCGACGAAGACTTGAAGAAAGATAAAAGTATAAGAAGACAGCAGTCCTCCTCCTCGCGTTCACTGCCGTTGCCATTATGTGTTAATTAGAAATCATAAGGCACGCGGTGAATGCCAAGAGAGGACTTATTCGTCGAGCAAACGGCTGAAGACAGAACACATATTATTCAAGATCCGAAGATTGGAAATAAAGAACAGTGCTTGATTGTATTTTTTTCTTGATAATACGTGTATTTTCTAAAATGTGTTTGTATTTATTTCAGTTACAGTTTTTTTTTTTATTACCTATGGGCTTGCTCTTGGTCCCAGACTAGCCCGAGGGCATAGACGGGGCCTACGATGGAGCGAGCTCACCCAAAAGATGCCTATGATATACAGATGATTAAAGCAAGAAATACAATCCATACTAATATTATAAATGCGAAAGTAACTCTGTCTGTCTCTTCTTCACGCCTAAACCACAGAATGGATTTGAATGAAATTTGGTACAGATATAGTCTGGGACCCGAGAAAGGACTTAGGGTAGTTTTCATCCCGGAAATCCCCCGGGAACGGGAACTATTATTCCACGCGGACGAAGTCGCGGGCAAAAGCTAGTACTTAATAAGTACTAATGTGATCTATGCTATGTTCAGCATTCCATTAGAGAAATACGCCGAAAAGGCCGGGCTGATCTTAATGCACTGCAATGCACATTGTTATA
Organism: Athetis lepigone; assembly: GCA_033675125.1. NCBI lineage: Eukaryota > Metazoa > Arthropoda > Insecta > Lepidoptera > Noctuidae > Athetis > Athetis lepigone. The sequence continues at coordinate 5,679,315 of CM066233.1, read as the reverse complement.
AAATATTTTCCATTTAGGATGAACTGAACTACCAAACTCGACTGTCTTATTGCTCTCACAGAATCAATCAATCAACCGACCGTATTGTCCGTACAGTTGTGACTCCATCTAGTATTAAAGTCATTCATTACAATGAGAAATAGGCAAAATTGCTTACTCCTTACTATCTACATTTCAAGCGTTAAACTAACCAGCATATAATTTAAACGCGTTTACATTTTACCACAACACAATCTAGGTCAGTGTTTCATTGTTTTACTATACCTACGGATTGCATAATTTACACAATTCTACTCAATTAACATTCGCCTGAATTCGAACGGGTACAACAACAACTGACTACTGGAACCTTATCACCTTCGTAATCAATCAGATGGAGTTGTGAAGGAAATAGAATTACCTGCAAATGTTTAAAAAAACTGTTAGAAAATTTGTGACCATTTCATACTTGTGATCATTTCATGAAGTGGATAGGTTAGGTTAAAACATTTCTTGAAATGATACATTTTAAGATCTCACTACAACATAAATAAAAGTAATATATATAAAATAGTCAATAGTTGTGCAGGCTGACTGATTTGAATAAGTATAATTTATTGCTAAAAGCTTTAGACCTAGCTAGCTTTAAATGAATAGGTCGGAGGCCATGTCATGGCAGGGTCGGTCCATGTATGTATGCTTATAGATGCCAACCATAGTTTTTTGAAGTATAAGAATAGTATATTCAGCAAAGTAGATATGTATGCAGGGCCGACAGATATAACTAAAGTTTTCTCAATAACTTAAGCAGGGAACAGTTAGTTCTCGTAATAATTTTAATTTCATTTGAATACATCTATAGGTGTTAAAAGAAAAACTTAAATTTTATACAACGGCACTGCATACCTATCTACTTTGCTGACTGTACATTGCAAGAAAATGTATAATAATACTTTATTTTTACGAATTAAAGAATTGTTGCTAAGTATTGTGTCTGTACTTATATTTTACATAACGTAATTTACGAATGATTCAACCACTTTCTTCGTGCCTTTTACATGACATAAGACTAAAATCTGTTACAGATCTTTTTAATCAAATTATCAAACATGCGTTATGCTTATCAGCGATCTTTTTTAGATAATCCTAATTCAGTCAGGTACATAATACAATTGGAATATAATTGCATTTAGAATATGTTTTGATGCGATGATTGGAAGAGGAAGTAAGCTCAGTTAGAATTCCTAAATGGAAGCTATTACTAAGTTTCGTTAACCCGAGCTCTCTGTTCATTAATCCGTCTGTCTGTTTGTCACAAGGCACTATTGTCTTAAAATTTTAATTTTTCACAAAATTCGTCATGATTGTTGACACGAGCTTGGTCCATTCATATCTATATACACGGAAGTTAATATTGTTCCATTGTTATGAGAAGCTTCAACAAAATTATGTAGTACTTCTTTAAACGAACCCCAGAAATAGTAGTCCCCCTTGACAATAATTACATATTCTTTGAGAGATAGAACAAAAAATTCGTTCTCATGAAACGGGTTTTACCTAATAAAAACTTTGAGGAGTTACTTTATAAATTACTAGTGACCCGTCCCTGCTTAGCATGGATGTAACAAATCTTTAAAAATCTCGGTTGTTCTTTACTTTAATATGCATATTACACATTATAAACCTTCCTCTTAATTTCCTAAGAAATGTAACACTCATGCGAAGCTAATCTTATATATAAATTTTATTTATAATTCTCGTGTCACAATGTTAGTTACCTTACTCCTCCGAAACGGCTTTACCGATTTTTACCAAATCTTATATGCATATTCAGTAGGTCTGAGAATCGGCTACTATCTATTTTTCATACCCCTAAGTGATAAGGGTTGTTCACCCTGAACATTTTTAACGCGGGTGAAACCGCGGGAGGCAAATAGTAAGTACGTATATAAGTTTCCTGGTTACCATAACACAACCTGTGCTTAGCTTTTTTTTTTTTTTTTTTTTGGTGAGTGGGAAATCATCCAATGACTGCTCCCGTCCTGGGTGCGGCGGGAGGGTGTGTCAGACTCTTACTGACTAAAACCCACTCATGTTCCTTCGATTGCCTTTTATGTTCCAGGGTCACGGTAACAGTTATAAACATAACATTCCGCAACCCCGGAACCTGTGCTTAGCTTGGGATCAGATGACCGTGTGTAAGTTGTTCCTAGATATTTATTTATTATTCTTCCACAACATCTCGTCAATTGTAATTCTTTGACTGACTCACAGAAAAATTGTACAAAATATTATCAAGGAGGAATTTAACGGAAGAGACTAGAGAGCCATCACATCATGACTATGTAAAAGAGATTAGGCAGATATATTATATTAAAGTTTTTCCGATGTATGTTGTCTGACGAAATTTCATTATTAAATCCGTTCAGTTAATTTATTAATATGAATTAATTAAATTCAATTTTTAATTGGTGAGTGGGAAATCATCAAATGACTGCTCCCGTCCTGGGTGCGGCGGGAGGGCGTGTCAGACTTTTACTGACTAAAACCCACTCATGTTCCTTCGGTTGCCCTTAATGTTCCAGGGTCACGGTAAATATTATAAAATTCAAATATGACATCATACACAGATTAAACATTTTTTTCATCTTCTGTTTTTTTATTTATCTTTTGTTGATGGCTCTGGTACATCAAATTCCCTATCTTTAGAACACTTAGTTTAAAATTACTCTGATCTATATGGCTCCTCAATGGACCAATTCGCTATTCTTTGGGCTAAGACTTACCCAAAATTCTTTTAAAACATGTCATCAGCAATATTTACAGTTATTGTGATAGCATTTCAGTGTAATTTGATACCACGGTAATTTGACGTGACAACGTTTTTTAGGTCACTACTAAATACCTACCCATTGTGTAAAAAGTCGAAGTAGGTATTAAATTGATCCAAAGGAGTCATTTACATTAGATGATGGGCGATCAGATTACGTCAACACTGGGGTCCATTACTAAAATAATAATATGTATAAAATTACACAAAACCTGTATGCTATACAATGCTGCTGACCATTATGAATGAATAGTAATGAGGGTCCATAATGATTTTAATTACTAAATTGCTACTTACACCTTTTTTGGTCTTTGACAATATTTATCATGAAAAGATTAAACATAATTGAGAATTTAGGATTAATAAACGTATACATCCTCCAAACTACTAATTGCTTGTGATTAAACCGGTTTTTCCTTTGCCCGCCTTTTGTAGAGGTCACTCAAAGACCCATCTTCAAAGTCGAAAAATAGCAAGGTGACGTTATTAGGGGCAAAACCCTAAAACCATATCCATATTTTCATATCCGTGGCAGTGATTACATAACGTCGTGATAATGGTAAAGCAGATATCTCATGCACGAGGGTTGTGTAATAATGTGATTATTTTTACTCCCTGTCCGTGGTCTTTCTTGAGGAAATTTAGTCTAAGGTTTTCGATACTCAGCCTCAGGGACTCTATCTGTGTGAATAACAGACATTCACCCTGACCCCAGAAAATCCCAGACTACTATGTCTTATTAATTTGCTGTGGAGTAAGGAAGAACATATGCTTATTACCTGATACCTGAAAATCCAAGCAAAAGCAGCAATTAATATAAGTCTAAAATAATATTTTTCCTTAACTAGCGTGTTGATCAGCTCTCTTGCCTACTCTGTTGAAAAAGAGACCTTTGCACTACAGGGAGTAGGCTGAAATTACTACGTGTTATACGATTGCGTAATGGCAAGAATATGTCAGTATACCTTCAAGAAACGTTCTCACATAATTCTCAGTGCAAGTTCCAGGGTCACATATTGATAGCACAGTTGGAATGAACACAATATGTTTGCATTCCTTACGCCTGTTTCAATTGTCGTTTAGTATTTACAAGTGCATGAAGTTACTACATGAATTAATCATTTTAGTATAAATAGAAGGAAAATATGCGGTGGAAGGGAAACTTGGATCCAATTATTGTGTACTTGTCCGAAGGAGACTGGGACTGAAAATGGTTCAATAATGTCTGGCGCAGACCGCTTCCACGAGTGCGCAACATCTCTTATGTCTCCATAATGTAAACTTAGATCTACCCACTGTCGAACTAGAATTATTCTTTACTGCACAAGGAAAAAATACACATACAAAATAACAAAAAATCAGCCAAGAGCGTGTCGGGCCACGCTCAGTGTAGGGTTCCGTTAGGGTTGAAATAAAAAAAAAATGACTTCCCACTTTACATTTACATATAGGGGGACTACCCTAATAAAACATTTTTTTTCCAAATTTTATTTTACCACTTTGTCGGCGTGATTGATATACATATTGGTACCAAATTTTAGCTTTCTAATGCTGACGGTCACAGAGATTAAGCGATGACGGACAGACAGACATGGCGAAACTATAAGGGTTCCTAGTTGACTACGGAACCCTAAACAACATGAGTTATGTACAATGGCGAGCCTTACCCAAAAGTTGAGTTATCTTCCAGCAAACCTTATTACTATAAAGAGCACTTGTTCACTTTCACTTTCCCTTGTTCACTCTTACCCTATTAGCCACTAATCCAATCTTCAATCGCTTGCTGCCAGGTACTTATCCTTCACAAATCATTACTCCATCTGGTCAGAGGAATCATCCTCATTACTACTCTACGCTTGCCTAAACGTGGTCTCCACTACAGACCACGACAGCTGGTTCTGGGACAAATAGACCAATACCGTAAACTAGCTTTTGCCCGCGACTTAGGGATTACGCACACTTATTCGGCTCTATTCAGCTTATGTCCGTAGAAAACAACGATTTTGTATGAAGACGCGTACGCGTCCGTTCAGCTTCCGTATAAAATCGTTGTTTTATATGGGCATAAGCTGAATGGAGCTGAATAAATGTGCGTAGTCCCTTACCCGAGTGGAGGTAAAGAAAATGTCCTTTCTCAGGCTGTGGAGTAACCCTGTAGATACCTAAATTCATTTAAATTTTTAACAGACAGACAGAGATACTTTCGCATTTATAATATAAGTATGGACGATATTAATTAGATATAATAAATTAGTTGTTATTCATACAGAAGGTACTGGTGCCGATTCCCTTGTTCACAAACTAAACTAAATTTTAGTTAAATGCATCTTTCTCTTTCCATTTCTTAAAGATAAGGACAGAAGATAAAATATTAGTTAAGTCCTGTCAAATTCAGACACTCCATAGATAATTTAGACGTGATTAAAAACATGGCGACTAAAGATACGTCGATTTACTTCAGGCGCTGTCTAATTTGACAGGGTTAAACTAAAATGTATCTTCTGTCCTTTTCTTTAAGAAATGGAAAGGGAAAGATGCATTTAACTTAAATTTAGTTAAGTTTGTGAACAAGAGAATCAGCACTATTGTCCTACTAATCATTCCTTCACCCATAATGCATTTTCCATTCACTTAGAAAAAATCGTCATGTTGAGTGTAATAAATAAATAAATGTTGAGTTAACCGCTTGGTTATTCTCTTGGTTATTTAATTTTAAAATATGTAATACCGTCCAAACATTAACCTAATATATAAAACCTTCATATCCCAACAACACTAATAGTCAAGCGTCGTTAAAAACAATTAGTTTAGACTCATAAAGATAATGAAGTTACAACAGAATGGTTTTAATGGCTAAATCTTGCGCTCTTTTCAACGTTTTGAATAAGCTATCAATCAGCGGCTGTCAAGGCGAAATAAATAACTCCAACTGTTATTTTGCTATCTTGTTGTTTTTTTTAGTATAGTACAATGGAGGTCTGGGAACTCCGGAAGGAAAACGCGCGTTTATTTTCCAAGTACTTACGACTTACGGCCACATTTTTTTATTATATTTATTAAGCATTAACAAACAACGATACCACATAAAACGTAACACATACAGAAAATAAAGTTATTTGCCGTTTACAAAAAAAAAACACCTACATGCCATAATTTCGTTATATTCCGTTATATTTCGAAAGGCAAATGAAGTAACTGAAGTAATGTATTATAACCATAGATCGGAATAGGTAGAACTGTTTTATGTACTTGCCATAGGTTAGAATAATATGGATATTCCCCCAGTTCCGAGATTTGGTTATTAAGTAGTAAAATCATAAAAAAACTATTCTCGCCTTCGGGATTAATGAGAGATTACACTTCATTTCTGACGGGTAAATATAAAAAGGGCGGGATTAAGGATAGTATAATAAATAAATAAACTTGATTCATTAGACCACATATATCATTTAAACATTTTTATTTGTTCCGCTAAAAATCAAAACAAATATTGACATTAGCTAATTTCTAACCCCTGCACTCAGAGACATTATTTTAATGGTTACTTAAGTCATTCCTTAGTGAAGGATTTCTTTGACAATCCATCACTAAGGAGTCGCTTCAACAAGTTTTATACCGTGTTGTTGACGTAAAAGAACAATTTACTTGTAAAATTCTTTCCAATAATTTGTATTTCTAGTAGTATTTATAATCCTTCAATATTCGAATCGAATATTCGAAATTCAATAAAATCCCGTAGTAGGTATGATCCATCGTCGGAATCCCGTGGTGTATCCATATTAACATCAATGTTTGCGGTCAATGAACCTAAATAGCTCTACCTATTCCGATCACTGATTATAACATAGATATTAATCAGTGAGTACCATTAGAAGATGCTACTCCTAATATCCACTTGGCCACAGCCTTCACAAGGGGACTTTTTCTCAAATCGAGTAGCCATCTACTGCAATAATGTGTTTCTTTTTTCATTTATTTTACACTGTAACTGCGAATGAAAGCATTCCAATCAAGAACTATATATAGAATGATACAAACGTTAAAGATAATAATTATGCATAGGTACACTAATGAAACCGTACAGAAAAAAAATATTCATTTCCGTCAATATTTTCTTTTAGATACAATGTAATTTATTGTTGAAGAGCACGAGAAGGCACACAATTGTCAGTAATTGGTTATTTTACTACAAACATACCATACTGAAAGTCACGTCCACTACGTGATCAAAGTTCAAACAATACACAATGTAGTCGTATTGTGCAAGACTGTCGCCCTCTGCGATCTACTGTACAGAATACAGTCCTGAAAAAGGAAATGGACGTTACCTTCTATCACGCAAATGGCATGCAAATGGCTAGTGTGCGTGCATCTCTTAGACCGAGACCGTCGTGGTGGCGGATTGTCGGACCTTGTGTATCTGTGTGAGTTTAGGGCACCTTGATGATGTGAAGCATCATGGTGACCCAATGTAAAACTACGTTTGTTTTTTTTAGGCCCAAAAATTAAGTTGATTGTTTGTTTTTCTCATAATTACGTTCTACAGGATTGCCTGCTTCAATCTGGAGCAAGTTGAATCTGGCAATTACGAAGGGCAATGGACAAAATAAAACAACTATACATGATTATTTATTTATAAAAAATAAAGAAAACAAATGACATATTAGGTCGTTACTACCAATAATTCCTTTTTTTACCTGTTTACCAGACCGCAAACGTTTATATTTTTTCCTAGCTTCATATCTACTTTAATTTGTGTTAGTAATGTAACCCCAAAAAGGAATTTTTGTTTAGAAAACTAGCTTTTGGTAATTTTGTTTTCATTTTTCAGTGTTAGTCCTACAATAAACTTTATTGATATATTTTAATTATTCTCCGAAAAATAAGCTGTGTATAAAAGTCTACCGTATATTTTTTTATAGTATATTTCTATGACAACAGCATACATATACTTACCATCATGATGTTTTTTTTTCCACAGCCGATCATCAGCACATAAAATATTCCAACTATGTATTTGAAGATCAAAACAGAAGACAAAACCAGTTTATGCCAGATTTTTAATAAAAAAAGTGTCAATCTTTGTTTGATTACAGTAAATAGACTATGACAACATTATTGATAAGTTTTTGTTGATAACAAAAACAAAGACTTGACTAAAAGACAAGGTTTTTTCACCTAAAGCCTAAGGTTATAGAACTGTGTAAATATAATATAAACTGTGTAAATGACAAGATTAACACTATATATACACACAATAAATTACTAAGGTGTTATTATTTCCTTACTTTTTTTTCCTAGGAATCCTTATTTTGAACCAAGGACCCGTTTGAAGTGTTAGCGATTTTAAACTACTGACCCATATGTTTACCTAATTAATATTAAAAATATCCTTAAAACGAAATTTACCACTGCTTATAAATACTGTTTTGAATTGAATAGAATATTTTATTCTTTCACTATCGTAATTAGTCTTAAATTGATTGATTTGTGAAGTAAACTCATAAAGTTTTACAACATACATTTAAGTTACACCACACAAATGACCCCTTTAGACCCCTTTAATCCAATCCGCTACGGAAACTTAATTTATGTTACGGAAACTATGTTTCGTACTAAACCCTAAAAACTTATAAGGACACCAAATTGCGACTTTACTTACAAGTAAATTGCTAAATTGGATTTAGTCGTATCAGCGAGTAAGTTGATCAAATAGGAGAATTTGTTACGTCAAGTTTTGGCTGGAAAAGTTAGCAAGAAAATACTGTGTGTATTCTTGTTTGTAACAAGGAAAATACGAGCTTAAATTTTTATCCATACTAATATTATAAATGGGAAAGTGTGTCTGTCTGTATGTTTGTCTTTCTTTCACGGCAAAACGGAGCGACGAATTGACGTGATTTTTTAAGTGGAGATAGTTGAAGGGATGGAGAGTAACATAGGCTACTTTTTGTCTCTTTTTAACGCAAGCGAAGCCGCTGGCAAAAGCTAGTATGTAAATAAACATGTATTACTTTATTTACTGTCGTGTAAGTGACCTTAAATAATTGGAATAAAGCAGCGACAGTCAATAATGACTCATGATTGTCAATCCCTATAAGTATTAGATATTACTGAGATAAGATAATTTTAATTAAAATTGACACATTATTAGAGGATTGCTGACGTCTTTAAGACAAATATTTATATTTATCAGATAAGATAACGCCATCGTGTATTGGACCCAGTTTGTCAAAAGTACATAAATTATAGGCTTAGAATACAATACCACTAAACAAACTGATAACAGTTTGAATGTACCAGTTTTAGATATCCTTTGTAAATGAAAATGGTATACATACTACTAAAAAAAACTTTGTTCAAAAAAATAATAACCGCCTTCAAAAACTAAAAACCCAAAAATAACTAAAATTTCGGAAGTCGGTGGCAACACACATTGACTGGCAGAACAGAAGCCACCGACTTCCGAAATTTTAGTTATTTTTGGGTTTTTAGTTTTTGAAGGCGGTTATTATTTTTTTGAAAAAAGTTTTTATTTATTACTTTTTAGTGTCGACTCCCAATGTAGATATAGACACTTGAAGAAAAAGCACACATCGTCTATGAATATTTCGTCAATTTTTTTTGTTCTTGGTGAATTTTTCAAGAACCACTGAACCGATCGCCACAAAATTTATATGGGACCACCCCTGAATCATGACTTATCAAACAAAAAAAGAACCATCAAAATCCGTTTACAATTGACGGAGATATCGCGTAACAAACATACAAAAAAAAAAAAAAGAACATACAGACGAATTGAGAACCTCCTCCTTTTTTGAAGTCGGTTAAAAAATCATACCTATGCTGTGGTATACTTATCACAGCACCATCTACCAATTGTCAAAGGATGTTCCCCATAGATTTTGTAATACTGTGACGTCACTAGCCAAATCAATTGACTAACTATTTATTTATTGATTGCGATGCAGCAAAACCATAAGGCTATTAAGTGGTTTTTAGAAAAGTTGTGTCTTGAAATTATTTCCACAAAGGCGCTGCAAAGGAAAGTGTTGTTTTTCTCAGAGAGCGTCAGCCGCTACTTCCCACGGTATGAAAGTGGACGATGAGGGCTACCAACCTGTTACCACTCGAACTTGTTGCTACCGTCTTTACATGGTGTATGCAACATGTTATTACCACCCAGCCCTTTACAAAATACCTCCAAGTACACTGAGTCTTTTTAAGGAGCATTGAGTCCTCAACTCTAAGTAATAAAGTCATTTTATTAGCCTCAAATATGTAAAGTCGTTTTTTAGCAATTTGCGCACCAGTCTTTAAAATTATCCCTATACCCTACATCCTTCTTCTTTAAATAAAAAAACAACAATAAATAAAAGTGAATCTTTAACACGAAAACACCTATCCGTAAAGGTACCTAAGTCAATCTTATCAATAGGTACCTACATGACCTCAGTCGTCTACCGAGAATCCAAGTAAACATGTTCCAATGACTGCATGTATGTGTGTTTGTGTGTGTGTTGTGTGCCCGTTTTCACTAACACGATAAATATTGCCTAAATACGGTTGCAATGTTGGATAATTTCAACTCTCGGTGCTGAGCCCAGCGTTAAAATTCCAGCGATGCACTTTTTTTAGTTTTTGCCCGATTTGACAAACGATTATCGCTGATGCAAATAATAAGTTTGAGACGACACACTTGGCTATCTGATCCTTAACTTTGCAGAGCCTGAACTATGGTAATCAGACAAATGATATACATAAGTAATTTATAAATACATACATAATATTAATAAATTACACCCAGGCTCAGAAAAACAATCATGCTCATTATACCAAGATTTGTTTTGGGTGGGAATCGAACCCAACGACCTCCACCTTAGCAGTCGGTCACTAATAACATTGGAGGTTGTTAGTAGGCCAGTCGAGAAGAAAAAAAAATGAACAAACAAATCCGTCAAATTTCATCAGAATGTCAAATCTCACGACTACATATCTAATTCAGATAAGAAGTAATATACATATATATTCTTCCCTATGTTTTAAATCAGTTCATTGAAAACGAAACCGAAAGACAGAAGCGACTTTCACACACAGTCATAAAAGTAGTATGGATTACCTTCAGGAATCGTTTAACAGGAATTAGACTTACAATAAACCTACCTGGGGCACTGATATCATATCAGCGCAGACAATAATAACGCTATAAAGAAATGTGACTGATGTATTTATCTTATCAGCCACACACTCGCCAAAACGTGTATGTACGTATATACACTATCTACATAGGTAACAGGTAAGGTACACTTTATCGCAACAAAGGTATCGCATGTCTTCTATTGGATGATGAAGAATGACTCTGATTAGGTACCTACCTAAGTAAACCTTAGGGCCTATGCACACCACCGCGCCGTTGACGCGCGTTTGTAGCGATACAGACGCGATACGCACGCAAATCAGACGCAGCCTGTAGACCTTTGTACACCTGTATAAATTCAAATACGCGTTTGAATCGATACAGGCTCGCGTGTGTAGCGATACAGACGCAATGCAAACTAATGAAGCGATTCAAACGCGCTGGCATTTTACGTTTTTAAGCACAACCTCATCAACAGTAGCAAGATGGCGTCGATCGAGACAGCATTGACTGCATGCGCTTGGTTATCAATTTAAAAAAAAGGAAAAATAAAAATTACTGACGTTTTTAGGTACACCCTTTTACAAGCGAGAGAAGATTGTGTGGACATTATACAACAACGTTCAGAAATAAATACAATAACATTTGAATAGAAACAAACGTGCGTCGACAGCGCGTTTAAAAAACGTGGTGTGCACAGGCCCTTAATATCTGTTTACATTGGTCATAAGATTGGGGGAAAAACATTAAATTAATACTGCAATTTAGTTATCAGAAGGAATCGATGCGATATGACGTGATTATGCTAATATTATTGGTACGTTTTCTTTATCAACGAATTCTTTCCTAGGTTTTATTATCACACAAAGAAAAAATAACCAAAAATCAAGCATCGAAATTGTCCATCTGGTGCAAAGTGGCTGCTACCATAATGGCCGGTCATTTGGGCTATTCTTAGAGGAAGCTCGTGATAGGTATACATAGTGGGTATATTGACAATATATAAATAGCTGATGTGGACAGTTGACGCTCGCAGCAGATGCAATCAAACAATTAATTGAGAAGACAACTGTGCTACTGAGCACTGACACGTCACGAGCGCATCGTATGAAAAACATTTACTATTAAACAGAAATAAGCTTTTTTGTTAGCATTGTAGATTGTGTTGCTTAGTTATTTATACAGTATAGATATAGATTTATAGAGATAGAGGTTTTTTATAAACAATATGACAAACTGTAACTGTACATATTCATTCAATAAAAAATATCTTAGAATTTAAAATTCAGCCTTTAGAAACGTAATTTCTCGTTGATCATTGTTTTTACTTTATTTACTTACTTACTACTATTTTCAATAATTTATTTATCGACGGAATTGTCTACTGTATATTGATTTATGACACATTATTTATACAGTCAAATACTTTTCTCTAGTTACTTATCCAATCCATCAATAGATAGATTACTTTAACTGTTGTTGTTGTCTGTATCCATAATTTTTGTACTTATCTACACCATATCAGCAAAAAACAATGCCGAACTTGAAAAACTATCATAACAATTTGCATTATTAAAGTATAACATACAAAATGATTATTATTTAATCTCCCGGACACAAGGAAAACGGGGCTCGGGTTGATGATGTCAGCATAAATCAGTCATCACACACACATCGACAGTTGTAACCTGGTAGAAACCTAGATGTGAAATATTACACAGGGGAACTTCCAAAGAGAAAAGTGGTAAAAATACCCAACTTTTATGGAATTCCCTTAGGGTTAGATCAAGATGTAGTGTAACTCCCTTCATCATGATGGAGATTGTTGTCTTCCCCATCTACGACAGGTCTCTGTGAAGGTCTGACATGGGTTTGGTTACCATCGCTATCAATGTCAAGAGACAGATCCCACGTTAAAGAATCCCCGAACCGATCAACCGTGACGTGTAAAGTTAACGATCCGTTTAACCTTAGGTAGGTTACAAAACTAGTATCTATTAATTTTCTGTCATTATTACATATACCTACCTACTTATTACATAGTGCGTAACCGGTCTCAATATTTGATAAACTTGAATTCGACAGACCTATTGTTCCAACTGCCATGGTAGCAATGCACCGATAAATTGCGTTAAACTGTAGCAGTAAGACTATAAAAATGTATACGTGAAATTGTTACAGTGACATTCTGAACATAAATAACTAGATTTATTGGTACTTTAACGTTCGAGCAGATTATGGTAATTTATGGTAGAGTACAAACAACGGTAAGACAATTATTACTGGGAACATAAAAATATCATGCTCATAAAAAGAAGATCGGTAAAAAACTTGGTAGGCGTTTGTTGCATTTTTATTATGTCACAGGTGTTTTGGGCGTTACCTGGATAAAACGTTCCATCCAGTCGTTAGACCGTTTCTAACTTTATATGTTAAAAGCTGTTATATTTTACGATAGAAGAATTATGATCATAAATCATAAAATCGAGACAAACTGCATACTCGAAAATCTGGCATTGACACGACGAACAATGATCACGATAAAGTAAAAGTCTGTCTGGTGCAGACCTTTCCAGTTTTATTAAAACTTCATTGATTTAATTAAGATGGCAGCCTCGCATGATCCATCAAAACGAACTCTCACTTGCGTGAACATTGACTATTTATTGCAGTTTTTATATCTGTAGCATCAAATGATGATATAAAAATGAGGGTTATGGTTAAATATTTCGATCATGAATATGACACTTTTGGTTATTAGATATATGTAATAATTAGCTCGTAATGCAGCCTTGTACGTAGACTATTAAAAGACCTAGGCTGAGACGGGGCCAGTGTGTAGTGTGGAGCCAAAAATTATAGTAATATGTAAAAGTATATGCTTCGGAAATCTTGTTTTCTAATTACTAGTGTCGCGACATAGACATTAACCGCACAGATACAAGATTTCTAAGAAACCGCTACTTATGTACGTGTAGTGTACTGATAGATCTGTATGTATATTGTATAGTATACCATAAACGTGGACGTGAATTTCGTATTCAGTTATGACGCTGTCGTGCATAGTTTGTCCTATTTAGCCACGCCCGGGAGACTTCCAAAGCGGTACAAACCGGGATGACTCATTACATGTTGGCCGCAGTTTTATCTCTGGGGAATTTCTCCTTTGTTACACACGCTAACGTTTTGGCTACTATTCAACTATCCGGCGAAAAAACAATTTTTCATTATGTTCTCTAAAAGGGAAGGGTTAAGAAGGGGAAGTAAAATGGTAGAAGAAGAGAAGGGAAATGGAAAATGTTACAGGGAAAATCACCGAAGTCTCTCATTTAGTGCACAATTATGAAAAGTGAAACTGAGTTTCGTGAAAATGTTTCATAGTCCACTTATCATTTGCATTCATATGCATAAACTAGTGATAATAAAATAGGACACATTGAAGTGTTTATTTTTGCTCAAACCGTCATTTGCTAATCCATATTAAAACATTAATTAACACAATAATAAGCTGCACTTACCGATATTCTAGTTAGTAGGCATTTTGCATTTCGCTTTATTATAATTAATTAAGTGAATTTCAAGTACAGTGAGTCACAGTATTAACATTATGCACTACGTCGTCGGAGCTCTGACAAATAAATAAATGTACTATTGACACGAGTGACGTATTCAATAATTAGCTTCGAGCTATGTTCATAACAGGTTTTAAAGATAAAACCAGGTTTCCTCGTCAGTGTTACTCGGCCGGACAAAGGCAGGATCTAGATAATTAGTTGCGGACAAAAATAGTCGTCGCAGTCGGGCCCTGGGCCAGGTGACGTCAGCGCGCCAGGGCCGGCGGCGGGGCAAGACGGGCCCCGCGCCAGTGTCGCGCGCGCCGTCAGCCCGCTCGCACGCCACCTACCGAGCCTGAGTCAGCTCCACCACCGCCGCTCCGCTGCGCCTGCCGCCTGCCGCCTCCGCTGGCCCCCTCCCGGCTGCCTACGCCATCCTGAACACACGCTCACTGTGAGTACTCACTGGCGACCCTATTATTATTTATAATATGTTACTTACGTGTTGAAAGCTATTGTCTAACTGCAACGATGCAACGCGATAACATCCGATGCAGATTTCACTTCGGCCTACTACTGAGGTAGGGTACTTATTAACTATTTTACTAGCGCAATATTTTTTATTTCTTTTTTATTCTTTTTGAGTTAACTAATTAATGGGGACTAGGTTATATCGGTACAGAGAAGCGAGTCAACCTTGGCGCATCGTGCAATGCAGCGGGGACCTTGCAAGTCACGCGTCAGAGTAACCTCGACGCCGTACTCGCGCCGCTACTACGATCCCCGTCGGTACTATCGCAATATCTTGGTCGGTCGACGCGGAGTAAGCTCCATTGCTTGCTCGTACAGACTCACAGGCGGAGATTCACGTAAGAAACCGGCAATAGATGCGTACAAGCAGATGAGAACAGACGATATTCACTATCTCGGTGCGGCAACATGTTGATAGACGCGCTATGGAACTAACACAAACAGCTGACTGGTGACGACGTGTTTCTTTTTTTGACAGATAAAAAATATGACGCGGTCATTCAAGGACGGTCGACCACTGACGAGAGGTATTTCCCGTTTTTGAACTGTCAATGTGACACGCAAATATGTCGATGAATCGAACATAGTTAATAATAAAAGTATTTAATGAACGAGAGATGCGGTTTGCTTGCGGACATACTCGTTCATATAAATGGGTAATTAAGTGATATTGCGGTATGAACACGCGTTGGCAAGGGGCCTCAATGTTCCCGAGTTATCGCGTCGGAAAAACACGCCATACTTTATCGTGTGTTGTTCGCTATCAGCTCGGCGGCTACGGACTGTATTGTATGTCGAGCCGACACTCTTCAAGGAGCTCAGTGCTTACAAACATCACGTGTGCGACTAGCTCTATTCAAACGGAACTATTAAGTCACCAACTCTGTAATATCGCACTTAGCACACCGATCGCAAATTATAACGGAGTAACTGTAAAATAAAAGTAAAGGTGATCTCGAAATTGAAAGTGCCCAAGTTTCGTGAACCACTTTTCTTAAAACTGGTCCCGCGTGATTTCCGGGGCCTCGAAAACCACCTATATATATATCCTTAGCCCAGACTTATTGTACCACAATATGTGAAACGAATCGTTTATCGCACGTTTAGATAAACAACACCTAAGTAAACTGTGTGAACCTTTTAAGATGGTTAGACACATTGAAATGCGTATGTATTTCACCATAATTGACTAAATCAACCTGAAACGTAGTATGCGACGCAACTCGGCGCGCGGGCTACCTCAACATTACACCTACCTATAATATTTATTCAACGTTACCTTCTAGAACGTCTTTATTTAGACATATTTTTTTCACCTCGAGTTGGCATTGATCGTGGTCCACCAAACCGGTAACACTGCGGTTACCCTTCGCTCAACGCTCAAACATGCTCGACCATCGACTACATTAAAATATTCATTTGTTAATTACCTTTTCAAGTCTGACACATTTGTTTGTGTGCCTAATTATCACAATATTATAACATTTTTAAGATCTAATAATAGAATATAAATTGTTATTCATTAAATTGAACGTCTTCGTTACCCAAATTATAGTTAATTAATTGTTTGATATGATTGTTTTGACTACAATTTGCGTCAAAACTTGTTCTTACAAATAATAAATACGTTTATGTTAATGCCATGTTATCAAATCAAGTTAGTTTAATATTATTTTCATTTGTTTTTCAGAGTGCAATGGTCAGAAGATACGAAAGAATGAGTGGACGCCAGTCCTGGAACGAAGATGACATGGCCAAGGCCGTCGCAGCCGTGGTGTCCGGCAAGATGGGGTACAAGCTGGCCGCCCGGACCTTCCACATACCTCGCTCAACCCTCCAAAGACGCGCTAGTAAGATAAGGTACCAGCAACCTGATGACCCTAAACCTTTAATGGGCCACTACCGAAGGGTGTTCACAGATAGCCAAGAGAAAGACTTAGTTGGATATATCAAAAGTATGGAAAAGTATTTTATGGGAGTGTCCAGGCGAGATATTCGGGAACTGGCCTTCCAGTACGCAGAAGACAATGGTCTGAATCATCCGTTCGACGTCAACACCAGAATGGCGGGCGAAGACTGGGTCAGGAACTTCCTGAAGAGGAACCCTGAACTCCTGGAGAAGTCGGACCACGAGTGTGCCATGGAGCCGGTGAACTTTGATCAGTTCTACCACTTTATGTGTCAGCTATCATGATGACTTGTTGCTTAGTACGTTAAAACTAGTTGTAAGTAAAAAGGTCAAGTTCGCCCCCGATAGAGCCTCTACATAAATGTATGACATGTGTGAGTCCAACCTGTGTATACTGTACCAGTGTACGTGCCCACTCTTGTAAGCATTCGTATTATTATGCTATACAAGAAATTGCTCAATAACACACATTCGTAATCAAAAAATGCTAACCACACAAACTCTAGGCAATTCGTACCATAAGCTGGAACATTATAAGTACAGTAAGACTTTTGGATACGTTTTTAAATTTATATAAACGAAATCGTAGCAAATGTTAGTTCAAGAGAGCCAAGCTCAAAACGCAATGTTACCGCTGATATTTTTCTTAATTTGGTTAGATATTTAATTTTGTTAATATTTGGGACCGTCGCGAGGCATGCGTCCGCGCCGGGTCGCAGTCACGGTCCTGCACTTATTAAGTACTTACGAAGTCTATAGTTGTATCTGATTTATAGTTTAAATTTTGTTATTTAATGGTACTAAATGATAACTTGCTAAATTAAGGGCTGTGATAACAGAGAAAGGTGTATTTTTATGGAACATATCTATTGAGGTGATGTATCTATTTACAAAGACGGTATCTGATATTTTAAATTTAATAATGCTTATTACAAAATGTAACGTGAATGCTGAGTATTGGTAGTTAAACGTTCCGTAACTTGGTTTTTACCGACAAGGTGCAGCGTGGCGGTGCTCTGATTAGTAATATTTCCTTTGTGTGCAATAATAAAGCTAAGTACTTAGCGGGCACAAACTATGCTGCACGTCACAAGAGCGTCAAATAACAAATTTGAACGGACTCGTCGTGCGCATGCAGTCTTACGCGTGCCAAACTACATAATAATGACACACAAAATACGTGTTGTCGGTGTTGTTTTATTTATGTACGACCACGACTGTAGCATGTACAAAAGAGGTTTCTGTTTAGTATTCCAGACAACACAACTAAAATTTTTTTTTACAGAAATCATAATTTTGAATCGACAAATAACTATTTTATCTTTAGATATTTTCAGTACATTTCAGTCCAAAAAAAAAAGGAATTATAACACGTCAACAATTCACGGAATAGGCGGCTGAATCCGCGCACGTAGCAAACATTCCCATTAGCGGAGTTTGACGTAGCACTCATAGCGCTCAGTGTTGCCAGTTACGGAACATTTGCCCCTAATGAACGCTGATAACGAAAGCGTCACCGCCAGCTCAATCCGACACTACACTCGGCATTTGTAGACGTACTCTATGTACCTGCGTCATCTAAATTTATATAAACTTGGTATAGGGATGGGACGGATTTTCGTGGGATTTCGGCTCATTTAATTATTTCGCTTAAACTTAAAATTATTACGCTCATAACGCTCATGTTTCGTCCAACTCAACGCTATTTTTCTACCGACACTTTAATCCCACTGTACCAAATTAGTTATATTATTATTATTGTCGTTACCTGATTCAAGTTTTGATCTCTTTAACTTAGTTCAAAATAGCAAAATGTTTATTTATTTAGATCTCGAAATATTTAATATTGTTGGTTATAAAATAAATTTTATTAACATTTGAAAACATTACCTGTATGCCAAACTATGTTGTTATTTTGAGATTTATTTTAATTTATATAATAATATATTCCTATGTACTTAGTGTAAAAAAATGTGATTATAAATTGAAATATTTAATAAAGAAAATGTTAAGTACCCTAACTATGTTATTCTATTTACTCCAAATCCCTATAGATTAAGTATTGTAAAATGTAAAGTATAATTAAATAGAATCCAACTCGTAATACCTATGACTTATGACTGAACGAATAGGTTAGTAGAATAAAAAAAAATAGTAATAAATAAAAAAATCTAAGAAAAATAAAGAATTAAAGTGTTAGGACTGCGCATCACCTAGTTATAAAATAAATAACTATGGACTACCCTTTATTTTCCCTATGGTGTTATAGCACTAATGCTGAATTAGGCAGATTAGGCTATTCCCGGATCAGACCAAGCGAAAGATACAAGAAATCGATGTTGTTGGAGTAACAAACTTGCGTTTAGAGGGAATGACTCCCTATCCTGATTTCTGCCCAGTCATGTGGGAATACCAACCTGTCACACTATGAGAAGGAAAGAGGAAGGGTCCGCGCATTAACATATTTCATACGTATTTGACAAGACTTTTTCGTAAATTGTCATTGTAAAGTGTGACAGAATATAATAATATAACAAACAGTTAATAATAATATAAAGCTTATAAGCATTATAAGGAATAATCAAAAGACAATTCGAGTGAAAGAATCAGCGAAAAACCCGCTTTATTTATTTTGACCTGAGACCATATTTATGTAGATGTGTTGTTAAATCAATCACTACAGTGTTTATTATATGTATGTATGTACTGTGTAAACGTTGACGAATATGTGAATCTTAAAAAAAAACGTCTTTTTCCCCGAAACACTGGGCAGGGGTACAATAAGAATGCTGTCAGGTTAGGTCATGTTCAACATTTTTTAGTAATTTATATAAATAGATCAAAGACTGAACAAAATAAACTCCGTTCTCAAAAAATAAAAGTACTAGACTTGAAAGACCGTCATGTGAGCTGTTGGGATATTTTTACTTGAGGCCCAATCATTATTTTAATTTTGGTAGAAAATTGTATCATCTACCTACCCAAAGGCATCGTGACAAGGTCAAAACTCCTACAGTAAACCTTCGTTCCCGTATTTATATTTAGGTCCTATGTAATAGGACCCGAACCTTCTAAGGGTATTTTTTTGGATTTGTCTTAGAGTTAGTGTGAAAAATCCGCTAATATTTTCAGTCATCACTTCCTTGGGGGTCCCTAGACTTTTCCAAACATTGTTGGTGTCAGCTTCCATAGTAATCATTGGCTGAATATCAGTACTTCAGCGTCAGTAGTTCAGAATTGTATGCATTACTAAGAAAAAATCGTAACGTATTCAGTGTTTTTACTTAGTAATTAAACCCTACCATTTTTTAGAATCTAGAAAACATACCACGCCATTACAAAACACCGTAAAAGATTTTCAGCGCATAAACTGATTAAAAATGCACTTCAATCTCTTAACGAACTGGGGGTACAAACTACATCACGTTGTACGCTCGGGATTTTACTTAAAAACCGTAATGTCTTTAAAGTGAAGGTAGAACTTGAGTCCCCGTCTATTACTGTGTAAACAGGTCAGTGCATTTAGCTGGGCTGTGCTGGGAAATGCTGGGAAGTGCTGGGCCACGCTTGGCAACGCTCGGCCATGCTGGGCTAATGCACCGCAGGAGCGAAGTTCTCAACAGGCGAGTGCTCTAGCTTCTCTCGGAGTATTAATGTGACAGGCTAATGTCGACGTTGACATCTTAAGTATACTCTCAGTCAGTCTACACCACTAGTGTTAATAGGAACTGACCACAACCGGCGAAGTTTAGGTAATTAGTTGAGGCATGGGTTTTGTTTGTAGAATTTCAAATTGCAGATAACATTTTATGTACCTCTGACTGTCCTTTGGACTTAGTAGACAAAAAGTCAACTGTACAGGTACAGTTCGCGGAATATGTAATTGCCGTGTAGAAGGGGAGAGGAGAGAGGAGGTTTTCTGATGCAGCTGTAAGTTTTAAAGTTAGTGAAGTGACTCTTTCTTACTTCGAAAAATATGTAAAGCCGTCGGTCCTGAGATTGCTGTAAGTACACTTCTCCGGCAAACTTAGTAAGAATTCATGAATATTGATCGCCGGGACTAAAAAGCACCGAGAATAATCTTATTGTTATATGCATCTAAATAGACCAGCTAAACAAATCGTTCTATGACCTCTACAATGATACGAAAGAAATCCCAAGTTGTCGAAAATTTCATTCTACGTTCTTTCTCGGATAAGTCCTTAGCGAAACTTGCTCTAGGCGCATCTCTAGGTCTATCTACAACACTCTTAGTTGTGAACTGTCGAGTACATGATGGGTTAAGCATGCACTAATGATGTCAGTTTCCTATAGCTCCATTTTACAACATTGAACACTAGTTATGTAATACGAACGTTCATTTAACATTATATGACCGTCTGGGTTTCATGAAGGGTACAGGCGGAGGGTCGTTCTCATCTATGTAGGTCGAAATTTACATAGTTTCAGATGTAAAGTTTCTGGATAACTGTGGGCTGAAGGGCTTTTGAAGACACGTGTAAGTTTATTGCCTGTGTGTAGGCATGTATGTGTAATCGCTTTGCTTTGTTTAAGAATATATTATTTATGTATAAAAATACATTATTTATGTATATAAATTTATCTTATATTTAAAATTCTCGTGTCACAATGTTATTTACCTTACTCCTCCGAAACGGCTTTACCGATTTTTATTTATATGCATATTCAGTAGGTCTGAGAATCGGCTACTATCTATTTTTCCTACACTTAAGTGATAAGGGTTCTTCACCCGTAACATTTTAAACGCCGGTGAAACCGCGGGAGGCAGCTAGTTTTATATGTAATTTACTTGGCAAATGTTATGTTTAAGGTCGTTTTTAAAAGGCAACAATAAACATCTTAATATCTGCCTCCTTTAGTCTTACGTATGTCTTATTTCTCTGTAAAAATACATAAAATTACAGTAGGAATGTAAATGTTAAGTAACTTCCTCGTTTTTCTAGAAACTTCTTCGAAAAGTATAAGTCTAAAATCAATATCAAAACACTCTCCCGAGAGCGGAAACTGCAAAATAATAAGAAGATATCCTGCCTACAGAAGTGAAAGCCAAACTCAATACAGAGTAGCTACTGGGAGGCGAGCGTGGGCGTCACGCCTCCCACGCAAAAGGAAAACTAAGGACGAAGAAAAAACTGTGAATTATTATTTTATATGTTCCTATAGGTCTATTGTACCAGTGTAGCGTTTTCCTTTGAAAATTGCATTCGCCTCTGTACACAAGTCGCCGCTCGCACACTTTGCTATAAGGTCTCCGCCAGTGTGCAATGCGCACTGTCGCGAAACGTATTTTATTATTTGCTTTATAGTTGTTTGAAAGCCAATTTACGAGACCGAGGCGGCGACGCGGGAAAAGCAAAAACAACGTTTGAAAGGCTCCGTCTAAAGAAAATATCCTTTTCAAGATACCCATTAGGGGAACGACGAGAGAGAAAAACATCTTATAGCTGTTATGGTACAGACTTCCTGCTAACTTTTATGTTTAAAAGCTTTTGATTAGCCCCGTGTAGATGAAATTATTATTGCTTCCTGTTTTAAAGGAAATTAGATTTAAATTTTCGTAAGTTTTGTTGTGAAGGTTCTGTATTACGTTCGAACGTAGCTATAAGAACATCATGCTTATTGCCACCAATCAACAGTTTGTAATTTTCTCAGCGATCCAAAAAGGTCTACTTAAACTATTTCGTAGTACATCATTGGCAGACAATTAAGCTGACGGCTCACCTGATGATAATAGCAAGATCACAGAAACAAAGACGATATGTCTCATGTGTCTGTAATCACAACATCACCCTTCAAATCAGAACACAGCTTTAGAGCATAAATATATAGGCACAGTTCTCTAGACGACCTTTTTAACAAAGAGCTCTACTCTCCTACAAAAGTGTACCAATGAATGCAAAGCGTGAGAACTGCAGCTCTTAATGTTGATTAATATTATTCATCGGACATTATGTGCAACGCTTCGCCCGCCTCCAGCCACGCCCCCACACTTTTTATTTCAAATTACGTGAGAAGAAGGCGTCTCTGCAGCATTTATCAAAAGCTGTCAACACAACACGAGTTTTGAAGGAAATAAAAGCTCGTTCGTACAATTTTTTGAAAGCACCTTTCCTACATTTTTGTATTGTTCTCACGTAGAAAATATTGTATACTTAATTTTTTCACCTCAAGTTTCCTTTCATAATTCAAGTGAATAGAAAAAATTGGCAGACAATTGGATTTTATTCGTAGCTTTCGTGCCAAAGGTTTAGCCAGCTCGCTTTTCCACTACATCGATGATAAAGAAGTAAAAAAAACTTTGGCTCAGTGAAGCTTTATGTGGGAAAATCGGAAGTTTCGCCAAGATCCTGCGCCGATATTTTATCTCGCGGGCTTTATAGCTGATCCGAGGTTGAGACACGTTTTCCTTAGAATTGTTCTACTATTCTTTGTCTGAAAGATTCGCCGAGTCTGATAAAAGGATTTATTAACTCAAAGCATCTTACAAAGGCAGGTATACTCTAAACTGGGTTGTTGGTAGAGTTGTTAATTAAAATGCGTGTAATCGCTACAGCAGCTGGAAATCAATTACAATTATTATTAAGCAAAGTAAGAAATATTTATATATATTATTGTTTGAAAATACAATCTATGTCATGTAGTTCATACCTAAATAGTCGTTTTAGCTTAGTATGAGCATTTACTCTGTGTACGTAACTATAAGTACTTTACCCTAAATCAGGAGCAGCCTCCATGTTCCTTTGACTCGAGACTCAGGACTAAAGTAGAAGACATAGTGAGTGTCTTCACAGACAAAATTGGATATACCCATTACCGTAATGCACAAACATTTCCAAGGCAGTGGCTTCGAATAAGCCGTACAAAGTCCAAGTTTTCTTAGCAGCAGAATAGGAACTCCTCAAACAAGTCTTCAGCGTATTTTGAGGACTCTATAGGTTGTTTACTAAAAAATTGTAAGGCAATCCAATTATAGGTATTGATGTTTGGTGCTCAAAGGAGCTGGGAGCAGTGCGGCGGAGGTTTGCGCGGCGAGCGGCACACTTCGAGAGCTTTACCGACGAACTAACAAGAGCCGGGGCTTTTTATTTATGTTACATTCTATTACGGCGTGCCTTCAGGGGAAAGGTACGTCAGAAGTTTTTCGTTCCTGTCAAAGGCAATGAAATGGATTCGCAAATAGACGCCCTGAATGTTAGCATTCGATATATTTATGTTTATATAAAAGTCTGCGAGTGTATTCGAAGCACAGAGTAATGTCGTAAACCGTTGCCCCAGATAGGAAGAATATTCTTATTCGCACTCGGAATATATCTCTAGCACAGTGTTACACATATCTCTTATATTACATTACTTCCTTGTCGTATATTTGTTAACGTAGCCTTGTACGCAATAACTACCACTTTACACGTCTTTACTATTTACGTGAATAGATATTCCACAGTCAAAGATATATCTAGTAAAATATTCACATATAAAATGTAAATGAAAATATATTAAAATTTCTTTTACCAAAAGTGAGCCTATTTCATAAACAAAAAGTAATTACAAAACAACATTCAAGTTTCGGAAGTAGATGGTTTTTGTTCTGTGCTTTGTAGTTTTTTGAAGTAGGTTAACACTCTTTTAAAAAAAAGTTATAAAGCTTGATTGCAATGAAACAAGCTATTTAATTTTAGCCTGGACCAGCGTCGAGTTGAAATTTATATAAACGGCAAGTATATAGTTCAACAGTAACATGAATAAAAGAGAAATACATTTGATGCTTATAATAAATGCCAATTCTATGCAACAATATGCACTAGGCTTTAGACCGCCATGATCGCAGACCCATCTAGGTACATACCGAATTCAAATTATACGCAGAGTATAGATTGGGAGTGAGGGGTGCGGACAGCCAGACGGACAGACAACTGGAGGGGTGGGGTGGGGAGAGAAGGGTTCAGCGCGGACCCTTTGACGCGGCGCCCTAAAACAAGTAGCTATAACATGGTTAATTACAGAACAACATAATGCAATATTGATAGCTCCATGCGATGCCTCTGATGTTTAATGGCGGAGCGGGGTAGGCATTTTTGGACGTGTATTCTATAGTTGTATACTATGAAGTCTTGATTATTTTAGGAATCCGGTGAACACCGTTCAATAAAAAAAAACTATGTACTCTTTCGACTATCACTCATGATTTACTTACGATGTCAAATAAGCACTCTGTGCATACTCTGTATAGCGAGTCCCTGGGTAGCGACTGAATAAAATTTTCCTTACATTCAATCTTCAGAATACAGCTTGTTTTTCAGAAGCATAGACAATTAAAATTCACCCACAACGCGAAGAGGGAAAGTTTTTGTTTCTTTGGTTCATCTCTAAATATTTTAGTTGAATTGGTCAGTTACAAAAATCTCGCACAATTGAAAGTGGCACTTGAAGTCTATTCATATACCTAGGCTGTTTTATGGCACTCATAAATATGGCTTCACGGCGGCTAAACTCACGGGCCAAATCTAGTAAATGTTAAAGTAGGTAAACCCACAAACGTTTTTGTGATCATAACTGTTCAATTTCTTTCGGAATAAAGTTGGAAATAAAGCAAATTGCAGTAAAACGAAATTATGCTATTCGCTGCCAAACCATTCTTTGTAATTTTGTCCACTAAACCACCTAACAAAAATTTTATACAAGTCGATATGATTGTGTTAATAAACAATATTATGTAACTAAGTATAAAAAAAGCAAGTAAACATTTACAATACAATTTTTAACATGAAATCATAATTCTAAGTCTTACAAGAAGCGATGTCCCCATGTTTCTTACCGCATTGAGTTAGGTCTTTCGTTAAAGTAATTATTTGGCACTCTTTAAAATTTTTATAAACTAAAAGCATTTTTCCATTCTGACTAGTGATTCCAGAGATTGGCATGTTAAACAAACAAAAAACTTTTCATGTCTGTTACACAACTGGCTTTGCCCGCATGAACCGCAGTTATCATGAATGCACACAAAGTGAAAATTAAAGTCAGATAAAAACCAGTCTAGGGGTTAAAGTTTACCAACCATGAAAACCGGTTCAATGGTTTAGCGCTAAAAACATAACATACAAACAGTCTGACAGAGCTAGAAACAGAAAGACTGAATAACAGAGACGGTTCTTTAATTTATAATTATAAAGGAAATATGGATGGTGTAGATTTTAATGTAAGCTCATAGTAGTTTTATAGTAAGATCAATCAGTACTAACACAATTAACTATCTGATCTAAACATTCATCCTTCGAACACACGTGATTCGAGACGAACACGAATAGAAAGACAACAGCAGCGCGACAGCCGGCTGTCGCTTGGTCATTGAAAGGCTAATGCTTTCCTAGTGTATGCAAATTCATTTTCGCGTACATTTTGTGTTTAAATAAAGCTCCAAAAAGTTGCCACATCATAGCCTGTGTCCGCTCATTAGCAACTGCAAGTTGTATTGTTTAGACAAACGCTTTTGGCGAGTTGCCAGCACAATAATTAAGATAAAGGAAAATATCGCACGCTGCATGGTTCCTTGAAACAAAAGTTTTTTAAATAATCAGCAAATAGCGTTGGATTTTCTCTTAATTATACCAATACTAGCTTTTGCCCGCGACTTCGTCCGCGTGGAATAATAGTTCCCGTTCCCGGGGGATTCCCGGGATGAAAATGATCCTATGTCCTTTCTCGTGTCCTGGACTATAACTGTAACCAATTTTATTTAAATCGGTTCAGTGGTTTAGGCGTGAAGAAGAGATAGAGAGACAGACAGACAGAGCTACTTTCGCATTTATAATATTACATAGTACGGATATAATATGTACCTACGGAAATACGAAATTAGTACGGATTGCGTGCGTCTATTTTTACTTATCAAAAATGTAGGTAATGCAAACGTTCATAAAACTGTAGGTTTTGCCTTTTTTGAAACCAAATTTTTTTTAGATAAAGGTCTTATCTTATTCTTATTTTATTTTAAGAATTTTGCGAAGATTCTACTTTCTTGCAAAATGTTAAAAATTTTAAGATACCGCTCAAAAATAAAAATATACCAACTTCCATACTATGAATATCGCGATAATTTGAATATGTTTTTAATTTAATATAAAAGCAGCAGAAATGCACCCAATACCTACTTACAATTTTAATCCGAGAGCTAACGACAGCACTTACATTATAGAGACGGCACTACGAGGATTATAATGAGACAAGATGGCGGACCGTTCTGTATGCATCTAATACGATTTCCTATATTTTAATTACTGAAAGTGCGTTTTGATACAGTTTGCGGTGATAATGATCTTATGCACAGTTATGCACTTATTAAGAAAAACTATCGTTTGTAATTAGAGACTTTTTTTAACGTTCAACACTGCACACACTTAGTAATAAAAAGATAAAATAGTGAACTGACTGATTGACTAACTATTTATATACCAACGCACAGCCTAAGTCGCTGGTCCACAGAGGCATGAAACTTAAAAGATGTGTTTTTTGTGAAGAGTAGGTATCAACTAAGTAAGGATTTTTTTAAACTCGACTTCTTAAAATAGAGGATTTGAAGCTCGACATTTACGCGGGCGAAAGCTATACAACTATAAAGCTGAAAAATTCGTCAGCTTGGTTGAACGCGCTAATTTCATGAACTGATGTGTGTGTAATGTGAACATGTGTGTGATGTTTAGAAATGAAAATCTTTTTAAACGTTAGAGGAAGATTGTAAAGTGTACTTAGTGTAAAGAACCAGTGTTCTTTAGAACATAGTATAATTTAGTTGCACCATCGCCGTGCAGTACAGCGATGGTGGGATGAACTCAATCAATTTAAGCTATTATAAGAGGACAGCAAATGATATAATGTAACCTAAGTCCTAGCCATCTTTCTGTAATAACAGATCACCGCCGCCTACGTAGAAGAAATTAGCTAAGCTTTATGCCGTTTTCACTAAACCTAGGCGACACCTAGATTATATTCTAGTATCATTAGCATTGGTCGATTTTGAATTCTTGTCCCAACGTCGAACGTTGAAATTCCAAGAGCACTCCATTCAGGCATTACATACACCTTTAATCTTTATTAACTAAATACGTGTTGCGTGGGATTAAAGGTATACGTCATGCAAACGTCAATGTTTGGTATTAGAAATATAAACAGCTACCTTTCTACTGCCGTTCTTATAAGGTTCGAACTTTACAAAATGGCACTAACACACACGTACAACCTAATATTGCAATGAGTATGACACATAATCGGAAAACGCTATTCTTTGTTTTTTTTTTTAATAATGGCAAGAAAAGCAGATAACATCGACTATTTTGCCATTGTTGAATGTGAAAAGGAAAAAAAGCACATAATATTGCGCAAAAAAAAACATAAAAAAGCGAGTATAGAGTAAAAAATAAAATTTTTACTTTTTATACAAACAGAAAGAAAACAAAGAAGGTTTTTGTACAAATAGTTAGGTCTTAAATCAAAATGGGAAACCAAAGAGTATTTTAGTAAAAAGCATTTTACATTATCTCTAATCAAAACTGGCCATCAGTTATAAAATAATATGTAAATGCCATTAGAGTTTTCTTTTTAATTGATTTGTTTTTAAAGACCATAAATAGCTTAACCACTAAAATTTGCATCAAAAACGGCTTGTATTTATTATTTGTAGAACAACCTTAGAAAAAAGGTTACATTTCTAAAATGATCTTAGCCAAAACATAATGTTCCTATAATTTCCCTATCTAGCTTGCGTCTTACTTTAACGGTTGTCGCATCGCGCACGCGTAGCGTACGGTCGCGCGTCTGCGTAGGATTGTGCGGCACAAAGATGTCGAGTGTTGTCAAGTGTAATAGCTGTAATGTTGTAATAAATGAAGTTCTCGCGTTTATTTGCAACAAGATTGATGTGATGGATGAGGACAGCATTAGTCGAATTTGTATTAGTGCTTTCGCGGAAACCGAAGTGAAAATTGCAAAGGATTTGTTGTACGATTCGATATCAACAACAAGGCGTAAGAAAACCAGGAAACGAGATGGCAAAACTCTCCGTGAGATTGATGATATTATTTGTTTGCTCAAAGAAACGGATCCTGAGGAAATTCCTATATTTGTTGCGCGGGATCTGCAAAAACTGCCGCCTGTTTTGTTTGATCACGTAGACGTTACACGACTTCTCAAAGATCTACTTAAAATGCAAAGTGAAATAAAGCAAATTAAGGAGCATTATGTGACGGAAGATCAGTTGCAACCCCTAAAATCTGAAATTGAAGAGTTAAATAATAAGATAGCAACATGTACAATTATCTCAGAGGAGATTAATAGTGTGAATTCTCAGCGAGAAATTGTTAATTCTGGTATTACAATTGCGTACCATGATAAAAATGAGGAGGGTAAGCAACAGCAAAATATGAATGAGCGCGGGGCCCCGCGTCCGCGTCTTAAAAAGAGCGAGAAAGCGACGGTCAGGAGAACCGAAGTCAGCTCGAACATCTCCGAGCGGGAGCCGAGCGCGCAAGTGGCGGCCGTCCCCGAGCTTCAAGAGGACACACGTCACGAAGTCAACCCGAACATCTCCGAGTGCGAGCCGAGGGCGCACGTGACACGAGGCGCACCTGTTTCTCAGGGACACACGGCCATTTCGAGTATGCAAACTGTGTCTCAGGGGCATACGGCCACTTCGAGTATGCAAATGGGTCAAAAAACTTTTGCCGTAGTAACGCAAGAGGGAATTTGGAAAAATGAATCTCAGTCGCCTGAATGGATACAAGTACAGAGAAAAAGATACA
The DNA here is from genome assembly GCA_033675125.1 of Athetis lepigone. Taxonomy (NCBI): domain Eukaryota; kingdom Metazoa; phylum Arthropoda; class Insecta; order Lepidoptera; family Noctuidae; genus Athetis; species Athetis lepigone. The sequence goes on along the minus strand of CM066233.1, from coordinate 5,649,566 downwards.
GAAACAGGTTTATAGGGAATAGAGGAAATGCCATTGTTTCGTCTGATTCTAACTTCAAGGCGGCCGATATTAAAATCCCGATTTACATCTATAATGTGGCGAAGGCTGTGCCCGTGTGTAGCATTAGCGAATATATTAAAAATAAAACCAACATTGAAGTTGCAATAGAAAAAATGAACATGACTTTTGAAAAAGAGTATGATTCGTACAAGATATTTATACCTAGAAATAAAATGGATACTTTTATGCAAAATGACTTTTGGCCTGAGGGAATTGCCTTTCGACGTTTTATCGATTTTAAATGGCGAAAAAATGGTAAAAATAATGATTTGAAGAACCTAAATGAGCACGATGGATGTAGTCAAGTTAATTAGTTTTAATTGTAAAAGTGTGAGTAGATCGAGAGAGTGCGTGAAGCGATTATGTGATGCAGCTGATGTCGTTGCACTACAGGAAACTTGGCTTCTACCGCATGATATTCCTTCCTTGGGAAATATAGATGACGGTTTTGCATACACTGGCAAGTCAGCAGTAGATACGTCTACTGGTATACTGAGAGGTAGGCCATACGGTGGTGTGGCTTTACTTTGGAAGAAGGATGTGTTTCCAGTAGCTACTGTTATCGAATGTGACAGTGCGCGTTTATGTGCTGTAAAGTTAGGAGTAAGTGACCGGTCCATAATAATCTTTTCCGTGTATATGCCCACAAACTGTATGGATAGTTTGGCAGAATTTACAGAGTGTTTGTGCGAAATAAATGCTATTATAGAAAATAACAGTGTTGAGTCAGTGTACATGTTGGGGGACTTTAATGCGCACCCAGGTGAGTTATTTGCCAATGAACTTATTAACTTTTGTAGTGAACAACAGTGGTCATGCGCCGATATGGAACTATTGCCACCGGAATCGTATACTTTCGTTAGTGATGCGCACGGGTCGCGCAGATGGCTTGACCATTTTGTGTTGACGAGTGCTGCGAGGCTCTCAGTATTAAATATATTAGTAATGTATGACATTTACTGGTCGGACCATTATCCTATTCTTATGGAGTGCAATTTAGAGTTAGTTAAGGCTAAAGTTATTAAAAATAGTAATAGTAATAATAAAATTATATGGGGGGAAAGGGACTCTAGTCAAATAAAGAAGTACCATGAAGCTTGTCACTCAAAATTAAAACATATAGATTTTCCTAGTCAATGTTTTAATTGCGCAGACCGAATCTGTTCGAATAGAAGTCATAGAGTTATATTAGATAGAATGTACAAAGAGATAGTTGCTATATTGTCTGACGCCTCAATAGTTAGTAGTAATTGTAATAATAATAATACGGGTATGAATAGAAAAAGATATGTCACAGGATGGAACAGATATGTCAGGGAGGCTCACGTGGTGGCTAGGCGTTACTATTTAGAGTGGATAGTAGGAGGAAAACCTACTACTGGAGAATTATATAATAAGATGTACGAATCTAAAAACATATTTAAACAAAAATTAAAATGGTGTCAAAATAATGAAAAACAAATTAAAATGGATATTATTGCAAATCATCACACAAAGAAAGATTTTAAGAACTTTTGGAAAAACACCAATAGCCTTAATCCAAAACCTGGTCATCCAGTGAGCGTCGCGGGCATTCATGAACCATCTAAAATAGCCGAGGCGTTTCGCCTTCATTTCAAGGTAGACTCCTTACCTGCTGCGGATGTACAGGAGGATATGTGGCCATGTAGGGCCAAGGATGCGGGTGTCACTGTCAGGTTCACAAATAAACAGATAAGGAACATAATTCAGGGCATGGTCCGAGGCAAATCACCCGGACATGACGGGTTAAGTATAGAACATCTAAAATATGCTGGAGTTCATTTACCACGAGTTTTAACAATGTTTTACAATCTGTGTTTAAGTCATTCATACTTGCCAGAACAATTAATGCATACAGTTGTTATACCAATAATCAAGAACAAAAATGGAGATGTCTCGGATATGTCGAATTATAGGCCAATATCTTTGGCCACAATCATGGCCAAGGTATTGGACAGTCTACTTGATAAACACCTGAATAAGCATATCAACCTTCATGATCAACAGTTTGGCTTTAGGTCTGGTTTATCAACAGAGAGTGCTATCATGTGTCTCAAGGAGGTTGTTCAATACTATGTAAACAGAAAGACACCAGTTTATGCTTGTTTCTTGGACCTGTCAAGGGCATTCGACCTTGTGTCCTACAGGAAACTATGGGCAAAATTGGAAGGGGAGACATCCTGTGAGCAGGAGATTGTGACTATGTTGAAGTATTGGTACAATAGACAAACTAATATTGTAAGATGGGCTGGGGCATCATCAGATGTGTATAGGTTGAATTGTGGTGTGAGGCAGGGTGGCTTGACCTCACCGCGCCTCTTCAACCTGTACATGAATGGTCTTATTGGTGAACTCAGCAGCACTGGAGTCGGGTGTCATATTGATGGAGTTAGCATTAACAACATTAGTTATGCGGACGACATGGTGCTGCTGAGTCCTTCAATTTCTGCCCTGCGAAAGTTAGTCCGAATTTGTGAGACGTATGCTGAGGGTCATGGACTGAGATATAACTCAAGAAAGAGTGAGTTACTTGTATTTAAAGCCAGTAATAAAAGTTATACCCCAGCACCTATCACTTTAAGTGGTTATGAGCTGAAGCAAGTCTCTCACTTTAAGTATCTTGGTCACTGGCTCTCAGAGGATTTGAAAGATGATAGAGATATGGAGAGGGAACGTAGGGCGCTGGCCGTTCGAAGCAATATGTTGGCCCGCAGGTTCAGACGTTGCAGTGACGCAGTAAAGGTGACGCTTTTTAAAGCTTATTGTCAGTCTATGTATACGTGCTCCCTGTGGGTTGACTATTCGCGGATGACGTACAGCGCCCTGCGCGTACAGTACAACAACGCCTTCAGGGTACTGTTGGGGCTGCCCCGGTATTGCAGTGCCTCGGGCATGTTTGCAGACGCGCACACTGATGGTTTCCACGCGATAATTAGAAAGCGATGCGCTTCATTGCTACACCGTATGCGAACCAGTTGCAATAGTATCCTGAACGTGTTGACGGATAGGTGGGACTCACCGTTACTTAGGCATTGGCTAAGCCTGCATACCGTAATGTAACATTGTGTTGTGTTTGTATCACCCTGTTTTTGTATTGCTCATATGGACTTGTCCGAAATAAAGTTTATTATTATTATTATTATTATTATTTAAAATAAATAACAAAGACAAACGACATTCATCTTTTATAATAAACAGTCGGCCAGCCATCGCTCACGTGCTAAGAAATAGAGTTTCTTTACCGTACCGTCGCCTCATCTATCACTTAGTGTCCTTCCATTCCAAGTATTAAATAACACGTAGGTGGTGCTCCTGGGGAAAGTAATTAAAGTACCATTTCCACACTTCTTTTGTTATTTAAAGATTTTTGAAGTCTTCTAGAAAACTTCTTGAGAAAATGAGGCCTGTATTTTTTCTCTGTTTAATTATTTACGACAACAGCAATTTGATACATATATCTAAAACGATAGGCTTTTTGGCGTTAGTTCAGCTGAAACTACAGAAGAAATTTGAAATTTGCATTGGTACATATACAGGGTGTCCCACGGCTATGCCACATAGAGGGAAAGTACCTTGAATCTTGTAGATAGAACATTTTACTGAAAGAAGACATTATTTGAATTTTAAAAACAATTTAAATTGCATTCATAGATTTTTAAATAATTAAATGGTTGGGCCGGCAATTGAACTTGTTCCTCGAGAAAAAATAATCACCCTGTGGTTTTATCATACTGATCGAAAGGTTTCTTCATAAGGATTATTTTTTGCTAAATAACATAGTGTCACAAATAAAAGGAAAACCGTGAATTTCAAAATTTGATGTGAAATTTTGTTCAGAAAAGTTAAAAGCTTACATTGCCGTAAGGACATACAATTGACAATCATAACTACTTATTACTAATTAATCTACCCACTTGAGTAGTACGCATCATTTTGATAAATAAATATCCACCACAACAAGACCAAATAATCGTCAGGGAACGAAATATTCAAAAGTTATCACTTTGTATTCAAGAAAAAGGGACTAGTTTTGAGCATTTGAAAAAATGACTAATTTTGTATTAAAAATGTTAAAATTCATGGTCTTTCTTTTATTTTTGACACCCTTTCGATCTGTAGGATAAAACTACAGGCTGATTAATTTTCTCGAGTAACAGGTTCGATTCCCGGTACAACTATGTAATTATTTAAATATCTATGAATGCAGTTTAAAATGTTTTCAAAATTCTAATAATGCCTTCTTTTAGTAAAATGCTCTATCTACAATATTTAAGGTACTTTCCCTCCATGTGGCATTCCCGTGGGACACCCTGTATATAGGTTCAGATTTTTTTTTGGAAGCGCACAAAGAAGCGATTTTTTTGATATCCGTAATTTCAAAAAAATTGTTCCTTTGTGCGCGAGATAAAAGTTTGTATGTAAATGGGCAGGCGAAGCCGTTGTAAACAGCTAGTAGTAGGATTTAAAATCCCTTAGACTTACACTGAACTTAGGTATATTCATTACAATACAAGCTTTACCTAGCAAAACCTTTTGTGTAGATCCTCAAGATAATCTTAAAGACATTATTTGAAAAAATACCACTCGAAAATTCCTTCCCATTTTTAGACACATTGCAACCCTCCCCAGCCGTTACAAGATTATGTGAAAAGTGAAAATACATCCGTTAATGTGCACAGTCTCGTCTGCCGGCAGGTAAATCCAATTTACCTCATGTCACCTCGCAGGCGTTACTGAGATACACAAAAAACAGCTACAAAACTGGCTGACGGCACAGCCGCCGCCGGTGTTAAACTGCATCCGGCGCCGGACGGCCGATAAAAAATTGAAAAAGTCACTCGATTTCATCTTTATATAAAATTCATTCTTGCCACTCCTGTTTCCGTTGCTGTAATTTTTCTTTCGTTTTCACTATAAGCTTTTCGTTTCTATTTTCATTTTCAGCTTCGGCGTGAACATTTCCTTTACAAACTGAGGTCTTTGTGCATTGAAGTTGAGTTGGCAGCGCTCAAAGATTGATGAATAAGTTCAACTTGGAGGTAGAGACTTTCTTTGAATGTAGAATGAAGAATCATTCAAAGAAAGTCCGGAGTCGTGAAGCTATTTCGTTAAAAAGGTACGTGCTTCGTGAAAGACTAAAATGTTAAGACCTCTACGACAAGGGTTCGTTATTCATCATCATCTCCTTAGCCTTTTCCCATTTTGATTAGGTCGGCTTCCAGCCTTCCGGGTTTAGCTTTATTATCAATCGATTATATTGCAAGCGTTATTGCGATATAATGTATTAGAACGGCTAGTGTCACTACACACTGCACTGCTGCAAAGAAATTGAAACGCAATAACACATGTGATCGCCCAATAATAACGCACCTGTGTGGTAGATGCATAAAAAATCAGAGACCTCTGTTAATTTGAAGTTGCTTGTGCTCTATAACAAACTTAGTTCGAGCAACATTTGTTGACAAAACTTTTTTTGACAACTTTTCGTCAAAGCCCAGTCGCACCAACGGCTGCGTATGCGCAATTTCTAACGTTATATGACAATTCATAGTAATAATAAATTTAGAAAATAAAAAATAAAACTACAAACCTGTTGTTCAACCTGCCAAACCTACTCTTTACTTGTACTACGCTAACATTATGTCCAAACCGACAGAAATCGTGGCTGAAAGTCAAATACATAACCCAGGCGAAGACGTCGAGAGTCGCAAGACGACTGCCGGCCACCGTAGGCGCGGTTCTGCGGACGGCGAGCGATGGGTAGCTCGCCGCCCGGCTAGGACCAGGACCGCGTAGACGGCGCGTTAGTGTTCCACGCGCGCCTCAAAGAGAAGGAGTCAGCACAGGAAGGGGTCCAATAGGGCCAACGCCTGCCGGGGTTGCGGAATGTTTATAATAGTTACCGTGACCCTGGAACATAAAGGGCAATCTAAGGAACATGAGTGGGTTTTAGTCAGTAAGAGTCTGACACGCCCTCCCGCCGCACCCAGGACGGGAGCAGTCATTTGATGATTTCCCACTCACCAAAAAAAAAAAAAAGTCAAATACATAATTCAATATGCATCGGACACGATTGCCGGTTCGATAAAACTGTCGGCCAGACCTAATATGAACCTGCTCTTACTTGAACATTAATGATACTACGTCTGAGGAGCATCCCATTTAGCACACACGGCTGATAGCCAGATAATGCAATTGAATCCTCAATAGATCAAAGACAAATCTACAATGTTTCAAATATAAGAAGTGCAATTTGACGTTTCATACTTTTCATGACGACACAACTTTGTACATGCGTAACTCAAAAATTGACATTTATTTCTTCCGTAAAACCACGTAATTTTAAAGTTATTTTTATTTTATCACAAACTGCACAATTCTTAATCACTTAATTTACATTAAAAATTTTCAAACAAAGCAATATAACCATTGTTGACAATAAATAATATTTTTTCTCGACGTCGTGTCAAAGTCACGTCGTAAGGTACGATACCGTAGTGTTGTAACTCTTCAAATTCACTTGTATACCAATAATCGTTAAAAATGACCGAATAATCGAACTTACTAATAACGATCGTTTTCAATGAAAGCGACATTTATTATTTAAATATATTTTTGATGATTTCTAAATGTCAACGAAAAAGCATATTTAAAATTAAACATATAGTTATTATAATTTTAATAAGTTTTTGTAAGCAAAATCGCTCGTGCTCAAGTCTTGACAAAAAAATATTTTTTCTTTTAATTCGGCAACACTGGCAAGTGAGAATTTCTTTCATCTAAAATTCAGAAATTTACAGTCATAAAATAAATAAATCTGTTACTTAAATCGATTATAAATTATAAAGAAATGAAATCATTATCCTGTATAAATCGGATATTGTAGTAATCGATTTTTTTAACCCAATCCCTATTCTTCAGTAGGTTAGAAGTGTCAAATTGCACTTCTTATATTTGAAACACTGTAAGTTATCTTAAAATTAGGTAAATATGTAACACTTAGTTCCAGAGTAGACATGTAAGTCTCTTTTGTGAAACATTGTCACTTCAAATAATTGACAGTTATTTGACGTGTAAAGTTTTATGTATATAACCTATTTACAAATAAATATGATTTTAATCAATGATATCAAAAGTAAAAAAGTCGTGATGGCCCAGTGGATAAGGCGCCCGCCTCTCGTGTAAGAGGTTGTGGGTTCGAATTCAAGCAAGTACCAATGTGACTTTTTCAATTCATATGTAAGTACTTTCTAAAGTTTATCTTAGTCATCACTGACATCCCGTGCCTCGGAAAGCACGTAAAGCCGTTGGTCCCGGTTGTCATTCATAGAACTTTGACAGTCGTTACGAGTAGTCAGAAGCCAGAAAGTCTGACCAGCCTGAACCAAGAGGTATCGTGACGCCCAGTTACTGGGTTGTGGAGGTCAGATAGGCAGTCGCTTCACGTAAAACACTGGTATTCAGCTGAATCTGGTTAGGCTGGAAGCCGACCCCAAAATAGTTGGGAAAAGGCTAGGGAGATGATGATGATGATATCAAAAGTAAAAAAGTGTAGATAGGTTATATGCAGTCAAAAAGTGGCACATTAAAAGTTTGCTATTTGACCAACATGATACTGAGTATCGCATTGACATTTGACGTTTGACTCTTTTTCACTCGCACTATTTCAATGTTTTTTTTTTTTTGGTGAGTGGCAAATCATCAAATGACTGCTCCCGTCCTGGGTGCGGCGGGACTGTCAGACTTTTACTGACTGAAACCCACTCATGTTCCTTCGATTGCCCTTTATGTTCCAGGGTCACGGTAACTATTATGAACATTCCGCAACCCCGGCAGGCGTTAGCCCTGTTGGGCCCCTTCCTGTGCTGACTATGCTGACTGTGCTGACTATGCTGACTATGCTGACTGTGCTGACTATGCTGACTATGTTGACTATAATAATATACAGCACAAAACTTTGATTTGTGTAATTTAGATGCATATTTGAATTTTATATACAGTACAAAACTTTGGTTTGTGTAATTTAGATGCATATTTGATTTTTTGTAAATGTGAGTACGATGCAGTGATTTATTACGATAGTTCTCTACTGACACAAATAGACATGGCAGTTAGGAGCATTGTCATGCTCGCTCAAAAAGTCTTGCTGATGGTGGCGAGTGCGTTGGATCATTCGGTTCCCTTCAAAATGGTTAAGCTAAATGGTGCATGCTCGTGAACGGGCGCTGTCAGTTGAGATGGGTCATCTCTTAACTGCCATGACTTTTTATTTTAATTTTGTATTTGTTTATTTTGTTACATACATTGTTTTCACATGTAGAAGCAACAAAAAGAAAATGTAACCAAGATTTTGTAAAAAATGATTTTTTTAAAAGAGTGTCCGTGGAGTTTCTTGCCTGTTCTTCTCCATAGAGATCTACGTTTTGGAACAGGCAATTAGCGTCACTTTCCTTTTCTGACTGACCGACCGACTCTTTGACAATTCATAACTTCATAAGTACCTGTAAATGGTCTAAGTGAAATAAATGCTTTGAATTTTGAATTTTTTGACTACTTCTCTTTGAGGCGCGCGTGGAACACTAACGCGCCGTCGATGCGGTCGGGGGCCAATTCTCGATTTTCGCCATTTATCTCGAGTTCGAGATTGTAAGTCTATCTCTATGTCTATCAAAAATATCTCTATCTCTACTAAAAATGGCGAATTGAGCAGAATTCCGTATTCTCAGTCAAAATAGAAATAAATGTCACGAAAATGTCGAGTCGAGTGAAGATAATGTTACCATTATGAAGAATCGCACGTTCCGTTTTTGGTAGCTTAGTAAAAGTAGCATAAGTGAATGAATGATTTCGTTTTAAAATGCTGAATATACGAATATTTAATTATAAAACGAAACGCTTAGTGTAAAAATAATCAGTTTGACAGTTGACTGTCTGTCAATGACAGAATTCAAGTGTTAGGTAGGAAGTAAATGATAAAGTTCTTTATTTTAAAATAAAAATAGTTAAGTCATACAAAAAATCAATTATAATAAAATCGGTTACAAAAATTGTGCACTCAACAAACACGTAAATTAGGTATTTTAGGGTGTGCAAGATAGAAATTCTAATAAACAAATAAACTCGTCCATCTTTCAGTGGTTTCAAGTCTAATCGTGGTCGTCGTTTCAAAAAAACACAATGCACAAATCAAAAAGTATAAATCGAATTTCCAGTAGGTATGAGATGCCAAGCCGTATTTTATTAAAAAAATAAGGAAATAAAAACACAGGGTACAATCCAAAACTAAACGAATTCACACAGAAATGACGTATCTCTACAATCGACATGACATCTCTACTGCTCAGAAGCACTCGACATGAACTCTAACGTTAGCCTTCGACAAATGTCGAACTCGGGTGTGATACGTGACTTAGAAAAGTGTAACCCCGAATATCACGTCCCCGAAAGTTCACGTATTCGAAACACTTAACAACAAATGCACGCTACCTCGAAAAACTATAAAGAAATCTCACTATAAAGGCCTGTCACCGATTCTGTAACAGGCCTTAGTGAATGCAGTGATTGTTTTAAGACCCAGTTTCACATTGATTACCTCCAGGATTGCAGGTGAATTTGGGATTTCTTTATTCGAGATCACGATGGTTACGGCGTCAAGTTTTTCGAGGTAGCGTGCATTCGTTGGTAAGTGTTTCGAATACGTGAACTTTCGGGGACGTGATATTCGAGGTTACACTTTTCTAAGTCACGTATCACACCCGTCGAACTCGACATCCCCAGAATAGCAACTTTTAAAATTTGACGAAAAAATGACGTCATTCGACTTTTTTGTCGAATTCGACATCATCTCTAAAACCGAGAATTGGCTCCCTGGTCCTAGCCGGGCGGCGAGTTACCCATCGCTCGCTTTACTACTTCAATCATGCCATCCTACTTTGACGTGTGTATGTGTCGTTAGTGTGCCGTTTTTGAAGATAGAATTTCGTTTAGGTAACTCATCTACATCTTTTACTTAAAATATTATTGATTTTAATGCTTTAACTGGATGAACATGACGTGGGCAAGGGTTACTCGTCCAATAATCCTATAAATCCCGCCACCCCATTATAATAATGACGTAATTCATACTTTAGTCCACAAAGAGATCTATAAATATGTTATTGGCGCCCAAGTATTGACGAGTGACGCAAGTCTCTAAGATTCCTAACGAGTGTCTGCGTGGTACACGATCATAGCATGTACCTTGTACATTCAGTTTTACCAATTAATGCTTTTAGATTTTAGCAAATAAAATAGTTCTATAGTCAAAGTTAAAGTCTTTGTGAATGCGATTCTTCCTTGACTTTAGAAATGTTCTTTATATTAGCAACGGGTATGTAACAGATCGAGGAGAAGACGTAAGGAGGCTTTAAGCTGGTGACGATGAGCAGAGGCCATGGGGTGACAGCAGTCAGGGAATAAGACAAACGCACGCTCTGAATGGCTTTCTGAAAAATTGGCATGATTTGTAGGAAATGCCCAATAGAGGGAGAACACAGTTTAGCAAAAAAAAATAGAGTGCTTCTTTAATTCAAGTGCTTTATCGAAATTATTTTTAAGTGATGCTAATTTTGAATATCCTTTAACATGACACCAAAATGCTCATAATCAATTACAATCTATTTGAATGAATAGAAATGGACCTACGATTTGTTTCATTTGAAAACATAAACACACCCATCCGATCGGCGGCGGTGACCTCTCGCGCCCGGCGCTGGTTCAGGCCATGCTGCGGGGCGAGACGGAATGGGATGACGTCGCCTCCTTCTGCGAAGCTGTTATGCTTGTGAAGAAAGCGGCGGCGCGCGAGAGGCCACGACGAGCCTCTCGCCCCGGGCTAAGACCCAAGCGAAGACGTCGAGAGTCGCAAGACGACTACCGGCCACCGTAGGCACGGTTCTGCGGATGGCGAGCGATGGGTAGCTCGCCGCCCGGCTAGGACCAGGGACCTAATTCTCGGTTTATGTGATATAATATCGAATTCGATAAGATATCGAGAGTCTTATATCAATCAAAAATATCACAAAATTCAATGACAAATGAATGAAATGGTTGGATAATTATCTCACTCGATAAACTGAGAATACCGATTTATCCAAATAACTCGATTTCCGCCATTTAAATTTGATAAATATCGATTTCGATATTTATCTAACGCACGAGAATTGGGCCCCTGGACCGCGTCGACGGCGCGTTAGTGTTCCACGCGCGCCTCAAAGAGAAGAAGTCAGTACTGGAAGGGGCCCAACAGGGCCACGCCTGCCGGAATCGCGGAATGTTTATAATAGTTACCGTGACCCTGGAACATAAAGGGCAATCGAAGGAACACGAGTGGGTTTTAGTCAGTAAAAGTCTGACACGCCCTCCCGCCGCACCCAGGACTGTAGCATTCATTTGATGATTTCCTACTCACCAAAAAAAGGGTTAAACTTCCGATTAATAATACAAGTACTATCCCATTATAATCCGATTGCTTAAAATGATAAACTGATTGATTTATGACATAATTAATCAACGCACATCCCATACCGCTGGTCCTAGCCTAGAGTCATTAAACTTGGAGAGGGTGAGTTCTTTGTTTTTCCAGAATGAAAGGCTTTTCGGGAATTGAATCCAAAAAAGGATAAAAATGTCCGTCATCCCCATGACGGAAATTTTTCGACTTCCACGTAGGCGAATCCGCGAGCCTAAGCTAGTCTAAAATAAACTTTGAAAATACATTAATATGAATGAACTCTTACTTTTGAAATGTTGAAATCACAAACATTTTCCAAAGAGCAGTATTACTTAGAAATTAGAGCAATATTTAACCTTATCTACAGTGTGATGACGCAACGTTATCCAAGAATAGGTACTCATTCGATCCCCTGGGTGTCGTAGATGAAACCTCGTGGGCAATACCGAGTAAAGGCTGTCTATTCACTGATAAAATAAAACAGTAAAGGTTTTTCTCCCCAAAAACTTTCCAGGTAACTTGGTTTTCTAAATTGATAAAGGATCACTAAGAAGATCAAGGGATTTGAACAAGGCCTTTTGGAATGGGTTGAAAGATTTAAAAATTAATCATTGTCTCACGATTATATAAGTGTGGTATAAAAAGGTCCGTTCCTTTGTCTGTTGCTATAATTATTATAATGCTTTTTATGTCAAGCTGTACAGAGCCACGTGTAACTTATTTATTAAAGGGTTTTTTTTTTATTTATTTTGATGGATTTATAAATTACATAAAAACGAAAGCGGCATGCTATCTCAATTAGATTTTTGACTTGAAAAGGACTCGTAGGTAATCCCACCACTCCAGAAGAATATTCTGAATGTCCACATACAGATTCCTTCAACCAAGTTAAAATTACCATAACGCCGTATTGTCACGGAAACTGAATACGTGCCCAAAGTTTCTGAAGAATCCGCTAAGTAAAATAGCTCAAAAAGCAATCACAAGATTTGTGACAAATAAATATACGGAATATTATTTTAAAAACCTAAAAAGGAAAAATATTAAATTGAAAATCTAATTTTATAAACAACAATATCTAAAAAAATATTTCTACTACATTAATTTCCTATTTCTCAGTTTCCATTCGTCACGAAAATTGTGACGCAACAAGCCTCCCGTCACTCGTCCCGAAAAGCTTTGAATATTAATGTTTGACACCGACATGATACGGGAGAAAATGGTGTAAGTTTCAAACCATCGTAAACTTCCACACAAATAATTCATCTCTTCGCATTATAGTAATTAATCATGGTATTTTACTCAACCATAGAAATCTCGAGATCAAAAGGTTAAGGTAAAAATAATGTTTTTTATATTAATTAATATATTCTTCTGCAAATATTATTCTTGTTGCGGGCTTCATGCCTCTGGCAATTTTTACCAATCTACCTAGTAATTTTTTTACAAAATTATTACATTAAGAAGGGTTGTGCGAAAAGGACTCGTTACTTTTCCTAAAAGTGTATTTTAAACTTACATTAATTTTAATTAACGTATTTTCATAATTATCAAATCCAGAACCATATCAGGACCTAGCTATTCTTGTACACGTGTATTTAACCAACGATTGGTAACATTTAACAAAACATTTTATATTAGATTACAGTCCCAGCTTACATTGGTGACCTAAAACCTATACGCACCAACATATTTCACATATCAAAACACTAAAAACAAAACCCAAGTATTCCACCAAAAAACCCCTCACAAAATAATTTTTATACAACAAAAATACAGAAATAAAATCACAGCCTCCCACCTCCCTCCCTACAAAATATACCTAGTTCTAGTACATACCGTCGTCTGGGAGTACCGTCTGAAATTAATCAAAGAGCGTAACAGGAAGTCGGCTCGATCAAAGGGCACTAACGAACAAAGGAAGCGATCGGGCGTGGGCATACACGGCAGTGCCACTGTTACAGCTCGCGTAAGCCAACTGATATCCAATAAGAAATGGAAACTGTGTTCTTGCGTATAAATGGGATGTAGAGCGCTTACAGGTCAGTAGGTATGTATGTACTTATGTAATGTGAATTTTATATGACGTAATGTAGATATACAAATGCTTTTTTCACCTACATATGTGGAGTTTAAACCGCTGGGATCGTGAACTTGAAATGTTTTGCAGTTGATCATTTTCAGTAACTTGAAGACGCCTACTAGAAGTTGGGGTTTTGGAAATTTGTCAGTCCTTAGTAATCTAGAAAACTGCGAGCAACAGTTATAAAACGTATTATTTTTATCCATATGGTTGTGGACACAACATTTGCGGGAATTAAGGTCATTGTGATAAAGAATGATCGTTATGTAAATGAGCAACTACGGGTACGTCAGAAACGTTTTATAAAATATATTCATTTGCGGGAAAACTAGAATTTCTGGAAAATAAGGAAATATTGCTATGAGATACTAAATGCAGATAACAAAACTAAGGGAGTTGTAAAACATTGAGCTCTGTTTGAAGGAGTTTTTCTGTCTCTGAGTTTCTGTACTACCTTTAAATAGAGCTTATACCATACTTATTTTTGCCACAAACTAGCGTTTTTGTTTAGAGGTTCGAGTGCCGAAATATTTATAGGCACATGAGACATTCCAGCTTTAACGTATCTCCTCTGCGAGGCCGTATTGCAGATGTCTATAATTGGCAGTGACCACAACGTAGGCCATTATAAAACACAAGTTCTAGTTGCAATACGGCGTATATTAAGTGACGTGTGTAGTGTATTATTCAAAAAAATGTTATACTCTACAATTCATACGCTGACGACACATTGTCGTCTGTAACTCACATACGCGTATCATATTCCAATATATCAGAGTGGCGTCGCATTATGATCACAACGTATCTCGGATCACGCACCTGCTTCGTAAAATATCAACTCTAATACCATTACCTACTAACACAACTCGTACAAATATCTTTAACGCAAACTACGAGGTTTTGGGGTTGTTTTCTATCTGCATTATTAATTCCCATTATCTATTCCTAAATCTGAGTGCGGCCTAATTCGCTAGAGCTATTAATAAATCATGCAATAAAAGCTTTGTTTCGCGAATTTGTGCTGAAACTTTGTATTTTCGTATTGTACTTTTGTTATGTTAAGACTAAAGTATATTTCATCTCATTGGCCTTATTTTCCCCGACTTTGGACTCTCTTTGACTTCGAATAAAAAATGTTTCGTTTTCTTCTGTGGCTTCGTATTTATAAAAGTAACAAAAGGCGCCCGAACACCCTTGTACACCTACGAGTCTAACAAGGTTCGCTATTCTCACACAATTTCAAAATATTTACTGAAGCCTGTCGAACATACGTACTCGAATAAAGGTAATTACAGAAAAATATAAAAGCCTTCGTCAAAACAAACAAAGGCGCAAAGCGAAAAATATTTGAATTTGAATTCTATCATTCGATATTTAAATCCAGCAGCGGCGGTGCGGGTGGTGCGGTCGGGGCGGGCGGCGAGAAGTTTCCTCGGGCGCGGGCGGCGGGGCGCGGGGGCGCGCGGGGTGCGCGCGGGGCGGGCGGGATGCGGGGGCCGGGTAATTAGGCGGCCCGGCGGAGGCTGTATTGATCGACGCGTCTCCTAGCAACGCGCGAGATGGCAGCACAGCCTGCCCTCGCACGGGGAACAAGTTTTTTGTTCGAGCTCGCCCTAGGTGAGACCGTTTTGATGTAATCTCCGCGGAGATGATTCAATTCGATTCAGCACTGTACGTATTCGGCGGGAGATTATGACGCTATTAGTCTCGTTGTAAGGGTTTTTACGCTGATTCACCATAATGACGGGAAATCTGGCTTAATTTTATATTAGGCTTGTTCAAGGTATTGTATTATTATGGGGGTTGTATGACGGCGAGTATTATTGCGCCGGCAGGTTTGTGTACATTATTAAGATTACAGTTATTATAACGAGTTGATCCGGCGCGAGCGCTCGCTGGCACGTCCGCTGAAGGCTCTCATACTGTGCACAACTTATAAAGTTCTGTTAAGTCTTGAGACAGGCGAAGCACTTCTAACTTTACCGCAACCACGAAACAGTGGTCGGGCCGAACTTACTAGATTAATTTATGTGGTTAAAATTGTCATAAAAGGGAGGTTTTGCAAAGTTCTTTTGTAAGATATTATAAATATAATATTATAAGTATCTTGAAAAAAATATCATGAAACCCTTGTGTTTTTTTGGGAAAAAAATGTAGAGAGAGAATCTCTGCAAGTTCCGGAGTAGTGATTCTACTGACTGGAATCCCATTACGAAATTAATGAGAAAAGTACAGTGAAGGACCAAGGTAAACATAATTTTCATATCAAACAGGAGGCAGAACATAAACAGACGTACATTTTGGAAACGCTTAGCTGCCTAGAACTATAGATATAAAATTAAATTAATTGATGGATCATCAAACTTGATTAGTCCTGATCAAAGATTGATCGTTGACGACAACTAGTTTCCAGAAAATATCAGAATCAAAAAATAATCTTTACCCGTCCAAACAAAACTTACTAGAGATTTTAAATTGAAATATGTTTAATTTGGCTAAAATTCAGCAAACACAGAATGTGCCCTGCCAGCCTTGGTACCAAAGAAGAGGAAGAACTGACAAGTTGACAACCGTCGTCATATAAATTATTCTCATCCCAATATCACTTTTGCCCTCTCAGAACCACAACTATTACGAGATTTAGTTTAAGATAATGAAAATTGACAATAAAGTCATATTCCTCTTCGAATCTGTCAAGATAGAAGGGTTACGTAAGAGTTTTTGTCGTTTGATTGTCGAATTAGGTTAGCCTGTAAGGACAATTTCAACATGTATTTAAATAAATAAAAAATATATTAATTTCGAGTTAGTTTCTCCGTCTAGTTGTTCCGTCTAGAAGTTTCAGATTAGAGTAGAACTAAAAAGATGAAATAAAAGTAACATTCATTTTCGACTACGTAAGTATATTCGAGAAACTTGAAACATGCGGCCGTGTTCAGTAATATTATACTAGCTAGGATACAATGGATTATATGTAGCAAATTGCTTTTGCTACATAGAATCCATCGTATCCTAGCCAGCTTCAAATAGCAGCATTCTCCGACATTTACATGAAAAGTATCTATTCTATCATCGATGGCGAATATCCGAGCCGGGCGTACAAGCCGACACAAAGGCATTTTGATAATATGTAGTGATGCATATTTTTCAGATACTCCGTCCATCGAAATGTAAAGCTAGGTACTGACTGATGTTGCATGCCGTAATGTACAGCGAGCATATAACGTTACGCCGTGTTCTCCGTGTAACATGAAAGTTAGATTCAAAGTTAGATGCTCCGTAAAAGATAGATTCGGCAATAAAAAGACAGCGGGGTGAAGCATTCGAAGCGAACAACGAGCTGCTAGTTAGTTCTTGCAACGCCTTTGCTATTTATTTTCTTTAAATTTTACGTATATTCCTCACATTGCTAGAACATTATTTTCCAGTGTATAGAATCACTGATTTTTAAAGTAAACCGTCAACCTGATATTCACGAACGCTCGCTGTGTAACACGTAACATTACGCTCTACAACTCCAGTGAGTGCTCAGCTTTATAATGTGCAGTTGAATACGCCAGAGGGCGTTGCGAACGCGTGTTTATGAACAAAGTCTCTTGGACACGTTTGAAATTGCTAAAAGTAATTGAAAACGACTGGCTGTGTGGTTTGGAAAACGTGCATTTTTCCTTCATCGAGCTTCGGTGCGCTAGCTACTGGTTTATTTTGTTATTGAAAGAAATAAAATAGAAAAATATTAGTCAGAGCTATCCCGGAAATTTAATATAAATATTGACAGTTTATGAATAAAAAAAATTTATTCCATGGATGGTATAAAATTGTTACCGGGTATAAAATATTGGTCAAACTAGTCCTAAAACTGTTAATGTGTTAATCAGCCCGAAAATTTTGTAAACGACCACGTTCTTGGAATCCATCGTATAATGAAAAGATGTTAGTGTAACGTGTACATATAATTTATGATTAGAAATAGACATACTAGCTGACCCGCGGTTTAATCTAGTTTATTTTAAGTCTTTGGTTGCTGCTACACCTCCGTGGATTATAATGTGATGTTATGAAGCCTATGGGTCGTTTTATGTATATAACTGTTACATTTCAATATTTTATTTATGGTGAAAGAATATATAATATAATATATCACATCCATCCACCCATCCTCACTAACTTTCATGTTAATTATAGTTTAGGCAAATGTGCAATTGTGCGGTTTTTATAATTTGTATGATAGTTATTTCTCTTGTAATGAGACCTTAATTATAAATAAACGATTTATTATTATTTATTGTATTAGCAGAATCTACTTAAAATAATATTCTAGAAAGCAACATATTCATTGGCATCATCCTTTATTTTTACCTCTGATCTCACACAAAATTTCCCTACTTTGACACACGGGTAATCAGATTAAGCCTCGGGATTATACACACGCACATACATACATATACATAGACGAAAGAAGCTTTCATATCATGCAGGAGCTTGGTTAGAAAAGTTAGATTAGGTACCTGACGAAACCGCGCGACCGACAGCTGCCGTATAAAATGAAACATCCACAGAAATAAAGCATATTGCGTAGCAAATACTTTGTGGCAAAGAGTTCTACACATCTCCATACTCATTGCATAAAAACTTCCCACCAACCTTTTCTCAGTTTTATGCAAATATTCAACGAGTCCGGAACGAAAAATAAATGGTCTTTATAATTCTTTATTGCATCTCATTTACATTTGAATGGCCACTGAGCATACTTTAGATAATTGGAACCAAATTACTTTAATGACAAAGGCCGCTTGGCTTAGCACCCTTTGTTACAGAACCCTTATTTCAAAATAATATCTTGAGACATGCAAGTTTCAACAGTTCCTCGTCAGACGCAACTTTCATAATCTAGTTATAAAGCCTACGCTTCGTAGCCAGTGCTACGACGCTCACCGCCTAACTTCGTAGCAATGCTACGGATTGTTACAATAACGTACCGAAACTTGCAATTTCGTCAACAAGCGAATTTTAATACAATTGCAGTCTACGTCCCGCTTGTTTGCTGAAAGACTTGAATATATTTATTCGCGATACAATATCTGGAGCGCTACGTCGCATTTTAAATCACTAGGGACGTACGCTAACTTCCTGTAATAATGTACTTTTGTTGGCTTCTATCGCGTTTGCATATAATGTTTTTGTTTTACGATGGAAATGAAAGTTGTTTTTGTTTTTGCTAAGTTTTAGATAATGTACGTATGGAAACATTTACTAGAACATTCTATTTTTTTTTAACCTTCAGACGATCAGACGAGGCTGCGAACGAACGGTAGATACTAATGGCCAAAATTATGCGTATACACGGATTCAATGGCCCATTCATCTGTAATAGTAATCTCTGAATCGGTTTCAATTCAAACTGCGTAGTCACAGTCTACGTCGTAGCAGTTGCCTACGAGCCGTAGCCGGAATTCATAAAAATGCAACGTAACCAAAAAAATATTGATTAATTAAAAAAAGTAGGCGAAAAGAAAATAATACCGTAAAAAGTTTGCATATCTAACAAAAAACACACGAAAAAGAAGAATACTTTTATCTAACATAACACTGAATTCATGTGCAAACCCGCTCGTCATCACGAGGCGCGATGCCGGGACATGTCCTCGGCAGATTTATGACCCCTCCCGGGGGGCTGGCCGGGGCCCCGATAACGGTAAGACAAGCCCGGGGGACCCCGCCACGTCACGGCTCACAAAAAAAAACCCCTTTCACTCAAAGTGGCATGTCTGTGCTATTTATTACGCAGGTATTACTTTTGAATCGTACGCATCATTCACGCTTTTATAAAGATTAGAGTTGCGAGTGATCCCGACGGTTCCCTCGAGTCCTCGACTTAAATATTTATCTAAATGTCAGCCGGTGGGAGTAACGTTGGACTTATATTTTCGTGCTGGCCTAAATGTTAGAATAGATTAGGATCTTTTTAAAACGCGGCATTGTTAGGTATTCTTAACTTTAGACGGTGAATGTTGGAGATTTGACCTTCATATCTCTGTAACCAAAATGTTTTCCGATAGTCGAGAACATTGATTCCCAAAGTGGATTATATTGACATGTTAACTTTTTCCGGGAATCCATGAGTTGTAAATTGACAAAGATAGCAGAGCAATTTTTTTAACTAAAGTGGAGTGAGTTTGAGGCAAGGATGGATCCAGCTACCTGAACAAAACCCAAGCCTTTAAGGGAGAGTGATCGCATAGTCGAAGTTAGTCAAATACGGCCCGCCATCCGAATACAAAATTATTTGTTGATCAAATTAAACTCCAAGAACCCGTTTTCCCACGGACGATAAGCAAGACATTTTTAAAGAAACCATTGTTGTTGTAACATTCCGAACATTTCACTCTAGTCTAACGAACAATAGAAAATCAAACAACCTTTACGCAGTGTCCTCTCCACGGTGGTCTCTATACAGCAAGGCAATAAAGATGAGCTATAAAAGTGCAGCTAAGTATTTAGTAACCGCGTAGAACGTGGGCTATAAGGAAAGACATACTTCCATTGTCTACTTCAGCTGACGGTAATGTCTCCGTTCCTTTCTTCGGTCAAGATGTAAGGTCGAGTCATGGGATCTTTTCTGAAGTTTTGTAATATTACCAGTTATAAAATAAAATTTTAGTTACAACATCGAAGAATGTACGGTTTTGGAGGAAGAAATGCGCGTTTCTTTGTCAAAAATCTGCTGATAGGTATGTACATAGTAAAATATAACCTAAATTCAACACCACATCACCACACCAAGAAAGTGTGGTGATGGAGTTTGGGTTATGTAATTCTCATTGGCATGTTTAAATTTACATTATATCGCGTTGACGCGAGACCCAATGTATGTGCAAAAATTGAGAAAAATCGGTAAAAAATAAGAAGCTAAATAAAACAGTAAAAAAATAACTAATAAAAGAGGTTCAAAAAACAAATAAAATTCGGCGTTTTACTTTTCTTCTTGTGTGGGTCTCACTTTAACATTAATGGTTTTTAGGGTTCCGTAGTCAACTAGGAACCCTTATAGTTTCGGTTTCGCCATGTCTGTCTGTCTGTCCGTCCGTCCTCGCTTAATCTCTGTGACCCTTAGCACTAGAAAGCTGAAATTTGGTACCAATATGTATATCAATCCCGCCGACAAAGTGGTAAAATAAAAATTGGAAAAAAAATATTTATTAGGGTAGCCCGCCCCCCTATATGTAAAGTGGGAAGTGATTTTTTTTTTAATTTCAAACCCAACGTGTGATATATTGTTGGATAGGTATTTAAAAATGAATAGGGGTTTACTAAGATTATTTTTTGATAATGTCAATAATTTCGGAAACAATGCTCCAAAAGGTAAAATTAAAGCGTCCCCCCCCCCCCTCTAACTTTTGACCCGTAGGTTTAAAAAGTATGAAAAAAATCTGGAAAGTAAAACTTTATAAGGACTTTCTAGGAAAATTATTTTGAACTTGATAGAAAGAACAGTTTTTGTACAAAAAAGACAAAAAGGTCGAACAAAATAATTTCTGCGTCAACGTAACAAATAGCCTTTTTTAAAACTTAAAGACTTGTAAGGTTTCCTTCTACTTAGCCTTATACACAGCCATAACATAGCCATTGTGGTAGTTTTCTGTGTCAACCCAACAGACTGAACTTGGGGCCACGTAATCAGTTTCCGTAGATCTTCAAGGTTAAATACTGAGTAACTTTGTTAAGTTATGAACAATACATTAAAATGGACGTGTCAAAACAAAGTTGTATGACTTCTTTGATTTATTACTTACTTATGGAGGCCATACACGCTAGGTTTTGCATGATGGTTTTAGCCGTGCATGCATAACCGACAGGCAAGCCCTAGCGTGTATGTGATTAAACTGTACAGTTATCGGTGCATGCAAACTCGGTTATGCTTGTCGGTTTTGCATGCACAGTTATAACCATCATGCAAACCCTAGCGTGTATGGCCTCCATTACTTGTGGAGCTTGTCCCTACTGGTTTCATTTTGGAAATGAGTCAGCTGATATAAATGTCCAATTTATAATATACTAGCTTTTGCCCGCGGCTTCACTCGCGTTTGAAAGAGACAAAAAGTAGCCTATGTTACTCTCCATCCCTTCAACTATCTCCACTTAAAAAATCACGTCAATTCGTCGCTCCGTTTTGCCGTGAAAGAAAGACAAACATACAGACAGACAGACAGACACACTTTCCCATTTATAATATTAGTGTGGAAGTATGGATAATTTTGAAGTTGGTACGGTCAGCATCAAAAGTCGCTGAACACATTCAGATTTTCAAAATCACTGTATACTATTTTCATCTATTTAATGTGTTACGTTTAATGTTTTATGTATTTTTAATGATGTTCATTCAATACTGGCGTCTATCTTGTTGAGTGATTTATAGATGACTAGCTTCTGCCCGCGGCTTCGCTCGCGTTAGAAAGAGACAAAAAGTAGCCTATGTTACTCTCCATCCCTTCAACTATCTCCACTTAAAAAATCACGTCAATCCGTCGCTCCGTTTTGCCGTGAAAGAAAGACAAACAGACAGACAGACAGACACACTTTCCCATTTATAATATTAGTATGGATAATAGTATACAGTGTTTTGAAAATCTGAATGTGTTCAGCGACTTTTGATGCTGACTGTACCATGCAATGTTTCAAAATTGGACATGTTACAAAGTGGTTCTATCCACTTTATAATAACACTAGTTTTGACTCTGAACTGATACAGTGGGTTGTTAGTGAAAGAACCTACACAATAATGTGAAAATAAATAACAAAAAACACATTTGAATCGTGTTGCATTAAATTTCAATTATAAAAAGGTATCCTTTAATTTGACTCTTTCACAACATAGCACACTCGTGCAGTTCCCAAGACAATACAACATAATGATAATTTAATCTGAGTCTAATGATGGAAATAGGAGGTGGTCAGTACTCTTCAATAGTTTACAGGGTTCCCTGCTATTTTTAACATTTTGGTAGGCCCAGTATTTATTATTATATGTAGACAATCATACCAAAAAGGTACAAACCAAAAAAACTTTTAGAATATTCTTAGCAAAATCTTAAATAAAAAAAAAATCTTAAATCAAATTATTCTAAAAAGTATTATTCTAAAAAAAGGTTTTATTATTTTATTCACTGAATAAAACTGGCCAGTAGCTATAAAATAATTCGTATACCATTAGAGTTTTCTTTTAATTGATTTAATTTTAAAAATATTATACAGCTTTACTATTAAAATTTTCACCAAAATCGGCCAGTACTTTATTATCAGTAGAACAACCTTAGAAAAAAGGTTACATTTTCAAAATAGCTAAAACAGTATTTATGTTTCAACTTCAGCTTTTCCTATCCATCTTTTCATTATCATAGTTATAGTGACCCCGGAACATAAAGGGCAACCGAAGGAACATGAGTGGGTTTTAGTCAGTAAAAGTTTGACACGGCCCTCCCACCGCACCCAGGACGGGAGCAGTCATTTGTTTTTTTTTTTTTTTTATTAACTTATATCAAACTTAATTTTACATACAGTTTGAACTCGCCAAACTTTGCAGTTTGATGGCGAGAAGCGCTCGTGTTTTATACAAAATTAAACTTAAGCCTAAACACAAATACATTAAACGTAACCCACAACTAAGTCACTATTTTTATACAGCTCATTATGTAAACAATGAGCCCCGTCTTGGTTCAGGTTTCATTATTTGCCAATGAGCCCGGTGATAACTAATCTTCGTTTTGTAACAATAAATTTCGCAGTTTTGATTTTAACACACCTTTACTTAAATTAGGATTTTTTGATGATATCCACTTCCCAAAAAAAAAACAAATGACAGTCATCTTTTATAATAAACAGTCGGCCAGCCATTGCTCACGTGCTAAGAAATAGAGTTTCTTTGCCGTGAAACTTTGCATGAATATGTATTGCATGGATATGAAGGTAAGCCGAGGACGGACGTACGGACATGTCGAAACTATAAGAGTTATTTTTGTACCGTTTTGATACGTTACCCTTAATACGTGGAAACATAAAATTTTGTATACAAAAATTAAAATATACTAGATTTTTGCAATTTTAAAGATTTTTTGCCTATGATGCCGTGTCAGAAGAAGTTCAAATTCATAAGCACTATCACCACTTAAAAGCATATACATTAAAAGTCACCTAATTAATATGCGCTTAAAAATTTTAATACGGTTTTCATCAATACGTAGAGTAATTCAAGAGGAAGACGTCTTTTTTCCAGCCTGTACTACTTGGGCAAAGCCTTCCCTGATACTTACGTCTTACACGGAATAAGGAGCGGAAATTTGACCTATATGCATAAAATTTTAAATTATAAAAGTGAAAGAGCGACAATGAGGTTTTTGGTATATATACTATATAATAAATATAATTTTGGGATGTCACTAAAATAAAACACGTCCTGCTTACGTTAAAACTCAAGCCCGCTAATAAAAACGTGTTAAAAATAAATCAGGCCACACGACCCTCAAGACATTCCGCCATATTACAAGTATTGTCGTAAAAGCATAAAGAAAAAACATATTTCCTTTATTCTTGAACAAAAAAGCTTTTTTAAAAAAAAGATAACCGACTTCAAAAACTAAAAGCTCAAAAATAACTATTTCGGAAGTCGGTGGCAACACAAATCGACCGGCAGAAGAGAAGCCACCGACTTCCGAAATAGTTATTTTTGAGCTTTTAGTTTTTGAAGTCGGTTATCTTTTTTTTAAAAAAGCTTTTTATTTTTTACTTTTTAGTTAGAGTCTCAGTGTCTGACTACGTTTTAGGGTAGCTCTCAAAATAAACTTATAATCTTATAAAAATCTACAATTCAAGAAAGCAAAACGCGATCTATGCGGGCAACGTCACGGGATATCTATTAGTGTTATATACTAAAACCTTCCCCAGAATGTAACAAATACTTTGCTGCAAACCGCATCAAAATCGGTTCATCCAAACGCGAGATAATCGCGGACAAACATACATACATACATACATACATACAGGTCGAACAGAGAACCTACTTTTTTTTTGAAGTCGGTTAAAAACTGGCTGGTAGATTAGGTTCACCTCCATAAATCTCCGGCCGACAGTAAGGACTGAAGTATAACGTGCAAGAGAAAATATTCAATCAAGTTTATAGCATCAATTCTTCGGAGGCGGCGGCGCTTTATCTCCCCATTCTTGGACAACGGTTTCAGGGCTCATTTGGCTCACTGTAATGGCGAACAGGGCTCCGCCGACATGACTGAGATCACGAAATTGTAATTTCCGTGAATAAACTTTGAATACTACGCATTTTAATATTATAGAGTTCGGTTGTTTAGCTTCGGAATGGGAGTTAGGAGATGGGTTTTGTGGTTTTAACCTTTCTGTAGATTCGTTTATTTGGTTTGCTCCATTTACGAATTATTGTAAAATAATTTAAGACTTTGTCCGAACTGGCTTTGTCCGGATTCTCGATATTGAAAACATCCCGTAAAAAAGGGACGTTAAGTTTTTTCCCAATTTGATCCGACCTACTTTTCAAATTTTTCTCTTCAAGAAATTTTTCCTCGGACTTAAGAATCGAATGAATGTTTGATAATAAAAATTTACCGAATTAGTCCAGGCGTTCTCAAGGTTTGCCCTTAGAAACATGTTCATTTTCCTTTATTTAGTTGACAGAGATCTGGGTCTCTGGCGTACAGAAGACAATAGTGGGGTGATTGCGTAACTCACTTGGTGTCTCATCTCAAAGGACGGAAATAAGTTATCTATTTCTTCATGGGTTCGAAAATTCTTGTATGCGATATAAATGATTCTACTGACTGACTGTATAAGAGAGAAAATTTGCTTCAGCATACTATGGAAGGATGTCTTTACTTTGATTTACTGTAAATCCCATATGGGCTATTACCCAGCAAGGAAAATAATAGATTCCCATTAAAAATGGTCAAGTTGCCATTTAATACACACTTAACCCCTGTATCCTTCATCGTGTATTACTGTATTACAGACTAAGTACTAACTCTCATAAAATTAGCCTCGTCTACAAAGTTTAGCTCAAAGCTCACATTCGCTGCATTCTTCAAATTATTCGCCAATCGAGCCGTGAGAGCGGAGCTTCACACTCCAACACACAAAGAGCTGCCAAAGAGAGTCGCCAGAATTCGATAATATACCAAGTAGCAAAAGTACCTACAGTCACACGAATAAGGAATCAATGATACCAGATTTAAATTGAGAAAATCAATAACAAAAGAAAATCTACACGTCCGAAACACAAAGGAAACTGTACACAACGCCCAGTCAGCGTTCAATCTGTAGAGTACAGAGATTATTCCCGAACATGCTCGTAATACCAGCCATCAAAGCTTTATGAACGATTTTATATACTTACTCAACTATAAAATCAATATAGCACACCTAGACAGCTAGCAACGCTCAGTACATAAGAATATTGATTTTCCATCCCGGGAATAGTCGGGAGCTGGCCATGCAATATAAATATTGCAAACATCCCTATTCAAATATTAACTGAGTATAACGCATGTGTGGACTATGTACTGCCTACCTCGCGGTCCGGCTGTAACCATTGGCAACCGCCGGCGGGAGCTTGCATCAGCTCTGCCCGGGCCGAGCCCCAGATACAACCTATTACAGCTATAAACCTGTTAGAAATACGGTCCATAATCGCTTGCTAAATGGTGCAGCCGACGTTTGTAGGTGAATTGCATCTCTCTGCCACCTGATTCTCGGTCTCGTCCCGGGAGGGGGCCGGGGCCTGGATTTAACCACAGCATACGGGAAACAGTGCAACTATTACTTACTTCAAATAAAAAAAAACTTTTTCTGAAAACAAATATCGACCATTTTTTTATCTTTCTCATTACGTTAATTAGTCATTATAAAGTTTTCTCATTACAATGTAGTAGACTTCAAAAGCAACTTAGAAATTCAAATTCTATACCCACATTGCGTTTCTAGTAAACAAAGAGGACGACTGGCAGACCACACATTTACATAAATACGCATGTATTTAAATAGCAATTAAGTTACTTTTCATCATTTATTCATTAGTGACAAAATATCCAGATACAGTACGCCATAAACAAAACATTACTAATTACCTACCTTACTTAATACTTACACTTTTTAATTCCTTTAATCAACAAGCTTGGGCTATACACGTGGGGGTAGGTGTATTAATAGCTATTGTCGGTACGAGTGTGTCGTCATGTATCTCCTCATCAATGAAATATACTTTATAACAATTAACTGACGGATCTGTTAGTCTTACTGGTTAGTGACGCTGGCTGCTAAGCCAGAGGTCGTGGGTTCGATTTGTGTGATGAGCATATTTTTTTTGTTCTGTGTCTGGGTGTAATTTTCTATAATAAGTATGTATTTATAAATTATGTAAGGTAATGTAGCTAAATCAGTTGTCTGAATACCATAGCACAAATTCTGCTTAGTTTGGGATCAGATAGTCGTGAGTAAACAGCCCCAAGATATTAAACTATTTATTTATTTTATGTACTAAATTATCATTCCAAATCTCATTGCAGTTGCTGCACTCCAACTCAGCACTCTGTGGCCTCCGCCATGACGTTTGAACAGCCCTCGTCGCTTTGTACACCCCAAATAAGTATATTCAGTGTGCATATGACATGTTGACGAGTAATTACATCGAAAGTAGACACCACACGTACCTACATGCACAGATACATACACTGTATCAAAGGGATTCAATATTGGATTCGTTAATTAATGCTACCTTTGTGATAGGCATTCCGCATTCGACAGGCGGACACAGTCAGACAGGGGGACGGACACTAATTAAGGGATTTGGAAAATGGTTTCGTTTTGTCTGGGGCTAGACGGCTTTGATATGTCCGTAATGAACAATTTGATGCCTGTATACTGAGTATAGATGCAATCATGTCGAATATTGAATAGCTAGAATTTCACAAAGGGTTCGCCTCCCCTCTGTTTATTAATAAAGCAAGTCTGGAGAGGTACTTCACTGTGGAATTTCACAGCAGAGATAGATCTCTGTATGGTATGAGTAATTTGGAATATTACAATTTTGATCAATCTGTTTCTGGTCCATGGCGTCACAGACATGACTTCGTTTAATTAACTCCTTGTAAATGAACGGATTAATATTTTATTGTTGTTTGCTTACTAGGCTATGGTTCCAGGGAGGTCTTGATCAATTTAGATAAAATTAAGTTATGTAATGAAAATTCAATGTTTATTATGTAAGTATTGTACAATAGAGATGATCAATAACGATATGGCTTCTAAAACTATTCGTTAAAACTAGCATGAAAAATTATTGAATATAGTCATTTTGAAGATTCATCATACATCAAACCATCATTGGTAAATCATTGATATAGTAGAGTATAATCGATTTTCATATGTAAGTAGAATTGGCACGGCATATTATTATTAAAGTGAATTCCCTACCATAATGCCAATACCTAATAATGATTGATAGGTATAATTTTGATATCTATCTGTATGAGTACATGTTGTAATTAATTTTCTTTTATTTAAATCGGTTTATATACCTTCTTAAATCTTGCTTATAAGAAACGAACTTCATACTGAAGGAATTATATAGTTTTAGATATCTAAAACTGCTTTTGAAGGGTGTAGGAGACATTCCTGATGTGACTTTAACTTTTACTATCAGAGCAAAAACCTATGTATCTAGTACTGTCCAAAAGCGGTCAGCAATAATCGAAATAAATTTCACAAAAACTGCAGTTTTGAAACAATTTTGGCAAAACGCAATCGAGTAACTTTTATGTTATTATTTATCGCCGCTAGACGCGTTTATTTAGCAGTTTTGAGCCTTTTGGAGTGGTATCAAAATGCACAATAATTTATCAAATTCGTGGCTATGTTTTACGAGCTGCTATATTTCATGAAACATGACACATGGTGTGCGCGCTACATAACGGATGACTGGTAGCTCGGGACAACCAGCTATCATTATGTCAAGCTTGCTGAAAACTTCTCTTGTTATAAGTAATCTGTTCTTTGCATTTTCAGATTTTGTTGGAATTACATAAGGTTGCTTGGATCAAACACGTGTTTATATGGGTAAAGATATTAAGCGACAGGCTTTTTGGAGTTAATTAACTCGCAGCCAAAACAACCAAAACTTAATAGTCTTCCTTATTTTTGTTCAAAAATCTTGTTATTAACATGATTTTAGAAATTTTAACCCAACGGGTTTAATTGGGGGATGAGAGTTTACTTGGTAATGAGCGGACAAATTCGAAGGAAACGGCTAATATATTTTTTTTTTTTCAAATACAACGACCTATTAAACTTAAAAAAGATATTGTCTTCTTCGTCTCCTAATTTTTCTGTCCACTGCTGAACATACGCCTCTTGCATGGCTCTCCACGATGTCATTAATGTGGCGATTCTAGTCCAGGTCAGTCCTGTCTTATTTTTTATGTCATCTGAACCATTTGGCAGCTGGTCAGCTAACACTTCTTCCAATATAGGGTTCTGTGCGACCACTTGCCATAACCCCTGGGCACACGTGACTGGCCCATTGCTATTTTAGTTTCGTAACACAAGTAAGCAGTACGCTACGTCTGTAACTGTTAAAAAAATGTAATATAGAACAAACAGTTTTCAATAACAATGTCGTAGATTTTCAAATCCAAACTCCATTATTTTAAAAAAGAAAATTCCATTTAATCACCGTTACTGCAAAACTGGCTTATTTTTTATAATTCATACGTCTTTCTCTCTCTCTCTCTCTATAATACCTACGTCGAAACAAAAATCTGTTTCGTACAAAATTGGAACACGATCGGGATCGATTTGGTCTCATAATAAAAGTCTTTGGGAGCTATCAGTAAGTAATCACGTCCCTATTGACACTCACTGTTGAGAAGAAAGGAGATTTTGCGTAGGTGGCACAGCATCAATAAAGGTTCAATCATCTGGACATGATATTGAATTGAACATACGTTCTTATTTTCAATTCATATCTTACTTACTGTGTGCTAAACAAAATAGGGGTCTATAAAGTTATAACAAATTATTATTAACAACCTAGAATAAAAGCATACTTACTAATTTCAGCAGGCAACCTTAATTAACCAGCGAGTTCACTATTAACCAACTTTAAAGCAACTTACTAATAAAAAAAAGCATCACAAAAAATACCTAAATAATAATTGCAAATATGCACTATCGACGCTAAAATAAAGCTCGTGTCAGACATGACACGGGAGGAGGTGGCTAGCTCGCCCGGACGGGGGGGTGGGGGGTATGGATATTCTATCGAACTAGCATCTATAACAGACTATAACTACATCGAGCTATCTACTCTACATGTTGGTAATCCTGAAACAGTTGCTATGTAATTATTATAGAGGCAAATTGAAGCTGGCGTATGTAGGCGTCAATTTGTAGCGGCTGTAATTATGATCAAATTAAATTATCAGGTATCTACGTTACTATTATATTACCTTAAGAGCCGTAATATTGATGTAATAATGGTCTAAGTGTATTGTTTAGCGATATTCATATGATCTTACCTAATATTCATCGACAGGTCAAGTAAATTGGGCGTAAGCCTGTAATGGTATTGTAAGGGAGATAATAATAATAAATAAATAATAATAAATAAATCTCACTTTGTCGAGGACAGTTTTAACAGAGCTCTTGTCAACCGTCATTATATAGCCCATTAGTACTAATCAGGCTACTTCTTCCCTGAGTAACTTCCTCACCTGGACGCATTATGTATGACATTATGTAATTTGTCCGTTGTATCTTAAGAACGCAAATAACCTACCTCAGGATAAACTGAGAGTTTTATGCTAGTGGGCATAATTCACAAAAGACAACTTCAAGCTTCGTTTTAATTCTGATAACTTTGGCTGCAAATTCTGAAAGCTAAAACCAACAGTGGAGTCCACTTTAAAAGCGCCGAGCAATGAAGTTAGATGAGTCCCGGAGAAACAATTCAACTGTCTTGGATCCCGCAACGAAATTAAATAAGAAAAATAACTTTGGCGTGCCAAAAGTCTAAAATTAGATATTAAACGTTCTATACCAAAGACAATCATGATCATTCTCCCGCGCTTACTCTTGCCCTATTAATAGAAGAAAATACTTTAGCGTACCAAAACTCTGATGTTAAATATTGAACGCACCTATACGTCATTTCCTGCGTTCCATACCAAAGGCAAGAATAATAATTCTCTGCCCTTACGACCAACTTGTTTCACAGATTATACCTACGTCCGCAGCTGTGTTGCAGCGATAACGTAACACCCCATCATCCGAATGAAGACATCCTTCGTGGCTTACCGCAGTTACCGCACTCCTAGGAAGACAGATGTGACGGATGATAGGTCTTCGCCGGAACCCCAGCTGTACTATCTAGTTTTAATTTATTAACTAGCAAACCTCTACAGCTTCGCTCGAATGTCTGAGATAACACCCTTTTCATTACCTACTTTTCGTGAAAACGGCATGATAATCAGTTTTGTAGTTTTTGAAATGACAGACGCAGTGTGGGGTGGCTTTAACTAAATATAATTACTTAAAGAACTATAATTACTTCTATGTTTTCACAATTAAAAGCGGTTAAAAACTTTAAATAGTTGAATTTTTCAAAAAAAAATATGGCTACTTATATGTATTTGTATGTAGAGTTATTTTAAACCTCAGATTATTTTTATGGTTACGTAGTAGATACCAGAACAGGGTAAAACACAAAAAATCGACTGCCCAACCATACATTTATAAATAACTAGCTTTTGCCCGCGACTTCGTCCGCGTGGAATAATAGTTCCCGTTCCCGGGGGATTTCCGGGATGAAAACTATCCGATGTCCTTTCTCGGGTCCCAGACTATATCTGTACCAAATTTCATTCAAATCGGTTCAGTGGTTTAGGCGTGAAGAAGAGACACAGACAGACAGAAAGACAGACAGACAGACAGAGTTACTTTCGCATTTATAATATTGGTAAGGATTATTAATTAATAACAATTTTGCTGAATTATAATAAGTAGTCAAAAGTCGTTAAAAAAAGTTGTTGTGTGTATTATAAGTTATTTGTATTACTGATGAGTTTGTTATATATATAAGTACTGCGTATTTTTGTGTTTATCAAATTTCCTTACATTCCTGGGTAAGTAAGCAGGTACTCAGAAACTATTAAAATCCACAAATAAATATTAAATTCAATATTTGGCAACACCGTGTTACAGAAACAAATACGTAATACTGTAGTGTTCATGTAAATGAGCATCATGTTGGATTGTTGGCCACACGCCGAGGAAAACAATTGTCTGCTCCCGACATTTTGTGTTTAAAACCGCACAAAATGTTATAAATAAAACAGAATTACCAACTCTACGCTTTAAAATATTGCAGCGAAAGTGCTGTTCGTATAAAATGCAAGTTTTATAGAACACGAGGTTTGCGAAACTTAATTGTTCAGGAGCGCACCGCTTTTTTATACAATAGGAGAAATAGGAGATCGGAAAGGGTAACACATTGGGCGTGGATAGATAATTAATGTTATTAACACTGTGAGGCTGTGCTTTTTTACTAATTCTTACTAAGAGCATGGTTTCCTTACTTTCCTTATATTTTTTTCCGTTTGGAGAAATTTATCTCTTCAATCTTTATCCCACCACCATTGCCACTTTTTATGTAAAAGAATGTGTAAGAGTCCTGGAATGAGTCGTGCTTATGTCTTTCAACGACCAAGCAACAGCCGGCTGTCGTGCTGCTATTTTCTTTCTTTTGTGACTCGAATCACGTGTGTTTGAAGGATTAAAAGAACTGCCCTAATTTGTTTTGACATCATATTTATATAAAAGTATTCTCACGAAGAGTCATACTGGTATTCATATTTCTAACGTATAGGTCATCACATCCAAAAGTCAATACCAAACAATATCTAACATTGTGGCAGATGGTACTCAGTATAAAAGCAAACATAATTAGGTTGGCACCTATCATGCCAGACTCCGCCGCCGCTCTGTGCCGCAGTCAACAATGCCTAGCAATTTCCTGGACTCCCAACATAATTACAACTACAACGGCGCTGCGTCAGCGGAACATGTTTGTTTGTGAGCTAGCCATTCAGAGGAATGAGGTCAAACCCTCCACTCACGTAATCCCGTCGGAAGCTGCGTCCATCATATCTTGTCGCCCATAATGAGGACTAAAGCCTCGTCGCCGCGCACGCTTCAATAAATAGCCAATGAGATTCACGATGATTCATCGAAATCACATTGCGTCAGCTTTGTGCCTAATCAATTTTTTATCGAAGCAGAACAACTGTCATTGGAAACACAGTTACGGATTAAGAATTTACCTAAAAGCTTTTACTTAAAAACAGTAAATTAAAATGTACAACAAAATCCTTGTCTAGCACAACGTACGAACAGCGGGAAGAGTAGCAAACGAGCACGACGTTAGAACAACAAAGCTCCGTATGTAACGTCGCTGAAAGTGGCATTAAAGGAAATAATTAAAAACCTTGTTAGTCTTAGCTACGAGCAATAAGAGAGCGGAGAGAGCTGGCAAAGGAACGCCGAGCGAACAAAATAAAGCACAAGCGCTCGGGCGGGCGGCGTGCGCGACGGGCGTCTAGAACCTGTATAAATGCAGCACATTTCCAGGCGTCTACCTCTTTATTGCCTGCCCGAGCCGCGCGAGACAAAAGAACTAAAACTGCGCCTCGGGAATATTAATAAGAATTTATCTCACGCCGCCGTAAGTATCTGCAGCCCGCCTTCATTTTAAAATTCATAAAGCTACGACGCACGTTCCACAAAGAAAATGTTAGGTACGAAAACGATTTCGTTTTAAATGCAATTTACTTATTCATTCCTAAGTAATCCTGACCCGCAAAGAAATGTTTAAGCTCGTACTAAGCAAACAGAGTTTTATGGGTAGAGAAAGTTTGCACGCCCTCGCCGCCTGGACGTGCGGGGCTACCGGCGAGCCGGGTGCTCCGGGGGGGCCGGCGCCCCACATTACGATGCTGCGTCGCTGCTCCTACTTGTAATGCGGGATCGTGCCACCAACTTATTTGGGTAATCGTTGGATCCACAAATTTTGAACTCGTAACCCAAACCTATATTTTTTCCTTGGCTTATAAATGCATGACTGCAATACAAAGTACGTACAAATATTCTGTCTAGCAGTTTCTGTTTTTTTTTATTGCAAAATTAGACATGCAGAATCTTTTTAGCAAGATTTCCACAGATAGAAACAAAGTTTAAGGGGCACTAGAAACCATCAAAAACTCTATAGCCAATGAGATAAGCTGAAACCTACAATAACCCACTTCACTAAGGCTTAAACCATAAACCCCCCATTCCAGTCTGACTGCGTGCATACAATTGACCAGCCAAAAATACTACCTAATTTAATAAATTCACGC
The DNA here is from genome assembly GCA_033675125.1 of Athetis lepigone. Lineage (NCBI taxonomy): Eukaryota > Metazoa > Arthropoda > Insecta > Lepidoptera > Noctuidae > Athetis > Athetis lepigone. The sequence goes on along the minus strand of CM066233.1, from coordinate 5,615,446 downwards.
TTCGTAAGTGAAATGTGAATTCAGATGAAAATAATGCAGACGAGCGGCCGCGAGGCGCGACGTGAACGCACCCGATTTGTAATGGTGGCGTCACGCGGTCTGCCAAGATGGCGGCCACGCTCCCTGGAAATGTTCCACCATGATCTGCGGGGTCCCCCGCTTTCTACTAGTAAACAAAATTCACGGATCGTCCCGGAAGACGCCTGTTATGTAGAAACAACCAATTGAATCTTTATTCACTATTTTATAATGAAGTATATTCGGTTTAAAGAAATTTATTTCTCAAAAAGAACATACATAGTTCACTTAAATATGAGAAACTTATAACAAAAAAACTTAAGTAAAAAAGTTACATGTCGTTCGAACAATCGAGTACAAAATGTAGGTAGTTAATGTTGTTTATCCAAATACAACTTTAACCTATTTTTGAACATATTAATTGATGAAGAATCCCTTATTTCTTTTGGTAATTTATTATAAATCTGCGCTCCCTCAAACTGAATAGTTCTTCTTCCGTATAAAGTTCTTACTGTAGGTAGTTCTATACTATCCCTATTCCTTGCGTTGTAGTGGTATGTTTTGCGTTTGAAAGTGACTTGTGAGTGTATTTTGTTCATTAGAATTTTTTTTATTAGTATGCATGTGTGGTATGTGTATAATTTTTGAAGGTTAAATAGTTTAGTTTTAGCGTAAAGTTCTTTTGTAGGTGTTAAGTAATCGTAGTTGAATAAAGTTTTAATTGCTTTATTTTGAGATACTTGGAGGTCATGTAGATGTGTAATAGCAGCTTGTCCCCATATTTGTATTAAATAGTCCAAGTGCGGTTTGATGAGTGTGTTGTAAATCATATTATATTGTATTTTTTTTAATCTTTAAAATCGACGAGCTTCCTGAGGTAACTCGTTGTTCAACATTGAAGTGGCATAAAACCATTAATAAGCCTCTTACCCTATCCGTCTAAGTCAACATCGGTGTTCTCGGAGATGCGGCGGGGTGGTGGCTGGAGGGGACTCGGGGCGCGTTGCCGTGGCAACGCACGGGGGCGCGGGCCCGAATTTTATCGATTCGGGTACAGACAGCAGCCGGGTGAGCTTTCGCCTACACTAACACGATTCAACGCCCGTGTTTGCAGATCTCAGAGGTTTATAAGGGCTTTGACATTTGGAAACACACGCTGTTTGGATGTCTCTCTATCCATGTACGCAGACCCGCATAAACCGCAAATTACTTCTGTTCCTACGTGCTTCTCAAGATAAAAGCATTTTAGCTGATATGAACATTATGAACCCATTGATATAGTTAGGTGCGTACCCAAGTATTACCTTTGAGGCATTTTTTCTCAAAAATCTAGTCATCAGAATGTTACCCTTTACAAAATGAGCTTTAAATGTTACCTATGGAAGCCAGTTGATTTTTTATTTAAGCTAACTCAAACTGTCTCAAAAATCCTACAGGAAGTTATCACTAGTACATTAATTAGATGCTCCTAGGTCCTTCAATTAGACAGAAACATAATATGTAGAAGAAACCTGCGTAAAATACTGTTATTAGTAAGTACCATACATTCGATAGAACTAAGATCCACAACGGCACCTCATACGACGTAATAAATTAAAACAATAATTAAGCAATAAGTTCCTTCCATTCTATCATACAAACGACGTAGATAACGGCACAATCCATTTCACCCCAAACAACAATTTGGCAAAAATGGGAGCAGTAGTTACTTTGGAGCGAAAACACGTCTCCCGAAGCGATTTTTGAGTAGGGATAAAAAGGAAAGTGGGGTTGCAAAGGGTTCTCCACACGAGATATGAACTAGTGCACCCTTCTCGCCACCTCCCCTATCAATTGTTACCAGTTGCGCATATTTTTACCCGCAGAAACAACCCGATGGGAACAGTGAGACCGCACCGCGTTTTGCGTTAAATCACACGAAAATATACGCTTTCTTGAGTTATGTTATACTTGGTGCTTATTTGAATAAATATTTATTACTTTCACGGTAGCTCATGATGGCACTTAACTTGAATTGTAGCAGTTTCGTTAAGGTAACTTTATGGCTGTGTTTACAATGTTCACACAAATTATTTCATTCCACAGAAGCGAGTACGAAATGCGTTAGATTTATGCAGCTTTGCCTAATGGTCCGAATGATAGCACCGGCAGCTCTAGCTTTATAGTCTCTATTTACCTAGGTACCGCGTATAAAACAGCGAAAATCCTTTTAGAATCGCTTATTACCGATATTTTAATGAACATCATAGCTAAATAGTTTTCTAAGCGGAAACAATATTCTATCAACGTATCATCTCGGCTTGGACTTAAGATTCATAGATGCTATTGGATTTGGACTTATATCTACAATCGGAAGCTCTACATCCTCTCGTTAGTGCGAGGAGCCGGGACGGGAACGAGTCGTTAGTTAATCTAGAACTCTACGTATTTCGGATGGAAACCGGGAAAATACAGAGATATTTGAGTTTATTTAAGTCGAGCTCTTCAAAATGCAAAATTCTACGTAATCTTGTGGGCTCGAACCTTTATAGTGATGAAATTCTCAAAACTTCGACAATACTCAAAAGTTTCTACTAAGAAACATGGAACAAGAATCTCTGATAAGCTCAGCCAGAGGCAGGAGCTACTTACTGGAACAATAAACGAACAATTGTCACTCCAGGCCGAAGGGATTCGCAAAATCTAGAATAAAATTAAGATAAAAAGTCTAATTTAGGTAATCCTCTAGCAGGCAAACAACAATCAAAAGCAAACGAGGCCCAGAGAATACGAGAAAAAAATCAGTTTTCCAACCGGCTTCCGTAGGCGGCATTCACAAAAAGTATCGCAGGGTCCGATTAACACAGTATCCTTGAAGATGTCGCTCGCAAAAAGGGGCATAAGGGGACAAAAGGCCCTGAAACATTTCTCATTGAGGCGAAGGGCGGCGAGCGGTCGAGGGGTGGCGCCGCCCCCGCGACACCCGCCACGTAGCAGTCTCCAGCCACGGTGTCCATAATTTATGCTTTCGAGCGGACCACGAAAAATAAATGAGCACCAGTAACAAGAGGAAATGGAAAAGTAACTTACATCTTTGTGAAGAACTGTTTATGTGCCAGAGCTTTTTGTATCGCCGAACAAATTTAAACATTTTATTGTTGATGCCCTTTTGCAGATCCTTTTAAGGACATCTCCTGGGAATCATTTTTCATTTACTGATTGTGATTATGAACCTATAATAATACTATTGTTACTTGTGTCTAGGTATATATTTTTCCAATTGTCTACGACAGGCATTTAATCATTATTACAATTCAAATCACTCAAGATGCCTACATAGCCCGACTTTTACCGAACAGTTCAACGTCAAATGTGACCGAAACAAAATCGGGTATCATTTAATTGAAGCCAGAAGCTAAAAGATTTTATTGATCGTTAAAACATAGAGCAAATCTGGAGCTACCGATTTATCTCTCGTAAAGTGGTAGTGGAAAGTTTAAATTAATTTACATTTTATTTCTTCCTTTGAATGAATTTCTTTCATAAAACTATGGCTACTCCTTTTACTTTAAAGTCAAGTTTTACGTGATGCCAGCTGCCACGACCGTTCAGAATCCTAATTACGATCTTAGAGCTCTCCTCAAAAACATTTGCCAGTAACTTGTTCCTCAAAAATAAAGGTCATGGTTCCTTTGAGTACTAAGGGTGAGATTTATAGAACGCACTTTGCTCTCTCTATGCGAAGTTTTCGTTTCACACGAATTTGAAGATTATTGCTATAAAAATAAGGCCGATGTTCTTATAAAATGCTCGATCACATTCGCATAAGCGAATATGTGCTTTGGGACATCATTATAGGGTTCAAAATGGTATGAAATTCGAACTGGATTTAGCAAACTCAAAGTGAGGTCTGCGATTCTCGCCCATAGTTTAAATTTTCGTCTAATTCTCGCTCAACTTGAAGTGGCACACATTTTAATGTAAAAAAATATTATTGACTGGATGTTAGTAATTGGTTAAAAGAAATAAATGTTCTTGAGATTTCGTATTTTTTATTAAAATAAGAAAATGGTGGGTTGACATACTTTTATTCCTAATGTCAAATATTTCCTTAAGTTAAGGCACAATAATTCTTAGTTGAAAGAAAATAATAGCTAGTTTTAAGAATCATTCACACAATAATAACTTACATTTCTACAAGGCTTTCTGTCTCACGCACAAATATGAATATTTCTCGCAGAAACATGATTATTTCCCCAGTATAAACTTAGTACAGGCCCGTAAAATTGAAATGTTCTTAAATTAACATTAGCTCGCGATCGAAAAGGGCGCTTTGGATCAGACCGCTAACGCGCGTTCGGATCACGGTGGATCGTCTGGTGTGAATCCAGCTAATGACTTGTATCAAGTCATCATCATCAATATCGAGTCATCAATATCATCATCAATTATTATGGTACAATTATAAAACATCAAACGTTTAGACAAATCGGAGAATTTTAGTAGACAATAAATATAAAAATAAGACAAACAAATTGAGTAGATTTCAACAGGAAGATTCTTTTATCTTCAAAGATACGCACGTCACAAACAATTATTAACTGACAGTTCCAATTCATCAATCTTATTATACTCATTCATTTATTTGTAATTTCATTTCGCAAATAAGTCTGTCCGAACCGTGGATCAAGCGTCAAGCGAACACAAACCGCCTTATTCCAAAACAAGGTTTTTCTTTAAACCAGGTTTAAACCATTGAGCCAGGTTTTGTAATTTGAATCTTATTCCTATACGATTAAGATTCGAAATACAAAACATAGCTCAATGGTTTAAAGAAAAACCTTGTTTTGGAATAAGGCGGTATAGGTTCCTGGCTTAAACTTACAAGTGGAACTCTGGGGACTGGGGGTTTACTCAGTAGTAACCCTTCACGCATTCCCCATTAAAACAATAACTGACCTCTATGAGGGCAGCAATTAAACCTTAATGTATATAGTCCATTTAAAAATAGGAAGACAGTACGCCGTACATTCCCCCACTTACGCCAATATAACGGGATGGGATAGGCATGCATATTTATTTTACATAGCATTAGATCCACTGTTCGCTGTATTTGTTAATCATACTTAATGTAACAACACAACCTTAAACTTGCCATTCAAATGAGTGCTTTAAAAATTACCAGTAAATTTTATAACGTCGATATTATTAGCAGTGGTCGAAATAGGGTAAGCTAATTTCAATAAAAATTAAAACAAAAGATTTTTTTTTAATTTACCTTAACTTCAACACAGAATAAAGAACAGACATAGAAACTGTAGACCTCACAACTTGTTTTTGAGAATTCACGATCCCGGTCTTGCTAATGCAATTTTGTGTTGTGTTTATAACTAGCCGTTTTTGTCATACTTTGATTTTGTGGGTGGGAAATCATCAAATGACTAATGAGGGCGTGTCAGACTTTTACTGACAAAAAACCCGCCCATGTTCCGTCGGTTGCCCTTTATGTTTCGGGGCCACGGACCACGGTAACTATTAGTACTATTCCGCAACCCCGGCAGGCGTTGGCCCTAGAGGGCCTCTTCACATGAGCCGTTTTTGTCATATTAGACCAAATTAGTCTTATATCTTTTGTGTGATATATCAAACGCTTAAATATTCATTGTATGTTATGCATATAAAAATTAATTATAGTTAAATTATATTAATCTTCTGATATTTTGTTTATTTAATATTACATTTTTTTCGGTAAGTGTTTAATGTAATCTTTAGAGAAATAGATGTCATATACCGTAAAATTTTTATTCAGAAAAAAAAAGACTCAATTTATTTTTCCTGCATTCCATTTAAGACGTTATTTAAAGCTTTTAAACGTCGCACAGTATATGTTACCGGCAACGGTTATTTTGAATCCGACTTGTATTATTTATGAATTCCCTTTTTCTAATTTTCATCCATCATCAAGTTTTCGCTTTGATACAAATTCAGTTGCCAAAAGAAAAAACTGATGCTAGGTACAATTAAAATAGAGCTGAAAACTAATATATTGGCTGGTTACCTATAGCTATTTTAAGAATATTATTATTTATTCTTTAATTAATACCCGTTCTATGACTAAGATTCATTTTATTATTCATCATTAAAAATATTTTCTTAAATTTATCCATTTAATTTTTTTGCTTATAGAAACTATTGTTCAATGTGATTTTATACATATTGTTTTTTCTTGATAGATTCAACAGTGTCTTAGCCCGCATTCATTCTAAAATTAATTGTGGTAGCATTCTACAATAGACGTACCATAATTTATCAAGATCTAGATCAAACAATGACTGTTGTATTACATTTCAAACCACAGGTCCACCATACAATAACATACCAGCTTAAAAATAGGTCAAAAATACTCGTAATTAAATTCACTAATACCTCAACTCTGTGACAGCTTTCTTGAGGAACCTGTTCAAATACATAAACTCCTGGTCAATGACGGCATTGAACCATAGCTTATTGTCGGCATCCCTATGGTCTATATCATCTAACTGTATGTAGGTATACGGTGCGAAGGCTATACTATTCCTTATACTTAGCTTAGCATCAACATCAGGCATTAAAGACTTAAGTTTGCCGACCAGTTGTGGGTGTAATTTGCTGAAAACGAAGCCTGAGTTTCTACCGCTCAACACTTCTTCGGTGTATAAACAGTTGATGATGTCCGATGTGTACGCTTCTAGAACTTGCATCTGGGTTTCAAATGCGGTGGCATTCGCCGTCATGAGTGTGTTTGATTTTTTCATTGTTGAAAATATTCTTTTGTACCTGTAAATAAAGAGGAAGATGATTTTTTTGCAGTTTATGTAAGATCTGTAGTGTTGTTGCTTAAAAGCGATCTTTCTCTTTAGCTTTACACTTATCGGAATGTGTTGTAGTTACTGGTAGATCTGGACAAATAGGTAAGTTTTACGTCTTATATACAGATGCTACGCTAACGTATGTGATTTCTGCTGTACGTGCTTATTTAATCAATACTTATATTATCAAGAGTACCAACCTAACTTGGTTAGAGAGGTAATTTTAAAAACTTAGTTTAAACATCGTTTTGAACTATGTACTTCAAACAATCACAAGGTTACAGGCAGTTAGCATGTGGTACTTTTAACTATTTGACCAAATTATAATTCTCACAAATTCTATTTTCAAGTCAAGTCAAGTCAAGTCAAAACGTTTATTTCCATTAGACCATGGAGGCACTTTGGAACGTCAATTACATTTAAAAAAAAATTTGATTCTAGTTGCCCATTCCAAAAGGTAGTTTTATATGGAGAAGAACGGGCAATAAACTCCATACGTACTCTTTTAAAAATATATGTGTTACAATATTTAGTATACATGATTACAATGTGTAAATTAAGTATGAATACAATGTCAAAGCTGTCAAAAATTTACGTTAAAATACATTAATACAATATGTAAAATACTGTGAATACAATGTCAAATCTGTCAAAAAAGTAGGTACGTTAAAATATAATTATGTAAAAAAATCAGGTCTAAGTTTAGAAATGAAAGCTATGTCACGTTTACGAGGTACATAGTTTAAACAAATTACAAAATTTGAGATGGTAGACGACCACTTTCAACAAAGTACAGAATTAGTGTGCGAGCCAGTGCAATCAACAACAAAATAAGAAAATAAAATGTATATTTATATACCTATTGATAATTAGAACAACAAAAAATAAAATAAAAAATGTATGCTTAATATTATGTTTTATGAATAATAATTTAATTTAGTAACCAGTTTGATTTGTTTACACTGCAAATTGTCCTATGGGGCAGGACCATCAAGCTTCCAAGCATTTTTATCTTGAATATAATCTTCTAATTTATAATATGCTTGTTGACATAGTGTCTTTTTGATATGTGTTTTAAATTTCCTTTCATTAAGCTTTAATATTTCACATGGAATTTTGTTATAACATTTAACACAGTACCCCATGAAAGAAGTTTTTACTTTAGACAGCCTAAAATAAGGTTCAGCTATTTTATCTTTATTTCTAGTATTTAAATTATGTCTATCCCCTACTTTACTAAAAATGTGTTGGTTTTTTCTTACATACATAATATTTTCATAAATAAATTGGCAAGGAACCGTCAAAATATTAATCCTTTTAAACAGTTCCCTAAGAGATTCGCGGCGACGTAACTCGTAAATGGCTCTGATAGCTCTCTTTTGCAATATAAAAATAGACTCAATGTCAGCAGCCCTACCCCACAGTAGAATACCATACGACATAATACTGTGAAAGTAGCTAAAATATACTAATCGAGCAGTTTCGACATCTGTCAACTGTCGTATCTTCCTAACAGCATAAGCTGCTGAGCTCAGCCGTTTAGCAATGGATGTTATATGAGGCCCCCATTGCAATTTCTCGTCTAGCGTGATTCCCAGGAAAACCGTTTGATTAACAAATTCTAGTTTTTCGCTATTTAATATAATTTCACAATCGCTACTTCTAACGTTTGGCAAAATGAATCTAATACATTTCGTTTTTTTTTCATTAAGTACCAAATTGTTCACGGTAAACCAATTTTGGACCTGAAGAATAGAGTTATTTACATCGTCAAAATTTTGTGCACGCCTATCTATTTTAAAAATCAATGAAGTGTCATCTGCAAATAACACCATTCCTGGTTGGGTTTGTAATAATTGGGGCAAATCGTTTATGTAAACCAGAAATAAAAATGGACCCAATATTGAACCTTGAGGCACGCCCATAGTCATTTCAGACCCAGATGAGTTTACGCCGTTAATCTGGACTTTAACCTGTCTATCTTTCAGATACGATCTTAGTAATCCAAGAGCTGTTTTTCTAACTCCGTAGTGCTCCAGTTTCAACAAAAGTGTTTTATGGTCAACGCAATCGAACGCCTTCGAGAGGTCGCAAAAGACTCCAATGGCGTCTTGCGATTCCTCCCAAGCGCTGAAAATGTTTTTTAAGAGGGTAACACCAGCGTCGGTTGTACAACGGCCTTTGGTGAAACCGTACTGTTGGTCATGAAAGATGGCATTTTTATTAAAGTGACGTAACATTTGACTAAGCATTAACTTTTCAAACACCTTGCTGAATACGGGCAGAATAGATACAGGCCTATAGTTATTAAATTCTTTACTATCACCAGATTTAAACAATGGTACTACTTTACTGTTTCATTAAATCCGGAAAGACTCCTTGGTCTACACTAGTGTTAAATATGAAGGCTAAATAAGGCGCAATAGTTTCGATAATGGACTTACAAACTTTTACAGACATTCCCCAAAGATCTTCTGTTGATTTAATTTTAAGATCTTTAAAGGCTTTAATAATGGCTTGGGGGTTCGTATTCTGAAATGTGAAGTCCAGAGGGCATGCTGCAACATTCTTACTGAGTAAAGCGGCAGAGAGCGCGGGAGAGGAATTTAAATCTTTAGTAGTTTTAAGGGCAACATTAGCAAAAAAATTTTCAAATTCTTGAGCTACTTCAATATTTGAATGTATGGAACCGTGTGATGTCTCTAGATTATACTCTGTGTTACGCGGTTTCTTCCTACCCGTTTCATTGTTTATTATTTGCCAGGTAGTTTTTATTTTATCATCCGCGGATTTTATTTTATTACTTATGTAAAGAGCTTTAGCCATTTTACATACACTTTTAAAAAGTTTTGAATACTTCGCAACATATTGATGAAAATTTGTATTAACTACATGCTGCTTTAGGCCATACAGTTCGAATAATTTATCTCTGCTCTTACGAATACCTGGAGTTGCCCAGTCATTAAAAATAAACTTTGTGTAGACCGTTTTTGTCTTTAACGGAAAAGTGCTATGAAATTGCGCATTTAGTAATGAAAAAAACTTTGCATAAAACTCATTTGGGTCACCTATATTATGAAAACTTTGAACACATAATTTTTGCACTAAAGAATTATTTAATCTCTCTAAGTTTTTAGATGTTATAGGCCTAAATCTTATTTGAATTTTTTGTTTAGGTATGTAGGCTAAAAAAGTAATTGTTTGACCACTGTGGTCAGAGGGCAGCTTGTTTATTATTTCTTTATGTGAGTACTCACAATTACAAAAAATATTATCTATACAAGTGGCAGAAGAAGCTGTCACTCTGGTTGGTTCAATGAAAACATTTGACAGATTAAATGAATTAAAAAGGCCCAATAGTCTTATACTATTGGAGTTATTTTCTCACAGATTAATATTAAAGTCACCACATATAATTATTGATTTGCTGCTAGTACTTAATTTTTTTAACACATTTTCTATTACAGAATCAAACAAATTTAAATTCTGATAATTTGGGGGTCTGTATACACAAACAATAATATGCATATCAAGCTCAACACATGACAATTCAACAGTGTGTTCAACCGATAGTCCAACAATATCTTTACGTTCTTTCGATTTTATGGAAGTTTTAATTAATATTAATGAGCCGCCGTGCATCATATGTTTCCGGCTGAAATAACTAACCACACAATAATTGTTGTAATTAATAGACAGTATTTGTTGATCGTTTAACCAATGTTCGGTAAGACAAACAATATCAAACTTGGTTTTTTCCAAAAACATTTCTATTTCCAATAATTTTGAAGAGCAACCTTGAATATTTTGATTTAAAAGTTTTAGAGTTTGTTGCTTTTCCTTATATGCTACATTGCCAGAAGTTACCTTTTTTGGATACTCTAATAATATGTAATTTGAAGGGGTGGTAACCTCTGTTGTCTTACAATTTAGTTTAAAGCAAGATCCGGAGTAGCTTCCACAACTACTATTGAGGAGTCTAGAGTGCTAACAGTGGCCTCCAAGGAAACTGGTATTATTGGTGGACACTCCTTCGTACAACATGAGGAATCACAATAATTTATTACCATGTTGTTAGTGTGACTACACAACATAGGTTCGTCACTTATTCTACTATTTGTTATATTATCTATAACATTGTTAATATTGTATGCTATCAACATAGCAATTGAATGCCTACTTTTACCAGACAGAGATAAAGTTCCCTGACTTAACTTAAAACCACTAATAAACTTATTAGTGTCAAAATATAATTATTTCTCTTTTTCACTGACATCTCGTTGTATGTGTGCGTTAGTGTGCCGTCGTTTAAGTAACCTATCTACAAACTTTTTACTTATAATATCATTGGTTATTTTAGTTCCACGTGAGTTGGCGGCCACAACCTAGTGAATGGTAACTTATAAATTGAAGTTCCATACTCACAATATCATAAGCGCAGTGACGCTATCAAGCAGTGTGGCGGACACGCTTACGAGCGGCAGTGCGAGCGCGAGTGCGGGCGCGAGCGCGGCGGCCGCGCGGGCGGCGCGCGCCTCGCTGCGGGCGCGGGACACGCCGCTGTGCAGCGCGCTGTACAGTGCTGACATGTCCTCTGCATAGAGTTGATAGAGTATTAATTCTGTTACTAAATACCTTTTACAGCCGCAAAATAATTTTGTTCAATGTACAACCTGACAATGACCGGCAAATTGCAAAAAACGTACGAAAATTTGAACTTTGTGGGCCATCGTGAAATCTCTAACAGATGGACTAAACTGAATGTAATTTTTTTCAGGTTGTTGTCATTTCATCATACTTAAACAAAATAGAAATGACAACTACCTGCAAAAAATTTCATTCAGTAGAGTCCGTCTGTTAGATCGTCTAAAAACACTGGTCATATATTTTTCACTTGATCAAATTAATGACATCATACAAAAATCCACAAATCAAAATTCATGCTGTAACTAGAGGTGGGCAGTGGGTAAATACGCCTCGGACATTTACAGGGTAAATGCCCGATAACCACTTGGGTATTTACCTTGTAGAAACCCATCCCTAGTTGTAGTGTTTGTAACTACAAAAAATACTATCAATCAAACATAAAATACTGAAATTTTAACTTTAATTAGTTACCTGGATCTACTTGCAGCTGTTTATTACACATGTCGCTAATAGCCGTCGCGACCTTTGGCAGTACTAGCGCGTAACTCTCCTGAGGTGGTGAAGTGCCCATGAAGTGGAGCCGAGTCCTAGTACTGGAGTACACCTAAAAGAATTAAAAAAAACCCTAGTCATACCAAGTTCATCTTAGCAACAATCAGTGTCAAAAACTTGTCATATAAGTAAGTGAAATAATAAGTAAGTGGGAAGGTAATGTTTTTGATAGATTAATGGCGAGATAGATAGACGTTACCTAGCACTGACTTTAGCTTAGCACTATACCTGTCACTGTTACACAACTTTCAAACGTCAAGTGCAGAAAGAGACGGAACACGGCGAAGTCAAAGTACGTGCTAAGTAACGTCTATCTATCTCACTATACGAGTAAAATTATCTATACTAATATTATAAAGAGGTAAAGTTTGTATTTTTGTTTGTGATGTAATCTCTGAAACTACTGGCCTGATTTGAAAAAAATATTTTTGTGTTAAGTAGCCCATTTATTAAGGAAGGTTATAGGCTATATAACATCAGCTTACGACTTACAGGAGCGGAGTAGTAACCAAAGTTGCGGGTGAAATGGCAGAAAACAGCACGTTAATCATATTATTATTAGTACAATGGTGCCGATTCTCTGGCCCACAAACTAACGTAAACTTAAGCTAAATGCATCTTTCTCTTTCCATTTCTTAAAGAAAAGGACAGAAAATACACTTTAGTTTAATCCTGTCAAATTAGACAGAGCAAGAAGAAAATTGACGTATATTTAGACGCCATGTTTTGAAATCGCGTCTAAATTATCTATGGAGTGTCTAAATTTGACAGGACTTTACTAATATTTTATCTTCTGTCCTTTTCTTAATTAAATGGAAAGAGAAAGATGCACTTAACTTAAATTTACGTTAGTTTGTGGACAAGAGAATCGGCACCATTGTTCGATAACGAATGACGACTAAGCTAGCGCAATAGCTAAGCAATATCTAGTTATGTTCAGTGTTCTATAAACAGCGAAGAGTACTTACAAGGTTAGAGTACATGTTGTTTAAGCTCTTGAGTATGGCGCACTGCTCGTAGGGCTGCGCCCTGTGGTACAGCTTGGCGAGCGGCTCCAGCACACACATCACGTGCTCGGGACTGTCCAGGCTCACCCATTGGACTAGCTCCATTATCTAGTATAAAATATTTTAAGTCAGTCACCGCATTGCCGTGTTATTAGTTACAATAGTATTTTTTTTTTAATGCTTAACCTTTTCACCGCCACGTCAAAACAGCAAAATCGTGCCCTCAACGCCAAGCTAGTTAAATACGTGAAAGTTTGTCACGGGATTGCGTCCGTGGCGTGCTGGGCAAGAAAAAAAAAACATCTTTTAAAATGTTTGATGACGTTTAATTATGTATCCGGGGTTGCGGAATACTTCTAATAGTTACAGCGGGCCCCGGAACATTAAGGGCAACCGAAGGAACGTGGGTGGGTTTTAGTCAGTAAAAGTCTGACACAGCGGGAGAAGTCATTTGATGATTTCCCATTCATAAAAAAAGGATCAGTCACCAGTTATACCTCAGCAAAATAATCTTTCTCGTTCCACAGCGGCAGGTACTGCGCCAAGAACCTGGTGATGACCGGTATGCCCTGCATCAGGGTGTGCTGCAGTATCGCCAGCCGGTGTAGCAGGTCCTGCTTCTCTATGTAGCTGTGCGCCGAAATGTTTAGGAAACCTGCAGGGGTGTGGAGATTTATTTTATTTTTAGCACTCATTTATTTGTGCACAGGTATCTATATTCTCTGTACACATGAATGTTACATCTGGAATTGGCGGCGCGGTTAAGTATAAGCAAAATAAACTTCAAATCAAATGAAGTAACATGAAGTAAAAGGCATATTCATGAAAATCAAAACAGAAGAAATTTTGACAGTCAATATTAAAAAAAAACAAGTTAGGGTTGGAAACGTCGCGGCGTGATTGGATGATTGAAACTGCGATCACCGTGTGATTAGATGACTGAATTTAACAACGGCTTACGTGGGCTTTTCAATTTGTTATGATGCGATTTCACTTGGCGTATTTGGAAAAATGTATGTTAGTTGGGTAATACAAGCATCTCTTTTTTTTTTGGAGTGGAAAATTTCCAAATGACTCCTACCGTTCTGGGCGGAGCGGAATGGAGTCCAACTTCTACTGACTAATACCCACCCATGTTTCTTCTTAGCCTAAGGGCTAAGAAGGACACAAGTGTCCTTGTGCGGTATCTCTTTCGAATATCCCGCAGCCCCAGCAGGCGTTGGCCCTCGCGCTCTACTACAAACTATACTCTGGACTTATTACAATAAGGTTCATATTATGTATATATATACAAATATTTCACCAAATTTACCAAGCAAAATCGCACCATTACATTAACCGTTTGTCCTAGAAAGCCAATATGTTCCATCACTGCCCCATAACTCACAGCTATTCAGCAGATGATGCAGGTCATGTGACAGGAAGGCCTGTTCCTCTCGCGAGGCCACGGCCAGCAACACGACGCCGGTAGCGTTACACAGAAGAGCCCGCAGACGAGCCGGTCGCGACGTGGAGCGCTGCACACTGCATTGAAGCACTGATACTGGGCTGTGGATTATATTTATAAGAATAATTAATCCGTCGAACACACGTGATTTGAGACACAATAGGAAGACAATAGCAGCGCGACAACCGGCTGTTGGGCTGTTGTATGATTAGATCTTTAAAACTACGGAACGGATTTTGATTATAGATGGGTCCCTACCGCTAAATACCACAATAGGTTACCCACCGCCCATCTCTAACCTTGATGCGGTTTTTTATAGATAGAGTAATTCAAGGGGAAGGTTTATGTGTAATAATATCAAAGACCGATATTTTTAAAGATTAGTAGCACCCATGCAAAGTTGTGACGAGTCGCTAGTAAATACTTATTATGTTCTTTATTACAGCAGTCAACTGACTGTTATTATAACATAGAGTATAAAATATTTGTTTCAAAACTCACTCAGTAAAATCTAAGAAGTTCTTCTGTGGTTCCTTGTCTGCATACTGTTTCGAGCCAATGCTGAAGAACTCCATGTTCGGTACCAATGGGTCTGCTTTCTTGTTCCTTCCACGGTCCTGGAATTATAGATCATATTTTCAGATAAACAAATGGGGTGTCTGAAAAAAAAACCTTCTTTAGCGTGCAAAGGTAAATAGGTGATACTTACAGAATTAATAGGATTAATCCACGTTAAATGATGCTTCTCTCTTCGCATTGTGTTTCTGTTCTCCTAAAACAAACAAATTATTAACTAACCACAAACACATATAGCCCTTGTACGCTTGTGCATGAAGTTTAAATAAATAAAAACATATATGTGGTAGTGAGCCTCTATGCCTCGAAAACACATAAATTTATTGGTTGGAAT
This sequence comes from Athetis lepigone, assembly GCA_033675125.1. Taxonomy (NCBI): domain Eukaryota; kingdom Metazoa; phylum Arthropoda; class Insecta; order Lepidoptera; family Noctuidae; genus Athetis; species Athetis lepigone. Next base: position 5,600,038 of record CM066233.1, on the reverse strand, counting down.
GAACCAGTGTTAATGCACTACACACTTTGGTCCATATTACATTAGGATACCAGGTTAGTTGCGCCACTAGTGTTGCGGGTATACATTCATTCATAAAACTCGCTATACATTTTGTGGTAACAAAATGTATGGCGAGTTTTTCACTTGGTGGTGGCACCAATTCCTAAACCCATCATTTTTATGGTGGCGCGGCGCGGCCCCTACTTAGCTTCCTGATGTCCTGAGATATAGCCCATATTTAACACACTACTGCAAACAATCTAATCTCAAAAAAAATTAGCTGTGACCAAAACTGACGAGAATGATTATTATTATTTTAAAACAATTTTTTTTCTTACCTGGATTCTTCTAAATCTAGCAAGGAGGTTTGTGTTAATCTTTTTGAAGGCACTGTGGACAGAGATAGCCGGAACATCTTCGGGTACACATTCTGGCTTGTACGACTTGAACAGCCCTAGGAGGACCTGGAGCTGTCTGAGCATGTTCTGTAATACATTATAAAAATCATAAGTATACTAATAAAGCAGAAGAATTCGTTTGTTTGTTAGGACACACAAATCTCAAGAAGTGTTGATCCAAATTGTATATTTTTTGTCAGAGACCCTAGCTATCAAGGAAGTAAGTAGGCTATGCTAACTTACGCTACCAACTAAGGGAGAGGCACAGTAAACAAAAACGTGGTTGAACATGGGGCGCAACTAGTCTGTTAATAAAATTATTTACTTTTTAGCAGGAAACTTTAAATAATTAAATTTTTTTTATAGATTGTTCCAAGATCAGTTTATTTGTGCAATCTTTACCCAATATCTCAAAGAAAGTTAGTCACTACTAAAAGTACAATGAAATGATGTGAGTGGGAATTGAGTTAGGGGGAGAAAAAAAGTCTGTCTCTTTCTCTACACATGACCTGGACTTAGGTATACCTTTACTCTACTATGGGACCAAACTTTGTAAACAAGACTTCAATAAGTAGTAGATGAATTTCATATTCATAACTAGTTTCATAACGGCAGCTTACCTTTTTAGCTTCTCTCTTCTTGGCATAATCAAGTAACTCTATAACTCTCCGTCTTGTTACGTCAATAGGCTTTGTCAGAGTGTAGACAAGTTTAATTGCATGAGGAGTCTGTAAAAAAACATAAGTATTGAATTATATTAATTGTATTCTGTATATATTCTGACTAGTAATAATTGGTGACCAATAAAATGGCCCACTCATGAGGCTAAGTGTGGACAAACCAGTAACTAAATTAAACTAGTGACCTATAATAATAAGCAACTGCTACCAGACACTCAATTTAGAAGTAGTCTATGCACCAGTACCAGTTGATTCTCATTTTAAAACAAAATTCGTTTAGATGACTTGTGACTTTAAAAGTTATTGTATGTGGACTTCAATCTAAATCTAGCCATTTTTAAGATGAAAGCTCTTAAGGTAATATTAAAACTGTTTTTAAACTTACCAGAACTTCATAAGTCAAGCTTATATAGAATACATCATATCCAGTATCCAGAACTTCCATGTCAATGCAGTCACACTCCATAGCAGCTGGAAGTATTAAAAAAAAGGTTAATTCCGCCCCTAAGACTACCCACTGACCAAACTTCTTGTAAAGATTGAAAGGTTAATAAAACTTATTGCAAAGTGGTAAAGTTTGTTTTATTGTTAGAGGTGATCTTCTGAAGACTTTGCTGATAGAAAGTTATGATTGGCGATAGTTTATGTCATAATTATTTTATAAGTTTAATGAGGATAAAGTTGCATGCAAAAATTATTTAATGTTAGTCCCTAATAAATTGTGTTTATTTTAAATAAACACAATTAATGAAGTAAGGTGAAGTTTCAAGCTTACTATACAGATGCCAGTGTGGGGTATTTCCTTTGAATGTTATGCACAAATAAAATGAATTTAGCTAAAATGTCCACTGTAAATAATATTAAATTGTAAGTATATTTACTTGCAATACATACCTGTTAGCCAGTCAAGTAAAAATCCTATCCGCGAGAAAGTTGACTGGTCTGCATAGTTGGAAAGTATCCAGCTTAGAGCGTATTCCACTGAGCGGTCCTCGACTATATCCGAAGGCACAAGGCAGGCACCCAGACTTGTCCATTTTGTTATAGCTGCAAAAACAGACACACATAAACAAATACTTCAGATACATCTAGGAATATAGACCTGAAGTAACACAGTCTAATATTAAAATCAACTCACGAATAGATAAATTTAGCCAAACTTTGAACAAAGTATGGAAATCATTGTTTTGCAAGCCAACTGTATCAACTGCATAAGCCAATTCGTCGATTTTATTCTGAAATAAGTCTTTGTCAAATCCTTTTTTCAATGATTTTATATAATCAATAATTTCGTCCACGTCTGCCATGGTGGAGTCGTAATGTTTTTCAATCAATTTTACGAAAAATCAAAATATTGTTCCACTCTTTCAATGAAATTCAAACTCGAAGAACGTTAGTTGTTGACGGTTGTTGAAAATGACAGACGCTCAGACGCTTGTTGTAGTACTCATTGGCAATCTCAATGGTAGTACTACACATTTAACTACACAAAATGCAAGCACAGTTGCCGTACTCTTCACTCAATCATTCAATAGCGTGTGACAGACAAGGATAAAGAACGTATAGTTTTTTCCAATGGCAAGTGGCAAATATTTTTAGTTTCATTCATAAAATAGTATTAGGCTTTATTCAATCCTCCATTTAAAACTTAATTGAAAATATAATACATATACAGTTATTTAAAAACGGTAGTTCTCTAAACCACAGAATTTTCATTATTTTTTTATCATTGTCGAAAAAGTCTGAAAAAAAAAATCTTGACAAGTGTTTACGAAAACTGTTTATTACATAAATGGCAAATAATAAATGGCATTAAACTATTATTGTAACAATATTTTAGTAACACCAAGTGAATTTTACTTAAAGTAAGTAATTAATGAAACGTTTCCTAACATGTAATTATCCTTAAAATGTTTACAGTTGAAAACAAAAATAAAAAATAAATATGTCACTTCGTTGCTTACTTTATAAACAAGATGTGAACGCGCGTCTGGGTCTATGGTACAAATACCTAATGTTGCAATAAAAAAAAATCTCCCTAAGTCAGGGGACATCAATAAAGAATATTACATAACATGGCTGTTTATACTTATGCCAGCGGGCTATATTATTATTTGGTTTTCTAAATGGTCAGCGTAAGCTAGCCTGAAAATTCCCATCAAGTGAAAAAGTCCGGGAGCAGTGTATTAATCAATCGCTAGCGCAAGAGGTCATCAGGTAAATAATAATGTTCCTCATCTCCCTAGCCTTCCAAACCTAGCCTACCTAGTGTTTTACGTAGAGCGATTGCCCATAAAACCTCCACAAACCAGTATCTGGGCAACACGATACCCTTTGGTCAGACTGGTCAGACTTTCTGGGTTCTGACTACCCGTAACGACTGTCAAAGTTCTACGAATGACAACCGGGACCAACGGCTTTACGTGCTTTCCGAGGCACGAGATGTCAATGATGTCCAAGATAAACTTTAGAAAGTATAATTATATGAATTGAAAAAGTCACATTGGTACTTCCCCGGATTCAAACCTGCACCCCCTTACACGAGAGGCAAGAAATAATAATATAGTTGTAAATGCATAATATTGTTGTCTTTTGAATGCGCATTAAAGAAGTATGTCTATAAGTGATCCGCCAAAAACTTCTGAATCATCCGTTTGGCCTGAGTGATAAAAAAGAGGCCTAATTTTATTAGCTTGCATTCCTGCTTTTTGGCTAAATGTTTAATTGGACTAATATTCGGTCAATTGGATCTATTTCAAAGAGATATATTGATAGTTTAGTAGAAAATACAGAAATTAGATAACTTGAACTTTAAAATGATATACGGTTGTCACATATAATTGTGAAAAAGAGTAAAAGATAATTCAGTACAGGCGGAGCTATTAGACTCTGCCTCATGTTCGTAACGATATTACGAATATGAGGCAGGGTAGACCATATATTGCATGGTAAGTTGCACCAGCGGCGGAGGGAGGAGAATACTGGTTGGTGAAGAAGTTTTAGAGTAGACTATAAATGTTTTTTTTTATTCCGATTGGGGCAAAATGTTTATGATGATGATGATGTTACGTGTGAATAGTGTCACTGTTGTTTCTTGCAGTTGCGTTTTAGTAACTACAAATGGCAAAGTGCTTGCGTTGTGATTACTTTGTAGCCAGTGTTTACAGGCAGTCAGAACGGCCGCTAACTCGTGATGTCACTGATTTTTCCTTATCGTTTGTAAAACAGTTTGTTTTTATAAAAATAAAAACTCGACTAGTTTAGTTGCCGCGTGATTGTGGTTAGGTTGTCTGAAACCCTGATGATAAAATTTCTATTAGGTTATTCGTCCACCTTTAAAGCACAACGAAAATCTTCTTGTGTTTTCAAACTAAAATAGCGGATTAAATTATTGTAATAGTTAAAAAAACCAAGACTATTTTTCATGAAAAGCCAGAATTATTTTATTATTGATCAAAAGAGTGCTTTTTGGGCACAAAATGTTCGAGAAATGTCCTTTTCATAATTGTTGCCTCAAAAGTAACAACTGCCCGCATCGACATTCACTGAATTTATTTTTACTGTTCGTGCATGATTTCTGAATAAATTGTGTTTAAACACCGCCCAAAAAAGTATCTATTTTACTACCAAAAAATTCTAAGCAAACCATCATCATCTCCCTCCCTAGCCTTTTCCCAACTATGTTGGGGTCGCCTTCCAGCCTAACTGGATTCAGCTGGATACCTGTGTTTTACGTGAAGCGACTGCCTATCAGACCTCCACAACCCAGTAACTGGGCGACACGATACCCTTTGGTTCGACTGGTCAGACTTTCTGGCTTCTGAATCCCGTAACGACTGTCGAAGTTCTACGAATGGCAACTGCGACCAACGGCTTAACGTGCTTTCCGAGGCATGGGATGTCAGTGATGTCCAAGATAAACTTTAGAAAGTACATATGAATTGAAAAATTCACATTGGTACTTGCCTGGATTCGAACCCGCAACCTCTTACACGAGAGGCGCGTGCCTAATCCATTGGGCCATCATAACATCTAAGCCAACCAAAATGGAGAAATGTTCACCAAATAACGTTTCCTAAAATATTAAGAAATAAATCCAATTTCGTTTTTACTGTGAACTGAAACTTTATATGAATCACTAAATGTGGTCATTGTGTGATCACAGTTCTAACCTAACGTAGCATTGTGATCATTAAAACTGGTGATCATTAAAACATTTTTTATATCCTTTCTGAATGTGGACTTTAATAGTCGAGATACTGGTATCACTTAATAGCATAGACAAGACGCTTTATAATTTCGCTTCTCGTATTTGAAGTGTCAAAATGAACGAATTGTCGTTTGAAGTAAACAGTATGGATATTTGCCAATTGACTATTTTATAAAATATGTTCAAAATCATATAATCAAGAGTTAACTTTTAGTGTTTAATAAAAGCCGTCTAAAATGTGGCCCATGCTCCTAAATATGACGCGCGACGAATGTCGTCTCACGCTCCGTAGACTCGGTATATATTTAGTCCTATAAATGGCTTTCATTTTCCCTCCTATGGTTTTCTTAAATTATACTCGACGCGTTGTAGCTAATTTGTTGTCAATCGCATCGTAAATATGTTTAGAAATTTATAGTATATTCATTTGTTTCTAGAATTGGAAGCCTACTCGAATATGATCAGTGTGTTTAGAGCACAAGGAGCATTGGAAGACAACAGAAAAAAGCTACTGGAAGAACTGCGCGCCGTTTTGCATATAAGCAATGATCGGCATAGCGCTGAGGCGCGCCGCGTGTCTAATGATGAGTTATTAGCCACAATTGCTGATCAGTAAGTTGATATTTAATATTTTCAGTGTAGGGTTGTTGATTTATTTTTAAACACTGTTACACAAAGTCAAAGATGGCTGAGAGTAACTGAAAGTCAATGGTATTAACATATTGCTCTTATTTGTTGGCATTTCTAAGTGATTGTGTGCATGATAATCTTACAAGATTGTTTTAAAACTTGATATTTTTTACCTTCTTTTTATGTATTCTATTGTTACAATATTGAATCTTAGCTTTGTGTATGTATGTTTGGTTTGACAATGTGGGTTGGCCACTGCTTTTAGAAAACATATTCTGCTAAATGAGTGTAACAAAAGCGTTAGAAAGTAATATTGGTGATATTAAATTTTTGACAGATAACCTATTCATTTGAAATGTCAAATTATTTTTGATAATTTCTTTTTCAAACTCATAAAAAGTTTTGATGATATTTTTTTTACACACAAATGTAACTGAATTTTGAATGCAGTGTTGTTCAGATAATAATGGCTTCGTATTTAATAAACTAAAATTAATTTGAAACTTTTATACTACATTATTAAAATTATATAATCAGTTGGAAGAAATAAATGTAAAAATATAGTCAACTTTCACTATATTATTTTTACATCCATAATTTTTTTTTTTAATTTTATGAGCTTATTACATTTTAACATGATTTTAGTAATTAATTATAAATTGTGTCCAATTAACTTGATAGATAATATATTTATTCCAACAACTAGGTTAGCAGGTCCAAACACAGGTCTAGCATGGATCAGCGAGGGTCGGAGGCGGGTGCCTCTCATGCCCCGAGGCATCGCACAGACCATGTACACAGAAATCGCAGATAAAGCTGCAGAAGCTGCTGCGGCTGAGAATAAGGAGATTCAGAAGAGACTTGAAGCGGAGAAGCTCATAGCTCCCAAGTCCAATGAGGAGGAAATGCCTGACGCTGAGGGCTTGACTGCCGAGAGTGCCCTCACCTCAAATGACACCATGGATGAGACTATGTATCCTCCCATAGCTATGGAAGATCAGACAAGTAAAGTAAGTTGTTTTGAAAAAGTATTATTTTGATTTTAGTTTTCTTTTGTAAAATATTTATATTTTAATCAATTTTATCAAATATAAACACAACATCTTCAAGAGACTTTGTACAACTTACATAATTTCAGTAGGTTATAGGAAAGTCTTAGATGGCAATACAAAATTTTTCTTTGTAAAGTACCATAATTAAGTACTTCACAAAGAAATATTTTTTGGTACTAACTTAATTATTTCTGATAGTGAAAAACATTTTTTTTTAACAAATCAAATGCAAATTGCATGAACTGTCATCATTATTACTAAATGTGATACTATTGTAGCTCTTTATAAAATTTGTGGATAATTAGTAATTATCCAATTATTAAAAATCTGTTGTTTTAGGCTTTCATAAAAACAATAATCAATTTACACCCTTGCTTCCCATCTCAAAAATATGTATCATTTTTGTTTTAAAAATTGTGTTAGTTTGAATCTTTTTGTTATGAAAAATATTCAGATTAAAACATCAATTCACTCTTATCATGAGTTACTGTTGATACAAGTATGCATTTGCAGTCAAATGTTAATTTACCCTAACTTGTGTTTTCAGTCCAGATTTCACATACTGTTTCCTTTATTAACTTCCATTTTTTGTAAATAAACACAATACTATTAATTTCTGATTACTTGTTCATTAGGTTTGGGAGATGGAGGTTGTAAGTCGAAAGAGGAAAATTCCAGAGGGTGGTGCAATACCAGATGAAGCCAGCACTCCTGTCAAAAACATAAGGAACATACCCGTCAACACCAACCAAAAGCATTTGAATCTGTCACAGATTTATTCAAAGTTTTCACAACCAGCCACAAGTGAGTTGGAATCATTTATTTAATGCTGCATACATACATGCCATATTTTTTGTATGAAGCTAGAATTTTTATATTATACAAACTGAGGTTTTAATAAATATTTTTGTACAGGTAAACCGTCAGGGCAGTCAAAACACTCATATAATCAAGTAAGCAAAGTGTCAACAAGTAAACCAAGTCAAAGCCACGGTCCGCGCTCCACTCCACATAAGAGCAGGTCTCACAAAAGTTCTAAGGCTGCACAAATTGCTGCTTCTAAATCCATGAAAAAGCAAGAACTGGCTGCTTCCCCTAACAAACAGTACAATCCAACCTCCATGCAGATGGACTACTCAGGCCCTCCTAACACTTTCCAAGCTAGTTATGCTCAATCTATATTAGGTAATAAAACAAAACCAGACTATTTGGACGAAATAAAGCCCAAAGTGTTGTCTTCCCCGGGCATGGTGACGGACTCGCCGAGCATGCAGCTGCTGACGCAGCCCGCCACCGTGCCGCACGAGCTCGACGTGTCCGACACCGCGCACCCGGACGAGCACGCGGCCCTGCAAGCGCAGAGCTCGTCCGTCACACACAAACACACAGTATCCGGAAAACCTTGCCAACTCATCATAAAGAATCGCGGAGAGATAAACACAGACAAAAAAGTACAAATGTCTGACCTCAAGTTATTACAAAAGCCTTCTGAGGGCATCAAACTTTTATCAAACAGACAAGTAGTTGTCGCTCCAAGTTCAACTCAGAAAGCATTGAACACGCCGACCAAACTAGTTACTACTAAGGTGATCGGCTCCATACCGAAATCTCGCAATCCTAGCACGCCCCTTATGAATGAAAAAATGATTGTTGTTTCAAAACCGTCGTCGGAAAATAGAAATATCTCTAACTCTAAAGTAATAATAACATCAGCCGTCAGCACGCCTCACAGAGAGGGCAACCAATCTAGTACAAACAGCATATCAAACAAATTAACAGAAACACTTACACCTAAGGGCATCCCTGCCACTGATCTAAAAGTTTCTGCTAAAGCACTCGTTCTTAATCCTAAGGGACAAAAAATGGTCGTGTTACCCGCGAAAGCTAGAACGAAACCTGTGAACGACGGACAAATACCGCTAATACATTTCAAGGGTTTACCCACCACAATGAAGTTAGTACCAATGAGTTCACAACCTATTACACAAATCTCAAAAGCGCCTGCTATGACTGTAATGTCTAAACCTACAACAGTTAGTTCACTCCCGTCCAATGCGAAAATCGTTGGCGTGGAGACTATTAAAACCGCAAACTTAGCGGATATTGTACCAGTAAAAGGTTTAGCGCCTGTGACTACTCCTAAAATTTCCAATCCTATCGTTCGACCATCTAGTGCAAAAGGTAGCGTTATTGTAGTACAAAAGGGTACGACGATAGGCAAAGCGCTATCCTTCGCTAAAAATGGGAACGACATGTCTAAAGTAATAATGGGTAAAAACGTTAATCAATTATTGCAAGCGTCCAAATCTGAACAAGCCGAGGCGGCCAAGTGTGCAGGCAATGTTATTGTTTTAGAGTTGAACAACGAACAGTCTGGTCGCACTACCACCATGTCGGAGATATTAGACAGTCGCGGAAGTAGTACGCCTCGCCTCTCTGATGAGAGCAAGAAGTTATCTCAAATTACCCCAGACACACCAGTACTGTTCGAAAACCAAATAACAGAAGAAACGTGCAATGCGAGCAGCTTAGATTCTACTGCTGAAAGTATAGGGGAAATGGTACCTATGGAAGAAGCAAGTATATCATTAATTCCGAAAGATGATGGAAAATCCAATTACACTAAAGAATCTGAAGGTGTCAAAGATTCGTCGAGTGTTACCGACTGGGAAATGGAACTGGACACAGTATCGCGAAAGGGAAAAGATGAGGATAAGTTAAATTCGCTACACCTAGACCTGGGCATGTCCAGTGATAGTGACAGTGAATACATGTCCACCAGCCACAAGTCTAAAAACAAACATTCATCACAGGAAATCTTGCAACGCGCAACACCAAGCGGTAATCTATACATTTGATTCCACCTTTATTTTTATTTTTGTTTGTTCTTCTGATTAATTTGTAAGAAAACCTAAATATTTGTTCAGGTGAGAGCAGCGAAATGTTCAGCAGTTCGAGCGCAATGTCCCTCGCGACGAGGACGTTACTCAGCCAGCTGCAAGACGATGGGTCGTCGAGTAACGATTCGTCGTTCGCTCTCAAAACTAAAATAGAAAAATTAAAAGAGATCGATTCTAAACTGGACAAGTCAGAGTCTGAAGCACTTACTAAAGCAAAAGAGAAACTTTCCGAAAAAGTAAGAGAAGCTCAATCACAGCAGAAGAGAATAGACATTTATAGCACTGCAATCACTACTACTGATATAAATTTAGACTCGTTCTCGTATCTGGACGAGGGCGACATGATGGCGGGGGACGATGTGTTCGCCTCGGTGGAGGCGAAGGCGCGCGAGCCGAGGCGAGCAGACGCGCTCGACGACCAACTGAGCCGATTATTAGGCGAAGACTCGGCTAACTCGACTGACTCACAAACTGTAAGTGAAAGTATGCCTTTAAGTAAATGAGCAATAACGTAGGTTTAAATAAAATGATGGAGCCTGTGTGTTGAAGATATCTTTAATAAAATGTAATGAATTTATAATAAGCGCGGACATATAATGTGAAGTGAAAAGTGGTGACATTGTCGGTCTCGAGGGAGGCGTGATCATAGTGCTGATTTGTTTGTTCTGTTAAAATATACAGTTTTTTAAAGGTGTTTGTATACTATCTGCGTATTACATTATTTCCCTTCATAATAAAGAGGCTAACAGATCGAAGAAACAACTTAGTGATAGTTGGGTATATTTAAATAATCTCATCTGCAAATACAAGATTATAATCAACATTCAGTGTAGTAATGTTTGTATGTCTATAAAAATGTAATGGAAGTGTTTGATTGTTACCATATCTGAAATTTTACACTTTATAAAAATCTGAATTTTGACAAATAAGTGTTGCTCAAGTAAGTTTTGAAATAAAACATAGAAGTCATGAATAATGTCATTTATTCATGTAAATTCATACAAGTTTGCATTTGCTTAGTTACTTATACACAATCAAGGTAACTTATATTTTACAGTAACTAGGAGTATTACTAGTTTATGTGCATATTATATAACTGCAGGTCAGTAGGTAACCGGCATACAAAAGGTGTGCATATATTTTTATAAGTTCATATAATGACAATGCATGCAGTGTAGTACAGTATGAGGCTGTTTAAGGCAAATCAGGATTTAGAAAAGGAGATCAGCTATGTAGTGTCGCATCTCTATCACTCCTATCACTAGGGACAAAATCTTAAAACGTGTAAGCAGAGTAAAGTATAATGCGCGCTCGCTTGCACTTATAGGTGACAGCAGCATTAAGAAATGTACAGCGCGCGTATCGACAGACAAGCTTTTAGAAAGTTCATAATTTATTGAGCGTACTCGAATGGTTTATTTAATTGATAATATACTGTCTCCTTAGACACCCCGTCATGTGGCAGTTATGATCCTGCTTGCAGAGAGATTTTGTCCCTAGTATAAATATGGCTCACACGTTACTGCAACCATGAAGAGCATTGCACGAACAATCATTTTGTACCAACATCTATCTTGTATGGAAGTGTGGAAGTTTGCGCAAAATGAGTTTTAAGCATTCTAAGCATCCTTGTAGTTAAGTGTGTCGCCTTTACGCCTGATTTTCTTTTACTCTCACATATGGCACAGTCGTCAACTAGGCAAGCTGTGGTTCGCGTATGAAAGAAATAAAAGTATTTATTATTAAGCTCGCCCTATGTCAAAATACAAGGAAATCAAACTTAAATCCCCTTGTCGTATTAAGGCCAGGTTATACTGTAAAAAAATTCTGTGGTAATATCATATTCTTATGCATGTGTGCGATTGTTTGGTTTTAAAACGATTAATTTTAATAAAATATGGGGCCTGCATATTTCGTTACTTTATGTATGGTTCCTCGTCTATTTGATTGTGCAGTATAGTTTAAAATAGATTTAGTCAACCAAGGCAACTTTATCGTGAAGTACCTACCTATAGATTCAAACGCACAAATTATTTTTAGATTTTTAGTTCTTGATAATGAAATTATATTTTTACGTTGTTACTTTTGAATGCATTGACTGCAAAAGGCCTCTTAATTAATTTTAATCTTAATCTTTACCTCTGTTTTTATTATATAGTCCGACTTTTCACTATGCGCATATTTCAGGGGTAAAAGTACTTGTCAATACTATACTACCCGTGCGAGCTAACATGGCACCTGGCTCGAAAACAAACCTCACCCCGCGACCCCGCGCGGCGCCCCGCTCTCGTCTTACCAGTAGCGATAGCATCACTATTACATTATACGGCATAAGTATAACTAAAATGGCGGATGTGCAAAAACAGATTTTTAGGCGTGCCCGTAATTTTTTTTTACAACTTTGTGTCTAAGTAGTTAATTTGTCACGTTTAAAACGTCGTAGTATTGTATGAGAAACAACTAAGCACAAAATAAATGTTATTATTTAAAATACTAAAATAAAATTCAGAAAGGATGGCCCGGGCTAGAACAATGTACACCAAATAAAATTATATAATTTTTATTTTTTAAATGGTGTTAGCGTATATCTGTCATCTGTCATACTGTTAGCCCAAAATTGTACATCTCCTCTTTTGCAATTAGTACTTTAAATGTTACTCATTCAACCCAGGTGCCATGTTGTCTCGCACGGATAGTACAACTTTTACTGATTTAGGCGCATTAGGGCTAATTCTCGTTTTGGCAACCGACTCTCAAATGGACTACTTCTCATTATGGCTACTTCTCATTTGGGCTATTTCTCGTTTGGGCTACTTCTCATTTGGGCTACTTCTCGTTTGGGCTACTTCTCGTTTGGGCTACTTCTCGTTTGGGCTACTTCTCATTTGGGCTACTTCTCACTTGGGCTACTTCTCACTTGGGCTACTTCTCATTAGGGTTATCACTCATTAAAGAGCTACCAGAAACTGATGATAAAAAAGTAAAACAAAAAATTATTTTGATGTGGTAATCTTGTCATGTCGTCTGTCACGTCCACGTCACATTACGATTATTTGTTTACATTTGTTGTTTTCAAGAAATCTTTAGCAAAAATGAAAGAATTACTATGAAACCACTGCAGTCACAATCCAGAAGCATTGTTTCATACACATTATATTTTATACACATTTTCCGATTTTAGACCGTGTGCTTGCGTTGACTGGTTAGTATGACTCGCCAATGTTGATACTTTGTTTGTTGAATTTAACACAACATGTATACTGGGGGTCCCACGGCTATGCCACATGGAGGGAAAGTACAGTAAATATTGTAGATTTCACTGAAAGAAGACATCATTTGGATTTTAAACTTTACTCATAGATATTTAAATAAATACATAGTTGAACCGGAAATCGAACCTGTTACTCAAGAAAATTAATCAGCCTGTAGTTTTATCCTACCGATCGAAAGGCTTCATCACAAGTATTATTTAATGCTAAATAACATAGTGTCAAAAATAAAAGGGAGACCATTAATTTTAACATTTTAAATACAAATTAGTAAATTTTTCAAATGCTCAAAATGAGTCCTTTTTTCTTGAATACAAAGTTGGTCTTGTTGTGGTGGATATTTATTTTTTAAATAATGCGTTCTACTTAAGTAGGTAGATTAATTAGTAACAAGTAGTTATGATGGTCAATAGTATGTCCTTACGGCAATGTAAGCTTTTAACTTTTCTGAACAAAATATCACATCAAATGTTAAAATTCAGGGTCTTCCTTTTATTTGTAACACTATGTTATTAAGCAAAAAATAATCCTTATGATGAAACCTTTCGATCGGTATGATAAAACTACAGGGTAATTATTTTTTCTCGTAGAACATGTTCGATTCCCGGCCCAAACATTTAATCATTTAAATATCTATGAATGCAGTTTAAATTGTTTTTAAAATTCATATAATGTCTTCTTTCAGTAAAATGCTCTATCTACAATATTTAAGGTACTTTCCCTCCATGTGGCATAGCCGTGGGACACCCTGTATACATATTATGTTAAATTCATATCAATAGATATGAAACAAAGTATCAACATTGGCGAGTCATACTAACCAGTCAACGCAAGCACACGGTCTAAAATCGGAAAATGTGTAAGCGACACGACTTCTTCTTTACAGATCTATCGGTAAACTTTAGAAACAATGCTTCTGGATTGTGACTGCAGTGGTTTCATAGTAATTCTTTCATTTTTGCTAAAGATTTCTTGAAAACAACAAATGTAAACAAATAAACGTAATGTGACGTGACAGATGACATGACAAAATTACCACATCACAATCATTATTTGTTTTACTTTTTTTATCATCAGTTTCTGGTAGCCCTTTAATGAGTGATAACCCTAATGAAAAGTAGCCCAAGTGAGAAGTAGCCCAAGTGAGAATTAGCCCAAGTGAGAAGTAGCCCAAGTGAGAAGTAGCCAGAATGAGAAGTAGCCAGAATGAGAAGTAGCCCAAACGAGAAGTAGCCCAAACGAGAAATAGCCCAAATGAGAAGTAGCCATAATGAGAAGTAGTCCATTTAAAAGTCGGTTGCCAAAACGAGAATTAGCCCTAATGCGCCTAAACCATTATATTATCTTTCTTATCTTATCTTTTTGTGGGGCCGGCCCAAGCCGTAGCACATCGACCCTTTTGGATCTTTTGTGCTGTACCCCTCCTTTTACTCAACCCCTAGCCTTCTGTGCACCTCCTTCATTAGTCCTAGTATGGCCTTGATGGGGCTGAGCCTGTAGTCCTCTGCTCTTGGGAATAGTTGGGCCAGATACCCTAATCTTTTGGAGCCTAGTGCTGCGCAGTCACACAGCAGGTGTAGCATAGACTCCTCTGCTTCTCCACAGAGCCTGCAAGTCGGGTCGCTTGCTAGTCCCATGTTTTGGAGCTGTTTGTTGGTGGCGTAGTGCCCTGTGAAGACTCCTGTGATTGCTCGGAGCTGTGGTCTGCTGTACCTCCATAGTTTCCGGGTCCAGCCATTATCTATGTCGTTGAGGAATAGTTTAGCATGCTTCTGGCCCGTTGTGTTGTGCCAGTGCGTGCTGTGTATCCTCAACGCAGCCTGTTTTAGCGTTTGGTTGATGACCCTTGGTGAGAGTCCTATGAAGGGTTCCGGTCCGCAGAGGGGTGTTTCGGATCCTTTCCTAGCTAAAGCGTCGGCCTTCTCGTTGCCTTCTACTCCTGTATGACCTGGCACCCAGATCAGTCTGACCTAGTTGCGCCGTCCTATCCTGTTCAGTATTTTGATACAGTTTAGTACCAGCCCAGAGTCCACTCTATTGGACGTAAGTGCCTTGAGTGTTGTTTGGCTGTCGCTTAGAAGGTAGATAGTGTCCCCTTTGGTATCTCTATCTAGTATTTCCCATGCGATTATGGCATAGGTCTCTGCTTGAAAGACCGTCGCCAGTTTGCCCAAACTTTTACTAACAATCAACTCTGAATATACCATTCAGAGTTGATTGTTAGTAAAAGAGAGGACTTGATTATTGAATACCACGCTTGCTCAAGATTAGCAACTTCAATCTTTACATAAATTAAAATCGCCTCCCGCTTCCCTGTACACACTTAAGTCTTTTGAACTACGAAACTGAGGGTAGCAGAATAGGTAAGCACCCAAATTGCAACCTATATCGAAACTTATGTTTTTATATCTATTTGATGTATGATAGACCGGCTTTTGCTTTGATTTTTTTTTTGGGGGAGTGTGCATTCATCAAATAACGTCTCCCGTCATGGGCGGGGCGGGAGGGCGTGTCAGACTTTTACTGACTAAAACCCACTCATGTTTCATCGGTTGCGCTTTATGTTCCGGGGTCACGGTAACTATTATAAACATTCCGCATCCCCGGCAGGCTTTGGCCCTGTTGGGCCCCTTCTCGTGACTTCTCTTTTGCTTTGAAAAAAAAAACTGGTGGCATTTATTTTACTAATTACGCGAGAGAAGTGAAACTTATGCAAGGATTTAGGTTATATTACAGGGTGTAATTTTTTTTAGGCTTACTTTTTATCTAAAAAAAAATATAACTGAGAACCTAAATATTTTTTTCGTGTTCTCTGAGAATTACAATCAGAGAAAATGAAATTACGAATATGTTAGGCTTCTTTGTCTGCACTATTACTCATAAAACATGCGCGAGAAAAAAGTTTGAAAACACATTGAGAATTAATCAAGTATATTATATTAAAGTATAAACGATGCATAGATTTCCATTTGGGGGCTGATTTGTCATACTTATCTTGCTAGACCCTTTAAATCGTTTTACCAATGGATAGTGTATTAAGAGGAAGGTATACATGTGAGTAAAATAAGATCTTATAAACACCAAAGCACGAGTCGCTTGTTATAAATCCTGACCCCATAATTATGATTTCCTTCACCATTATCAGTGAAGTCTAATTAAATTGTTATTTAACCGAAATCGAATATTGTGAGGCGAACCGTTAAACCACTGGGCCATTTCAGCACTACTCTGAAATAAGATACCAAAATTGTACCTAACATGATCCAAATCGTTGGAACTTTTCCACCAATTTTAACAGTAAAAGTCATTCGTATTTATGAGTTTTCACTCCCTGAAAATGCGCATTTAAGTCAGAGGTATGTTACATTCAAGACATGTTCAGTCTGTGATCTGATTGTTCATGGAAGAGCATTAACATAGCGACAATGTTATATTAACATATACCTGATACTAGCCTACATTCATAAATAATATATAGGACAATTTTATTTTATATACATTTCCTTTTAGGTTCATACCGAGTCACCTGTAATATATTTAATCACATTATTTATTTCACAAGTTCTTTACATTGTTACTATTCTTATAGAATATAACTAGGGTGAGATAACAATTTTCTAAATATGTATAGCAAACATAGCAATAATTTTATTTTTCATAATAACATAATAAGACATCTAAAGTTGTACATAATATAGTGTAAAAACTGTTTACGTTTATAGCATAATAAATAGCCCAGTAAAAAATAATATTAATAAACAGCCCAGATATAAATGAATAAGATATATGAATATTGAAAAGTAAAATGCAATATCAGCATTTCCCACATAATGTAGTTTCTCTACTAATGGCATATATTTTTTTTAAATTTGGCTAAAATTTCTAAAATAGTCAATATTGGCATGTTTACAGTCCATCTGATAAATATCATCGCATATTTAAAATATTCAATTAACCTGTTACCGGCCTAATTCTACTTTACATCTAATGAGTTCATCCTATAATTGGGATTTGGCCGGTAAAGTATATCTTTGCAAAATAAATAGTAGCTTATATTATTATTTAGGTTTTATTTTGCAATAGGGATTGAAGCAATTTGGATACTGCAGAACGAAAATTGTTAACGTGTTAAAATGAAATTAAGTAAAATGGTCCGATTGGATATTGTTTGTCCAGTCAACCAGTCATAGCAGCTTACGCATATTAGACCTTTCGTTAGAAAATTTTTGAATATATACTCGTTCCAAAAATCGAGCGAAGATTTAAGGCCTTATGATTCACCTCGGTGTTCAATAATTCTGTAGCTCTTATTAAAATGGGGCCGATTATTCATTATACAGAAAGAAAATGTGTGAAACTACTAACTATTAATGAAAATCGGCCTTTAAACTTTTCAATTTACTGTGGCAATGTAGCTCGATTAATCAGTCAAACGCCATTTATAAGTTTAACTAAACACTATTTAATCGGAATATATATATGCCCAGTAGAGCCCAACATGCGAAATAGCCGATAGGAGGCCTACTCAATATAAGCACTTTTATAACAGAAACTACTACTAAATTCCTGTTTATACAGCAATTTAGTGGTAGTCGATTAATTCACAAACAATGGGTGAACTTACCAGCGCATCGATGCGTGAATGAGGCACCGCTGGTCGAGGCTGACGGACGTGAGGAAGACGCAAAGAAGATGTAATCTAGATATATTTACAGGTAGTCTTAATAAATGGTGGTGCTACATGATACTTACGTTTCTTTAATCAGGGCAATTGAAGTATTAAGCTGTAGTAAAGGTTTGTGATTGTGTATTGTTTACACAAGAATTAAGCATAGGTTTTAAATGTGATGCTTGAAGTGTTGACTTATATTTTGTAGTTTGTAAGAATCTGGAGCATCCCTTAAACATGTTTTCCCAAAAGAAATGAGCAAGATATTGATAATTATTGACATAAGTCACGTCCTCACTGACATCAGAATCGGAGCTTCGATATAAATAGGTAGATCCTCGATACTCGAGGTTTGTATATTAATGGTACATATTTCTTGCTTTAAACGGAATGTATTGTCATTCTAAAGAAATTGTGCCATGGGTAGCAATTAGTTTGTTCTATGACTTTGTACATATACAAATAAAATGTTAACGTTACTAATTTTATTGAAAAATATCATAGACAAGTGTCAACTTATAAGTGTATTAGTATATTTTGTATCATAATAATGTACGTGAAAGCATTTTTGGATATTGATGTATGTCCTACTATAAACTGATTTAGTTTAGTGAACTGTTAATAGGTTTATGTCAATATAAGATGCAGGTGAATATGTTTAAGATTGTTACCACGATGCAATCAAATTGTGGGTAAAATGTGTTCTCTATATGATAACGTCCTTTAAGGATTCACCTATGTGTAATATAAATTCTTGTTAATATTTCAAGGCAATGTTAACGATTGACCTGCATCAGTTTATTTTGTCAGTGTAGAATAAGATGTTTATTTGTTTCGTGAGCTGTAAATATTTTGCGTAGAAATACTAGTACCGTCGTAGAATCAAACATGTTGATACAATTTTCTGTGTTTTTCGCAAGTTTATTTTATCTACTTATTTTAACGAATAAAATTTTAATCAAACTTATGAAGTTTTTGTACTTAATCTACTAAATCCTATTTATTATTTCTACTATAGAAAGCAAAATAATTGTGAAAGTTCTAATATACTAAAATAAAAGAAATATGTAATATAAACTTAGCCCCTCATTCATAAACTTTTCCAAAAGTCTGTTTTATCACGTTTATCACATTTTTGGCTTAAAAGACAAGAACAGTTAGAATTTTGTTTTTTTTTATAAATAAGGGGATTTTTTAATTCGAAAAAAAATATACATACAAAATTGTTTGATTAAAAGCAATAAAAAAAATAAAAACAAGCTGGTTTTATAAATACTGTGCTCTCTCGGTACATTGGAATTGAAGCTGTGTATGAATCCTCTGTTAACGTCGACATAAGTGGCACCACGCGACACGATAAGTTACGAACTACTTATGTAGATAAAGCAGAAACAAAACGTTAATAATATATAAATAATAAATACTTGGCACTATGAAATATTGGTCGAAAATCATATAGACGAAATAACAAATTTTACATGGAACTTTACAGTATTATTTTAGAATCGATCCCTAAAATAATAAACTCAAATTCCGTTATTTTAGAACATGGTACAAAACAAATATACTTTAAAGGCTTGTAATAAAATTCATTATAGTTGTCAGGGCCGGATTTAAAGGAGGATAATATGGGCCGCGAATTCTTCACAATTTGATTCTTTTGAGCATTTATCGAAGCATAAAAAAACACGTTTAAATTATTAACGTGTTTTAGGTACTCCAAAAATTGATTAAACAAAGTCATCTTATGCACAAGTACATATAAGTAACAGGGCCTTCACTTAGTTACCCCAGACACTTTAAAATCCGACCCTGTATTGATCAAAAACTAAAAAATATATAGAACAAAATTTGACAAGTACCAAATATCTTTCATTTGCTTCGCTTACGACGTGACCTTGTGCATTGCTTCCGCAACGTAGTCGACGTTCTTTGATGAGATGCCGGCGACGGATATGCGGCCATCCTTTGTCAAGTAGATGTGGAATTCCTTAGTCAGACGTTCGACCTGGAATAGTTGAACATAGTATATGCAAATCTATGCTAATAATACGAAGCTAAGTAGAACGTTCACAAACAATTGATAGGAAAACATCAAATGACTTCTGCCCTGGGCGAGGCGGGCGGTAGTGTCAGACTTTTACTGACAAAAACCCACCCTTGTTCCGTCGGTTGCCTTTTATGTTCCGGGGCCGCGGTAACTATTAGAACTATTCCTCAACCCCGGCAGACATTGGCCCTAGAGGGCCCCGTCACGAGTGCTCGTTCTAATTTCGGTCCTATAAAAATAAACTGGCCAAGCGCGTGTCGAACTAGCTCATAGTGTTCTTGTAAGTTTTGCTGTATGAAATAAATGTGAAGAATTAGTATTTAAGAATTATTTTTTGCTATGTGTTTTCGAAATTAGAGGTGAGCTATCTGATAAGCTAACTTACAGAAGTGATCTTAAAAGGTGTCCCTTTTTTGGGACGCACTGGTTCTTAAAAACATTGAAATTTACTAAACCTAGGTTTTGTAACTTCCTCGTGGCAATTAACTATAGAACATAGAATAACTATTGGTGCAAATACTGTTAGTATCCGAGCCAGGCATTGTGGAGAGTATAATAGTTATAAAAAATTCTTTAGCAAAATGTTTATGAAAATTACCGTCTTTAAAGCGATAATATTTTAAATCGCTACAATAAGTAACTTGAGTTACAAATCACGTCGCCGCCATCTTGGATTTTCATTTCAATCAAACATTATTCCATGGCAAATCAAATCATTCAATTGCTTGAATATGGGTAGGCATAAGAAGTGATACATAAAATAAAAACTCATTTAATCTTCCTTCTTAAACAGGTGTGCAAATATCTATTGTTATACGAATACTTCATACATTTTTCATTTATTGAACCATTACAAAATTAAAATGGTAGATTGCATCACATACATTTATTATCAAATACTTTGCAAAGCCGCCTTATTTGATTGCGGATTGGTATGAGAAAAGGCCTATGAAATGGGACAGTAATTATCTAGTGTTATTATATAAATTTGGTACCTGGTCGGGTTTAAGTCCAGTGTAGCAGAACATGCCGATTTGGTCAGTAATGTGCTTCCAGCTTTGTTTGTTGTTGCGGCCCTCGATGCCGTCGCGCAGTTGCTTACGCATACTGATGATGCGGTCAGCCATTCCTTTCACATCGCTCAACCTGTGAACACGTCGTCAATTTCTATACTTACTAAGAACAAAATCTTGTTGGGTAACTCATATTGTGCGTCTGTGTTGCTCGGACCCCGAGTAACAAGACAAGGGTAGGAATCAGATTTAACTGCGGAGGCGTAACAATAGAATGGCAAAATGGGCAAAAAGCCACGAGTCCCGGCCGGAGTCATTAAGATAATCCCCGCAATTTTATTGTAAGAATTGAAACGCGGCTCGAAAACAGGCTCATATTTCAGACTTGACCGATTTCCAGGTCACAGATGCGACAACTCAAAATCTGTCACGTTCGTTTGGTGGCTGATTACCTGAAAAGAATTTCTCACCAGTCTCTCAGAGTATTGTATATGCCACTCTGTAGCAGTGACGCGAGAACTTAGACCTTGTCCAAAAAGGGCGAATTCGCCGCGAAACGTTTCGCGCGAATTAATTCGCGCGTTGGCAAGATACTAGGCACCAATACATCGCGTCCACAAGCATCAATGCAGTAATTTGCGTGCAATTCGCCAGACTCTCGACTCGCGCGTGATTCGCGCGTAATGCGCGCGAGTCCAGATACTATAGGGCCGCCCTGTTGCGTCCAGATTCGCGCGAATTTCAGAGCGAGTGCACGTATAATGGAGAAAGAAAGGGAAATAGAGCGCAAAAATTTCGATACGGAATTCGCGCGTAGGTACGCTCTTTCTGGGCGAACCGTTCGTGCGTGACACGCGCGAGATAATCGCGGCGAATTCGCCCTTTCTGGGCAAGGCCTTAGTAACTCACCATTGTGCATTAAGCTCTGGGTTGTTAAGGATCTCCGACACGATGCGCGCACCATAAATCGAAGGGTTGGAGTACATCGTGCGGATCATGATCTTGACCTGGGACATCATCTTGGCGGCGCTTTCCTCATCGCCGCACAAGAATGTGAGCGCGCCAATACGCTCGCCGTATAAGCCTGAAATAGTCAATGGAATTTCAGTTAGTCAGGTGAGATTTCAAAATCGTGAAGCGTCTTGTCGATTTAACCCTTCTCGAGTTATAGGTACTTATGACGCAAATCAAACGCGATTTCCGGGAACTCTTCCCCTTGGCCAGAGTATAGATTGATCTGTGATAATTTTAATTGAATTGGGAGAAAGTATTAGACTTTTACTGACTAAAGCCCTTTCGTCTTCGAAAAGTTTTCAAGTCATATTATACCGGTATACCAGGGCTTGAAACTACTTGAAAGTTTTTCGAGGAAAGTGAAAGCGATATTATCATTATTTTATTTTTTCCACAATTACGCGCGGCACGTGTATTCCCTCTCTCGTAGGTATCAAGATTATTTGTTACTAACGGCATGCGAGACGTAATCCATAAAAAACATAAACATTAGCTTTCAGCTTCAAGATAAAACCGCTCGAGAGTCGGAATATTTCAAATGTCAAACTTGATACGGACAAAGATAAAACACTTACGCACAATAAGTTTTATTTACTACGTCCAAATAGAATAAGCCGTTATTCTAATAAAAAAACCGTAGAGTAAACTACAATCGATTCATTGACGTTATTAAAAAAAAACTAGGATAAGATAGCGAGGTCAGGCGGTAAATAAGGCACTTCGTTCATAAACATTAAACAAGTATTGTTTGACGTCACATGGAACTCGACAACAGAATAATAACCCAACAAATAACGGTATTGCATCAAAGTAAATGATTATTAGCAATATCTACCAAGGTAGTTAGATACTTATTTTTAACTAGCTTCTGCCCGCGGCTTCGCTCGCGTTAGAAAGAGACAAAAAGTAGCCTATGTTACTCTCCATCCCTTTAACTATCTCTACTTAAAAAATCACGTCAATCCGTCGCTCCGTTTTGCCGTGAAAGAAAGACAAACAGACAGACAGACAGACACACTTTCCCATTTATAATATTAGTATGGAGTATGGATGTTGGTTAGCGACTGAGTTCGCTATAACCAGTAAAGTAGGTAGATTTGAGGTCATTGACGTCAAACATGCCGCTGGAATCCACTGCTAAAGAGGTTTTCTATTAATGTGTAAAAAAATATTGTTTAGCGAAAAAAAACAGTGGGTTACCCTGAGAATAGATATCAAGAAACAGATCAGTAATCGCCTATTAACGATGGGCGTTTTGTCTTTACCTGACGACTTTTAGCGTAGTGGTTTAGGGTGCCGGTTGAGACGCAAAGGTCGCGGATACGTTTCAAACATAATTAGTAATTGAGTACGTAGTATGTAAATAGAACATTTATTTATTCGTCGGTCGATCAGTGTGAATTTCTCTTCTCCCACTTTGCCTCTTTTTCGAGTCATCAAATGAGGCTGTGCACCCATAAGGTTTTCTGAAAACCGACGACCCTGTTATAGTTGCTGTGATCATAACATACAACGCTACTGTAGCCAAGCCAAGGAGCGATCTATCTACTACTTATATGTTAAAGTTCAGCAGTTTAGGCGTGAAAACTTCCGAACAAACATACTTTCGCATTGTTGTTATAGGGTAGGGCTGCCATAAATTCAGAGACGCCGACCGGGACAATTAGAACAAAAATAAGGCAAACCATGGATTATTAAAAAAATTATAGAAGATATATAAGAAAATTTAATCAAAAAGTAACAAAAGTCTTCTCACACTACACTTTTCTTTGTCCACTCATATTTTTCAGTAGATTTGATCTTTGACAATAACTCATTTTCCCCTTTAACATAATTATAAAATTCTACGCACGTCATTTTATAATTTATAAATGCATTGAATGATGCTTTCCACTGTGCTTACACTGAGTGAATTTCGTTATTTCGTCCACTGCGCTGAAATTAACGAAAACACTCGTTCCACGTGAGCATTGTGGCCAGGGATTGCAAAAATATTTTGACACATTTTAAGAAGATTCGCTTTTCTTTCCAGTTCTTCGGTTTTTTCAAAAAAGTATTTCTATTTTTCTTGCATATTTTTAGCTTTCCATTCATCGGTCATTTCACATTCCATAAACGATTTTAAGTACATAAATTCTTCAAACATTGAATCATCTACTGCTATATCTTTTTCATTTGAATATCTTGTAGTTTCTTCTACTTGTTGCCATTGAGGAATATCATTTTAAATCATCCAAGCGGTACAGCGCTGACGGTCAAACTGTACACAGGGGTAGCTTGCGAATTGTGTGCATACCGGGACAAATAACTTGATGGCAGGGACCACCGGGACACAACGCTTCTAACCGGGACATGTCCCGGTGTACCGGGACGTATGGCAGCCCTATTATAGGGTAAAAAAGTGTAGATAGGTTATATGCAGTCAAAAAGTGGCACATTAAAAGTTTGCCAATTGGCAAACATGATACTGAGTATCGCGTTGACATTTGACGTTTATCTCTTTTTCACTCGCACTACTTCAATCATGTCATCCTACTTTGACGTGTAATGTATGTGTGCGTTAGTGTGCCGTTTTTGAAGATAGAATTTCGTTTGGGTAACCTATCTACGCCTTTTTTACTTAAAATATCATTGGGTAATGTAATGATGTCATGGGTATGAGTTAGGTACCTATTAGTTATTACTCATGTGAATAGCTAGACACCTCGCTAGACCATTACATACCTACACTGGCCTACACATTAGTGCGAGGTATTAATAAGTTTGTATATACTTGTGGCATACATTAGTTAATATAATGCATGCTATAGGTATATTCACCAATTTGGCAGCCCCTTTAGGATTTCCTTGCGAGGCAATAGGAGGTCAAAATTTATGACCCATAAGGGCCATCATAAACAAAAGACCACTGTAAGTTTAACATACATGTAAAAGACACCAAATTCTTTGGTCGTTTATGAAACGGTAAGGTATAATGTAACCTCCAATCCTTACGTATTTTGTACAACAATAGGGATGTTGACTACATCAAAAGAATGACATTTTGTTTAGTCCGTCTGTTAGACAGTCCAAAAATACTGGACACATATTTTTTGCTTGATCAAATTAATAACAAAATACAAAGAGCATCAAAGTTCCGAGGGGGGTTGTGACGTCACTTCTGAGTAAAAATTATACAGAGGCGTGACGTTTCACGAAACTTCAACGCACTGTCCCCCCCCCCGCCGAACTTTGTCGCGAGCGGACGTGTTATTGTGTGCTACGGAGTTTTATTTATCTAAAAATTGTAAATAGTGCAGTTTCTACAATAAAGGTCTTATATATAGGTGACCAATAACTAAACCTAGTAAACAGTGCATAAACTATATCAGTGCTCAATGAATTAAGTGAACTTTTGACAAGAACATTTTAAAAGTGACCGGTGTCGTGCTAAGTAAATGACCTCTAAAAGAAAGGACAGGGTCATTTGCACGTTCAACTGATCTACTTTGCAGCTACTGATTACCAATTTACGCCACAACTGACAGAGTCTAAATAGCAACGGAGTGAACGTGTTCGGGTTGATGACTCGGCCGAATCGCGAGGGCTTAAGTTCGAATCCAGGTCCTACTCATAAACGACTTTTTATTTATTTGGTTTTAACTTTTTATTTTTGATGCAATAGTGGCGAAGAGTATTACTTTTTGATACTTTTTATATTATTGCTGTTACCAAAATAGCTGGAATCAATCGAGTGAACTCACTTTATAAATCATTGTTATCACTATGTCTACTCAGCGAACACCACAGAAATCTGCTCAAACGTTGTCGACACCGAGTATTATAGCGCCGGAGTCAGATACAGCATCAGACTGTGTGGTATCTGATCCTGATTGTGAAGGTCAAAAAAATATCACTCGTCGGTATAAACGTAAACACGAAGATTCTGCGCTGAGTGAAATAAAAGATATCTTGGCTGATTTGCAGTTACAACAAAAAACACAAACGCAAAATTTTGAAGAGGAAATGAAAAGGATGTTGAAACAAAACAATGAAATTAAGGAATCAATTCAACACATGTCTAATAAATATGACGACATTTTGTCTCAGCTAAAACAATCAAAAACTGAAAATACTAATTTCAGAAATCAAATTAAGTCCTTGGAACAAAAGATTGAGCAGCTTGAACGAAACTCAAAGGCAACAAGCTTGGAGCTTAAAAACGTACCTGAAACCGAGACTGAAAATAAATCGACACTAATTGCCATGGTAAAAAATATTGGTGATGCTCTGAATGTTGATGTGCAGGTCACCGATATACGAAACATTTTTAGGCTCAAAAAATCTAAGAACAAGTCTGCTCCCATTATTGTGGAATTTTCCTCAACATTGCCTAAAGAAAACATTGTAAAGTCAATAAAAACCTTTAATAAAAACAAAAAAAATAGTGAAAAAATCAATACGACACATCTAAAACTCAGCGGCGAACCGAAACCAGTCTTCATATCGGAGTCCCTCACTAGCTATGGCAGACGTCTGTACTACTTAGCTCGTGAATTTGTTAAAAACCATCAATACGCAGGTTGCTGGACTTCGTATGGAAAGGTGTACATTCGGCTCAAAGAAGGTGAACCATCCAAACTTATCTCACGAGAGGAAGATTTTGTTAACATAAAATCACAATGACTAATATTTTTATCGCATTTGTCAGTCATTATTATCACGTATGTCTCGAAAAACTGTTTTGAATCTTGCAACAAAGCTTATTGTCATATTTATTACTTTACTGTCACACTAAAATGCAAAAAATATGTAATTACTTTTTCTTATATTATATTAGAATTAACTACACTTGAAATACAAATACATTTTACACTAACATATATTAACTACATATATTTATATATATCTTCTAAATATCTTTATGAAACAACCACTAAAATATTTAAACACATACTATGGTATAAAATACATACAGATACACTTATAGCGTACACCATAATTCAACAAAAACCCGATTACCACTATTGCAAACATTGCACTTACATCGTATCTCTTTCCATCCCTTTGAAATTACATCTACAACTTTATTATATATTTACAGTGCTACGTCACAAATCTGCCGATATTCAAAATTCAACCCCAATTATCATGCAACATACCTATAACCGACAGTCTTTTAATAGCCGTAAAATATCACTTGCGCCTATCTATTTTTCACTAGCAATAACTCTGCAAAAAAATTCGATGCTACTAAAAATTTAATGAGGGATGTTGATCTTTTTGAAATCACTAATTCTATCACATGTGACCCTGAAGAATGCACGTTTTACCTCAAGCAGCCCACACAATATTTAAAGATACTTCAACAGAATATTCGTAGCCTAAACTGCAACCTCGATGAGTTACATGTTCTGCTTAAGAGAATGGAATCTCCTTGTGATATTATAGTACTTTCTGAATGCTGGTTATCCCGTGTGGAAAACTTACCCTTAATTCAAGGATTTAATTCATTTAAAACTTCGGATTGTTATAACCAAAACGATGGCGTAGTTGTCTATACGAATAATAACTTACAATGTACAGTAGAGGAACCCATCTTTATGGAAGCAAATTGTTTAACAATTAAAATAAATAATAATACGGTAGTTATTGCAATCTATCGTCCACCTAGCTTTAGATCACTCCATAATTTTCTAAAGTCCTTACATGAGCTCCTTGATAATCTGTCATCTTTTAAAAATATTGTAATAGTGGGTGATATAAATATTGACCTCCTTGGAACTAATAACGACACTGCTGAATACCTGGATACTATCACCTATCATGGACTTCTCCCAGCCATCAGCTCGCCAACTCGAGGTAAGTCCTGCCTAGATCATGTGATATTAAAAACAAAGCAAAAAGCATTTACTTTCTCTTTATGCACTAGTATCACCGACCACGAGGCAATATTATTTTGTTTAAATACCGATGACATAAAAAACCCCTTGAGATATAAAAAACAGTACAAAATAGACACGGAAAATCTAATAGCGGAATGTAATAAATATAATTTTGACCAGATATACCAGGAAAAAAATATTAACAATGCCATGAATAATTTTATTAATATTATCCAACAACTCATACTAAGTAACACGATTCAACGATTTATGCCTAGAAGTAAAATAATACTTAAACCATGGATAACTTTGGGGTTGTTACGTTGCATCCGCACGAGAGACAGAATGCACAAAAAATTAAAAACTAATGAGAATGATGTCATATTAAAAATAACATACCTAAGATACAGAAATTATTGCAATAATTTGCTGAAAAGGCTTAAAAAACAATATGAGAGAGATCAGTTAACAATGGCCAAACGTGATTCAAAAAAGTTATGGTCCACCATTAAATCTATTACAAAAAGTAATCACCAGAAAAGTGAATTACCATTACAATTATTGACGAGTGACGAAAATTCCGAAAGTGCAATCAATGAAGTTAACAAATATTTTTCAAATATAGGTAAACAACTAGCAGACGCGATTCCCTCACATTTTCCTTGCCTGAAGTCTGTTGTTCAGCCACCTTTGAATTCTTTTGTTCTTTTGCCTGTTGATAACGAGGAAGTTGAAAGAGCGATTCAACGGCTCAAGAGTGATCGCTCACCAGGTTGGGACCAAATTAGTTCAAATGTCCTAAAACATATTTGTAAATCAGTAACTCCTGTCCTGACTAATTTAATAAACCGTTGTTTTGACTGTGGAGTATTTCCCGAAGCATTAAAAAAATCTGTGGTACACCCAATATATAAGGCGGGAGACAGAGGCAGTGTCAGTAATTATAGACCCATTGCAATTTTAACTTCACTCTCAAAGTTATTTGAGCGTTTAATCAACAACAGGCTCATTAAATATCTAGAAAAATGCAATTTACTAGCAAATACTCAGTATGGATTTCGAACAGGCCGTTCGACTACAAATGCAGTTCTTGATCTAGTAAATTTTTTAGAAAGGAAATTAGATAATAAAAATAAATGTTTGACAATATTCCTCGACCTTGCGAAGGCATTTGACACTGTCTCTGTGCCTCGCCTTGTTCAAAAACTTGACATTCTTGGCGTTAGAGGAATTCCACTTACATTACTTTCTGACTACTTAAAAAATAGAACACAATGTGTAAAAATAGGAGAATACATTAGTGCTGAATTACCTATTAATTTTGGGGTGCCTCAGGGCAGTATTTTGGGTCCTACGCTTTTCCTTTGCTACATCAACGAGCTTTGCACACTAAATTTAAAAAATTGTCGTATATCCGCGTATGCAGATGACACTGCACTTACTTTTTTCGCTGACTCGTTAGATGAACTCTTCAATTTCGCGCAGGATGGTTTCAACACAGTGTGTCATTGGTTATCTTCTAACTATCTCACACTAAATGAAGATAAAACCAAGTATATTGTCTTCTCAATCCAAAACCGAATGGATGCTGATAACATCAACAACAACATTTCAGCCCATAGATGTAATTTCCCTCCACTCCCCATTTGTAGCTGTCCTCACATTAGTCCTACTAAATGTATTAAATACCTCGGAGTCGAAATTGATGCAAGACTAACATTTGAGAACCATATACAATCACTATCTCTAAAAGTTCGCAAACTTACTTACATTTTCAAAGGTCTTCGTGAAGTTGCAGATAAACAGACAGTTAGGATGGTATATGAGGCTTTAGTGCAATCTATTTTATGTTACTGTATTACTACGTGGGGAGGGGCAAGTAAATCAAAAATGTTGATACTTGAAAGAGCTCAGAGGTTGATATTAAAGGTTAGCTTGTCCAAGCCCCGTTTGTTCTCAACTTCTGAGCTCTACAAGGAACTGAAGTTTTAACTGTCCGACAGTTGTACATTATGCACACTCTACTCCTTAAGCACTCAGATATACCCTTTGAAAAAAGAAAATGTATGGCTGCCTCTAGAAGGAACTATGCGGTATGCGAGTCAGCTGCTGTGAAGACCTCTTTTGCGCAAAGATTTTACCTATATCGAGGAAGCATGCTATATAATAAAATTAATAAGATTCTACAATTTGGAAACTGTCGTAAAAATGAAGTCAAAAATAAGCTTTTCAAATGGTTACTTACATTAGGCTACTCCGAAACTGAAAAAATTCTTGAAGTGCTAAAATAGGTAATTATAGTTCGGATTACTTACATACTATATACCATACGAATAAATAAACATTATCCACATATTATTTATTTTACACTGTAAATATATATCAAATACACATTTATATTTTTAAATTTAATTAATTGTATATATATATATATATTATATATATTATACATATATTACTATTATTTTATTAATATATATTATACATGTATATATATCAACACACACAAAATCTTACTGTATACTTACCTGTACATTCTCGTTTACTGATATACCCGTATCCATACACACATCACAACTCCACTCACAACATACACAAACACTCACCTCTTCTTACCTCCGCATACTTACTCGCCCATGTTCTGAAATACCCCACATTATGAATCTGTATATTTGATGATGGGGGGCCTGGAGTTCTAAAATACAGGCCTTGGCTTAGTTTAGACTCCAGATCTCCCACAGATTACAATGTTTGTAAAATTTTTGTGGCAACTTGTAGAAACCATTGTATAAGAGTGTAATTTGTGGAGATGTAATAAATATTTTTTGATTTTGATTTTGATTTTGACTGTATTGTCGTCATTTTCTGTTTACGAGAAAAAAGAAAAAATACGTGTCCCAAATTTTTTGATTATCTAGCTGACGGACTAATTACTTTTTTTTTGTCATCTCGCCTATTAGAATCGGATGTCTGAAGCGTACAACTTTTGTCGCTAACTTTACACTTTCCCATTAACCCCTCTATCATCATGTCTACACTTACCCATATTTTTGGCAAAGCTCTGTGCAAGCATCACCTGGTGACCGTCCTGTTCGAACAGACGGATGGGGAACGCGTCGTTGTCAACGTTACCAGTGGCGAAGCCTTGGTACGCCATGTCGAAGAATGGAAGTAACTTCCTGCGTTTGACTACCTAGCAATTAAAGAAAAAATCCGTTAGCTTGGTCACGTCACGAAACTATCTAGAATTTGAGACTCTAAGGGCCTGTCACAGTTCACAGCTTTGAAATAGCCCTTATCTACAAGGTAAAATAAAAAATGAAACAGATTTTGTATGAATTTTTCTGCCAGATATTTTAATCAGAACTTATCACTATCAGAAGGATGTATGTGAAACGGGCGCTTAATTTTCCGAGTTTATCCAAAAACTGCACGTTGCAAACTAGATGCGATGTAAAAGATATTCGTAATATGGGGAAAACGTGTTAATAAAATAGAATATCATTGTAATACAAGAGCTTACCTCTGATAGACTCTTCCATTCCTCCGGCCTAGGGTCGACTCCCGTTGGGTTATGCGCGCACGCATGCAGAAGAATGATGGATCCTTCTGGGATTTTCTGTATGAAAAAAAGTTACATTATCATCACTTCTTCTATACTTATATACATATAGTAATGGAATTACGTACGTCATATAGTTATTATATGCTATACAATTCAGTACTTAGATGTAACAAGGTTTTGATGCAAAAGTAGGTATAACAATTGCCTATGTTAGCCTTCTTATTCAGGGTCGTTTCTAGCTGATTGATTAAACAATAACTACGATAACGTCGTGAATGCGAAACGTATTAAGTTTCTTCTATTGTTTTAAATATTGCTCCAATAAAAGTAAATAAAAAGTCAATATTTGCTTTGTGAGAAGTTTAGTATTAGAAACTAATGGGTAAGTGCGTTGTGAGCAACGAGCTTTAGTATTTGGGTCTAGGGCATCGCTAGCAGTCGGCATAGGGCAAGTTCACAAAATACGACGCGACGCTCCACGAGTTCTTGGTTCTTGCCTCTACTTGCCTCACTCGACAACGATTTAGAGTTAGCGCTTCTCTTTAAAATTATATGAATTACTTCGAAGAATTATAATTATGAATCCATACTAATATTATAAATGGGAAAGTGTGTCTGTGTCTGTCTGTTTGTCTTTCTTTCACGGCAAAACGGAGCGACGGATTGACGTGATTTTTTAAGTGGAGATAGTTGAAGGGATGAAGAGTAACATAGGCTACTTTTTGTCTCTTTCTAACGCGAGCGAAGCCGCGGGCAGAAGCTAGTTGTGGCATATTTTATGCGAGATCAAAATTTATAACAAGCCAAACAGCTAAATATATTCTATCAAATCGCGAAAGAGTAACAATCAAAGAAACATCCATCTATCCATATTAAGTAGTAGAATATCAGCATCTGACTCATTATTCCCACATGTTGACAAAGAAAACATGTCAAGATTTACACGACTTTTTATTTAAAGTAGAGATTACTGAGCACGCGTGTTTGTCGTGAACGTGTTATCGTATTATCTAACAAGAACCAGTGAATATTGTTGTTGCCAAGTATAGGTAAGTAGTCAATCCAGTTCTATCGATTTCGCATAGATAAATACGAGTATCTGGCAATGACACTGAAATGATTAGCCACAACGAAGGGGGCTCCTCAGCTGATAACTGGGGACCACCTGTTTTATCTGGATCTGTTTCATCCATAAACATGTTTTTAAAATTAAAACATTTGGTTGAATATCATTGTCTTTTTTTTCTATTATCTTGTTGTCGGCTTCACAAGCCCTTAGCTTTGTTGTTGATATTTATTGGCAGATCATTCTCTTTTAAAAATAAAATTAAACGACGATGTCACATCGAAATATTCTTTCATTTTCTAAGCAAAATCGTCATTCTTAAAAATTGAGATTAGTTCAATCTTCAACAGTGGGCTATAGAAATATTTATTTATTATTATATATTTATTTATTATTTTTAAATATTTATATATGATAAATGATAAATAAATGATAAATGATTTATTTTTGTAAATAGGTAAAAAATTACACTTTTACACGTCATTTTTTAGGGTTCCGTAGTCAACTAGGAACCCTTATAGTTTCGCCATGTCTGTCCGTCCGTCCTCGCTTAATCTCTGTAACCGTTAGCACTAGAAAGCTGAAATTTGGTACCAATATGTATATCAATCACGCCGACAAAGTGCAAAAATAAAAATTGGAAAAAAACGTTTTATTAGGGTAGCCCCCCTATATGTAAATAGGGAAGTGGTTTTTTTTTTAATTACAACCCTGACGTGTGATATATTGTTGGATAGGTATTTAAAAATGAATAGGGGTTTACTAAAATCATTTTTTGATAATGTCAATAATTTCGGATATAATCGCTCCAAAAGGAAAAATCAAAGCGTCCCCCCCCCCTCTAACTTTTGACCCGTAGGTTTAAAAAATATGAAAAAAATCTGGGAAGTTGAACTTTATAAGGACTTTCTAGGAAAATTATTTTGAACTTGATAGAAAGAACAGTTTTTGTACAAAAAAGACAAAAAGGTTGTACAAAATAATTTTTGCGTACTTAGTATGTCAACGTAACAAATAGCCTTTTTTTAAACTTATAAGTAGGTACACTTATTGTGACGGACGGGAAACTACGGAACCCTACATTGAGCGTGGCCCGACACGCTCTTGGCCGGTTTTTTCTTATTTTAATCGAACGATGGGGCCGGTGTTTCCTGGCTGGACTACTCTGAGAAGAAACAACCGAAACAAACTCAGAGGTCAAAGTCTCTTTTAAAGTCCATACAATATTGTATTGGTCAAATTATGCGAGGACCATGAAGGTAATAACTGAAGTGATCTCTTGATGAGAGAAGCACACAGATTTGAGTGGATCTGTCCAAACAGTGCAAGCATTTGTCAAAAGTCGTTTAGCTCAACTAAAACGTAAGGAGCCTAACGTCTTGACGAACAATACCAAAGTAGGGACATTCGGGTAGGCCGCATTAAATACTCAAACCGTCAGTAGTTGCAAAACATACTAGTAACCTAACAGCCCACATAGTCCTCACACTCACAATAAATATAGTGTAAAAAAATAATAATATAATATACTTATAAAAGTACACAAATGTCAAATTCAATAATTAACATGTCAAATAGGAAAAAAAAATTAATATGGTATACAAAATAATATACTTATAAAAGTACACATCAATGTCAAATAATGATAATATCAATGTCAATGAAGAAAATTATGTAAACATAAATGTCAATATAGGCCCATGATTATCATTGAAGCAGCTTAATTCCAAGCATTTGAGTCCTCAATTAACAGAATAGAAAGCATTTCGGCATAAATTACGTTTTACAAATAATTTAAATTTGGTAATACTAAGTTCTTGAATCTGGATTGGAAGTTTATTATAAAAGTGTATACATTGACATTTAAAGGAACCACCTATTTTCCTAAGCCTAGTTGAAGGAACAATATATTTGTCCTTGTTTCGTGTGTTAATATTGTGGATATCACTGTATTTTTTAAACTGATTAATATTTTTATGTGCAAACAACAGATTTTCATATATGTATTGACAGGGCACAGTCATAATATTAATCTCTTTGAATTTGTCTCTGAGGGAATATCGGGGACTCAATTTATAAATTGCACGAATAGCCCTTGTTTGTAACACAAATATTGTCTGAATATCGGCGGCATTTCCCCACAATAGAATGCCGTACGACATCACACTGTAAAAATAACTAAAATAAACTAAACGGGCTGTCTCTAAATCAGTTAAACAACGAATTTTCCTAACGGCGTATGCTGCCGAACTTAGTTTTTTTGACAGTTTATCTATATGGGGGCCCCACTGGAGTTTGGCATCCAAAGTTATTCCTAAGAATACTGTGGAAGCCTCGGGTTTCAATTCCTCCCCCTTTAATAATATTCTGGTTTCTACTTGTCTAACATGAGGCAGTGTAAACTTAATGACTTTAGTTTTTTTCTCGTTTAGAAGTAAATTGTTTACGTTAAACCAGTTAACAATCGATGCTAAGGAACTGTTTATAACATCAGCACATAGTTGTTGACGTTTAATCTTAAATAAAAGTGAAGTGTCGTCTGCAAACAACACTATATCGTGCTTATCTTGAATGAGATAAGGCAAGTCATTAATATAAATAAGAAACAAAAAAGGGCCAAGAATTGAGCCCTGGGGGACCCCCATTTTCACGACTGATCCGGGTGACCTTTTACCGTTCACGTCTACTCTTTGAATCCTATCACTCAGGTACGAAGTGAGAAGATCCAGAGAGGAGGCCCGAATTCCGTAGTGGTGTAGTTTCCTGATTAGAGTTTCATGGAGAACGCAATCAAATGCCTTAGACAAATCGCAAAAAATACCTAATGCATCGCATTTGTCCTCCCAAGCATTATAAATATGCTGTAAAAGTTCAACACCGGCGTCAGTTGTTGAACGACCCCATGTAAAACCGAACTGTTTTTTATGCAACAATTTATGTTTACAGAAATATATTTGCAATTGATTTAAAATTTATATTTTATAATGTGTATATTTTATAATGTGTACTTTAATGAAACAACTATAGATAGGCAAAGACACAACAGTAGTTGGATTCTTTCATTTAAGTATATCAATTAAATATTGTTTTACTTAAAAAGTTATGTTAATATGTATTTAAAAATAATCAAGCAGAAAGTGAAATATTAGGAATACAAACAAGACACACGACACACATTCTATTTAGAGACCACCTGATAATTTTAATATTCAACAATCTTTGTAAGATTGTAGACTTTTTATATTGGCAGCTTTACAACTAATTGCCGAATATAATAAAAAACCGGCCAAGTGCGAGTCGGACTCGCTCATGAAGGGTTCCGTAGCAGCAAGTAACATAATATAAAGTTCTTGTTATATTTGAGTTGATTGAATGAAAGGTAAATTACGATATACGGTTTATGACGTATTAAAAAAAACTATTTACTAGATCTCGTTCAAACCAATTTTCGGTGGAAGTTTACATGGTAATGTACATCATATATATATTTTTTTTATTTATCATACTCTTATTTTGGAAGTTACAGGGGGGGGGGGGGCAACATTTTACCATTTTGAAAGTGTCTCTCGCGCAAACTGTTCAGTTTAGAGAAAAATGATATTAGAAAGCTCAATATCATTTTTGAAGACCTATCTATAGATAGGTCTTCAAAAACCACACATAGGGGTATGATGAAAAAAAAAAATTGAGTTTAAGTTCTATGTATGGACCCCCAAAATTTTTTGTTTATTTTCTATTTTTGTATCAGAATCTTAATGCGGTTCACAGAATACATCCACTCAGCAAGTTTCAACAGTATAGCTCTTATAGTTTCGGAAAAAGATGGCTGTGACATGCGAACGGTCAGACAGACAGACGGACATGACGAATCTATAAGGGTTCCGTTTTTGCCATTTGGCTACGGAACCCTAAAAAGACGTCTCCACGTGCCCTAAGGTAATCATAAGCTAGCTAGATTAAATTAATAAGATAGATAATCTATACTAATAATAATTACGAATACTAACTATATATACCTATAGTTTAAAATAAAACTAGTACACACATCAAAAGTGTCTAGGGATATTTTAATTAAACCTAAATAACTAAAATTCTATTAACTTTTTGTTAAGACACCTACACTTTAAAATAAACCTTGTTTAATTGCCTATCTAATCTGATAATAAACTTTAAGATAAAGTTAAATTAAAAAAAAACTTAGAAGAAGAGGAAAAACTCAACAAAATTTCAATTTAGCTTTATTTTTGAAATTTCAAAACCTAAACAACAAAACAATTTTTCTTTATAAAAATTGTTGAAAACTTAAAATTAATAATTCGTGGATCCACCTAAGACTCTCCTGACACATCTGGAGCGGTTCTGCATACTCAAAACAAGGGGGTCAATATCCTGTTGTAGAGTACTGTCCCAAATCCTGCTAAGATGCAAGAAAAGCTGGTTTTGATGCACAATATCAACAGGGAAATTCCTACGAGCTCTTCTCTGAAGCATATTCCAGGCATGCTTAATAGGATTTAAGTCAGGGGATTGTGCAGGCCGGTCTAAAGCTTGGATAACATGCTGTTGTAACCAACTTGTAACGATACGCGCCGTATGTGGACGGGCATTGTCGTGCATTAGCTGGAAATATTGTCCCATTTGCTGTTTGTGGGGCAAGATTACAGGCTCTAGCACCTCATCTCGGTATTTTCGAGCAGTCATATTGCCTTGTATCCAATCGAGGTCCGTTCTACCGCCGAGACGAATTCCTGCCCAAACCATAATCGTGCCACCTTAATATGCATGAACTTGTTGTGGGTGCTGCAGTCGATTCCAACGTCCAGGTTTTCTCCAAACGCGTACTCTTCGCGAATCAGGATGAAATCCAAACCTAGATTCATCAGTGAAAAGCACAAGTGACCATTGAGAATGGTTCCAGTTTTCGTGTGCAATAGCCCATTGTAATCTTCTTCCTCGATTACCTCTCCTTAGTGCTGATACCCAAAATGGCCTACGAGCACGTAGATTGACTTCATGCAGTCGCCTTCTCAAAGTTTGACCGCTTACCAGCAAACCATACTCTCTCTGTAGCCTTTAACGAATTGCATCGCCGCTGCATTTAGTTGCCTTCGTGCAGCATTTACTATGAATCGGTCCTGTACATGTGTTGTAATGCGTTGAGGTCCTCGGTGCCGTTCCACCACTTCCTCCGTGACACGATAACATGACCAAAGCCTGGATATAACGCTCTGACTGGTCTTCATGGCTTCAGAAACGGCAATTATGGGACAGTATTCCACAACAGGATATTGACACCCTTGTTTTGAGTATGCAGAACCGCTGCAGATGTGTGAGGAGAGTCTTAGGTGGATCCACGGAATATTAATTTTAAGTTTTCAAGAATTTTTATAAAAAAAATGTTGTTTTGTTTGAGTTTTGATGTTTCAAAAATAAAGTTAAGATTGAAATTTTGTTTGAGTTTTTCCTCTTCTTCTAAGTTTTTTTTAAATTTAACTTTATCTAAAAGTTTATTATCAGATTAAATAGTCTATTAAGCAAGGTTTATTTTAATGTGTACATGTTTTAACAAAAAGTTAATAGAATTTTAGTAATTTAGGTTTAATTGAAATATCCCTAGACACTTTTGATGTGTGTAGATTATATTTTTTTGTTGTGCAGCTAAAATCAACCAAAAGTAAAGACAAATAGAGAATTTCGTATTTAACCAAATAATAATGCCAGTAACTAAATTATCCATACTAATATTATAAATGGGAAAGTGTGTGTGTCTGTCTGTCTGTCTGTTTGTCTTTCTTTCACGGCAAAACGGAGCGATGAATTGACGTGGTTTTTTGAGTGGAGATAGTTGAAGGTATGGAGAGTAACATAGGCTACTTTTTGTCTCTTTCTAACGCGAGCGAAGCCGCGGGCAAAAGCTAGTATAGAATAAAACAATGATCAGGCAAGAATAGAAAATTTTACCTAGGTACCTACTGTATCAATTTGTATCTTCTATCAAGCAAGAGATTACAAGAAGATAAGATAATTATTGGCAGGCAGTATTACTGCATGTTTATAACATAGAAACCCTGCATGGTATATTTAACATTTGGTCCATAAATGCCTTTTATCACACATTGTCTGTGCTATATTTAATGACTAGGATTTATAATAGCTACCTTCCTAATTGTACAGAGGCAGCAGATGATTCGGTACACTCATCTCTATTTAAAATTATTAAATTAGGCTTTATTATTAGTTACTCAAAGAAGGATATCATTTACTTAAGCTACATAGATAAATTAAAGCACTTACGGATATATCTTCAATGGCTCCTTTAACATCGAACCCATGAGTCTTCGGGTCATAGTAACGGTATTTGTTGTGTTTCAAGCCAATCATGTTGCAGATCTGAGGGTGGTTGCCCCATGTCGGGCTGGGCATCCATATTTCCTTGACTCCAGCGTAATGTTTGGTAATAAACTCAAGACCTAGTCTCAAGGCGCCTGTACCGGATAGTGTCTACCAAATGAAGACATGTATGTAATTTATAATTAATTAAACAGATTATGAGGACCAATAATGAAGTTAAATCTATATTCAAAAATCTAGATTAAAAAGTTGAAGAATATTTTGGTATTTTATATCAAGATTCAAGATTGATAGCTAATTTATCAAAGAAGGCTGTAGGCAATACATCATCACACTACAACCTATTGGAGCGGAGTAGTAACTAAAGTTGCAGATGAGACCGCAGGGGATAGCTAGATATTTTATAAAAATTTGCATTAAAGCCCAATAAGTATACACTTTTGCTTCTTGATTTAAACCTTATTTTCGAGGGAAGAGAAGCTATGGTTACCTGTACTGTGCAATTTGATTTCTCTTTCAGAGCTCTACTGGTATTGCCGAACGCTAGCTTTGCTACAGCGCTAGTGTAGACTGCTTCACCCGAAATGGGAGCATACTCATGGTTCAAATTCTTGTTGAAGATGATTTCTTCCGCCTGTGACAAAGAATAAGAGTATTGGTAACGATTAAAAATAACAAATTACAGATTACACATTTATATACATTTTCCTGAACATTTAGACTGTGTTTAAGATAGTTTACAATGTTAACAATAGGGGTAATATTTTACAAGACAAACTTACAATTCTATAATAATCTTTAGAGAATACATGATAACTTTAATTTACACATTTCTCTGTTGATAGAATGCTATTCATGTTCTAAATATAACTATGCGTGTAAATATTATATGAGACAATAATGCTGACCTTTCTCACTGATTTCAGTATATAAGGCTTTCCATCGTCATCTCTGTAGGCACCAACTCCAAGGTTGACCTTCTTAGGATCCTGGTCCCTCTTATAGGCCTCAGTGATACCCAAGATCACGTCAGGGGGGCCCATGGGCACATTGCCCCAAAATTGGCTGAAAACGTGATTTACTGATTCAGACTAAAATTCATTAGATAAGTAATAGTATAATTTGTATGACTTGTAAAAACATATTTAACAGTTTATACCTAGATTTTTTTTTTCTTATGAATCTCTTAAGACGCAGTTTTCACATTATAAAATTATGTATTTCTTATGTTGGTGAGTCTAATTAATAAATATTGTATTTAAATATATATTTTTTTGCAAAAATAGTATTTGTTCGAGTACCTAATTAAGTTTACACTAATTTTCAACACCAATTGGTAAGTGAGTTCTTTGCATGTAATAATATTAGTTCAATAAGAAATAATTTTAATTAATTCTATCTGTGTCTTCTAGTCAATGGGTCGTCTTAGGGTCTACAAACTTGTTGGCTATATTTTTTTCCTGCTGTTTTTAATGAAATTACATGTAATAGAAACAAGATGTTTTTCTTATGAAATCTTTGAAATTATTGCGGCAATTTCAACCAAGTACATTAAATCATACTTTTAAATATATTTTTAATTCCAACGCATTAAATTATTAATTCAGACAGGAAGAATAAGAAACAAAATAAGCAAAAATAGGTAGCCTATTTATATTTATATTATTACCTAAGTCATAACAACGTGGCCCTGGTAATAATATGCTGAATTGATGATATTACATTGATTTAATCAACCAAATAAAGCAGATCCATACACAAAGTATTTTTAATTTTAATCTATAGTTACGTAAATAACCAAATTGCCGGTGAATTACCTGCTTGCCCTAACAGCAATGTTAGAAATATCCGCATTACACAATTTCCTTGTTAGCACTTGTGCCGAAAAATTTAATAACGAGTGCGTCATTTTTTACTGTCCTACTGTTGCCGCGAGAGCTTCGAGATTTTTAAGTAAATAATTCAAGTTTCACTTCCACCGCACCACACCACGATGTTCCTCTTCCTTCTTATCTCGCGAACGATAAATTTTTTATTTTAGCAAGTGGAGTGGAGTGATACCCGCCTAAAGTCTTAATTTTACCCTAAAAATATATTTCGTTTGGGATAAAAAGCGAATCTTTTATTTATTACATTTCGACCAGAAACTATTCATGTTTTTTTTTTGTACTTAAACCTCTTATTATTAGCATGTTTTCTGTTTGAGAAGGAAGACTCAAGATATCCGGGGTTGCGAAATAGTTCTAATAATTACCGCGGCCCCGGAACATAAAGGGCAACCGAAGAAAAAAGGGTGGGTTTTAGTCAGTAGAAGTCTGACACTCCCTACCTCCATGCTCAGGGTGGGAGTGGGAGAAGTCATTCGATGATGTCCCGTCTTCAAAAAAACCCTAATCCTCTCTTGTTAATCCCATAGATCCGTTCTAATATTATGAATGCGAAAATAACTCTGTCTGTCTGTCCCTTCTTCATGCCTAAACCACTGAACTTTGAATGAAATATGGTACAGATATAGTCTGGGACCCGAGAAAGGACATAGAATGATTTTTATCCCGGAAATCCCCCGGGAACTTCCGGGGATTTCGCTGGTCTGCTATCATCAAACCCTGATTTTTTTATGAAAGGACCACCTTGGAAATGTCTACTTTCCAACAAAAAAAGAACCATCAAAATCGGTTTATAAACCACGAAGTTATCCGCGAACAAACATAAAAAAAGCATTATATACGGTCGAATTGAGAAACCTCCTCCTTTTTTTGAAGTCGGCTAAAAAAGGGCCAAATGAGTCTGTGTTTTGTTGGGTGTTGGGAAGGTAGAGAAGGAGCAGCATAGATGCTGTTCTTCTTGAATATTTTCTCAGTAGCTACCTACTTCTAAAAAGAGTTGCCCAGTCGTGTCTAGTTAAATTTTACATTTTTACCTTATAATAGGGTGTTCTGTAGAAGCTGACAACATTATTATTAACAAACGTCATACTAGCCCCTGAGCATATGAGCGGTAGATAGTAGATAAACATACCAATGTCACGAAAGGTCATCCCGACTCAGAATGGGGCTTTGCCATGCCTGAGCGATATCCATTTGCAACATCAGTCTTCATTGAATTTATTTTTCAAAATAATGTTGATAATTAGGTTACAAACAACTAATTATAAATTTATCCTAGGTCATTAATCGTAATTACAATGCATGAGCATTCAGTATTACCGAATCGTTAATCTTGCTCGCCGTTGCATGCTGATGCCCAGCTGTCGAAAATCAAGATTATGAAGGTGTCTATAAAATTGTGTTTTTCGTTGTCATCTGTCATCATAATTTAGTATTCTGTAACCGACAAGATGACTCGAATACTCGATCGATGAGCCTTTGCGCCTTTGGTACTCTATACATATTTGACTATTTGAGTGAGCCACATGAGAGCCTACAAAAGAGCGGTAAATTAAAAAAAAAACAATCAATGCCATCATTATGATGTCTTACCTAAAGCGTCCTCTACACACGTCTGCAGATATGTCCGCAAACGTCATCTGCCGGTGCGGCCGCAAAGGCGTAGAGGAAGTATTTTGTGCGTCTGTTGCTGTTGTATGTAGACATTTTACGTCCGCAGATGCCTCCGCCTCGTAACCGATAGTTGGCGGTTTTTGTGGCACAGATCAAAGGGTTTGCGCGCGGACGTCCGATGACTGTCCACACGTCTGCAGACGCTTCAGTCTGATCAGTGTTCCGGCTGAGCTGAGAGGGTACAGCATTCTTAAAAATGCTTTTACCCCGCATCTGCGGGTGCATCTGCCAGCATCCGCGGAGTGGAGGAGGCCACGTGTAGAGGAGGCTTTATAAATACTCTGTGGTGTGATGCCATGTCGATGTCACATCTACCATCTATCTACAGATTACGCGAAAAAAACGACGACAGAATAGCAGAAAAACGTTTTAATACAAATTTTACCTATGTGTCGATTTTCTACTATAATGTTATCTAGAGATTGAACAATAAAATAATTGGGGGGATGGATTTTTTTTTCATATGTGTTCCAAAGTCCATACACTAAACTAAACTATTTGCTGCGTAAAATGATTTTTTGGAGTGTATTCTTAAAAATTAATAAAACTTTTTTTTATTTATTAGAATTGGAGTTTTATTACATTTGATTACCATCATTGTTAACCCAAAAAAATAATCAGGTCTCCTAGCTATGCAGTTAAAAATATTGAGACTCAAAGTTATTTTTTCAATACCCACATAATTTTTAGAATAGCACCCCCGGCCCCAAACCAAACCTAAACCATAGATTATACAATATAAACTGGTATAGATGTGCCACTCTCAGTTCAAAAACAATTTTTAATGTACCCCCACGACGCAGAGATGGCGCTAAAACCCATTCTGGATACCGTTCATGCTCGATAGATGGCGCTCTTTCATATGCTTCTATTTTTTCAAATAAAATTCAAAGGTGTTATGCGTTAAGAAATAATAACTTGATTTAAAATACTTTTACTTTTAATACGAAAATCATGCATGAAGATTTTGTTGTAAAAGTATTTTAAATCAAGTTATTACGTCTTAACGCTGAAATGAAAAACAAAACATACACATTACAAAATTTATTCATTTACAATTACAATTTATAATTTATTCATTTAGGATTACAATTTATAATTTATTCCTTTACAATTACAATTCCTTCCATTATTTCTTTCTTTTGTTATAATATTCAAATGCTTGAACTTTTATTGGATCATTCCTATCAAAAATCGAAATCTTTCCATTTAATAATCTGTTTACCCCTAGACACCAACTGTGTACAATTAATTTTATAGATAAATCACAAATAAATTTAACTAAATCACATTTATGTCTATTACATGTAATAATATTAACCCTTAATTTGGCATGAGAAAAAAATATGAAAATGTATGTTTCTTTTTACATTTTCGGCTTCACTAGGAGTTGGTAGGACAGGAAAAAATAATTTAGAAAATCTGGTATTATTATATTTTCTGAAAATGCATGTTCAGTATTCTGGACCTTGCCAGGTTTGCCATAAAGTTGTCAGTAATTTTGATGTACTGTATAATGCACATTGCCGAATTATTACTTTCTAGGAGTTATTTTTATTATGTGCAAATTATAAAATATAATATAATAAAACGCGAAAAAAGATAGGTATTTTTACAAAAT
This sequence comes from Athetis lepigone, assembly GCA_033675125.1. Classification (NCBI taxonomy): domain Eukaryota; kingdom Metazoa; phylum Arthropoda; class Insecta; order Lepidoptera; family Noctuidae; genus Athetis; species Athetis lepigone. The sequence continues at coordinate 5,556,126 of CM066233.1, read as the reverse complement.
CTTTATTTATGAATGAAATAAGAGGTAATAAGAAACATTTTCCTTATTTCAAGTAAGATCAACAATTAAAATCAGTCTGAAGATATACTTAGTACTATCATAGAGGACGCTGTCATCTGATCGACAGTTGTTATTTACAGGTTTATGGGATCTCCCTTTAATTTGTAACTCTCTTGCTAATTCAAACCGATAGGACTTCAAAGGCTTCACTGTCCGATTACTACAATCTCTGCGATAAACTAACCAGGCGTTGTTCACACAAATGTCGAGCATTTGAACAAAGATTAGAGTATACCAACATCGGCTCTTAAGCCTCCTCTTCACGTCTGACGCATCCGCGGAAGCTTGCCGATGCATCCGCAGAATGATGGATCCATGATGGAGCCATCTAAACGTCTGTAAGTCCATCAGTCTATGTTCATCCTCGACAGACGCGACTCTATGTTGCCACGGCTATTTATTTATTTAGTACCTTTCACTACTGCGTTTTATGCAGAAATTGCTTTATAAGTAGTCTGGTACAACCCAGCCAGCATATCTGCAAGATCGACACCTCCCATGTGATTATTATAATGCTTTATAAGTTTTCTAACGACGCGACGATGGTATAGATAGTGCTTCAGAAAACATCTCTTCACTGTTTTAGTGTCTTGGAGGTTTGTGTTTACAACAACCTTTTCATTCGAACTTGTTTGACTTTCTAAGTCCGATGAAGCGTTAAGGTGGACGCTTCACTGTAACCCACGAAATTTTAAATTTTGAACGTTTTTTGCAGCCAAAACAGACCTCAAAGAGTATAAAACTCGATTGAATTACTTTTTATGAAATAGGCTATCAATCGAGTTATATGCAATTTGAGGGCTGTTTTGGTGATTTAAATGATTATAATTCTGTAAATAATGACCTATTACAGTCGAAATTCATTCTATATCAACACACACCCAGGCACTGAGCTGCAAATTGCAAAAATACGAAGAAAATTTGAATTTCGTGGGCTACCTTGAACATCCACAATAATTGGCGGCACTAGTGCCAATAACTTTCATGTAGGTACGTGATGTTTGTTTAAACACCTGCAAATAATACAAATTTTAGAAGAAAAAATACACACAGCATAATTAGTTTATAAAAACATATCAGTAGTTACTTTTCTAACTAACTGGCAGTGTCCAATATACTACACATCCCAAAATCGCACTAAAACAGTACCTACTTGGCAATGGGAAATATACTGGACACGCTATTTTCATTGAATATTATGAAAAATCTAGAACTGCTATTATAATTTTAGTTTGTGTACACGTACTCATAGGTTTTATAAAATATATTGAGGAAAGATAAGTAATCATTGCAAAGTAAAATAACAAATAAATCGGCACTTACCGAGAGCGGTCGCAGCACGTGCTTCCTTCCAGACATTTCGGCGGCTACTAACCAGCAAAAAACAGGCGCAGCTTATGTGTTATTTTATATACACTATATTGGTTTCCAAATAAGCTATTGGAATTTAAATAAATAAAATATCGTTTTAAAAAAACATAGTATATTTTTTTTAAGTTTATGTTCAGTATATTGCACATTATCGAATTAAGGGTTAAAGTCACATGCACAATCAATAAAAAAACGAATTCTATGATTCAAATATTTTGAATGAGGATTATCACAAAGGCATGCATTAATCGTATGATAAATATCATTCATTAAATTAATAAACCTATCATTTGGATGGAATAATGATTTCTTTGTGTAATCAACTTCATAATTAAATGAATCTAAATCAATTTCTGATCTACACAAATCATTTAAACAAATATTACAACTTTTGAAAATTTTTGATTTAGATTTTTTGATGACATATCCTGTTACATATTTTTTTGATTCAGCATGCAATAACGAATCATTCATTTTATTCTCGTGCAATAGATTGAGCAAAGAATCAACATTACATGCAAAATCAGGGATTTCAGAATCATCACGATTGGGTATAATCAAGTGCGATAGTGATTGCATACATGCATTATAATCTTCTTCACAATTTGCAGCTGCGGAATGAGGTGAATTATAATTATTAATCATCAATGTTTTAAATGCATTTGTAAATTGATTACAATCAGGATTGATATTTCTAACTCCATTACTTCTAATACTACTAAAAAAATTTTCTAACGGATCTTGATTGAAGTTTCGAGTAATTAAATTAACAACTTTATGATTTATTAATAAATACTGCCACATATCCCTAAAAGTATTTATATTATGAATCCAATTTCTAATTGAAGGAATCGATTCAAATTTTATCTGATCAACTTTATTTCTATGATTAATTGATTTAAACTTAATTGATTCTAAAATTGGGAGCAAATCAGCCCACAGTTGGAAGTGAGGGGAGTTCCTTTTAACACAACTTTTATATATTTTTGCATCACCTTGATAGGAATGACCATTGAATGAATCAAATAACTTATCAAAAATTAATAAGAAATCCGCAGTATCTTGACACTCCTTTGGCAAAATTTCGTGTCCTGTAAAAAAGAAAGAGTTTTTTTAAATTGCAATTCTTTTTATTCTTTTTTAGGGAAAGAAGGGTTTTTATAAAAATATATAAAGGAGGCGAGCGAATCTGGGCCTTTTATATTACACTAATGAAAACTTTATCAATATTTTTTTCAAGATTTATTATTTTTTACCATGAAATATTAAGATATTTAGTCATGGTATAATAAATTCATTATTTATTCAAAACATTACTGACTGTCTGCACTTCCGGTTTTTAACAATGTTGCCAAATGAAATATGTTAATCGATCAGTTGAAATAAGATTAAAATGGAAATGTAAAACAAAATAAATAAAACATTATCTGCAGAAGAAACACTGAATCATGATTTCATCTGTTGACATTTTTTATAATATATTTTAAATAATTGTTTTTATTTTTAAATATCGCACAAAATAATGTTTAATCAATGAAGTTGCAATAAATTATATATTTTTTCATTATACAGGCCACACAGTAAAAACTCATGTCAATGTCACATCTAAAGTCAAACAAATCATTCAGTTCGTTGGTTTTAAACTTGCAATAGTGGATATTATGTTTTGTTGTGTTTCCGTGCGGTTTAATTATTTGATTGGTATTATTTTACGACTTTGGCTACGTATAAAGGATTTTGACGGTTATTATCTTGACGAACGACAAAACTAAATAGAAGAGGAATGATTTCTTTCAGATAAACAGCAATGGATGGCACGCAGTCGTAAGTAATTTATTTCAAAATAAGTTCACATGGTCATAAAATACTTCTGATTTATATTTACTCAAACCAATGCTGATCATAATGAAAACATCCAGTCAATAATCCATTATTATCAATTCAAGGCGTTTATTTCAAAACAAACAAAGCTAATTTTGTACGGACTAATAACATCCTATATTTTTATTTTTCTTCCATGTAGAAATTGTAAATATTGGTATTTTTTTTTAATAATAGTAATATCAAAAATTAATAATGCAAGAATCATTGCTGTATAGTCAAACCCAATAATGTATGGACCTTCGCCCGCCTTCTTTCATTGATCTTTTAGGTACTCAAACCAAAAAAAAGCTCATATTTGTACAGGGTGGCAAATTTGAGAAATCTTTGAAATTTGTTATTAATTTTATCAAAAAGTAACTTCATCACGTACTTTAGATACTACTATAGAACTGACTTTAATTCCCTAAGTGCTAGTTTTAAATCTAACAAAACAATGCAGTTAAATATGTGCATCAAAAGCTTATAATATAAGACTCCATTAAAATAGATTGAAAAACTTAGGTATCTATATCTAACAAAAATACACAAAAAATGGTTTGATTAATTTGACAGTTTTTTTTGCTGGGATATATTTGATGGGATATTTTAATGGGACTTTATAATTATACATATTTAATTCAAAGAGATTTGAATTCATACTTACTTGATAAAAATCTCATTGCAGAAGACACTCTTTGGCTAAATACCTGAGCGGCTAATTTTACTTTCATTTTTTTTATTTTATCTTTATTGACATGTCTCTCAGTCAATTTGTTCACTAAACGAATCTCACTATCTCCCACGTCCACAGCTAATAACTTTTCTAAGTGTTCCCATTTGGCCCACTTCTCCACCCCATTTTGTGTAAATTTTGCATCTTTAGTTAATAAATTATTTCTTACTCCTTTGAGTAAATGGGGTGGATCGAATAATGGGAACACTTTAATGTTGTTTACCTCAAAACATGTTTGGTATTCCATAGGCTTCTGTTCAATGGCATATTGGTTTGCTGTGTCATCTAGTAATTCTTTTATTGTTGATACATTCGTTGAATGTTGGTCACATATTGTGGCAATAACTGTTAAGCCTGTGTTATTTAATTCTTCGATAATTTTGACCAAAAGAGCTTTTAAATCATGTTTTTTAGTGCTACTTTTGCAGAAGGTAAAGCATATTGCTTGTTTAGTTTTACTTTTTACTCCTTTTATCATAAACACTAAAGCGTGATCTGCAATATTATTGGTTTTATTTATGCCATTTTCTTCGAAGCCTATGATTTCTTTTTGGGACGTGTTGTATACGAGACCAGGAGATAAAGACACTTCGTCGAATAATAAATTTACAAGCCTTTTTTGCTCAGGCATGCGCTGTGCTACATTTTTTAAATTCTGTAAAATTTCAGTATTTATGCCTGGTCTCATCCTAAATGTCCCAAGTATTTTTTGTAAACATCGTTTTGAAGGTAACACAAACATCTTTTGTAAAAGTTTATAAGCTTTTGGACTCTGTTTCATAATTGTTAAGGCCATAATTTTTTCTTCGGTATTGTACCGTCTTCCGCGTGGCTTCTTCTTCCATCTCATTTGCATTTTTAAAAAAGTTTGCGCCGCTTCAGGGAGCTTCTCAATATATTTTAAAAATCTTTTCGAAGTAGCCATTTTTTTAGCCACACGAATTTTTTTTGTTTGCGATTTGTATTTATCTTTTAATTTTTGCAATTTCTCTTTTAATCTGAGAATGACCTTGTCTGATGCTGGTGCATAGCATGTCCTCTTAGGGCCTGCAATAAAAAAACAATCTAGTTAAATCCTATGTTTGTCTTTCCTAGTTCTTTGCCTACATGGTCTGCTAGAAGATAATTGTCATAACCATAAATCTTAATAGCCTTTTTCAAAGAGCTCCCAAACCAGGAATCACTAAAAATAATGATGTATACTAGCAAAAAAGTTACATTACAAATACATTTAAATTCACCTTTTTTACAAAGATTGTTATATAAATAAATAAACTAATATTTGTTGATTTTATTCCTATAGTGTTTTTAAACATTAAAAGAATTGAGAAGTGCCGAGAATAGTATTGTGGTAATGATAACAATATTAAACTGTAGCACCATTATTTTCAGATTCTTGAAAGTAATAAAAAAATCACTAGTTATGGTACTAGTAACAAACAACAAGTATAGTCCGATTTATCACCAAATTTTATACAGGGATTAATCAGCCAATCAAATAATAACTCACGTGGAGGTCCTATGTGTTTTAATTTTAAGAAATCGTCACCGCCTGTTGTTGGTATCGCATTTGGCACTGCAGTTGAGGTTGAAGCTTCTTCATCTTCAAGGTTACTTCCACCCATAGCTGTAAATATAAATGAGAAATTTTGTGTTATTTATACAACAATTACATATCAAATGTGGTAGAAACATTATTAGAATATAGGTATAAATCACAGTAGTGACAACCTAGTGGTAAGATCATTGAGTGTCGTTTTCACATGGTATGAATCAAATTCAAATTTGTAGTTAACAATAAATTTAATAGGTATTCAAAAAATCATTGTTTATCTAAAGTATGTTTTTCTAAAGTAGATACCTTTTAACGACCAACCGGCAGCCGGCTGTCGGGCTTCTATTATCTTTCTATTGTGTCTCTAATCACGTGTGTTCGAAGGATTAATAAACTAATGTATACAATAGTTGTACCCCCCAGTAAGCTACAGTTTTCTAAAAGTCATGTTAACTAAAAGTGTTTCATAAGACTACTTCCATGTATTTTATCCCACTGTGTAGAAAAAGGTGAATTGTTACCAATATTTTTTTTTAGTTAAGTTTTGGTCCCACATAATAGGAGGTTCAGTGACATAACTGACTAATGAAGAGATAAAAAACTTCGAATTTATGAAATAAATTTCTCTATGGCTTGTTTGTAATTCCTAAATGTAGACCAATCTCAGGTCACAATAACAAGAATGGTTGTCATGCTCTATGACATAATAATCATTTTTTTACTTACTTGGAACCATTACATGTGTTGATTCTAAAGAGTCAATATTAGGTGTTGCTGGCAAACTATGTTCTTGTTGATCTAATGCAGCCGATGTTGAGGGTTTTTCGACACTTTGACTGGAAGCTGTAAATATAAAAGAGATTTGTTTACAGTGGTATTTCAAAATGCAATAAATAAAAAATTATACTTATAGAGTTAAAATACCTAAATAAATAAAAATGAAATGGTGTTTAATTGACTGGAACAAGACATAAAATTATTTTCTTTATAAAGCATAATTTGTACCTTATTTAAAATATTAATAACCATATCAAAAAAGTTTTTTACAGGAGAAATAAAAGAAACTAATATTTGGTTATAGTGCAACATTCAAAACAGGCCTTCAAAATGTCAAGTGAAAGCTAATTTTTACCAAATTAAACTTTTAACCCTTCGAACACACGTGATTTGAGACACAATAGAAAGACAATAGCAGCCCAACAGCCGGCTGTCGGTTGGTCGTTGAAAGGTTAAAAATAATTAAATTAACAATATAAACACTCAATATTAAAAAATTAAAAATTTATGATAAAAAAATATACATTATATTACACCAATTGCAACATTATTAATAACTTTATAAACACACCAACCACTGACATAATAATATAATATGACTTATTTTCTGCTTTAGATCTCTTGTGTACCAGTAAATTGCCACATTCTTAAGGGTAATTTTATTACCAAAGCTTAGCTGTACCATCCATTAATTGCTATTTTATTTTACATATTATTATGTAGGTAATAATACAGTTAAATTTATTACCATTACTATTTTACATTATACAAAAAAGTGTTGTGTTATGTTACAAAGAGTAATGCAATGATACAGTTTTAGTCGTAAGAGAATTTTACATGCAATAAAGCTGCTATTTGCATTTATTCTAAAGAAATGATAAAGGAAAAAAAATCAAATAATAAGAGTGATAGACTAATACTCAGAGAAGCCAAAAATCAAACAAGATTAAAAAAGGTGTAACAGGCGTTCACTGCTATAATTTAGAATACACAGGTTGATACTTACGAAACAGATTTAATGTTGGCACTGCATTTTTGGTCAAGCGATGGCTTGGTAATTGAAATCCTTTCTCAAAGTGCCTGTAGCAAATCCGAACATTGTTATAAATATATTCATTGCCTCGTGCTATAGTAGCAGGATTGAGGATAGACTTCCATTGCTCAAATTTCTCACAGTGTGGATAATCCCATTTAGGATAGCGGTGTAATGGACCTGCAAATTAATCTTCTTTTAAAGTGAATCCTTTACCCACCATAAATTATAAATTTAATTATAACATTTCGCACTACAATAGCTCAAAAAAAATTGCTACAAGAATTTCAGCACAAATAAAAAATATCTTAGTGATGTTTATGAAACAGAATTTTCTACACATATTATACAATCTTAAATATTCTTTAATTAATTTCTGTTTCTATAAATGTAAATGAAGCTTACCATCAACAACACATCCGAAATAGCACTTTAACTCATTTGCTTTCGGCATTGTTAAAGTTTAAAGTCCCAGGTCGCAAAACAAAAGCAGAGTCCGTGTAATGAAAAGCCAAGTTATCAGGTTTGCAAGTAATCGGTGTCACAAAACAGGCCGGGTCGTATCGTAAGCAGAGATCACAGAGTCCGTTATCACGCCAAGTCGTATAAAAAATAAGGAGACACAATAATTATGAAACGCAAAAGAAACTTGAAGAAAACCGAACGAAAATGGCTGCCGTCAAGTAAAGAAGTTTTCCAAACTTTCGGAAGATCCCACGGAAAGTTGACAATGTTGCCAATGTTAAAATATTTTCATTTCAAAAATATTTACTAATTTTAAATATGTTTATAATTATAATTAATAACAAATCAAAAATTTTCTGTTTATTTATAATAATTTTAATTACTATTTTATAATTTAATTGGTAAGTTGCCTAAATCCCTCTACTGCTGCCATCTAGTTTCATCTTTTGACAATCATGACAGAAAATGCCCCTCCACGGCTGAAAGAGGGCGCCACTATTAAGTTATTTTTCGAGTTCATACTTTGTTCAGGAGTTACACGGCCCTGACCTAAACCCAAATGTCAAAATTATTATGACGTTTTCTTTTCGCTGAAAGAATTAGTGTCGATTAACCGTGTTTATTTAATAATTCTGCTTTAAAACGTTGAAATATGGCTGCTGAAATTAAGCCTGCTCCAAGGACGCCCAACGATAGGTTTTGTACTACAAAAAAACCAGCCCTCTTGAGTAAATTGGAAGGTTGCACTGATGATGTTAATGCAGCGGTCGTTATACCTGGCGAGGACGGTGTAATTAGCGTTTGTGATGATAAGTAAGAGTACTGACTCATATTTCGTCCATTGTTTGATAACAAAGCTCTATTATCTGCGTTATATTCCCAAAAACATGTTCACTTTGTACCCTCAATGAACTGTCAACGTATTCGAATTCAACCCCTACGTGGGCTGTAAATACAATACTTAGCGAATTTTATGTTCTAGTAATTAATTAAAACCTATACCTATTACTATTTATTTAGTATAATTATGGGTAACAGCTACACGACTCTTACAATGTTGTGTTAAATTGATACATGTATTAATCTGAAGGTATCTGTTGCCTCTTGGCATTAGTAATGTTTTTTTTTATTTTCATATTTTTTTTTAATTCATTTAATTTTAATTAATGATTAATCTACAGATACAGCTCTATTTATTCTTACAATAAGGTTAAAAACTCTTATGATTCAATTGAAGTATTATACTTTGTAATGGAATATCATTGATATGACTATTTCTTTGGTGATGGTGAATCAATATGAATGTAATGTAAACCTTTTAATATAATTATTTTCGTCCCATGACGAAAATAATTATATTAAAAGAAATGATAAGATCATACTTACCATATGTTAAATTAAACACAATTGCATTCTTCTCAAGGAAGTAGCTTTAAAAGAAAATAAAACCTCATATTACAAGAAACATTTCAGGACAGTGAGAGTATGGCTGAAACGTGACTCGGGACAGTACTGGCCATCCATTTGTCAATACATGCCGTCTGGTTGCACGTCCATGTTCTACACACCGGAGACGAGGCAGCTTTTCATTGGTCAAGAAAATGGAACCGTCTCAGAGTTTACACTGGCCACAGATTGTAATAGGATAAACCCTGTGAGTATTTTATAGAATAACCTCATTTGAAATGTTGAAATGTTTGTTCTTATGTTTGTTTATATGAGGGTATGGTTATTCAAGAAGTATATTGGCTGAATACTCAAACATCACTCAATTTTAAGACACCCTCAGCCCTGTTGCTGTCTTTGTCACTCTAAAGAGATAAAGTAAGGATAGCAACAGATTTGAGTGTCTTAAAATAAAGTGACATTTGAGTATTTAGGGATAAAGACTTGTATGTTAAATCTGCGCCTTGGTTAAGAGATTTTTGCCTGGCTGTGGTTTAATATGGCTGATCATGCATTCTGACCAGATTCAGTTAGTGACAGTGCAGTGTCAGTTAAAAAAAAGAATCAAAATAACTAACATAATGGTTATACAAAAGGCTATTTTAAAATTCAAATACAACTTTTTTTTTGGGGAGTGGGAAATCATCTAATGACTTCTCCTGACTAAAACCCAATCATGTTCCTTCGGTTGCCCTCTATGTTCCGGGGTCACGGTAACTATTATAACCATTCCGCAACCCTGGCAAAATACAACATTAGATAAGATGTTTTTTAAGATAAATAATTTTCAGTCTATCTCTTATATCATGTTATGTTATGACTCATGTGTTGTGACTCAATAAGTTTTTATAAGGATCCATTCTCTATGATTGATAAACTAATTATGGTACATAGTATAAATAAACGAATACAACAAATGGTTGCACCACATATGGCCAAGATTACCAAGATTTTTTCAGTTTCTTAGGTTTTTTACAAGAAAAAATTAACCATACCTATGAAGATGGGTCCTATATTAAAAAAATAAAATTAATAAAGTTATTATTGAGAATTTGTCTTAACACTTAAGAAATTAATCATAAATCAGTATTGTCTACCTGAAGTTTCCCAGAAATATGCTGAACCCAAGCTGTTTTTCATTTAAATTGATTTTTTTATATTGTTAACCTGTGTGTTTACCAGTTAGGTATACTTTGACATCAACATTCCTAAAACAGGCATAAACTAGGCTTCTAAAACTAGATGAATCTAACTATGTAATTAGCTAATTATTTGTGTTCCTAATTAACAATGTTTCTGTTCACCTTGACTTCATTGAATTGTCCTCCAAAATGTTTGTATTCTTATTCTTGTTAATGTATTATCTTGGTTGTAATTTGCATAATGTGATTAAAATTTGTAAACGTCCCACTTGCTATCAGCAAAAAATTTTATTCTCATTCAAGTTATCGAACACAATTACTTTAATTTTTTGGTCTACAATTGGTTTATTTTACTGAGCATTAATATTTATTATTTACCTAATTCCATATTAATTGTATAAGCAGAAAGATAGCTCTGTCTGTCTGTTATACTTTCACTGCTGCAACAGTGAACTTTTTTTTTTGTATTTGGTATGAGTTTTGAGGTCAGCTTGAATACATTGGAACCTTATTTTTCTTTATGGACCTTCCTCTTGGAGGTTTGGTTTCCGTATTTAGTTCATAATTTTGGACCATTGTATAAGAGATCTGAGCCCCGCATCCATGCGAAGACAAGTCATTGGTAAACTGACACTATCTAGAAATATTTAGTATTTGTGTGTACATAAAGTTTATTTGTATAATTTTGTTCATAAATCAGGGCACAGGTAAAGGAGGTTACTTAAAATAAACAGGGATAAAGAAAAAATAATCCTTCCTGTAATTAAATTAAACAATGATATTTTAATAAAAATATAAATAATAATTACAGACAGTGCCACAGCATAGCTTGGCTGTTCTTTAAACCGGCTAACACTATATTGGCATAATTTTGAAAGTGCCAATAAGAATCAAGTAGTAATACATAGAGTCTTTGCCACTAGTGTAAGTGTATAAGAGGAATATACAGGGTGTCCCACGGCAATGCCACATGGAGGGAAAGTACCTTAAATATTGTAGATAGAACATTATACTGAAAGAAGACATTATTTGAATTTTGTAAACATTTTAAACTGCATTCATAGATATTTAAATAATTACATAGTTGAACCGGGAATCGAACCTGTTACTCGAGAAAATTAATCAGCCTGTAGTTTTATCCTACTGATCGAAAGGCTTTATCACAAGGATTATTTTTTGCTAAATAACATAGTGCAAAAATAAAACAAAGACCATGATTTTTTACATTTTTAATAAAAAAATTAGTCAATTTTTCAAATGCTCAAAACTAGTCACTTCTTCTTGAATACAAAGTGGTAACTTTTGATTATTCCGTTCCCTGACGACTTTTTGGTCTTGATGTGGTGCATATTTATTTATTTAAATGTTGTGTACTACTCAAGTGGGTAGATTATTTAGTAATAAGTAGTTATGATTGTCAATTGTTTGTCCTTACGGCAATGTAAGCTTTCAACTTTTCAGAACAAAATTTTACATTAAATGTTAAAATTCACGGCCTTCCTTTTATTTGTGACACTATGTTATTTAGCAAAAAATAATCCTTATGATGAAACCTTTCGATCGGTATGATTAAACAACAGGGTGATTATTTTTCCTCGTGGAACAAGTTCGATTCCCGGCCCAACCATTTAATTATTTAAAAATCTATGAATGCAATTTAAATTGTTTTTAAAATTCATATAATGTCTTCTTTCAGTAAAATGTTCTATCTACAAGATTTAAGGTACTTTCCCTCCATGTGGCATAGCCGTGGGACACCCTGTATAGTGTTGTAAGTGATTAAAAAACTACTTTTAAATATATTTATTCTCTCTAGGCTCGTGAATACTTAGCGCACACAGCTCGCGTGACCGCCGTGAACTTCTCACTGAGTTGCGAATGGGTGCTGTCGGTCAGTCGAGACAAGTTGTTCGCGTACCACTGCAGCGAGACCGGCCGGAGAATCGGAGGGTACTCCTTCGAAGCGTGGTGCACATCGTTGCAGTATCCTTTTTAAAATAAATATATGATGCGGATTGTAACAGTACGGTTGGTACTGTAGCTGTGTGATATTCCGATCAGATATTAAACTTCAAGTGATAAATAATGAAATAATTAGGTTGAGAAATAAAATAAAAAACTTAACGGAATCAAGAAGTAAAGAATCAATTTACCAATCAAAGTGTGCAATTTCGGAAGTCAGTAGCTTTTGTTTCTGTTTCATGTTTCTGTTTCAGCTATTTTCATATTTTTTTTTCTTTTTTTTTTGTAATGTACCCTATGCTACTGTTACTCCAACAACTGAAACGATGTCAATGACCTCTTATGTCGAAATCCGTTAACGGTTTAGGCTGTAGAGCGTGCCAAAGATTTAGATATACATACACCCCCCCTTTTTTTGTGGATGAGAAACTATCAAATGACTCCTCCCGCCCTGGGCGGAGCGGGAGGGAGTGTCAGATTCTACTGAATAAAACCTACCCATGTTTCTTCTTAGCCCTCTGTGTCCTGAACAGCGGTATCTTTTTCCAACAACCCGCAGCCCCGGGAGGCTCAAGTCTCTTGATGGCTTTTTTTTTAAGTCAATACGAAAACGAAAACGGTAAAAACGCTAACGCTCGTTTAACGAAAAAAGAAGAAAAGGGACCAATGTCCCGATCCAGACCAAACACATACACATACACATACACTCGAAAAACATGCCCTCGCCTTCGCTTTCTTCGGCAGTCGGGTAAAAAAGTAGATATAAAACCTTTTTGTTCGTACGTATGCATTCCGGCCCCGGGGCGGGGGTGGCGCTTGCTGTATTGAGTCTACCGTAGCGCCCTCTTTCCCGAACCCATCTCGCGGTGACCGGTCCTGTTTTATGCGTAGTATTTTAACAATATCGTAAATATTATCCTGTTTATTCACTCAAAGAAAAGTGTTTCATTTCGTCGGGTTATGGGCCGTCTCATACCTTTTTCAATAAATATCAAACAATATTATTGTCGTAAAGTAGAAATTGTAAAATAAGAATAACACATGCGCTGTAGGCATGATGAACGCAAACCATTTTGAGAAAAACCATTTGCAGTTCATTAGTCATCTTGGAATATGAATATCCGTAATTTAATTGTTCCGAGTGAAAATTTCAATGTGACCCTAAAAAAACCCTAACGTGTGAAACAGTCGTCGTAATTAGATATGGCGCTGTTTTGTGTTCTCTTAAAAATTCTTTGTTATTAACCCAAAGAGTTTTTAAGAGAAGACTGAACTCGACCAAATAGTCAACTCAACAATTTCGGCGTCGACGACCTGCTTGCTGATAAAAATTGATTTTATGTCGTACTTATTCTGATTAGGTAAGTAATAAACTGCTATTTCCGAAGGTTTTAATTACAGCTAAACCGTTTAGTCAGCTGTCCGTGCGTCCGCGTCAGTCAGAAACTCGATTTTGCAACTCAAGCTTAAAACGGATGAACATCCGTACTTATACAAGTACGTTTACATAATTAAAACATACATAATATAAACTAATACATTATCGGAATCCATTTAGAGATAACATGGAATTTATCGCTGTCAACGAATTTCCTGAACCTATCCCGACAGATTTGACTCCCAGTCGAAATATGCGTTTGTTGGGGACTACAGCGGGCAGATAACGATGCTGAAGCTAGATAATAATGGCGCTACGCTTGTTACTACGCTCAAAGGTCATACTGGGTAAGTTAAGTAGTATGCGTATTTTCCAATTACCTTTCTTGTGACTGGTAAGAAGAATGAAGATGCTAGTGACTGCTCATTGTGTAACTTGGTATGTTCAGTTAAAACAGAAACAAGGTGAAAAAAATTGTAGTAAAAAAAAAATATACCATGCATCATCTAAGTCTGTTTCCGGAGGCTTTGCTCGCGCACTTTCATACAAACTTGGATCCGCCATTTTGCCCTGGTTGCATTTCACAAAGTCGCTTCCTAGTCGCCTCTACTTTATAAAAATGAACTTCTGTGTTTGTGGCTACACTGCTACAGTAGTTTATCGGTGTGTTGATTAGCAACAATAAGCCGGCCTCTTTATTAACCTACTTTAAAAATGTGGAGGTTCTCAATTCATAGGTATTTTTATATAGGTATGTTAATCGACTATCTACTCAAAAGGGCGACCAATTTAGAAAATTAGTTTTTTGATTGAAGGGGTTTACTTCATGGGTCATAGTCATGAGTTCAGGATCTTCAGGATGGTAGGATCCTCGAGATAATGCTTATTTTAGCGCCAACCTAAAACTGGACTAGTTTTGGACTACACATTTAGACAATAGAATTTGGGACTGAAAAGTAAATAAAAAGTGTTGTTCCAAGAAAAGAATAACCGCCTACGAAAACTAAAAAAAAAAGAAACAGAGAAATTATTAAGTAGAGAAAAATATTTTAGGTATTTGGAAGTTTGCAGTCCAACCATTATTGGAACATCAGACCTGTGGTATGTTGATCCGAGTGAAGATCTTAACGTTACACAAAGAAGACCCTGACGTGAGAAAAAGTCGTCGTGTCGAAGTGACAGATATGGGGCAGTTTTGTGTTCTCTTAAAAGTTCTTTGTTGTTAGACCAACGAGTTTTAAAGAAAAGACTCGACCATCTATTCAACTCATCGATTTCGGTGTCGACGGCCTGCTTGCTGATATAAATGTGCAGAAAAATAACTTAAAATTCGGAAGTCGGTGGCAATTTAAAAACAAAGAGAATGGTAGCCTAGCTTCAGAATTTTGAGTACCTAATGTTTTTAGTTTTTGATGGCGGTTATTTTTTTAAAGTAGTTTTTTTGTTTTTTTTTTAATAATCCTTTTTTATAATGTCGATCATAAGCATTATGAATGTAGGAATGAATACTATATTGATAGTTTTACGTAGTAATTACAAATTTACAAGAAGTACTATTATGGAGACTTGTTCTTTCATTGTGAAGTTAAATACGATATAAATAATTTACAGAATACTATATTTTTTTTTATAATCATTCCAGTTCCGTGAGAGTGTTAAACTGGGCACCACTGCCGCAGCTGTTATTCAGCGGATCGTTCGATCAAACGATAATAGTGTGGGACATAGGCGGTCAAAAGGGCACGGCGTACGAGCTACAAGGCCACAGGTAATTATGATATTTTGTTTACATGATACATCTGTTTATTGTTCGCGTTAACGTGTTCCTTATAGAGTCACTAATACAATGTAAAGTCACAATGGGTTACCCAAAAAGGCCGTATAAAAGACAATGAGCAGGAGTGGTCCAAATTTCCACCACTAATGGGAGCTATGTAGGCTTAAAGTCGACTAAATACCATACAATGTTGACTACTAGGCGAAAAAAATATATCTACTCAGAAAAAAGTTATGACTGTTTAAAAATACGATTTTTTAAATATTTAATCGTTTATTTTTTTTGCACATAGACACATTTTAAGCAGTAAAACATGGTAGCAATGATGACGCATTGGCCCTGTTCTGTAATGCGCTCAAATCGACTGCAAAGTACACAATATAACGTTAGTGCACCTACCCATATAAAAATGTAATACGGAACGGTTCGCATCATGCTATAACACGATCCACACCTTCTGATCCTATCCGATTTGTCGGAAATCCTAAATCGGAACCATTCTTCACACACTTTCCGATGTAAGATCTGTTGCTGTTGCACAACACGTTGTACGAATTCGTCCGATAATTAGGATCGGATAGGGCAGGATCTGAAAGTGTGGATTGCTTTTAAAAGCAGTTAAAAGTATTTTTTAATATTCTTGCATTTCGGAACCCGGGGATTGCTAGCGTTGACTCGTAGATGAAGATAGCATTAGTTTTGTCCCTTCCTCACTTAGGAAGCAATACGGTATACGCCGACAGACCCCACACTGTAAGACAGGAATAAATATAACTATTGTGAAATATTTTTTTCACAGTAGTTTACATTCTTCCTAGTATTACAAATGTTTAGTATTAAAAAGTAAATATAAGTATTTCATCAGATTGTTTTTTTTTGACGTAGCAAGGTACCTACCGCGGCCGCCGTATTGTTTTTTTTACGCCATTAGCTTATATCAACCAGAATAACGTATTAATTACAACGACATAACATTCACCTAAATAAAACGAGTAGTTTTAAAGATATAAAAAAATAAAGAAGCGTAAAAAGGTTTTTGAATTGCAAGTTTTCATGGGGTCATAACTTTTTACTGAGTAAATATTTTTGATTGCGGTCTTCTTATAATGATTCAGTACGCAGTGATACGTCGTATGTCATAGTTCTTATTCGTGGTGAAAATTTGGACCAAGCTCCCTGCTCCATATATTTTTGCCCATTCCCCTTTATTGGAAGGCCTAGAATGCGATGGTTGACTTAGTTATTTGATTTGATTTTAGAATTGACAATACGAGATTGATTCTATAATATTAATTGAATTTTTAAATAAGGACGGGTGCGGGCCATGCTGCGAAACCGCCCGCATTCAATTCCTGGCCCGCACTCGCACCCGCATGACAATGAAGAGGCCCTTAGAACTAGCCCGCGTAGTCGGTGGGTTTTGGTGTTATTGCACTTTGGGGAGCCGGACGCCGGCCGTTACTGAGGCGCGCGTATGATGATGCGTAGGCACTCACAATGTATATCCATATTTTATGAGAGAGTGAACTCATTTTAGAGATCTCCATTCCTTTTCCAGCAACAAGGTCACAGGCCTATGGTACGTAGGTAGTTGCGACCGCCTGATCTCTGCGGGCGAAGACGGCGCGCTAGGCGTGTGGGAGATGGGCGTGCGGCGCCGCGAGACGCCCGCGTGGAAGGAGTCCGACCTCTGCCAGATATGTCGAGCGCCCTTCATATGGAACGTTAGGGCGATGATGGAGAAGAAACAGCTTGGTGAGTTATTTTGGAATTGCTGAATGGAGACTGCCAGTCTGGTTATATTGTTTACGGGGTGGACACTATTGACCGGGAAAGAAGAACTATCTTAACTGTTGCTACAAGAAAATGATCTTTGGAGTTGTTAGTACTGCAACTTGTGTCGGTCCCATAGTAGTTTTTGATCAGTATTGGAATGGAGATCAATTTTTATCAAAATTTGTTTTTGTGTAAAATGACCACTTTCTTGCTGCTCACTAAAAGTGTTGGCCGTGAATCCTCTAATATAAATGGATGTCCAGGTCTGCGGCAGCACCACTGCCGGTGGTGCGGCGCAGCAGTGTGCGCGACATGCTCGCCACACCGCCTGCCGCTGCCGGTCATGGGCTTCGAGTTCCCGCAGCGAGTGTGCACCGCCTGCTACGACACCCTGAGGCACGAGCCGTGAGTATCTTGTAACGTGCAACCACTGCCGCTGCCGGTCATGGGCTTCGAGTTCCCGCAGCGAGTGTGCACCGCCTGCTACGACACCCTGAGGCACGAGCCGTGAGTATCTTGTAACGTGCAACCACTGCCGCTGCCGGTCATGGGCTTCGAGTTCCCGCAGCGAGTGTGCACCGCCTGCTACGACACCCTGAGGCACGAGCCGTGAGTATCTTGTAACGTGCAACCACTGCCGCTGCCGGTCATGGGCTTCGAGTTCCCGCAGCGAGTGTGCACCGCCTGCTACGACACCCTGAGGCACGAGCCGTGAGTATCTTGTAACGTGCAACCACTGCCGCTGCCGGTCATGGGCTTCGAGTTCCCGCAGCGAGTGTGCACCGCCTGCTACGACACCCTGAGGCACGAGCCGTGAGTATCTTGTAACGTGCAACCACTGCCGCTGCCGGTCATGGGCTTCGAGTTCCCGCAGCGAGTGTGCACCGCCTGCTACGACACCCTGAGGCACGAGCCGTGAGTATCTTGTAACGTGCAACCACTGCCGCTGCCGGTCATGGGCTTCGAGTTCCCGCAGCGAGTGTGCACCGCCTGCTACGACACCCTGAGGCACGAGCCGTGAGTATCTTGTAACGTGCAACCACTGCCGCTGCCGGTCATGGGCTTCGAGTTCCCGCAGCGAGTGTGCACCGCCTGCTACGACACCCTGAGGCACGAGCCGTGAGTATCTTGTAACGTGCAACCACTGCCGCTGCCGGTCATGGGCTTCGAGTTCCCGCAGCGAGTGTGCACCGCCTGCTACGACACCCTGAGGCACGAGCCGTGAGTATCTTGTAACGTGCAACCACTGCCGCTGCCGGTCATGGGCTTCGAGTTCCCGCAGCGAGTGTGCACCGCCTGCTACGACACCCTGAGGCACGAGCCGTGAGTATCTTGTAACGTGCAACCACTGCCGCTGCCGGTCATGGGCTTCGAGTTCCCGCAGCGAGTGTGCACCGCCTGCTACGACACCCTGAGGCACGAGCCGTGAGTATCTTGTAACGTGCAACCACTGCCGCTGCCGGTCATGGGCTTCGAGTTCCCGCAGCGAGTGTGCACCGCCTGCTACGACACCCTGAGGCACGAGCCGTGAGTATCTTGTAACGTGCAACCACTGCCGCTGCCGGTCATGGGCTTCGAGTTCCCGCAGCGAGTGTGCACCGCCTGCTACGACACCCTGAGGCACGAGCCGTGAGTATCTTGTAACGTGCAACCACTGCCGCTGCCGGTCATGGGCTTCGAGTTCCCGCAGCGAGTGTGCACCGCCTGCTACGACACCCTGAGGCACGAGCCGTGAGTATCTTGTAACGTGCAACCACTGCCGCTGCCGGTCATGGGCTTCGAGTTCCCGCAGCGAGTGTGCACCGCCTGCTACGACACCCTGAGGCACGAGCCGTGAGTATCTTGTAACGTGCAACCACTGCCGCTGCCGGTCATGGGCTTCGAGTTCCCGCAGCGAGTGTGCACCGCCTGCTACGACACCCTGAGGCACGAGCCGTGAGTATCTTGTAACGTGCAACCACTGCCGCTGCCGGTCATGGGCTTCGAGTTCCCGCAGCGAGTGTGCACCGCCTGCTACGACACCCTGAGGCACGAGCCGTGAGTATCTTGTAACGTGCAACCACTGCCGCTGCCGGTCATGGGCTTCGAGTTCCCGCAGCGAGTGTGCACCGCCTGCTACGACACCCTGAGGCACGAGCCGTGAGTATCTTGTAACGTGCAACCACTGCCGCTGCCGGTCATGGGCTTCGAGTTCCCGCAGCGAGTGTGCACCGCCTGCTACGACACCCTGAGGCACGAGCCGTGAGTATCTTGTAACGTGCAACCACTGCCGCTGCCGGTCATGGGCTTCGAGTTCCCGCAGCGAGTGTGCACCGCCTGCTACGACACCCTGAGGCACGAGCCGTGAGTATCTTGTAACGTGCAACCACTGCCGCTGCCGGTCATGGGCTTCGAGTTCCCGCAGCGAGTGTGCACCGCCTGCTACGACACCCTGAGGCACGAGCCGTGAGTATCTTGTAACGTGCAACCACTGCCGCTGCCGGTCATGGGCTTCGAGTTCCCGCAGCGAGTGTGCACCGCCTGCTACGACACCCTGAGGCACGAGCCGTGAGTATCTTGTAACGTGCAACCACTGCCGCTGCCGGTCATGGGCTTCGAGTTCCCGCAGCGAGTGTGCACCGCCTGCTACGACACCCTGAGGCACGAGCCGTGAGTATCTTGTAACGTGCAACCACTGCCGCTGCCGGTCATGGGCTTCGAGTTCCCGCAGCGAGTGTGCACCGCCTGCTACGACACCCTGAGGCACGAGCCGTGAGTATCTTGTAACGTGCAACCACTGCCGCTGCCGGTCATGGGCTTCGAGTTCCCGCAGCGAGTGTGCACCGCCTGCTACGACACCCTGAGGCACGAGCCGTGAGTATCTTGTAACGTGCAACCACTGCCGCTGCCGGTCATGGGCTTCGAGTTCCCGCAGCGAGTGTGCACCGCCTGCTACGACACCCTGAGGCACGAGCCGTGAGTATCTTGTAACGTGCAACCACTGCCGCTGCCGGTCATGGGCTTCGAGTTCCCGCAGCGAGTGTGCACCGCCTGCTACGACACCCTGAGGCACGAGCCGTGAGTATCTTGTAACGTGCAACCACTGCCGCTGCCGGTCATGGGCTTCGAGTTCCCGCAGCGAGTGTGCACCGCCTGCTACGACACCCTGAGGCACGAGCCGTGAGTATCTTGTAACGTGCAACCACTGCCGCTGCCGGTCATGGGCTTCGAGTTCCCGCAGCGAGTGTGCACCGCCTGCTACGACACCCTGAGGCACGAGCCGTGAGTATCTTGTAACGTGCAACCACTGCCGCTGCCGGTCATGGGCTTCGAGTTCCCGCAGCGAGTGTGCACCGCCTGCTACGACACCCTGAGGCACGAGCCGTGAGTATCTTGTAACGTGCAACCACTGCCGCTGCCGGTCATGGGCTTCGAGTTCCCGCAGCGAGTGTGCACCGCCTGCTACGACACCCTGAGGCACGAGCCGTGAGTATCTTGTAACGTGCAACCACTGCCGCTGCCGGTCATGGGCTTCGAGTTCCCGCAGCGAGTGTGCACCGCCTGCTACGACACCCTGAGGCACGAGCCGTGAGTATCTTTGCTTTTATTATGTCGGTGGCAAACAGGATGACTCAGGCTGGCGATGGTGTGAGCTGATGGTATGGTGATTCTTAAAATAAAAGTTATTTTGGAAAAAAAACATTTCCCCCACCCTCTGATCTCCAATACTTACCTATAAGCTACAGAGCTTACAATTTTGAAACATTCACAGTAGTTGTTTACTAGAGATTATAGGTAAACCAATACGAAGTCTGTATAGAGAAATAAATACTAAAGGACAGAAGTCCCACTCGGCTATCAGATCCCAAGCTAAGCACATACTTCATCCGACTTCCAGCCGCGAATCCCTGGCATCGTTCCACGACATGAAGCACGCAGTGTCGTCCCTATACATGGACGAGGCGACGGGCCGCATGTGCACGGCCGGCAAGGACCGCGTCATCAAGGTGTGGGACGTGGGCGTCCTGCTGGCGCCCGCGCCGCGGCCCTCCACCGCCGACCAGTAGCGCGCCCGCAACAGCTGAGCAATAACATGTATGTCGCTTTACTACTAACACGTGGCATTTGAACGCGTTTTATATTCAGCCAGTGTTTTGCTTGTTAGCAGATTGTATTCGAAATAGTAAAGAGGATTTAATTCGGGCTTCTAATTTTAAACCTTTTTAATGTAACAAAAGAAAAAGACATTCGATATTTAATATTTTTTTAAATTTAAAAACATGCGCGTTATTGAGACAGCTTAACAACGTCCCGTTAAAAGATAATGAAAATGAAATTAATGAATGTACTTCATCGGGCTGTTTGCATTAATGTTATAGTCGTTATAATATTATTATTTAATGTGTATCTAATATATTTGTTGTTGATAGTCCAACGAAAGTTTTGCTTTCTGTCACTTGTCGTGAGGTAAGACTGAGACTTTCCTTCTGAAAATATGGTGTGTCGTTTATTATGGATAGTAAAGTATATTTGTGTCATCGTATTATTAAATAAATAACAAAAAAAAAATGAGACGAAGATCTCAAAACTATTTTATATATGTGATTCAAAATAATAATCGTCTGTTATTGAGACTTTCACACTTTGGTGTACATATAAGTCTAATGATTGCTTTGAAGTGTTATTTTCAATCATCTTCTAAGATGTTTCACAGTCAATCATCGCAGATATTGTGTATTGTGTGAAATGTGAAACCAATGTTCTTGATTGAGTGTTGTGTGTCTGAAACATTAATAGATTTTTTTTTCATGATACGAAGTCTGTGAATAAGTTTATTTTGCACCATTGTTACACGTTACGTCGCGTTCATACAATAACCATCCAATACTTGAAACCACCATTTTGATATAACCGGGCCGTATAATTGGGTATTTGATCGTCCTCCCAGGACGGGAGGAGTCATTTGATGATCTCACACTTACAAAAAAAAAGTCAATAGAAGTACTCTTTAGGGACTATCAAAACTTTGAAGTCGATTTTGAACTAAGCCTAAAATCTAATGTTACTTTTAAATGAATATGAATTGATTTTTCTGAGCTGAAAAGCTGAATATTATTTGAGAAGTTTTATCTAGGAAATATCGTTTACAAGTAAAAAACCTGATTATAAGTCGCTTGGAATAACTAATAATTTGTTAATTGATAACTTATAAAGAGTCAATAGTATGGATTGTTATTGTGTAAACAGACTGCTCATTCAGCATCCACATGATCTGTCTTTATTGTATAGAGGTGTCATTTTACTTTCTTTTTCTAAATCATATTCAGAGCTGTTCTAGTCCAGACTACTTTTATGTTTCCAAGCAGCACTTAGAATTTTTAATTAAGGTATCATCAGAGAATTTTAGCGTTGATAATTAATTCATATAAATCTTCATAATTCACTTCACATTCATGCAGCTCAAATGTACTCATATTTATTTATGTATTGATTCCGTCAGTTGCAATTAAATAAAGTTAAGCTTATGTGGATGTTTCGTATTGTAACAATAGATCTCAGTTTTCATCGATGGTATATTAACCTTTCGCCGACCAAGCGACAGCCGGCTGTCGGGCTGCTATTGTCGTTCTATTGAGTCTCGAATCACGTATGTTCGACGTATTAAATACAAGGTGTATTTTTGGTCTTGCTCAAGCCGCTAGGAGATGATTCTAACCACGAAAACAAACAACTTTTATTATGGAACCAACTCTGAAATCGCGAAAAAAATATCAGCTGTTTCTATGAAAAGTTCATTGCCCTCCCGACCATAATGTATGAAACAGCTGATATTTTTTTCGCGATTTCCGAGTAGGTTCCATAATAAAAGTTGTTTGTTTTTATGAGTAGAATCATCTCCTAGCGGGTTGAGCAAGACCAAAAATACACCTTGTATATGGTCTAAACTCTAAAGTAAGTCCCCTTGAAATAGGGGGCCACTCTTTCTAGCTCGTAGCTAACTACACTATTTGATGTCAGTTTTCCATATTAACGGAACATATTGTGTCCAGCTTACTGTTTCATTTTTTTCACACGTGAAATCAAATGCACTTTGACATTGGCAGAATAGTCGACATCGGCTTTGGTTGCCATTATATAAAAATAGAATAGAATAGAACGAAACATATTATGGAAACATCTAGTGAGGAATATTTCACAAGTGGCCTATGGCAGGATCCACTGGCTACTCACTGATGACGAATGAGCAAGAGTAAAAAAATCATAAAGTCTGTGTGACTTATATATATAAGTGGCTACCTCTTTGGCCTCCAATAAAATCCGTTTTTTTTTTCCTTCAAATATCACTTAACAACTGTTGTTATAACGGTATACAAAACGGCTAAATAACGTTCGTTATTGGGTTAATAACAAATGTTATTTTGCGCATGTAAATAAATGGAGTATGAATATCTTGTAGTCGTAAACCACATGGTTTAGAAGTGTTGACATATACCTTTGGTGAAAACTTTATGCAAATATTGTTAGAACTCTTTCGAGTATTCTTTGTTATATATTTAGATATTATACTATAATAGTTATGTATTATTAAAACATTATTAATCTTTTTTATTTCGAGAAAATATAATTCCAATTTGTTATTTTTTTATTCCAAACTTTGCAAAAGAACGCGAACGGCGTTCAAACAATTGCTTGTATTTAAATTAAAAGTAATTAATCATAAACATTATTAAACTTATATTATTTTGATATTCTGAAATATTGTAACGAAGTAAATTTTAAATTATATTACGAATAGTTTTGTTTAATATTTCATAAATATATTTTCATAAATTGAGCTACTTGCTTATTGCGTTTATTAAGTATTTTACGTGGTACGGAGATCGTTTTTATGGTTCGTACTTTACCTATTTAATGAACACTATTGAATCTGACAATAAATATGTTATATATGATCTACCCCATATATAAAATAGTGATGTGCACTGTCATCATGTAACAAGACTATTATTGTATAGATAAACTAACGAAATTGGGAATTTTATGGAAAAGGTGCTTTTATTATGTCGAGTCATCCTGTAGGTTTTATTGATTTGCAATGTTGTCAGCGAACAAAATGTCTTTCTGTTAGTTTAGTGCTACGCTTCAAAGGCACCGATTGGCCGCGCCCACATCTTTACCAATTTGCTATTGGTATCACATAAACTTTTCCTTTCTTTTATCGAGCAAGTGAATCTTGACATTTTCGGCGTGGACCAATTGAAAATTTATATTAAAATCCTTGTATAAACGTAGTTAATCTATCGTAAAGTGTGTCCGAGTAGGCAAGGAAATTGTTTAAAAATCTATAGTTGAGTGTTGTATAAAAATGTATAAAACAAAACTAGTGGTATTAGCTGGTGTGTTAGGATAGAGAAAGTCTTAGTCGCGGTGTACGAATGTGAGTAAGAGTCGCGATGTCAGTGTTTTCTGCAAGTTAAGAAATATACCTGTCTCCTTCTCTCTCAACATCGCACCTGAGACTGTCTCTCGCTAGCTTATAACTTATATACACAGAAATTTAAACTTAAACGTTTATTAAATACGTAACATAACATTATGTACTATGTAAATTATTTAGACATGCTTTCCTAGTTACGAATAATGCCAAAATTGTTTAGATAATTATTTTTATTTAACAGCTTAACGAATACTGCACGTTTTTTTACATTATATGCGGCTAAGTTTTCTTTTTGAAATATTTCTTTTCACAGTTTGGTTTTATTTTTGTAATGGTAACATTTGTCATATCAAAAGTCCCGAAACATTACCAAGTCACTGTAAAAATATTATATAATTATAATCTTTCCTATATGACAAGTATTATCATTAACCTTTTTGTGAAGATTCGCTAATCATTTGTTTTAATTTAAGGTCGAGGAAATAATTATTATCTATATTAATATTATAAATAAATAAATTAACTATTCTTTTATGTCGTTAAAAGAGATTTTATTTTTCTATTCATGGAGCTTATTCATTTGTAAAGTAATACTGTAAGATATAGTCAATGTGTAATTACTATTAGCAAGTATTTAGGTCGCTTGAAAGTTTCTATGCCAATAAAAAGTAAGAAATAATCGTGTCTTATTATGATGTAGGAGGTAGATGAGTGAGGACGTTATCGATAACAGCGGTGTTCTGAAATAGAGTTCACAGCCTCGAAATAAATAGAGTAACAATCAGGTACGTCGTGAGTGTCTCCAGCGTCGTGCTGGGAGTGCGCCCGCGGGCGGCGGCTCGGTCCCGGCGCGGCCCGCGCGCCTCAGCCGGGACACGAGTACTGGTCCCCGGGCACGCACACCTGCCCGTTGAACATCTGCTCGGCCGGACACGACAGGTGGGTGCGCGCGCCGCCCACACAGAAGTAGTACCGCTTGCAGCCCGAGCCCGCCTGCACGAAGAAGCCGTCCCGCTCGCACCGCGCGCCGCCGCGCTCCGCCGCGCCGCGCGCCGCGCCGCACGAGTACTGCGACGCCTTCACGCACGCGCGCCCGTCGAACACCTTGCCGCCCAGGCACGACAGCGTCACCAGCCGGTCGCCGCGCGAGCAGTAGAAGTACCTGCGCCACAGAGGTATCGGTTAACTTTAACTCGGCCACTGACAATAGTACATAGGAAGGTAATATTTAGAAAAAAAAACAGTAGGCTACCTCCGGCATCCAGACTCAATCTCTGCGTGGTAGCCGTTCGATCGGCCTTCGCACGAGTAGTCCTCGCGCAGACAAAGTCCAGGTCGTGCCGGCACACATGACTCCCCGTCGAACCAGCCCGTCGGGCACGCGTACACAGACTTCTCCCCGCGCACGCACTCGTAGTACCCGCGACAGCCGGTGTCGGCGGCGCGGTACCGGCCGTCCGGCCGCCCGTAGCACGACTCGCGCTCCAGGCTCGGGCACAGGTAGTGCGCGCTCGGCGAGCAGCGCACGCCGTCGAACACGCGGCCCGCGCCGCACGCCAGCGTCGTGCGCAGCGCGCCCTCGCAGTGGAAGTAGCGCGTACAGTTCGTGTCCAGGTCCTGATATGTGCCACTGGGAAGTCCTTCGCACTCGGCTGACACGGCCGGGCCGTCGCACAGGAAATCATCGGAAGATGAACATCCACTGCCGTCGAACACAAATCCCGGCGCACACGAGCCTCGCTTGACGACCCGCTCGCGCCGGCACTCGTACCAGGAGTGGCAGTCGCGCCAGTCGCGGTGCAGCCCGTCGTGCCGGTTGAAGCACGGGCTCAGCGCCGGCGGCGGGCACGTCGCGCGCGCCGCCGCCTCGCACGCGCCGCCCGAGAACAGCAGGCCCGGCTCGCACACGCCGCGCCGGATCACTCGCTGCGCCTCGCACACGAAGTACTCGCGGCAGCCGGCGGTGCGGTCTGCGTAGGCTCCGTTCGGTACGTCGCGGCACAAGGACGAGCACGCCTCGTCGGAGCAGAAGTCCGCGTCGCCGGCCGGCAGCGGCACGGCGGCGGCGCGGGGCGGCGGGCACGGCGCCGCGCACGCCGCGCCGCACGACGCCACGCCGCGCAGCTCGCCGCCGCGGCACCGCAGCACTCGCCGGCACTCGTGCGACGCGTCCGGGTAGTCTCCGTCCGGCAGCCCGGCGCACACGGGCTCGAAGCAGGTGCCGGCGCCGCGCGTGCAGGCCTGGCGCTCGAGGTCGAACCACGCGCCCGTGGGGCAGGCGCGCTCCACTGCGGAGCCGTTCTCGCAGCGGTAGTACTGGCGGCACGCGGTGCCGGGGCTGGCGTACGCGAGCGCGTCGCCGAGCGCGCAGTGGCGCCGCACGCAGGGCCGGCGCGCGCGCGGCACGCACGCGCCCTCCGCCTCGCTGAACACCCGCCCCTCCACGCACGAGTACTGACCGGTCACTGCACCGTTGCTGCACTTCACATATTTCTGGCAATCTTGATCGTAGTCGGTGTGAAGTCCGTCTCTATGACACTCAAAACACTGAACACCTGAAATAATTATAAAAAATATAAGTATACGTATTTCATGTCGACATCTTTCTGGTCACCTGAATGTGAATTGATTCAGCTGTGTGAACCGATTCCCCAAAAAAATATCAGATTTTGTAATGATAAAAATATAAGTTCCGGTCCATGAGTTTCGACGAATTCAATAGTTAGCTCCAGTCATCGACCCATATGATTTGGTGTACCTATCAGTATACGTAATACTCACCGGCGATGCGCGCGAACACGGCGAGCGCGCAGAGCGCGGCGGCGGCGACGGGCGCGCGCGCAGACATGTCGGCTGCGACTGGCGGCCGGCGGCCGGCGGCTGCGGGCCCTCGCGCCGCTAGGGTTCCTTGACATTCGCACGCCTTCGACGTAACTTGATCCCTGCGGTGGCCCGGATGCAGCCTCCGAGTTAACAATCTAGACACGCCTTGTTTATTGAGCGCCTGATGCTCGAGTGAAAATGACCCGGCGATGAAGCTCGTCGGCCGTGAACTTTGTCTTCTTATGTAACGACAATGAGAAGTATTCAATGTATGAACCAAATAACCGCAAAGGAGTTATTAGATGTTGAAGTCGCTTTGATATGAGAAGCTGCTGTACGAGATACATAGGTAATAGGAAATAGTAGTTTTTAAGATATGATGCAAATAAAATATCAAACTTAGTTTACTTAAAGGACACCTTCGCGATTTGACCTCTTCCAATGTTTTGCCTATATACAAGGCCATAAATCTTGTCTTCCATTTATATAATAAACGAATGAATTGCTATTCTGCCGTTGTACCCGTGGGAATTTATTATAAAAACACGTAGGTAAGCAAAAACATGCATAGATCGTGTCGAAACGTAATAAATACTTGGTAGTGAGCCGGAATCTCCGAGAATCCGCATAGGCATACGAATGAGATTCTATTGACATAGATTGGATGATAATGGTGTAGGTACTAATATTTGCATTCGGTATTTGGTACAGTGCGCTAGCACTTCAATACTTGACGAAGGCGCATTACGCTCTTAAAGGTCCGACGTCAATATGGGGTCATTTTAGAATTTTCATAAGTACAGGAAGATTAAAATAGGGCAAACTCTTCCTCTGTCAACTAGAGATGACTATGTCAGTGCTTTACAAGGAACCAAGCTAATCATTATGTTATTAAACGTTCAAGGTACACTTCTTTGGCAAGTCCAAAAGTCAAAGCAGAATACTGATATGGAAAAAACTGTCCAGGCAGTTTCTTACTCATACTCGTAACTCGTATGTGTGTATCTACCACTATATCCGTTTTAAACTAGTATGTTAAGTCCTCTCATCAGATTAAAGATAGTTTCTCAGTAACATGAGACATAATATTAACTAGGTAACGTAACTCCTTGGTATGTTAGGAATGCCGTGCGTGTGATTCCTACGGTTGTCCTCAGTGGGGGGCATTCTTCTAATAAGGTGCCTTACACACGAGTCAATCCTGTGGACGCGGCACGTGGCGAAGACGACTTAGTCGTGACTTGAAACTGTACTGTTTTGTCAGTGAAGCAGAGATGTGTGTGTGTGAGCTCAGAGCGAAAATGCACGTAGTACATACGATGCGCCCAAAACAACTTGTGGGCTCTTCAAGTCTTCCAAACTCTTTACAATTAACATCACAAGCAGACTAAAATTGCTGAATCCATAGTAAGTTTACAGGGCTGACACATTTTAAATTTTGGAAAATGGAATCTACACTAGAAAGAGTCGAAGTTCTTGAGTTCCGGCGACGCTTTATGTGTCCTGCCACTAAGCGTATCCAAAATCTCTGTTTTTTTTAATCAGTTTCACCTTTCAACGACCAAGTGACAGCCGGCTTTCGCGCTGCTATTATTGTGTCTTACTATTGTGTCTCGAATCACTTGTGTTCGAAGGTTTAAATAGTAATGGGACTTTTGAAAAGGTGTTTTTTTCTTAAACATTCATTAATGATTTATTTATTAATTAGCCTTCTCTATATTAGAGGAGGTCTTTTCGATATCCTACTGTTCTACTTATAAAATAACAGTAAGTTAACTGTGTTCAGCTTTAAATTCGCAGTTTATCACTCGCAGTGTGTGCAAGGCATACTACTCTAATCGATTACCTTTCGATCTTTCGATCATTATCTCGGATCCAGCCTCAATTACAATAAACGTAGCCTCGGGCTTAGTTCCGTATCGCGTTGCCAAGCGTTTGATCGACAATGTTATTTGCAATCGTGATTGTGCAGCATTACTTACTTGACAATATCCTTCCTCATATTTCCTGATGCTTGTCTCTTGTTTGAATAAATTAGTGGGTAATGGGAAGGGAGGGAATTTCAGTCCGAAAGGCACTAGTAAAGTTATCTTTACACTTAGAATAATTAATAACGAAGTCTCTAAATAGTTCCGGCATTGGACCTTAGGATGAGGCTTGAGAGATTTGGCGTTTGTTTGTTTACGTTGCATGAACTCTATGATGTTTTTACTCTCTCCTATTAGTCTTTTATGGTCAGCTTGTGGGATCCGTCCCTTAGCTGGTCACGATGCATATTTTGCAATTTTCCACCAAGAACTGAACAAATGAAAACATCAGTAGTTCCAAATTGATTATTACACGTAAAGTGGGGATGTATTTTTTTCTCATGTCTAGGTATACCCAATAGTGTGAGTTGTCATTAGATCTTGTAAAAACATAAGATAGAGGTTGCTAAAGGTCTCCGCACACTTATGGGATCGGAAAGGGATCGTAACCGTATCGCTTCGAGCCGTTCAGATGGTTTGTATTCAACTCTCTACTGCAACGCACACTAATCGGAATCGGAACGTTATCACCTCGCCTCAGAACAGGCTCCGAACTAGCAATTCCGCGCTTACGGCTAGGCGTCACCGCGCTTACGGCTCGTCGTCCATCCGCTCACGGCTCACCGTCCATCCGCTTACGTCTCTCCGTACCCGAGCTAGTGCCAACCAAGTCGGCCAGCGGGCGGCGAGCCGTAAACGCGGTGACGCCTAGCCGTAGCCAAGTTGACGTACAGGCGCTGCTGATACGCTTACGTTACGTGCTTACGGTTGACGCCTGGTTGACAGCCAGGCGAAAGGCCATACGGTTACGATCCCTTTCCGAACCCATAAGTGTGCTGAGACCTTAAGACGATTTTTTTATTTAATCATCCGTTTGTGAGATATTAAACTTTAAAACACATTTTTAAGGCAAAATAGAACGTCATTTTTTAGAGGGCGTCTAAAAGTTAACGGCTGGTTAAAAAAATTGAAAAAAATCTTGATGGCTATGTCCATGTTAAAGGAAAACTATACGGATTAGATAACTTTGTTAGGTCAGTAATTATAGAGACCTAACTTATAATGCCAAACCTCAACAAAATTGTAACGGTTGTTAAGTTTATGCATTACATTGCACTTGGTAATTTTTTTCGGTTACTAATTGTTACCGTTAATACATTTAAACGATTTGTTTTGGATTTTTAGTTTTAGAGTGCTTGTACACGGTGCATGTAGCTTGCGCATGTTGAGGCACTTGCGCGGGTTATATGCATCGTAAACATATCGTTTAAAAACATGTGCGGGTCTAGTGACTCAGAAACGCGAACAAATAGCTTGCGCATATTACTCACGCGTGTAACCCGCATCTTTACTTGCTCCAGCTACATGCACCGTGTACAAGCACCCTTAGTTTCTCTGGGCTTGTCCGCACTTAGCCTCATAATTGGGCCATTGTGCGTGAGTGACTTGTCGCCTATTCCAACCATCCCACACTTTCCCAGAATCGTAGCAGGCTTTTCAGTCTGCCAAAGATTTCTGGAAGTGACCCAGGGTGTTGGAGTAGTTCTGCCCGTTGTTCGGCCACACTGCTACACTCTATGAGGACGTGTTGTTGTGGCGTTTCTTCTGCCTCTAAGCAACCTCTGCATAGAGGGCTGTCTGTTACTCCTATTGTGAATAGGTGCTTGTTTATGGGACAGTGACCTGTTTTGGTTTCTATAACTGTTTTGATTTTGTCCCTATTCAGTTTGATAAGTTTTCGGGCAAACTTCTTGGTCATGGCTGGGATGGCGTTTTTTGTTTGCCTGCAGCTGCGCGAATTATACAAACTTTTTTTAAATAAGTTTAATCATTTATATTAGAGGTAATCAAATAAAAGTATGATGTTATAATGTCATTAATATTCGAATGTTTATTGGTTCAGGTTACGATAATGGTTTCTTTCAGGATTTTTGTTGAGCAAAATCTTCTATTTTTGGTCAACTCATCAGATTCTATTGTTGTTAACTGACAAAAAAAAATTCTTGGTATGCTGACGTTTTTTTTAATGTGTAATTATTTTATTTATATACTCTTTGTGCACAACAGTATACAGACTGACTTAATGCCGCAGGCATTTCCTCCCAGTTATTTCATGTGTTTAATTAATGTGTCAATTATGGAAATGAAAGTTTCTACACGAAACTTTTTCTTACCTCTCTTTTTCTTCTATCTCTTGCCGTCTCTGATGATCCTTTATAAAAAGCGATGCGTGTGCTGCGAAATCTTTTTTTTTCAAATGTGTTAGATTTTTACTGACTTTGTTCCTTCGGTTGCCCTTTATGTTCCGGGGCCAAAGGAACTATTAGAACTATTCCGCAATCCTGGCAGGCAGGGAGTGTGATCTTTGGCAGAATGAGCGCAAGATAATGTTGGATAGTATACAGGTTACATCCGGTGTCGTTTACTATGCGGACCTTGTGGAAACTAGAACCAATTTCCGTGCGTTCAAGCGCTTTTGCCATACCTATTATTGGAATCAATTGTAACAGCTTACATTTTTAGGACCCAGTAATTTTATTACAATCTGTATTCCGTGGTGCTAGGCAATCTGGGCTTCTCCCAGTTGTGATTGCCCCTTTGTGCCTATTGGCCTAGGCCTAGCTCTGTTCTGTCTCCTGCTTGTTATGGAGGGAAATGGAAATATTTATTTTTCTTACTCCTCCGCAGTTCTTTCTGATTAATTTCTTTGCGGGATACAAGACAGTTGAATCGTTTCTCCGGGACTCGTCGAGCTTCATTGCTTCGGCGCTTTTCGGGCGGACTCCACTGTTGATTCTGGCTTTCAGGAGTTGCAGTGGTTGGAAAGAGTGTGGCGGGATTGTCCCAAAAAAAACCTGGCAGGCATTGGTCCTATGGGTAAGGGGGCTTCACGTGCTGACATTGCTCTTTGAGGCGCGCGTGGAACAAAATGCGCCGTCGACACGGGCGGTCCTAGTCGGGCGGCGAGCTACCCGCCATCGCTCGCCGTCCGCAGTGTCATTTCTAGTGTCTCATGGTTGATTAATGTCACTTGCGATTGAACACAATGCTTTAAAAATATTTCAATAACCATTTTAACGTGCAGACCATTTAGTTTCCGAAAGAGACCGCAAGACTCCATTTGCATGCACCTAAATAATCTGTCAAAATTTTCTATTTTACGTTTTGTCGAAGCCGAAATAAACTAAACAATTTTGTACAAATTGAAAGAATGTTACTGCTTTAGTTACACACTCAATGTAAACACCCAGTATATTTAGCGAATGTGCCGCACATGGAACATAAATCGCAAATTCACAAACTTCTCTTATTCTTGACTGAACACCAGAGTACTTTTCAGATATATTTACATAATTAATACCACCAAGCAAGCGATTTCATAGATAATGAATCCGTTAGGAATAGCCGTAGTCATCGATATAATAGCGTATAGTGAATACCTTATTATAAGGTTACTAATTTGCGACAAAAAGTAATGTCTAATGTGTCGTGTCCGACAAAAATGTTTTGAGAATAAATGTGTGAGAAAAATTGTAGGTCCTCCGGGGCCCCCCGGGGGCCCGGAGAACGGGGGCCCTGAGCACGGGCCCCGAGTGCCCTTATGGTAAAGACGGTATTGTTAACCCTTTAAGGGGAAAGGGTTTGATCAATAATGATGAAATGGTTAATCGAGGGGATTATCATCCCGTCCATCAAACTGTGAAGCAATTAATGGATTCCTCTTAGTGATTGATGTGCCTTCGTGATAGTCCAAGCATGGTTATGGTAGATATTAAACGGCCATAACAGCCCAAGGACCGCAAACTCCTAAGATTTGTGTGGATAGAT
This sequence comes from Athetis lepigone, assembly GCA_033675125.1. Classification (NCBI taxonomy): domain Eukaryota; kingdom Metazoa; phylum Arthropoda; class Insecta; order Lepidoptera; family Noctuidae; genus Athetis; species Athetis lepigone. Next base: position 5,522,693 of record CM066233.1, on the reverse strand, counting down.
TTTATTAGAAGCAGGTTCCTTTTTCACGATCGGTAGGTCAGGTACACTGTTACACAGCTTAGTTGAATAATAGTATGACAATAATCTCGGGGAAAAAAACGCAAGACATTTTTAGCTCGTCATGCAAATTATTATAAAACCGGAAACTTAAGTTTGTATGTAGCAATTTATACTTAGCATGATTAATAAAGCTAAAGAGATTGTGTTGCAAGAACTAACTGTCGAAGTTGAATGTTAACCCCTAACTCCTTCCAATTCAGCTAATTTAAAAATTTCGAAAGCACATGAAAAAGCTCATTCCAGTAAATGCTTTAAGGCTTGAAGCTGAGAAGTTTTTTGAAGTGAAAACTTCTTTAGCGGCGTTGAGCACTTTTTCTGTAATGGGTATAAAATCTTAAACTCGCGTCAGGACACGTGACCTGATCGAAAAAGCGTAGGACGGATGGATAGTAGACAGCTATAATCAAGTTTTCACTTCTGCCGGCACTCCCGGAGTGCAACCCGTCTTTTTTTTTTATATAGAAACTATTCAACGACCAAGACGTCTTGTTGTTACGACCAAGACGTTTTGTGTGTTCTCAGGATTAAATCAATGCTGTAAAAATATGATTGAGCGTGATTTGAGAATGGTGAAAATTGGGTAATATTCAATATCTGACGATAAATTTACGCATTTATTTTTATGCATTTATATACCTACCTTTGAAAATTAAGCACATCCGCTTATAGATTTATTTAAATTATTTTAACAAAAGATAATAAGCAGCCTGTTATTGTTCAAATCCTGGACAAAGACCTCACACAGTCAGTCGGCGAGAGCATTGAGGACCACGCTTGCCCAAGGCGATTTCTCGATAGTTAGAACAAGCTCATTCATGGGCAGATCACGAGACATAGTGGGAAAACACGAGACACGCGATTTTTTAGTTACGTATGTATCTTTAATAGGCATGGCAATGATTGTCACTGAAAAGATTACTTATTGGATAACCCAGTGCGTTAATCATTCGGTGTTGTTATTTAATATTCGTTTCGCTCTTTTGGGTGAAAAGAAGTAGGATAGGGAAGTTTTTCATGATACTACGTGACATCCATCGCATAATTTAAACTTCTACATAAAATTAATCGCTTTGTAAATAAATTATACGGATGGATCTTCGAAATCAAAGTTGCTGCAAACCCTGAGTGTTGATCAAATATTATTGTTTGTTTGTTGTTCAAGTTATAGATGGGAAATCCGAGTGTGGGAAAACCTATACATACTTTGCTTATCTATTTGTGGTATAGTTTTAGTAGACCAATTACCTTATAAATATGTTTAGCTAGATAGATAGTAATAAATAATAGAGCATCTATGTATAACATTTAGCCTTAAAGATTTTTTTATCTATTTAAATTACAAAACAAATTCCTTAATCGGTGATTTCAATTTATAATTTTATGAGCCTCAAATGTTTGTTTATGGTATGCGAAACGGTTTGAAAGAGTGCGTGTCGTGTCGATGACATGCGGATGTCGATGTTCGTTCAAATGTTATTTGACGTAATAATGTAAAGATGAGGAATTTATTTTTTATTTGCCAGTTAGGCAGTTAATTAAATATGTATTGTAAGTAGCTACATAATAAGGTAGGTCCTAATTTATGGTCGTTGGTTGACATCAAGTTAAATAACTTGCCTAAAGGTTCCGGGTTCCGTGCTAGAAAATTAAATAAACATACGACAGACAAGTCTGTAATCTAGGTGATAAATGGCCGAGAAGTGACTCAGCCAAGGAGTTCCGTTCTGAAATCGGTCTACGCTCAGCCTTTCAAAAAGATAATACCTATTATGGGTGCTGCAATAACAAGCAAAATTATGTAACATAATAAACTCGCACGCTTGTGAATGCGTGCACACACGTTTTATAAATTATTTAACTCTCGCGATGGTCAAAGTTTAGCGGATCTCTAGTTTTTGTGAGCATTCTTAACGCACAGTAATTAATGCTACCTAGATGGGCCGACTTCCATGCCTTTTGACGCTAACTCACTGCTAAACAAACAACGATTGTCCGGGTTAAACTGTCAGTAAAAGCTATAAAGGCCAGCTAAATATCATGGCATTTATCTATTCATCTTGTTTAAAATATACAAAGGATTTAAACTGATGTAGACACAAAAGTAACAATGCAGAATAAAAAAATAGAATTTTTGACTAAATCGTAACGATCGTCCCAGTCACGAAAAAATATTGATAAGTATTCAAAATTATAATCGCCAACAAATAAATCTACTGATAAGTAGATAGGTAGGGTATATGAAAACACTAGTTTTGCCATTATGAAAATTAATCTTGATTTTTAAAATCTTTGATAATTATCTACTTAAACTTTATAAAACGTATTAGGACCTCCGGCTTCCAGTGACAGGACCCGACATAATTTGCACATTTAGACGTAAAATGATATAAAGATAAAATTTTCGACATTAATAATTAAATTAGAATTAGATTTGCTAGCGGGGGGTGTATGCTGAAGGTCGTTCAACAGTTCGCATTGACAAGATTTGTGAGAAATGTAGCTTATTTTTATTCTCACCAAGATAGATCCAATCAAGTATTATAAATAATATATGCTGTCTCATGTTTGTCTGTCGTATGTTTAGTTACGATAATGTGACAGATATGGTAATAAGAAATGCCAATGATATCTATTTCTATATTCCGCAACATGAGTAAATTAAGATGATGTTGCGGCTAGTAATTTATCCTTTGATTTTTAAATTCTGATCAAATATCCCAGAAAGATGCCTCCAGGCTCCATGCGAGAATCCGAAGTTTAACATATATTTAAACATTTAAATCATAGAATTAAATGTGGAATTGCCCAATCTAGTCAAAATTGGTCAAAATACCTTGATATTTCGACCAATTTTTGACTACTTTGTTAGCAAGTAACATGAAATAAAAAAGGAATGTTCTATTTATAAATTCCTCGTGGCAGCTATTTGCCATTGTAGGCAATAGTTGTTTATCCAACAAAGCTGTTTTGCAACATTGATGCTGTTATAATATAAATGATTACCATCATTTATCTCACGTGCTGCTTCTGTTATTAACTTCAAGGGTTTAAGTAAATTACATTCAATAAGATTTCCTTAAGTATCTTGCTACCAATCAACATACTTTACATACACCTAATGAAAAAATCAATTAGACAATTAGAGATCCGCATTACAGATATACCTACTTATTTACCCAATACCTACACATGGCCTTTGTGTGTTATTTACATAATTCCTAATTGACTAGATAAACATTCTATTATTTACTTAGTTTTAAGCTTATATCTATCTATTTTTATTATAACTTGGAGTGAGTCATTCTGTGCTTCCGTACTGCAATGGAGCCGGATGTGTTGACGTCACTGACAATAAAAAAATAAGTCTATATGACGGTTTTTTGGCACGTATATATTTTGTAGCAGTGGATAATGTTGTGTAGGTATATTATTTAATTATTTTACCATAAGTAGGTATGTATATTTAGCTCGTTTTAATATTATTAGTTGCTCACTGCTAGCCGGAACTTGAGAGTCGACGCGTTATGCCAGCTGTTTTAAGGCGTGTGCACATGTGCATTTATTAAATATTTATAAATATTATATTTTTTTGTATATCCATATTATAGCAATCTTTATTCACAAAGTGAATCACACACGATAGCGGTAGGTGTGCCCAATCAAGTGGTGATTAATTGTTTCTGATAAATCTGGTCCAAATTGGATATTCTCCAATATGTATGTTGATACAACCTCGATAAATTAGGTGTGCTTTAAGGCATTTAATAGCTTAGTTTTAATAATTAATTGTGTGGTCAAAAATATTTAAATGAGTATCCATTCGAACTAATTTTGGATCCAAATCAATCTTCAGATCTATTTAGTTTAGTCAAACTATGCTTTTAAGGCTTTAGTAAGATGGCAATAGATAAGTAATAAGGTAGGTATAAAATGAATTAGGCAATTTAGGGTTAATTTTCAACAAGTTGTCAGATATTTGTTTTGTGCTTATAATATTAGTTTTCCGCCAGCGTAGAATATTTATTATAATTTATGGCGAAAATGGAATGTTACAATAGATTTTATTTTTATTTTTCAAAATTCGAATTCTTTCTTACAACAAGGTACTTGTTTGTACCAAGTTTTATAAGCAGGACCTATGTGTCAATATAAATACGACGACCTTGTAACGATATTATGTAAACTGTAAAACTTCAATATCGGTAACATTATGTCAGTAAAGTTACGTAATTGCCTGCACATTACAGCGTAAGCAACACAAACTAATGTTATAAATACACGACGCATGTTCTTGACACGATTGTGTAGCCTCAGTCTAACAATACAATCAAAGTTTTCGATTTTATTATAACCAACTAGCTTTTGACCGCGAAACTGTCTGCGTGGATTTCGGTAAACGCGGAATCTGCGGATGCAGACGCAGACGCGGTTCAAAAGTAGCCTATGTTCTTCTCCAAGGTCCAATGATGCAGTTCATCCTATACTAGAACGCCATTATAATCGTGACGGAGCCCTCTAGGGTCAATGCCTGCCGGGGTTGCGGAATAGTTGTAATGGTTACCGTGGCCTAGGAACATAAGCAACCGAGGGAACAAGGGTGGGATTTAGTCAGTAAAAGTCTGACAACGTAGGCTGCTAAGTCATGTGATGATTTCCCATCCTCAAAAAAAAAAAAACAAAAACAGTAGGTACCTATTCACATGGACAAAACTTACTTTTTAATAATAAATTTCTTCTGAATAAAAATTAAAAATTCTTTATCTTTCTTTCAAAGAAATATTTTATTTGTATAAAATGAAATTCTTTATAACGTAGGTATGTCGAATATTACTAATCACTTTGACACGTCATATTTTTCAAAACTAGATGGAGTCAGCATTTTCTAACATACTTACATTTAATAAGTGCCTAAACTTTTTATTAATTTTTAATTCGATTAATTTATATCAATTAAATCCGGTTATGATCGACGACATAACAAGACGTAAAGGTGAACTGTACAATAAGTCAAGACCAATTTTCATAACTTCTATCAAATCTTTAGACAAATGTAAGTTTATAAAAAAAATTAAAACTACGTAAGTAATTTCAGGTATAGTGCTGTGCTGTAAATAACTTAATTCAGTGTAACTGACCTGTGTTTTTACTGATCAGTTACTACAGCAGTAGGGTAACTAAATAATGATATTTAATATATATGCTACCGGGCAAACCCGATTTCAAGACATACTAGTTTTGCCTAGGCTAAACTAGTTCACCTCACTCCGACTCGGACAGGTTAGGCGATTCACACACGGCATCGCTCGCCGCCGCGGAGGGCGGTGGCGGTGAAGCGGATTTCTTAGCGGTTCTCCGCGCGGTTAGGCGGTTTACGCGCCTGTCCGCGCGGATCGATTTATCGCTTGAGCAGGGCACGTAGGTATATTGAATGTGCATTCGGTATTTTAACACATAAATGGCGTATATTTCAACGCTCTTTGAACGTAAACTGAAATTAATGTATAAAAATTATTAAAGCATGCTGTATACTTCATAATTTTGTTAGGGAAAGACATGGCGTTGATTTTAAAGATATTTTATATACGAACCATGAGACAGAGGCAACAGTTAATATACCTATAGACAATAATTGCAGAGGAAGCACAAGTGCTGCAGCGATCCGTAATAATTTAGCTGATTATTTTGTAAATGAGAACCCCCTACCATGGCAAAGTAAATATGCTTAAAAATAATTATGTTTTTTAAACTTACTTCTTTTTTATCTTTGTCACTATTTTGTCCTGGCTCCAAATATAAGGTAGGTAACAATTTCTTCCCATTGTTTCATTTTAAGGAGTCACTATATTGTGTGCTTTTCATGTCCCATATAGCAGAGCGACTTTCAATCTCTAAAATAAACTTTTCGGCTTCGAAATCAATTTTAAATTGCAACACGTCTTGCGCACACGATGATCCGCGCGGTTATGCGGCGTCCCGTGTGTAAGGCACCGCCCCACCGCGCGGACGTCAGCGCGGACGTCAGCGCGGAGAGGCGGTGGCGGCGAGAGCACCGCTCGACCGCGCGGTCGGGCGGTGTACGTGTGTAAGGTATCAACGGATTTCTAAGTGTCTTGTACAACATGACATCCGCTTGACCGCCCGCCGCGGCGGCGCGCGGTGCCGTGTGTGAATCGCCTAAGTTATGAGTGTTATGACCGATCGACGTCTCGTACCTTTAATATTATATGCCTATTATTATTATGTATACAAGAACTAATTTATTTAAATCTATACTTTGACGAACAATTGCAGAAATGTACGTATTAAAATAGATTTTCAATTCATATGTGTTAGAATTGTCACGTCAAATTAAGATAATGTCGAAGTACAGTATTTCTGAGTAGTTTTATGTCGAAATTGACTTAAGTCGGACTAGCAATTTTGTCGAAGTAGAATGTCGTCGAACTCACGGTCGTTTCAAGTAACATATTGGTGCTGAATCTCTTGTCCACAAACTTAACTAAATTCAAGTTAAATGCATCTTTCTCTTTCCATTTTTTAAAGAAAATGACAGAAGATACATTTTAGTTTAATCCTGTCAAATTAGACAGCGCCTGAAAAAAATTGACGTATATTTAGACGCCATGTTTTTAAATCGCGTCTAAATTATCTATAGAGTGTCTAAATCGACAGGACTTAACTATTATTTTATCTTCTGTCCTTTTCTTAATTAAATGGAAAGAGAAAGATGCACTTAAATTTCTATTGTGTCTCCAATCACGTGTGTTTGAAGGTTTAAATAGATACACAATCTCACGATGAATTGTTTTTCAGCATTTCAGTTTATTACGTGGCGAAAAGTTGATTTCATCTAGTTTAATAAACATCATCTCTGTATTTCCTTTGATATTGGTTATTTTATTAAAAATAGATTTTAATCTGTATATATAAAACGCTTCCGTTACTGACTGACTGACAGACAACGCACAGCCGAAACTGCTGGTCGTAGAGAGCTGAAATTTGGCATGTGTGTTTGTTGGGGGGTGTAGGCGCGTACTAAGAGAGGATTTTTGGAAATTCCACCCCATGGGGGAGAAAAGGGGGGTAAACGGATTTTTTTATTTCTAAATGGATTAACTTAAATTTTTGCATGTAGGTTCCGCCTGTGATGCAACTGAGCACTGCAAGAGGATTTTTGGAAATTCTCCCCATGGGGGACAAAAGGGGGGTAAATTAAATGTTTTTATTTCTTTATGGATTCACTTAAAACTTTGTATGTAGGTTTTACCACTGAAGCAAGTGAGCACTAAGAGAGGATTTTGTTTTCTGTCACCAGGCTGTATCTCATGCACCATGATAGTCGAATAGTTATCTGTTGCCGCTATAACAACATCTTCAGCCTATAAGCACAGATTACTAAATAGTTAGGTACTACGTAAGTGCCCACAAACTGTATAGAGCTCAATTGTGTACATTGAATATATATTTAAAGCTAGCTTTTGCCTGTGACTTCGTCCGCGTTGAAAAATAGTTCCCGTTCCCGGGGGATTTCCGGGATTAAATCTATTTTATGCCTTTCTCGGGTTCCAGACTATATCTGTACCAAATTCCATTCAAATCGGTTCAGTGGTTTAGGCGTGAAGAAGAGACAGACAGACAGAGTCACTTTCGCATTTATAATATTAGTACGAAAGTACCGATTAATATTGGAGGATGATTGGTGATCGATACTGATGCCAAAAATGCAATCAGTAAATTTTTTGTCTCTCTCTCTGTCTGTATGTGCACGCATGGGTTAAAAACTTCTAAAGGGATTTTAATCAAACTTAGTACGATTACAATTCATACTTCTGGGCAGGTTATAGGTCAATCACATAACGCTGAGACACATAGGAGCCGAGCAGAAATGTGTGTGAAAAATGTGACAAAAACGGGAAAAAATATTCCTGTTGTTGGTATCCGTTGCGTGCGCTGCGTAAATGGTTGAAGTTACGCAAAAATTATGTACCAAAGAATTGCGTCTCTTAAAACGTTCTAAAAAAAGTTCGCGACAGTATATGTCAAATATATATCTATAATTCACTAACTATAAACATTTTTATGGCAATGAAATTAGTTCTAAAATAATGCATGATTTGCCAGGGTGTTTTCATGAATATAGTAAATCCTTATCAACATAAATAACTTATCCAATACATGTTTTCAAAATTGCCGTTTACATAATTTAATTACAATAAATTTAATTAGAGATATCACAGAGTTTTAAAATTACTCCGCAGCAATATAATGATGATACATACGGGCAGTAGCAAGGCTGGCCGATGGCTTTGCAAGATATTCGTAGCTTATACATCAGAATAACACATAATATTGTGCTACATAACATTGCACCATGAGCCACGGGAGCCGATCAGTAACCAAAAATAACTCCGCTGCCGCGGCTAATCGCGGCGCAATGCTCCTAAGCTCCGGCGGGATCTTATGGCGGATTGGAGACTGCGACTGTCGCGACCCAGTGCTGGGCACGCCTCTTTGAGGAGTGGCTGGAGAGGCGCCCTCACATATCGCCAGAAATAGGTCCTCACCGAACACGGACATTTCGGGAGGTTCCTGTGTCGGATTCGGGCGAAAGCGACGCCTGGGTGTCACCACTGCAGCAACGGTCGTCTCCAGGACACGGTGGAGCATACGATGGTGGTATGCCCCGATCGGGCGAGCCACCGCCGTGTTCTTGCAGAGATAATTGGCGGGGGTGAGTGAATGGAAAGCTGTCACCTCCTTCTGCGAAGCAGTCGAGTGTTCTGCTGAAAAAGGCGGTCGCGGCGCGCATGTGACACCGTGACGCCTCACGCCCCGAACAGTGACCCAGGTGTAGGCGTCGAGAGTCGCATGACGACTACCGGCCACCATACGCGCGGTACTGCGGACGGCGATGGGTAGCTTGCCGCCCGATAAGGACTAGGTCCGTGTCTACGGCGCGTTTGTTCCACTCGCGCCTCAAAGAGCAGTCAGCACGTGACAGGGCCCTCTATGGCCAATGCCTGCCGGGGTTGCGGATTAATTCTAATAGTTACCGCTGCCCCGGAACATAAAGGGCAATCAGTCTGACACTCCCTCCCGCCCCGTCCAAGGTGGGAAAAGTCGTTTGATATAAATATAATAGTAAACTCACTAACTGATATCAACGCGTTTGTTGATATTTAATAATAACTCACTAGAGACAGCCTGAGCCACTAAGAAAGGTTCCTTTTTAATTCAAAACATTCCAGGGTTAAAATAGTGGATAGAAGTTCGACATTCACGCGGGCGAAGCCGCGGGCAATAGCTAGTATTTATTAAAACTTGTGTTTACACAAATTTAATTAAATATTGTGATACATCCTGTTCCGTAGCTTTCAAATTTTATTTTTTATAGACTTACATGCCATGCTATCAATTTTCAACGCGATGATTATATTTTTTTTACGTTGTTATTTATATTAATAAATACTGGTTTCATTCACGTCACAAACAACAAAAACAAAAGATTATGGTAAAGTTGTGCCATTATATGTTTAGTGTTAGAGGAGGTTGTAATATTCTTAGATTTAAATAGAAAAGTCTTAGATGAGATAAATATGTATAGCTAGCTTAGCACGTACTTTGACTAAGCCATTCTCCATCTCTATCTAGCGATTGTAGTTTGAATGTCTTGACCTAGAAATATTTTTCTTTAATGGCGCCACAGATAAAAAACATTACATTTTGTAAAATTGATTTTTCTTATTTTAAGCGATTCATCAGATCTGCAATGCTATTCTGTAAGATCTTACTTCAGTGCTCACTTCTGATTCCGCGGTGAAAACCGTATTAGGAATTCTATAACCCATTGAAAACTACGCTAACGCCACTCAATAAAAACGTCTGTAGGTGATTTTTTTGTGAAGAGTTGTCTAATTTTACATTGAATACCAAGTACTTGTCATTTTAGGAGAGTTATGAAATGAAATCTGGAATGAGATTCAAATCGTATTCACATGCGGAATTGCACTGCAGGACGTTTGGGTCAGCCATTACAAACACGTAATAATAACACACTTTTTTTTTTTTTTTTGGTGAGTGGGAAATCATCCAATGACTGCTCCCGTCCTGGGTGCGACGGGAGGGCGTGTCAGACTCTTACTGACTAAAACCCACTCATGTTCCTTCGATTGCCCTTTATGTTCCAGGGTCACGGTAACCACTATAAACATTCCGCAACTAATAATAACACACTCACAATAAATATATTAAACAAAAATAATATTATACTATACCTACTTATATTTAGAAAAGTACATAAATGTTAAGTTTACTATTTACAATGTCGATGAAAAAAAAGTATAGGTACATTAATGCCGGATATTAAATAATTTTATTTTATTGTCAATGAAAATAAAAATGTCAACAAATAAACATCAATATTGGCCTATGTAAATAATTGAAGCAACTAAAAATACATATTTTTCCACGGTGTCGTGAAGGCTCAATTGGCTCAGTGGTTAAGGTGCCTCCCTATTCTTCATAACATAAAAGTGGCGGGTTTCGAACCCGGCAATTACTATGTGACTTTTCAAGTCAAGTGTATATATATTTTCTGAGTTTTTTTTAGGGTTCCGTAGTCAACTAGGAACCCTTACAGTTTCGCCATGTCTGTCTGTCTGTCCGTCCGTCCTCGCTTATTCTCTGTGACCGTTAGCACTAGAAAGCTGAAATTTGGTACCAATATGTATATCAATCACGCCGACAAAGTGGTAAAATAAAAATTGGAAAAAAATGTTTTATTAGGGTAGCCCCCCTATATGTAAAGAGGGAAGTGATATTTTTTTTAATTTCAACCCTGACGTGTGATATATTGTTAGATAGGTATTTAAAAATGAATAGGGGTTTACTAAAATCATTTTATGATAATATCAATAATTTCGGAAATAATCGCTCCAAAAGGAAAAATCAGAGCGTCCCCCCCCCTCTAACTTTTGACCCGTAGGTTTAAAAAATATGAAAAAAATCTGGAAAGTAGAACTTTATAAGGACTTTCTAGGAAAATTATTTTGAACTTGATAGAAAGAACAGTTTTGGTACAAAAAAGACAAAAAGGTTGTACAAAATAATTTCTGCGTACTTTTAGTATGTCAACGTAACAAAAGCCTTTTTTTTAAACTTATAAATGGGAACACTTATTGTGACGGACGGGAAACTACGGAACCCTACATTGAGCGTGGCCCGACACGCTCTTGGCCGGTTTTTTATTACTGAGATCAGTGAACTGTGCAGGAAAACATGGTGGGAAACAAGGACACTTGCTATGTCTTTTCAAAGTTAAAAAAGAAAAGATATAGAACAAAAGTTGTTATTTATTAAGTTAGTAATAGTATTGCGTTATTTTTAGTTATTTCCAACTTACCCGTTGTAGTGACGTCAAACCAACGTTAGACACGTGAGCATACCTACATAACTTTTATTCTTCAAGAAAACTAGAACCAATTTAAAACGACATATTCAATAAATCAGTGACACATAATTATTGTGACATTGGCGAAGCAGTATGAGTAATAACTAATAAGTTAATCAAACCATACATATTTATTGGAACAATTAATTTAAAGCAACTCAATAAAGATGCTGTCGCAGTTGCAATCAAGAATGAATCAATCACGTGAACTTGGACTTTATCAGTACGACTTATTATAAGTATTTGATATTATATTCTCTACTAGCTGTTTCACGGGTTTCTCCTGTGTTATGGTTAGCTCCCGTGGGACTTAACGTGATGTTATATAGCCTATGTGACTCGCTGATAATGTAGCTATTTAATGGTGAAAGAATTTTTAAAATCGGTTTAGTAGTTTAGGATTTTATCCATTACAAAAAAACAATGGGAAATAATAATGGTTCCGACAAACAAATTAATCTCCAGCGATCTGTGGCCGACTATTATTCTAATTAACCAGCGTTATAATGAATTACCGACAAAAAATCCTAATTTCCGAATAGAAAACTAAATCTCCGACCAAATTACTAAGTTACCGACAACAGAGGTTTCGTCAAAATAATCATATTTTTACAACTTGCATGAACCGTTTTAATTTCTATTGTTCGTTACCAAAATTTATTTTTTAACTCTCAATAATGATGAAAACTGGTTGCAATCTAGACTTTAGGGCACCCCGACTCGGATAGATTAGGTTAGAAGGGGATGGCGCCATCCCCTTCGTGGTTATTTTTTTATAAACCATCCAAAAGTAGGAGCCCCGCAAAGCGGGGCTCCATCGACCCAGCCCACCCTCGATCATGTATAGAGTATCTTAAGGTTTGGTAAGATTAGAATTGGTAAATTAATAGAGTTTTTAGTTGAACGTAATTTATGCTGGTAGAAAAGTATTATAGCAATAAACGTTCATGTTTATTTTTCGGAGATTTCAGTATCTCATTCGGTCGTTTCGTCATTTTAATTCGGAAAAAAGTAGTTGGAAAGTTAGTATTTTAGGCAGTAAATTTAATATTTTGAGTAAGTACAATTCTTCTTTATTTGTCGGAGCTTTTATTACTACCCAAAAACAATCAAATCTTTCCTATTCATAAAATTTGTGTAAATAATAACTATATCCTACTACAGGTATAGCTACCTACTAGATTAGTTTTATTACGTCAGAGTTGTTTGTCTGTCAATATTTTTGACTATAATTTAATTATAAACAAGAAATCAATTTCTAAACGTAATCAATATCTCAGTTAGTACTAAAAAGACAGAAGTCGGAAAATCTTTTCCAATACTTCTTTTAGCTTATTTTAGGAAGTCCTTTTTGATTATAAAATACATCCTTCTGTCTGACCCTGTCTACAAATTCTTTCTTATATTAGGACCGACAATGATTTTCCACGAAATGTATAAGAAAAGGTTTTTGCGATATCTGACTTTTTAAGTAGCTACCTCCAACCAAGATTAAGTAGTTGATCCCGAAACAATTTTTTATTCAGCATTATAATCAGGATCAATGAACAAATGTGTACAAAGAGTTTATGTTCTTGACTTTAACTCTATGATTTTTGAAATCGTGTGAAAAGGAATTACATGTTTCATCATCACTACATAGTATAAAACAAAGTCGTTATCCGCCGTCTGTCCCTATGTATGCTTAGATCTTAAAAACTACCCAACGGATTTTGATGCAGTTTTTTTTAATAGATAGAGTGATTCTTAAGAAAGGGTTTATATGTATAATACATGCTTATTATAGTAGAGAAAAGCCGGGATTTTCAAAGATTTGTAACACCCGGGCGAAGCGGGGGCGGGTCGTTAGTAATAAATATGCGATAGTTCCTGAGACCATTTTCATAAAGTTGGAAAAAGCAATTTATGTAGTTTTTCTTACGGCCCCGCTTAATATTTTCACTCTAGCATATGGAAACAACTGCCATAATTTTCAGACAAGGGGATATCAGACTGAGATGAATTTCTATTGTGTGGCGTCTTTTGAACGAACCGTGCACACTACACACTCACGGAGATAGCGTCAATCAGGACGGCAATTCCGTTCATTGCGTGTTTAAAAAAAAAACGATTAAAACGATTTTTATTTCTGTAAATAGGTAATGAATTACACTTTTACACGTCATTTTTTTTTCTTATTTTATTCGAACGATGGGGCCGGTGTTTCCTAGCTGGACTACTCTGAGAAGAAACAACCGAAACAAACTCAGAGGTCAAAGTCTCTTTTAAAGTCCATACAATATTGTATTGGTCAAATTATGCGAGGAACATGAAGGTAATAACTGAAGTGATCTCTTGATGAGAGAATCACACAGTTACAGTGTTACATTTCGTAAGTCTATACACGCCCTTACTGGTCAACTGCCAACATTAATTTATGTTCTAATCATGGACAATATTAAGAAGTATTCAATTATCTTGATCAAAAACGCAGATGGTAATGTCCTTTTATATTTGCGTCATTTATTCAAGTTTTATGTATATTTTACATAATGTTAAATAAATACCTGTATATTTATGTGCTATACCAGTTTTAGTGTCATAACGGCCGCCGGGCGGTCTGTCTCTCACCTATATTTATGACGTAACCTGATATATTTTTGGGGTTCTGTGCTAATAATATAGTGGATGAATCCTTGTCTGAAAGTTTCGCAATACAGAAGCATTACGCGGAATATCTGTATATATAAATAAATAAATATCTTAGGACAACTCAAACACGGTCATCTGATCCCAAGCTAAGCAGAGCTTGTGTTATCGTAACCAGACAAAGGATATACATACTTATATAATCTATACATATAATAAAATCGTAGGAAAGTCAAAACTGTACATTGAATATTTTTTTAAAAGAATACTTGAGGCGTGATCTACAATCGATACCGAAGCCAAAAATATAGTTTTTGGAATTTTTGTCTGTTTGTCTGTTTGTCTGTTTGTTTGTTTGTTTGTTTGTCTGTATGTATGTCCGGGATAAACTCAAAAAGTACTGCATGGATTAAGTTCAAATTTTGCAGGGATATTACTAAGAGGTCGGGTCAAAACATAGGCTACAAATTATCACGCTATCACCTACGGGGGAGGAGCTGGAGGCTTCACGCTGTCGACGTCGCGGGCAGCAGCTATCTTCGGAATAACTCAACGGATTTCAATGATTTTTTTTTTGTTGTATAGGTATTAAGTCTGGGCGTCATATAGGCTATAACTTATCCTGGAAACTTGAACTTTTGGTGCAGGACCGCAACAGACCAGCTAAACTATAAGAGATACAAAAATGGTATCATAGCAAAAATTGCTTCACGTGATAAGCAGTTTCTGTTGAAAGAATAAATATGAAGATCTGGAACAACTGAGGTGGAACTCCATGAGCCCAGCTAAACTATAACATATATAAGTATGACGTCTTAGCAGGAGTTGTTCAGCTTGATGAGCACTTTCTGTTGACGTATACAAATTCAAGATCTGGAACACCTGTTGTGGACTTCCATGAGCCCAGCTACGTACACTATACCGAACATTTATAAGAATGACGTCTTAGCAAGATTTGTTCAGCCTGATGAGCACTCTCTGTTGATGCATAATATTGAAGACCTAGAACCAACACCTAATGTGAAACTCCAAGCACCCAACTACACCATAACACATTAAATAAGAATGACGTCTTAGCAAAGTTGTTCGGTCTGATAGGCATTTTCTGGTTTATAAGATCGAAGGTTAGATAGATCTGATGTGGCAATCAAAGCTATCACTGATTTCAATGTATAAAATAACTTAAGCTGGGAGCTTCATTTTCCACACATTTTCCGGGAGCAGCCTTTATCGAGTGGTGGTACCACTCGATGAAGGCGGAGAAACATGCATACAAACAGGTCGAACAGAGAACCTACTTTTTTTTAAGTCGGTTAATCCCCAGAGTGTAACGAACACTTTACTGAAAATCGCATCAAAATCGGATCAGCCAAACACCCATACAAACAGGTCGAACAGATAACCTACTTTTTTTAAAGTCGGTTCAATTATGATGATCATTTCTTCATCAATTTCATGTTTTTAGTACTGAATAAACATTGACTGTTAATACTTTTGTTCGGTATTTATCTGTGTGATTATTGCTTTGTAAGTAATATAAGTGTTCATGTCGTTGTAAACCTGATGATGATGATGATGATGACAGTCCCAGTCGCATGCGTCATCTGTTTGCCGTCATTTTGGTGTTTTGTGGAGTTGCGAACCCGGTAGCTTTGTGGGAGAAGTACCGCCATCTTCTGTTCGAGGACTTTTTACGAGCTTTGAGGCGTGCTTCTGAAGTCGAAATCGAAGCAACTGATAAACGCATGCTGAACACCTATCTCAGTTCACTTCAAGATGTGGTCATTTCAATCGGCGGTAAACCACTGGTAGAGTACGGGTTGCGAGCTCTCAGATCATTACCACATCAAGACCGTGGAAATCGGGAGTACACCGCCGAAACCAATTACGATTCGGGTTTAATGACCACTATCCGAAATGACCACGTCACTAGGGCCCGTATTAATAGACGTCACTCAATTCTGAGACGCTCTCAAGTTTATTGCTGTCCTTATTTTTGCCCTTTAGAATGACAAGGACAGCAAGAGACTTGAGAGTGTCTCGGAGTTGAGTGACGTCTATTAATACGGGCCTAGGTTCACCTCAGAGCTAAAACAAATATATGACACTGTTCTGGAAAGCATTGGGCTCGACCAGGGTAAAATGTTTTTCCTGGATGCTCCTGATGGAACAGGGAAAACATTCATTATCACTGGTATCCTTGCAGAGGTCAGGACGCAAGGCAAAATTGCCATTGCTGTAGCATCGTCAGGAATCGCTGCTACGCTGCTTTCTGGTGGCAAAACAGCGCATGCCATGTTCAAAATACCCATAGATTTAGAAAGCGCCGAAATGCCTGTTGTGGGGTATCCCGTAACAGTGACAAGGGACATGTGCTCAGGGATTGCTCTCTGATCGTATGGGATGAGTGCACGATGGCTAATAGGAAAGCAGTGGAGGCCGTGAACAGAAATAACTCTGCAGGACAACCGCAGGAATGAACACTTGATGGGTGGTGTTACAGTTCTGTTCAGTGGCGATTTCCGGCAAACACTCCCTGTGGTGACGCGGGGGTCTAGGGCTGACGAGGCGAATGCTTCGTTGAAACGATATTTGTTGTGGTCACAAATTCATAGGCTGCACTTGACCATCAATATGTGAGCTCAGCTCGGTGGCAATCCACGTGCTCAAGAATTCTCAGATGTCCTTCTAAGTCTCGGCGAAGGCACTCCACCACTCACAGGTGGTGCTCCCAGAGTCCCTCGGTAGAGTGGTGACCTCCTTAGAAGAACTCATTTGTTGCGTGCATGGGGACATCAATCGAATACCAAACCAATAGAATTCTTGGGTGTGACAGCGAGCCATTTTAACACCGCCGACGAACGCATTCTCTCGGAAATTGAGGGAAACGAAGTAGTTTATACGTCCATAAACACTCCACACCGTAGAATTCCTAAACTCCCTTCCAATTCAAGCGCGTGCAGTTCCCTGTGAGTGAGTGAGTTCGCCATGACTATCAACAAGTCGCAGGGGCAGACGCTGAAGGCTGCGGGTGTCGACCTCAGGACGAGCTGCTTCTCACACGGGCAGCTGTACGTCGCTTGCTCCCGCGTCACGAGTCCTGATTCTCTGTATATTTAGGCTGCTGAGAGCAAAACTACAAACGTAGTTTACAGAGAAGTTTTGTAACAATTCACAATCGTTAATATTTTTTTATATCGTGGAATGTAGAAAAAATTGGTAAAGCGCGTGTCAGACTAGGATTCCATAACGAAACACATCGCATTAACAATTTAACAACGATTTCATCTGAGTCGTTATACTTAGCTTTCTTTTAAGGTGCAATCCAAGGACTACCATCATGTTTTTTTTTTTCGAACCCACCGTTTAAATTTAAGAGAGGAACGTTAAATATCTTTTGTTGTTTGTTTGTCTGTATGTATGTCTGGGCTAATCTCTAAAAGGACTGCATGGATTTACTTAAAATTTTGCATGAATATTACTAAGAGGTCAGGTCAACATAATTATAAGCTACATATTATCACGCTATCACCTACGGCGGCGGAGCTGAAGCCTTCACGCAGACAACGTCGCGGGCAGCAGCTAGTTTATAAATAAATACATATATTTCTCATTTAATACACCCAAAAAGCGCGCACGCACACTCACACCACAACACACTACACAATACCACAAACATTCCCATAAACATCAGACACGTACATCGCCATATCACACAAACTAGAGGTCCTGCAAATAAACCCACCCCCCACATCACCACACCACATCACACACCACACCACATCACACACCACACCACATCACACACCACACCACATCACACACCACACCACATCACACACCACACCACATCACACACCACACCACATCACACACCACACCACACCACATCACACCCCACTTTACATGTATTTTACCTTTTTTTTTTTATATAACCTTTTTTCTAAGACCTGAATGTAATACATTATAAGTTGTTACATTGAACACACATTAAATCATGTTAATGGCTACTATATATATGTCAAATATTCGAGGGGTTTGGCGCTGATATCCGAAATACAGGCTCCGCCTAGTTCGGATACAGATGACTACACCACTTAATCTGGATCAATTAGCCTGCTGAAAATTTTTGTAACAAATGTCTAAGTTTCTTTCAATAAAAATTATTATTATTATTATTATTATATGATAGATAAATCACACCCAGACACAGAACGAACAATCATGCTCATCACACAAAGTTTGTCCTGGGTGGGAATCGAACCCACGACCTCCGGCTTAGCAGTCAGAGCTACTAACCACTAGACCAACAGGCCCGTCAAGGCATATAAATGGCAAACTGATTGACTGAAGGACGAACTGGGTATATAAATAAATCACTGCTTAGCGCCAACCGTGTGTCCTAGAAACATGATGTTTTCACTAACCCTTTTCCACCATTGCTAAACCTAGTTATGAAAAGTGAGTGTACTGTTGGTGACTTTCAATCAAGTCAGAAGCTTTGCCACGTGCTTAACGCGTCTCATGTCGCCCAAAAGACACAGTCACACATGCTTCTCCAGGGACGGTCTAGGGGGTCCTACCGTCCTAAGATCAGTAATATGTATATGTCACCGGAAAATAACAAGATCCGTAAGTTTATCAATTTACTAGGAAATTTATAAACTTTCGTAGGATTCTAAACGGGAGATAAATTGTATTATTTTACGTCCACGTTTTCGTAAATTGATAAACTTACTGAACTCACTCGTAAAATAATAAGTAAGCAGTAACCAAACGCTACGCGCGATCTGATTGGTTGACTGTCACGTGTCACTTCTCCTTCCTCGCGGCCGCCATTGTTCGCCACGGAAAACAAATAAACCAGTTTGCTTGTGCGTTTTTATTAGTTTTAAATGTTGAACTGTGTTGCAACTCAAAGAAAACTCAACTCACTAGATCCGTGCCAGAGAGGAACCAGGCATTGTTGCTTCCAATTTATAGTTTGCCAAGTCTGATTATACCAGTATCTGGACACAAGCATTGCCACTATAAACATTGACCAATCAGAGAGCAGTGTGTTATTTTACGTATTTCAAAGATGCGTATATTTAAAAGAGTTTCTGTGATTGGTCAAACCGTTTAAAATCTTACGAATAGATAACCGTTAGTTTATAAATTTACCGTATGACGTCGGAAATTGATAAATTTACGAAAATGTGAACGTAAAATATTACAATTTATCTCCCGTTTAGAATCCTACGGAAGTTTATAAACTTCCTAGTAGATTGATAAACTTACGGATCTTGTTATTTTCCGGTGACATATATATTTTTAAATCTCAATTTATTTAGGGACCGTTGTCTTCAAAGACAGTGAGCCCCAGCGTTACATAAACTACGCAAACCAACAACTAATACACAAAGAAACGAAAGGGCTCATTGATGTGAAATTATATTTTACACATTATACTTAGCTGCATCGGATGTTGGCTCCACTAATATCCTTAAAAATACGCCCAAATCATATTTATTTATGTTAAATTTCTGCATCAATGCCTCCATCCCCCTCTGATATTTAACACAAGTAATTTTATAACCGAAATGCGATCCGTATTTGAATGGACTTTGACTTGAAGGCTAGATGCGCCCCTGGCCATTCAGAAGTGTTGACGCGGCGATATTATCAAAAATATGTCGCCCCACTGTGTTGCGGATGGATGTCTTTATCTATAACTAGTTTTTTCCGCAGCTTTGCCCGCAGGGATGTCGAAACTTCCATCCACTATTTATTTTACCCTTTCACAAAAGGAATTCCTAAACATTCTTTCTTAATGAATACTTACTCTTCTCAAAGAATATACCCCTTAAAGTTTCATGTCTCTAGCTAGGACCAGCGGATTGGGCTGTGTGTTATGTATAATAGGTATAACTATCAACAATCAGTCAGTCAATTTTGCCATTTTATATATATAGATTTAGATAGATGATTCATGAAATGTTTGAAAATATTAGCATAGGTGTCGTATAGTTGAGGTAATTTGGTGATATTTTTAGCACGATACAGTACTTTTAAGAAATACCTGAGTTCTCAAAATGACCTATGTACGGAGTAATAGTAAGTAAGTAAGTAAGTAAGTGTGAAGAAATAATTATCACGACTATTCACGACTGTATACATAGCAACATTTTACAACCTAAATAAATGTCGTAACATTAATTCATATAGCGTGTCATCTAATAAATGTGATAAAGCAGAAGAGTTTAATTCTTTTTTTCCATTCCAAAATTTCTTCTGTTTGTGATAGATAGATTTGTGACGAATAGTCTACGTTCCACGGAAGTAAAGTTGAAAGAGCAGACGATAGCTACAGACGGGGACAGACCGCCTCTCGCCGTTATCTCGATATATTTTGCGTGAGAGTGCGGCTACGGCTATGGAACTATAGGAGTGAACTTTGTGGCATGAAATTTAGCAAACCGCGCCGCGCCGGTAGCCATTGCTAGCCCAATACATTACTAGAATAGAAAGCTGATCTAGTTTAAAAAAAAATGTCGCGCGCATTGTCGATTTTCGTACGCTTTAGGTGGGATGATGAAATGTATGCGATTTTTATGTGTTACGTTAAGATATTTAACCTTTCAACGACCAAGCGACAGCCGGCTGCCGGGCTGCTAATGTCTTTCTATTGTGTCTCGAATCACGTGTGTTCGAAGGTTTAAAAATCGCTAAGTGTAACGTGTTAATTTATATTACTAAACCTTATGGTAAAGTGTCCTGTGTAATTCCCACAAACGATTCATCATTCTTGGTAACGTATTCTCCTACTTAGTTGTATTTTTTTGTTTTCACACTGCTGCAGCTCTTTAAGGAGTAATTTACCCCAACGTCGTTAGGGCTGGCGTCCAGTCTAACTGGATGCTGCTGAATACCACTGATTTACATGGAGCGTGTGACCAACTGACCTTTACAATTTAGTTACTGAGTAACACTAACCCTTGGTAATACTTTTTGCCTTCTACCTGCGTACCAAGACGACGGCATCACGTGCTGTCCGTGCCACGGAGGTGTCTCACGATTTCTAAAATTCGGAGTGCTACTGAGAGAAATTCCGATTAGAGATTCCCATTTTGCCTTATCTGGTAATTCAACTCTAGAGCCCGCACTTAGGAGTGCGCCACCAGTGGTGGCCGAATCTTCAAGTATACCTTTCAACGACCAACCGACAGCCGGCTGTCGGGCTGCTATTGTCTTTCTATTGTGTCTTGAATCACGTGTGTTCGAAGGTTTAAAGTATTTAAGAGAAGTCGGTGAGTGAAATGAAATTAGTCCGCGGCTGGAATCTTATAAAAAATTCAGTTCAGCAGTCTACAACATCCTATAATAAGGTGATAAATGAGATGTCATTACGAAAAAAAGGTAAAATAGTTTTTTCACTTATTTTCATAATTATCCGGGCAGCACGAACGTAAAACTGTTGAACTTTGTAACAAAAACTTATGCAATTATAGGTTCTTTATATAACTTATAGGTTTTATAGGCAGCCTTCAGCGGCAATTAGCTTCAACTTTTTTAATTTAAATATTTTATTTGAATAAAATCATTTTGAGTTTGAGGTGCCTGCAATACAATCTTTTTAGTGAATGATGTGATAACCGTGGAATATGACATAGTACTTAATAATTTTAAACAAAACTTAAGTTTATTTATTTATTTATTTATTATGCCTAACTAAGTTCTTGTTATACAAGTGGTATAAGATAATCGTCATCTGTTTTTGTTTATTACTAAACACGTATTCATGATAAAAATAAAAAGCCTTCCTCAGTGTTGAATGAAGGCTTTTGAGTGTTAAGTGGCTCCATCTTTAGCTACATCATGGAACTAAATTGACTCAAGAACCAGTTAATCATCATCAACTCTGATAATATTTGAGGAGTTTGTAAACATACCATTGTGTTTAAGGTTTTAAATGCATCATCCGCCTCATGAATTGAATCTGTCTTACTTTACTGTTTTTTTAATATAAGGTTTCCTAAGACTATCTTTGAGTGGTGTCTTGTGACTTGTATGTATAACTAACGGCAACTTAAGACCGTCCGTAATGTCATCGACTTCCATTAGATGGCAGTATTCAGTAGGTAAAGCAGATTAAGGCTTTTACGCCTATCTGTATGGCTATCCAGGAGCTGTTACAGCAGAACGAGATTTTTTCAGTACATATTTATTACATAGGAAGTTATAAAGGGATATTTTTATACAGGTAAGTTAGAGTAGTGTTATAAAGGTGTTATAAAAAGGTTGTATAAAACATGGCGGCGGTGCGCGTCGGTACAGCAGGGCGCCGGGCGGCGGGCCGTCGACGAGCGACACGCAAGCGCAACAGGTAGGTTAAGATTCACGGTCCGTCGCATTTGCTGGTCCTATGCGCACGACGCGGCCCTCGCATACAGCACACCAACCGCGACCGACGAAATGTACGGGGATCATCGGTGATCAGTGAAGTGATCGTATTGTAGTGATAGTTAACAACAAGTGCTTGTGTCTGTGATATGACGAGGACCAGCTCCGGAGTGTGAACGAGCACCACTCAGCGGATCTTAACGGTAAATTTCGACAAACGTGACAGTATGACCTGAGTGTTTACTAGTCAGGTGATGCTGCATAAATATGTATTCGACATGTGAATAAGTTTGATGAGCGTTGATTAATTTAATCTGGCACAGTCGCACGCGCATTGTTCCACTTCGAACGCGAGAACTCGCTGGATTTCTTCCACGTAGCCCGTAGCGGTGTTTACACGTGAATTATGACACCTGTATCGGATGAGTTCGTGTGGCCGACGCTATTTTACAATATTTAATAGGTTTCTTAAAAGAAAGTTTCGTCAGTTTAAGATTGTTAGCTAGGTGGTACACCATGGAATCGGTTTTACCGTTGCAAAAGAAAGTAGGATCAGCAAATATGTAGGTAAAATTATTTTCGCTGTTCAATCGATTAGATCGCACGAGAATCTTATTGGATTTTAATTGTCACTTATTTCCGAGTAATGTTAATTAAAAGTGGGTAATTGATAGTTTATGCGTTGAAGACAATCGTTAATTAACCATGCTAATGTAGACACTTGATATTCCACGACACGAATGCAACCGGTAGCAGAGTTACCTTGATTCCGAAATAATATGTGGGTAGAACGAAAGTCATGTGTCATTTCAAATTTCGAACAAAATTCATAACTAATCATCCACAATATGAAATGAAAATGAAACTTGTCGCTTATGGTAGTCGTATACTTTTTATAAATACGACGTGCTGTCGATAAACGCTCTCCTAAAGCAAACAATGGAGCATTAAGTTCCCATAGAAAGTTGTAAACAATATTGATCTCTAATGTTCATTGATTGTCAGAAATCGGGGGCACAGCAACAATATAAGCGCAGGTAAACTATGTAAACAAGTCGGGTTTTGAACAAAGTCCACACGGAAACATTGTTGGTTGAGCTCGATTTGTCAACGGTTACTGACCGTTTTTTAAATCGAACATTGTATATTTGTCGATATAAAGCTTAAACTTTAGTTACGACGAGTAAGTTAATACAAACGAATCGTTTTTGCCCAATAACCGGGCGCAATGTACAACCTTTTCAAGAAAAGGATTTTTTTGCGGTTTTTGCACTACTGTGTACAAAAGGTAACGTGGAGTTTAAAGGTCCTTGGGTACCTATATAACTTAACTCCTTTGATTATTAAAAACTCGTCAGACTCTTCTGGTAGATGAGATTTTAGCGCGACTACAATCAAATAAAGATACAGACAAGATTGCTGGTTAAAAGTATGCCTATATATCATCTTCCAGATCTTTAAGTAATTATTATTATTATCAGCCGTCTGTGTCATACTGCAGGGCAAAAGCCTACCTTCCCTCCTTCTACTTATCTAGTGTTCAGGTCATTCTTTGAGATGATCTATGATCTCTAAGCCTCTGTCAAATTTCATTACCATCGGTTTAAATTTTGTGGTTTAGCTGTGAAATGAAAACCTAACCAACGAAGCTACTTTCGTATTTTAAAACATTGTTATGGATTCTGAACATTATCGGAATAATATCTTAGGCGGGAAAGTAGCTTTGAATTCTAATTGTGATTTTCAAATAACCAATGCCACTAAAACGCTACTCTTGCCGATTTCTCCTGTGCTGCCAAGCCGCTAAGCTGTTCATATTATGATCTGTTATATAAGCGTCTCAAACTAACATATTTTGCATATCTAAGCTTGTGAATTACAATAAATCAGTGGCGTATTTACCCTAGGGCCAAGGGGGCCATGGCCCGGGGCGGCACGCTGTGAGGGGCGGCGAAGCCGCCCCCGCAGCTTGTTTATGGCGCCTCTTATTGTCAAGTTTAAACCAAGATTCACAACTCAGTTCTTCTAAAGCGAGGGGTAGCGGAGCCGCCCCGCATCTTTTTCATGGCGCCTATTATTTTCAAGTTTAAGCCAAGACTCACTACTTAGTTCTTCTACTGCAAGAGGCGGCGGAACCGCCCCGCATCTTTTTCATGGCGCCTCTTATTGTCCAGTTTAAACCAAGACTCACAATCTAGTTCTCCTACTGCGAGGGGCGGCGGAGCCACGCCGGCGCCGCATCTTTTTCATGGCGCCTCTTATTGTCAAGTTTAAGCCAAGACTCACAACTTAGTTCTTCCACTGCGACGGGCGGCAGAGCCGCCCCGCATCTTTTTTATGGCGCCTCTTATTGTCAAGTTTAAACCAAGACTCACAACTCAGTTCTTCTAAAGCGAGGCCGCCTCTTATTGTCAAGTTTAAACCAAGATTTACAACTTAGTTCTTCTACTGCGAGAGGCGTCGGTGCCGCAACGCATCTTTTTCATGGCACCTCTTATTTTCAAGTTTAACCAAGACTCACAACTTAGTTCTTCTACTGCGAGGGACGGCGGTGCCGCCCCCTCAGCTATTTCATAGCGCCTCTTATAGTCAAGTGTACCTACAATATTTTTTATTTAAAAATATAAACATTTAAAATACCATAATAAAAATAAACTGTAAAAAAGTGTTCTCAGTCACAACTTAGTTGTTTGACAGAGAGGGGCGGCTGAGCCGCCCCGCATCTTTTTCATGGCACCTCGTATTTTCAAGTTTAAGCCAAGACTCACAACTTTGTTCTTCTACTGCGAGGGGCGGCAGAGCCGCCCCGCATCTTTTTTATGGCGCCTCTTATGTCTTATCATCAAATTTAAACCAAGACTTACAACTTAGTTCTTATACTGCGAGGGCGGCAAAGCCGCCCCTGCAGCTTTTTCAGGGTGCCTCTTATCGTCAAGTTTAAATCACTCACATCTGAGTTCTTCTACTGGGAGGGGTGGCAAAGCCACCGCCTCAGCTTTTTCATGGTGCCTCTTATTTTCAAGTTTAAGCCAAGACTCACAACTTTGTTCTTCTACTGCGAGGGGCGGCAGAGCCGCCCCGCATCTTTTTTATGGCGCCTCTTATGTCTTATCATCAAATTTAAACCAAGACTTACAACTTAGTTCTTATACTGCGAGGGCGGCAAAGCCGCCCCTGCAGCTTTTTCAGGGTGCCTCTTATCGTCAAGTTTAAATCACTCACATCTGAGTTCTTCTACTGGGAGGGGTGGCAAAGCCACCGCCTCAGCTTTTTCATGGTGCCTCTTATTGTCAAGTTTAAATCATGACTCACAACTTAGTTCTTCTACTGCGCGGGGCGTGAGAGCCACCCCTCAGCTTTTTCATGGTGCCTCTTATTGTCAAGATTAAACCTTGACTCACAACTTAGTTCTTCTACTGCGAGGGGCGGTGGCGCCGCCCCACTTCTTTTGCACTTACAATAAGATGTTAGGTAGCTAATTATGTAATAATGGCTGATCTAATGGCCAGTATCATTTCTGTTCTGCGAAATACGTAGATGGTGATGGTTATCAGTAATAAGGGGATATCGCACGATCTTTTACGAGGCGGCTTGTGATTTGGCCGCACATTGTGCTTGCGTCATTGTACCTTTGCGGCCTGAAGTCGAGGGGAGCAATCGATGCAGCGGAAGATAGTCTATGTCGGTTGCAGCTTCGTGAAGTCGTGGTGGCTTAATGGCGGGACAGGTTTTTACGCCCTACTGCTGGCCTCATCATCATCAAGGCAATCCAACTAGTGCTTGACGACGTTTCGGGTGACACATGTGCTTTTGGCTATGCTTCGGGTACCTGTTCCTCATTTACAGTGACCCGGACGCTCGTTGTCACCACTGCGTCGACTGTTGGGAGAACTCGGTGCGGCATACGCTGGTAGAGAGTGTCGCTTGGGAGGGACCACGCCGTGCTCTTATCTCTGTAGTAGGCAGCGACCTGTCGCTGCAGGTCATAGTCAGCACGATGACCAGCAGCGCAGAATCCTCAAACACTCAGTGGTCTGCGTCTCAGAAGCTGCGGAAAGCGAGAAAGAGATATGTCTACCTCTATCGCGGCCCGCAGCATGTTTACCGGGCGTTGAAATACCCATTTAGGGAGGCCGGAGGAGCCTTATAAATAGGTCCGGGGGTGGCCCCTCTTCGACGGCACAAACAAGAGATTTTCCACTCCGGATCAAAAAAAGCTTATTACTAATAATATAAATTAGCAACATTAATAATTACCAGTCACCCCATATACTATAAGTTTTGATGATCGGCCA
This sequence comes from Athetis lepigone, assembly GCA_033675125.1. Taxonomy (NCBI): domain Eukaryota; kingdom Metazoa; phylum Arthropoda; class Insecta; order Lepidoptera; family Noctuidae; genus Athetis; species Athetis lepigone. Next base: position 5,495,879 of record CM066233.1, on the reverse strand, counting down.
ATTAGGGAGTGGCAAAATTAAGAATCCTTGTCTAGTTATAATGCTTAAAATACTGGTTAAAATTGAATGAAAGAAATATACCGTGTGTATGCCTGCTTAGTTGATGAAAATCTAGACTTCTAGTTTTATGCTTTATCCACAAGGAAATTATAGGAGGGTCAAAAATGTCCTAAACGGCTTTCAGAAAAGGATGGTATGTTATGGATGAAAGGATTGTAATTTCTGCTCGATTTGGTAAGGGCACTGCCGTGCCCCCAGATAATAATGCATAGAATCCTACTGAATCCTAAATAAAAACATTTGCATTCAATTATAAAATATAATAATAAATAATATTTTTTTTTGGTAAGGTATGAAATAACCAAAATTTATTTAAAAAAATATGGGGCGGCAAAGCTAACTGGCCCGGGGCGCCAAATTTGTAAATACGCCTCTGCAATAAATACTTAGTTAAATTTTAGCACGTATGCGTTCTTTGTGTATTCCATGTCCATCTACGATTTCTTTCTTATACAACTTCTTCTCATGTGAGAATACTAGCCAAGCATGTGCATATTGAGTTATTAAAATCTATAAAGGAATAGGTATTAGTTTTGATTGTTAATTTACGACTTCTTTCGTGTAGGTACAACTTGGGCCTTTTTCTTTTGGTTACTATTTCACTATATTTCATACTAGCTTCTGCCCGCGACTTCGTCCGCGTGGAATAGTTCCCGTTCCCGCGGGATTTCCTATGTCCTTTATCGGGTCCCAGACTATATCTGTACCAAATTTCATTCAAATCGGTTCAGTAGTTTAAGCGGGAAAGCGTAACAGACAGACAGACAGACAGAGTTACGTTCGCATTTATAATATTGGTATGGATTAGAACGTGAATTTCAATGATGTAAAAGACATCACAATTAAATCCAGTAGCTTCTAATTCAGTAGTATATTGACGACGTAATTAATATAAAAAGGTTCTTGTACCGTAACCCAGCTGTATAACGGTGTATTAAGTGATTAGCAGCCGTAGGGCTAGCTTGAGCGCGATTAAAGGCGGTAAAATAGTATTTTGAAACGACAAACTTAATACAGCATCACTTGCGTATAAGATTAACCTTTAAACTACTACTTAATATGAATATTTCTTATTTTTTTTGTTTTCTGCCTATAATATTAAAATAAATGCTATGCGCGAAACGGGTATTCTAAATATAAAATCGATTGAATTTGTTAATTCTTCGTGCTAGGTGCTTTTGGAGCGAAAAATCCAAATCAATTGACCTGTTTGGCTCTTTATTATTTAGCCAACCAATCACATCACCTTAAATATTGTTTTATTTTTGGTTCATTTTCGTAAGTAACTGGCCAATGAATTTTAACATTGTACAAGGAAAACTGGCTGGTTATAAATTTATTACCATTTGCGTGATTATAAACAATTCACAACGAGCTACGACAGCAAGGCCGTTAATGATTGTTTTACGACTAATTTTATTGTTTTAATATGCAAACGTTTATTGCATTATAGCTGTCGGAGTAAACCCACAAAGTGGTTTAACGCTATTATTTAGACAAGACCTACATAGTGAAGTTTTTCAGACCAGAGCTACTGAAGTTTCTTCTTGATTCGTTTTAATTAGTTGATAGGAACTATTGTTTTCAAAGACTTCTTTTGTGTGTCATAATAATAATACCACCCTCTGCAGCTATTGCAGCGCAAAGCTCTCTTTCCACTCAGAGAAGGTGCCAAAAAGGTTCATCACAGGGCCTGCTGAAGCCATGTTGGCTATTTCAGACTTATACTTATATTATTTGCATTATAGTCCAGGTTTCCTCAAAATGTTTTCCTTCACCTATGTCGATAATGCCGAAGATAAATTTGTTCATTCATTCGCGATTGTCATCACGTGGAAGTTATACATATATAGATATACGCCATAAAACATAACACTAGTAAATAAAAGCTTTCTATAAGAAAATTTAATTCCAGAAATGACCTCTTACAAACAAACGTTGTCTCTCTATAATATTATATAAATAATATATAATACTTTTTGTATGAAGTCATTTCCCTGTTACGTCACGTTCTTATAAAAGACATCAACGACTTCTTGACGTAATATTTTTTTATTAGGTACTTTTGTTTCCTTTAGCTTTTTATGTTTAGTAACTATTTTTGCTATGTTGTGCAAATGGATAATAGTTATTAATAGTATTAGGACTATTATATTGTAAATAAAGTCTCTAAATCTTTCATTTTGATGAAAATTATTTCTCAATATTTAAAATAAAGTTTTATTTTGCCGTATTATAGCTTAAAATTGTATAGCAAAACGTGTTAATTTTTTAAAGTTTCTCTTTTTTATATTTATAATAGTTTTGACGATTTAGTCATTTGTTTTATCTTTTAATGGTTATTTATAGATAAGTGGCTATCAAATGCAAATTTTTATGTCTTAAATTTTTATTACCTTATATTTATGAATTAAAATAATAACTGGCTATTAAGCACGAGATAATTAACTCTGTCGAATGTTATTTTTTTTTTAATTTCTCGTATGCATGCGCGAGCAAAAGAGTTTTCGAATTACTATTCCATTGAAAAAAGCCTATTATTTTTATTTACTCCTCGGCAAAGTTACCCTTTATAAACCACATACCAATAGAAGTTTTGTTACTTACAAATAGAGCTGATATTTCCATAACAATTATAAAATTAATACAGGGCACACTTAAACCATGACAAGTAAAATTAAAAGTTGCACAAATAAAATTTATGTTGGAACCTATCACGATTGCATTGAACAACGAACAGCGATTATTTTCTTTTGTAGGCTTATTTTATGTTAGGACGGGATAATGAACCGTTTGGTGTCGGTAATAAAGTTCAAGGTTGCACCTGTTGGGTGTAATTATAACTAGCATTACATTGACTCAGTTGAACTTCGCATTTCGGTTAAGAGCTCCAAGCCCGTGACCGCCGCTGAACTTGCTCGTATTTAATATTGAAATGGTTTTTATTATATAAATATAATTTCTGTGCACTTTTTAAATGTGTAAAGTTCGTTATTTCATTTTATGGTACAGTACTCCTCTTTTTTTCTTTGCCGCGTAAAATGTACGTATACAATTTTATTACAGTATTTTTTTTTTTTTACTTCAAATTACTTTTTTACTTAACCAAAAAACGAATATATTTTTTTAACCCTGGAATAAAACAGACTTCATGCAAGATGGTTCTTAGTCACTGCCTATCTTTCAGAGATGATGACCAAATCTGAAACTCCAATAACAATCCTGTTCCCACCATTACTTATTTGATCATAATAATATAATTTCACGCAGAGATAAACAAATCTTACATAACTGTTTTAGCCAAGAATTATTGCTGTCACTCTCACATAAGTGTCAGACGGCGATGGCAAGATAGAGATAGCAACACTGCTAAACCAAAATCAGTAACGAATATTTATCTCGTTCTTAAAGTTCTTTATTCAAATTAACTACCTAAATGGCATTTAACTTATCCTCTTTACAATTACCGCTCATTCAAACATTCTTTCGTTCAAGACTTCGACAGACTTATTGGCATCATAATTATTTACTCAAGTGGCCAGTGATTCTTGGAATTTATGAATAAGAGCTCCTTTTAGATAAATATCCGAGCATATGAGCATTTTGACAGCTGAATGGAAGGTGAGTGGACATGCTGCCTGATGGATTGATTTTAACATTGTGTGTATGGTTAAAAGTGAAGTTCTTGGATAAAGTCGGTTGACTTGCGCTGCCATTAAGTACTACCAGAGATAATCGACCTCTTTATAGATTTTTTTACAAATAATCATGATACACGATACGAGGTTACTTGTAATGACAAAATCTTGAAAGCTGTTAGATTCAAGTATTCTTTTAAAAACTTTAAGTGTTTACTTAGTATCAAACCAATGAACACAACTTCTGCAAATAATGACGTTTATGTACCATCAATTGATCAATGTCAATTGATAGCCAGGTACGCAAGAGGTATCATTTTCTATGATAGTAGACCTCATTCGCCACTCAAATAGTGTAATAAGAGAGTAACTGGTCACTCCCTGGGACTGATCAGATGGTGGTAAAGCGGTTACAAGTATTTTTCAAGCCACGAAAGAGTAAAACTACTCCAAGCTCCAGATTTAGAAATGCAAAGCGAAAAGCCCAATAACACTTAGGCCTACCTAGGGTAGTTCAGGATGAAGTCCGCTAAAACTCTTGCAACAGAACCAAACATTGCCAAATTCATAACATAAATATCTAATGAAATACCAAGAAGGTAGCAAACATTGTCCTTCTAATTTAAAACAACATCATCTTTATTTATAGAAATTAGAAAGTCATAAAAAAGAGTTAGCACAGCATTGTCCGCAGGAAACAGTAGCCGTACCTGCAGGAATGTCGTTTGGAAATGTCCTAATTCACAAACAGGGGACGGAACGCGACTGGCATCAAGAAATGTTTCTTGTATTATTGAGTCGACTTTCACTGGAACGCCAGGCTACAGTCGTCAGACGACAGGACGACCATTGTTTTGTTAAACGTTTTGTCTCGACGTGACCAGAATTGGACATTTTCGACATTGTTTTTTGGATAGACTTTATCATCATCAGTAGTCCATTTTGTCCTTATAACTTATGTATTATTTATGATTTAGTGTTGCAGGTCACACACGTAACGGTATAGTTGCAAAATTTTGACTGTGCGTGACTTCAGATATTTCTTATTAAATTATGTATAGCTGCCTGAAGATGAATTACTTTTATTGAAGTATATTTATCTAAATACCACAAAACAATGTGTTGCAATCTTTATTTATAAATTGGTAAACTGACTGACTTTTGATTTATCAACGTACATACAGCCTTAACCGCTGGTCTTAGAGACTTGAACATTGGAGGGTGTATTCGTTGTGAAAAGTAAATATCCATCCATTAACATTTAAAACAAATTTAAGAAAATAGCCATTAAAATTCTCACTGGGCAATCTTTTTCTTAACGATGATTCTTCTTCATTTCATGGAATACTGACTTAACTTAAACAATGCTACCCTGAGTTGGTCTTTGTGACCTCTTAGGCCTATTTTGTATATTTTTAATTTAAACTTCTTTTCTGTTTACGTCTGTCTCCTTATTTCCTTTAAAACTGCTGTTACTACGTGAGCAATAGTGTAGGTTATGCGTTTTTTCATTGTTAAACTTAAACTAATTGTTAATGCTGTATAAAGTGTAACTGTTTTTTGTTCCTAATAAATAAAATTAAATTAAAAAATTAAGAAGGAGTTTTGGAAATTCCAACTCTTAAGGGAAAAATCAGGGGATGGAGGGTTTGACATCCATGCGGGGGAAGCCGCGGGAGGAGGCTAGTGGTATAATAATAGCCATATCATGTTATGTAATTATAGCCTTTTATGTTATTTAAATCTCGATAACAGAAGGTACTTACTCCTATTACTCATGTAATGTTATTATAGGTGTAAGACGAAGTCACAAGGAAGCCGCAAGAGTGTGCTGCTCAATAACCACGTAATGCATTAATCGATAAGCTGATTCTGAAGTTGGACATTTTACAAACTAGTTCTGAACCAGAGAATAATCATTACCAGCATATACCCAACTATGTTGCGACCGGAAAAAATTATCATATGTAGAGAATTAGCATGATTTTCCTCTGTAGGCATTAATAATGGATAAAAATATAATTATATCCACGCAAATGAAGTCGTTGTAGACAGATAGATTTAGCACAGTACGCTAAAAGTACAGACACGATAAGCGTGCTGCTGAGTGCTTGAATATCAAATTTTTTAACACTCTCTTTAATAATACATAAACTTTGAAAGTTATTATTATGGAATATGGACACAATAAAATAAATGTTGAGAGTGTAGTTAAAATCAATGTTTTTGGGTGTTTATCAAATAAATAGCTTTAAGACTTTCTCTGAAAGGAATACTCTATTTAATGAATTATCTAAAGTGCAGTTAGGTCTGTAACTGGGCAACTTCCCGGAATTCACAATCCATAAATGCCCAAATAAATGCTCTAGAGAAATGCATTTTTGCGCGTATATTGGGAGTTTTTAGAAATGGAAAGCATTTGCTGCTACCAATAAATCATATTAGTACTTTAATCCTTGTGAACTTAAAGGAATCATTATGTTAAATTAATCGCCATCGGCTGCCTCCATGTATGGTTTTAAACAGGAGGTGATAAAAATTACCAACAAGATAAATGGGGAAATAAATGGTAGGTAATTAAACTATCTATTGAATTTCCAGCCGTTGTAAGCGTCACATCTGCTTGTACGTGAAGAAAAAAAATATTAACAGGTTCATACTCTTAATCACTTAATATGTTTTACTAAAGACTAGCTGCTAGCTTCTCAGTGGACATTAAATTCGATATTTGCTGACGAAAGTTTCCTATCTATGAAATGATATTTTAAAAAAAGCCCAATAGCTTTAAAAGGCTCCTGAATAAGAAATCTGAAGAACTTCTTGTTTAGTTAGTGAGTTGGGCTTTCGCTTTTTATTAACTTTTAACTTTTCATTCTTACCTGATAATGATAAACATACAACCGCTCATCCTTTTATTTGTATGAATATGAATGAAAAATCCTTAAATAGGACAACATAAAAGTTTAAGTTTGTATTGTAGCACTTGCAGATTAAGCTCCTGCACGTAATAGTTTATGTAGATGTCATTTATGTAATAAATACATGCAAAAAATGACCTCTCGGTTTCATATTGTTGCAAATTGAGTTAATTTTTCTCAGAACTAAAGTTACGAGTTGTGCTCAATACTTCTGACAAAATCCTGCTTTTATGAGGGCACGAACATTCTGCAGAGCTTGTACGGTGACATTCTTAAACGATAATTAGCTTGCCTGATCCACCAATGTAACAAGATCTTCACTTTCAGTGCGTAGCTCCCTGCGTCTGAACTGCCAGAGTAATGGTGCGGGACGCAAGGGGGTCATGGTTAGCTGGTCAGCTGTGACACACCAGTGACGTGTGTGCTCTACAAAGTCACGTTGAGCCGTTTGTTGACACAATCCATTCTCTTTATTTTACGAGGCGATAAGAAATGTTCGCGGTGACGCTGTCGTGACGATACACATAGTGACTCCTAACTATGTATCTTTGTCGTTAGTAAATTGCCATCGCTCTGCGTTTGAGTGACGTGCTGTGCATAGTTATACTTTTGAAATGTTTTCACGCCTCGATTTTCTGTGTAATCTGTCTTTATAAAGGTAAGATATATTACTGTAACAGATGGGAGATAAAGTTTGTTTGGTCATCTCTGGAAGTACTGATCTGAATAGAAACTTAATTCACTGATAGAAAGCAACACTAAGGATCCATAGACTGCTTTATGGCCAGTGCTACCGAGTGTAAATATATTTACAAACATGCCAATTCACAATTCAAAGTAAAACCTCCCAAAGTACAACTTACACATTTAATATGCAAACATCGTTCAAATGAAAGTGAGAATAAGTGAAAAAAATAAGGATTAAATAATGCCTGATTTGTAAACAAGTCTTGGTTACAAAACAACGTGTCTCCCGCGGTTCCGGTCGTAAAGTCGCTGAACTTGTTGAGAAAAACATAATATAATTATGTTCAAGAGTTTTTTGAATGCGACCACGAAAGAATGTGGGTCAAATGACGTGCATCGCATACAGACTGATACAAACGGTGGCGCGGCACTGCGGCCATTGTGTCGCATATCAACATCAACCACTTTCCTATGCGCCCGCGCCGGGAAAAAAGCGAAGTTCGGTCACTTGCGGCTTCTCTTTTTGAAAATGCGGGTCGCATTCTGAATGTGTGTTTTGTGATTGGTCGTTATTGGTAACTGCAAAAAAACATTGTTTTAACAATTACGACGAACGTTGTCTGCTTAGTTAGTTCTCGTTATCATCATAGATAAGAAAATAGGGGTTCTTTTTTATTGTGCATAGGTAGTTAAGTTGCATAGAAGTTACATTTTAATGCCAACTAGCACTACAAGTTACTAAAATAATTTATTATTAAACGTAGTTGTGTCATATTCATACTTTGTTAATTAGGAACAATTGACTGAATTATAACAATAATTTATTTAAGCGTTAAATATGTTTTTAGTAACTTGTCGTGCTAGGGGTTTAATAATACAAAATCATATTAACACGTAAGTATTGATTTAAAACAGTCCTGAGTCCTGTATATTTTATTTCTTTTACCATTTCACATTAAAACCCGTTGAATTTAACAAATAGATTCCAAGAAAAGAATTAAGAATTGTATCTCGATGATTGAAAGCATGAATGATGATGATAGTTAATCGCGAATACAAGCGTGCTCATAAGCAGCACGCAATGATTCGCTGACAATAATGAATAACATTAGTTTTCCACACGTGAGCTGTTTGATCTAGTTCTGAAGCCAAGAAACTGTGTATCGAGATGTTGCAGTGGTTAAGATATCCACTTATCATGTACGGTGGGCAAAGCAGATAAGTATCCAGGGCCGTCAGATACAGTTTAAGTTTTCTCAAAACCCACGGATAAAAAAAAATATTCTAATAAAATTTTTAACTATAGTAGAAACTGACTAGTTCTTCAATAAGGTTAAATTTTATTTTAATAAATTCATTGGTATTCAAGAAAACCTCAATTGTATATGACGACCCTGGATACTTATCTGCTTTGCCCACTGTACCTATAAGGTTGCGCGCATCAGGTGGTGAGATTAAATCTGGACAAGTACTAATGTAACTTTTCATTTACATGTATGGACTATGAAACTTGTACTTTTAAAGCCCGAAGTAGACGATGATTTTGGAAAAGTGAGACCCAAAAAACATTTTTCTGACAACACATCCTTCCCACTCATTATGCAAGAAAATAATACATTTAATAAATTAAACTAGAAATCCAATAAATTATGTCTGCACTAGTTTCAACAACTCAATACATGCTTAGCTAAAAAAAATTCTTGGATATTACACTAATTTCCAATTGATTATTTCGCTAAAACATAATGACCTAGCCCGAAAACCAGGTAAAGCAGTTAGTCCGGTTGTAATAAATTGTAGATCTTTGAAAGTCGTTACAAGTAGTTTTGAGCCTTAAAGTCTGACATGCGGTTTTTTGGGTATCATGTCACCTAGTAACTGTATTGTGTAGATCTAAAAAACGAGATGACGATGAAATTTTCTCAGTCTTACAGCAGTCGGTTTAGTTTGTACATTTTTTGGCTGTTATCAAGCCTTTATCTTGATAAACGTGTTCTTAATTTGGTTCCTGCAGTAGTTGTGTGAGATTCTCTTATCTTGTGTGTATAATTCCATGAAATGTACGTAATAAATATAATAATGATGACGCTTGAACAGAAAAGGAGGAGTATCTATAAGAGTAAATTATGGTTGCGGAAGGTTTAGGTATAATAACTACCGTGACCCCGGAACATAAAGGGCAACCGAAGGAACATGAGTAGGTTTTAGTCAGTAAAAGTCTGACACGCCCACCCGCAGCACCCAGGACGGGAGCAGTCATTTGAAAATTTACCACTCCCAAATAAAAGAGTAAATTATAGAGTTTTGTAAAACTTTCTCGTTTTGAGTAAGGTATTAAAGATATCAATAACATAAACATTAGCACGGAATCGGGCACATACTCTTACTATAAAATTTACATAAGAAATAATACATTCTTCCTTGGTACATTAATTTGTTTAATAACATCGTTCATGAACAACACAATACAGCTTAGAAATTGAGAAGAAAAAAGGAAGAATGAAAAAAAATTATGTTACAGGAGTTAATATTTATGAACTCAAAGGATAGGCGAAGCGCGTTGGTATTGCAATTATCCATAGGTTACGATGACCGCTTATCATCATAAAGGTATGCTTCTAACGTGAAATTCATAAGACATCTCAAAAGCCCAAGGAAGTCTGTCTCAGTTATCCGCTTCTCGGCTTGACCAGGTATCTTTTAATTTTCCTTTTTTGGGGACTGTCGAAAATTATCTAAGAGCCTGTTTCACAACTTCGAAATAGTCCTTACCATCAAGATAAATTTAAAAATGGAAAACATTTTGTATTTCATCTGGCAGATATTTGTAATCTTAACTTACTAGAAGAATTTGAAACAGGCGCTAAATATTATATCAGAAACTTAAAATATTAATAATTTTGTATATCCCGGTAGTGTACAAGCGATAGTGTGACAAGCGCCATATTGCATCATAGCGCACCAGGGGTTCGGCATCGATTCGTTGATCGAACGCACGCATGAATGAGCGCGTTTCCTAGAGGCGGCGACAGGAAGCGGTGGCCAGTGGCGCGTGAACGCGCGTACGCCTCCCGACCGAATGCACAAACATTACTGTTTACATAATAACGACGCTTTGCGACAATACGCAACTACAACGCACTTGTAATAGTAATTGGTAGATAGATCGTATTGTTTTCAACACGTAACTCTGTTTTACTTTCGATTTTTACTGTTATTTGTAAAAGATTTGGTTTAGTGGGACATATTTCATTGGCCTGGTCGTTTGAGACAATAGAGTTTAGTTCAAGATTTTGGTCGTACAATGGCTAAAAAATGTGCTGTATATAATGTAGTAAAAATATATATATGTAATTAAGTCAGCAAACAATTGCATTACACGTCGAGTCACATTAGGTACAAAGATTAGAACCATCATTTAAGTACAACACCGTATGGGGGTTCCTTGACAGCAAATAGTATAGTCATTACTTCTAACGTTTTAAACAATGCACCACTATGGTTTATTCCTGTTACGATGGATATATAAATTAAACAATGTAGGTATACTGACGCCTTGACAATTCAAAAGTGCCTATTTAATTGAATAAAATAATGTGATTACGACTTACTTAAACTACCGGATTCGAAACATTATGTATAAGCGATACACAAACTTGTTTTGTCCGAGAATCTGATTCACAAGCAACGTAGACATTACAAATGCACTTAAATGTATATTTTTTTTCGAAATGTTATGTATGCTAGATAAATAACTCTACAAACAAAATACGTCACATGTTTGCATTTGGAATTCAATTTTCGAATGCATTCGTTTCGAAATCTTATTAATAGATGCTGCTTGCTGCAAAGCCAGTTATACACACGATTTTAACGCATAGTTTAGTACATAGGTAGTTTATTTAATAAGGTGGTCGTTTACAACGGCCTGAGCACTCACCCGCGACCGGCAGGTGGCGGGTCACGGCCCTCCCGCGGAGGCTAGGAGTGCCACAGAGGCACAGAGGTAAACATCACGCACATTCACGTAACTGAGTACTGTAACTAGCTTTACAATACACGGTATACGCCTTCTACATTGAACGAACTTTGTAGTGTATTTACTTGAACTAAGGCAAACCATGCTTTATTTTTGTATGATTTGACAGACAGCGTTATTGAATAGGTAATTTATTCTAGACGGAGAGCCCTAAAATTGTCCTACTTGAACGATGAATGAAATAAATTTTGGACAACGATTGGCAGCGACTTAAGAACTCAAACACATACTAAAAAAAAACAGTCCAACAGTTATGTTAAGAAGGAACTCTGTGAACAGAAGAATTATTTTTATACAAATATAAGATAGGCGTAGGCATGTGTACAAAAACTACATTTTTATTACACGACTTTAGGAATTTGTTAATGTTTGATTGCGTGTCTAAATTGCCTAATTTATTGAATAACCGGTTTTTTCGTTAAAATAGCTCAATTTAGTTAATGGAAAATTAAGTTGAGAACGTTGAGATGTCACTCAATGAGGCAAACTGCTAAATGTCACTTTTTCAATTACTTCTCCGTCTTGTCCAGACCTATTTATATTTTTATCGTGGTGATAATGGATCACCACGATAAAAATATAAATAGGTTCCATTCTATGTTTATTATAAATGACGTCGCTGTCATCCAATGCACAGGAAAACAAGAATAACCCTGGGTTTCCGCTGTCATTCGTAGATCTTTAACAGATATTACAGGTAATCTATAAGTTAATATTATAAAGAGGTAAAATTTGTAAGTTTGTAAGTTTGTAGGTTTGTAAGTTTGTATGTAGGGGGTAATCTCTGGAACTACTGGTCCGATTTGAAAAATTCTTTCAGTGTTAGATAGCCCATTTATCGAGGAATGCTATAGGCTATATACCATCACGCTACGACCCACGGGAGCGGAGCAGTAACGAAAAATGCGGGTGAAACCGCAGGGGACAGCTAGTAAAGACATAAATTCTGACGGAAAACAGATTGACCAAAGTAATTTTTTAAATTCTATTAATGTGTACTTACTTTCTAAAGTTTATCTTAGAAATCGCGTGCATCGGTAAAGATAAATATCGTGAGAACTTATAAGGAATATGAGCTTTAAATTGCCAATCCGCCTTTGAGCAAGAGTGGTGATCAATGCTCGTGCCTTCTCTGTATGGGAAGAGGCCTTTGTCCTGAAGGGGGACAATAATGAGCTGGTATTACTATGAATCAGCATGTCAGTGGTATTTTAATGCGCACACGTAAAATAAGCATAATAGCCATGGTCGCATTTCGATCTGCACTGAACCGTAACTTTACTACTGGTATACCTATATCTGTTCTATATTTTCACGTGTTCAAAATGCACGTTATAAAAATACTGGTTTAATATAAACAGCTCCTTTAGATCTTTAATGGAGCATTTATCACCACGTTTCTTCACCAATTGGCGATTTTAGACATATTTGTCAATTAAGTTTTACTACTGATTTCCAAAATACACTTGGAAAGAACACTTGAATTAGAAAAAAGAATGCCAAAGAGTTACTGAATTCTCATCCTTTTACATCCATCCAAGCATCATTATTACAGTTACTTAGGTATAATAAACTAGCTTTTGCCCACGACTTCGTCCGCGTGGAATAATAGTTCCCGTTCCCGGGGGGATTTCCGGGATGAAAACTATCCTTTGTCCTTTCTCGGGTCCCAGACTACATCTGTACCAAATTTTTCAAGTTTAGTGGTTTAGGCGTGAAGAAGAGACAGACAGACAGTCAGAGTAACTTTCGCATTTATAATATTAGTACGGATTATTAAGTGGTATTTATCAGATAATGAAAGTAGTCATTTCAATTATCACGCTTATAAAATTGATGGTCATAAAACAAACCCTTACAGACACTTCGTGTCAATGAATATGTTGTCTACATTTGAAACTGTTAAAGGAACATCACTGAACACGCAGTTAATAATTTGTAAACACGACAATGTGTTTGAAACTTCAGCGCAATAAACACACTTACAAAACAGCAATAAATTCTGAACAACTTACAAGTTATTACTATTTTTTAAAAAGATTGGAGTCTAAGCCTTGTGGACAGAAATAGAAGCTCTGGAGCGAGGGTCTATCGAACCTACCCGAGACGTTAGTATTTTTCAACTGACAAAGTATTTGACCAAGAGCACATCTGGCTATGTGCAGTAGAACCACTTAAGGAGTTACAACAAACAGAAATACATACACATTCTTGGATGCTTTATTATGACTGTTAATAGTTGAGCACTATAAGTTTTATAGGGCATGTTAAATGTCACAGGTCTAAAGAATCTTTGCCGCTCATAAGAACATGACACAGTTCTGTTCACTTACATGAGATTTAAGTTTCACATTATCTGGTGAATGCAAACTGAATCGTACACCTGTATAGCTTGATTAAATAACATTAGTCAAGACGAGTAGCTACGCAGGCTGCACTACTATATTCGGCAGACAGATTAAAACCATTACATGACGTCGGTAATATCTTCAATATTTGATGTCATAACAACTAATTTAGTTAAATTGACTAGTTAACTACTTAATACTTACTTTCTTTACTTTAATACTTTTTTTTTTATTGGTGAGTGGGAAATCATTCTATGACTGCTCCCGTCCTGGGTGCGACGGGAGGGCGTGTCAGACTCTTACTGACTAAAACCCACTCATGTTCCTTCGATTGCCCTTTATGTTCCAGGGTCACGGTAACTATTATAAACATTCCGCAACCCCGGCAGGCGTTGGCCCTGTTGGGCCCCTTCCTGTGCTGACTCCTTCTCTTTGAGGCGCGCGTGGAACAAAACGCGCCGTCTACGCGGTCCTGGTCCTAGCCGGGCGGCGAGCTACCCATCGCTCGCCATCCGCAGAACCGCGCCTACGGTGGCCGGTAGTCGTCTTGCGACTCTCGACGTCTTAGTCCGGGGCGAGAGGCTCGTCGTTGCCTCTCGCGCGCCGCCCGCCGCTTCCTTCACTAGCATAACTGCTTTACTTAGTTTACTTTAAGTTTCACAAAGATACCTATATGCTTGGTTTATCCCATGAACGGAAGGAAACCTTGGTTTTCGTTGGATCACAAAGTCAACTTGATTGAATTGGACACGCATATTTATATGGTGTAGGTAATCCACACACGCATCGCATAATAAGCTTAACTCTTAATGTTAATTTTCAAAGCTATATGTAAACTCTAAGGTGTAAACATTATCAGCTGTCGTACGTAATAAACATGTAAATATAGGTGTCTACTTGATAATACCGCACAAATAGGACCTGGTATAACATTCAATGCAACTTTATTCATCTATTTATCGGAAAACCACTTGACTTTTCATATAATTTATTGGCAATCAAACGCTATCTACTGATATCAACATGGTACAGTAACCAAAAAAGAAAAGTATCAGGGTGATGATGGCTGAAATTACCTGGAAAGTGCGTACTAAATTTATATCAATTAGATTATCAAATTGAAAAGCCAGTAAATTTTCTAAAAATGGCTGCTTGAATACTGTTGAGGAAAACTTTAATAGGTACTTAAATACTGTTTTATTAATGTTGTGGAGTCATAAGTAAATCATTTAAAGTTAAAAAAAAACATACTCGTCAAATCGTTGAGTCATTCTCTCAAAACACATAACAAACTTTATCAAAGAATTTATTTCGGCAAGTTATTAACAAAACTTCTTCAACACTTAACATAGAACTTCACTATTTACACACTAAACTATTTCGCTGTTAGTACACAAACAAAAAACGTACTCGCAAACGCTATCTGAGATCGGCCATTGCGTCCCCTTTCCGTTACATAGCGGGTTTGTCTCGCTTAGGTGACAAATATGGTACTCGCTTGTCACACAAGTATTTACTATAGTTACTGAGAAAACGGCTGTAACTGGATTCTAGTTTAGTAAAGTATGTGTTAAGTGCGCGCAGGTCTAGGAACTAATGTGATGTTATGTGATTTTATGTTCCTGTTGGATTGCAGTTTTGCAAGGTGTGTATGAGGTAGTAGTTTTTACTAATAATAAGTTATCCACTAGGTGCTAAGATCGATCTGATTATTTTACATATTCTTTTAAATTCCGAAGTTTGATTTCTCTATAAACGGAACGTTTAAATCTATAGGAAGGAGAACCTATAAGAAACTTTTGTTTGCAAGTCCGACTTGCTCTTGGCTGTTTTTTTTTTCATTCAGTAAACTAGAGGAATTATATTATCTTGTAACCGAAAGATAAACGGTGTCGACTCGTTACCCAAATTCTTAGAATAGAAATCTGAACAATTAAGATGCCTGAATGATTGCAATGCAACTAGGTCATTTAGAATTACGCCATGTAATCGGTTTTAATTCGGCGTATAGAGAAGAAGATATCTTAATGTTTCGTTAGTCTTATAATGGGGACCAAACCTTTTGTTAAAATTCTGTTAACTGATCAGACGGTGAAGTGAATGACATTCATCTGGAAATTCTAGTCGGACTATACTTACTGTGTGGACTGAGCGCATAGAGTCTTGTGCACATAGCTTTCCTACTTGAAATCGAATAACGATAGCTCGAATACCACTTGCTCAAAAACGTTAACACGACAGTATTTGAAATTGATACATTATTACTGCGAATACACCACAGATGTAGTTATTGTAAAAATGTTTTATTTTCATAGTTTGCGTATAAATTCGATAACGAACTCAACAACGTAAGTGTGTCTTTCATAACAGTAGATTTTTTGTGAAGCTGCTTATCCGATGAAGTACTTGAAGAAAAAATATTTTTAAATACTTTACTTACTTTCCTTCTTCTTTATGGAGCTCCCTCTTAGAAGGTTTGGTTTTCGCACTTATTCTTCTTGATGATAGAACCATACGCGAAATAGTAATACCATCATGTTTATTTCTCTCGTAACACACCGTTGTTGTGTTCCGGTTTAAAGGGTATGAGTGTCGGTATTATTACACACATGACAGGCACAGTCTCTAGGATGGTAACGCATATGCAAAGGCTTTGGTGTAATAGATGTTTATGTGCCCATGGTGTTTTTCATTATTTATTTGTCATTCATCCGACTTTTCTTTTCTAGAAAGGCTTATACCTATATGGGGAAAATTCTTGTGGACAAACGAAAAAAAACTAACATTAGCATCTCAATATCACTTGTATAGTAACGTACAGTGTTGTATTCAACTTTTCAAGACTGTAGTGGTCGACTCCTCTTCAAGGTAAAATTAAAACATTTTGAAAAAAAAAAAACCATTTAGATATGTACTTAAACTAGAAAAAGATTTACTCCACAACTACTACTAGTTACCCAAAATCGTCACAGAACAGCTTAGCATCACTCACAGTAGTGCACGAGATGAACGGCCGACAGATAAAGGACTTCCGTCGTTTAGTTCCGCTGCTCACTTACACGTGCGCCTGCGTCGCTCGTTGAATAAGAAACAGTAGGTCTGGGAACAGCAAAGATTGATGTGATAAGCGAATTGTTTATTGCGAAACAAACATGTTGTGCAAATAAAAATCTAATCTTGATTAATTTTTAAAACTGCTTACGTTGATTGTTATTTGTTTAAAGCGATAATCTCTGGATCTGCTGGTCCGAATTTGATTTGATTTTCTTCGCTGATTGAAAGCTGTGATGTCCCTAAGGGACTATCTTTTACTTGATTTTCACGACGGCAAGTCACAGTCCAAAGTGTAACAAGATAAAGCGTCGCAAATTATAGAATTATAGACGATATAACATAGTTGGGAAAAGGTTAGGCAGATGATGAAACAGCCATCATCGAATCATCAGGACAATGCCCTTAAATACTTAACTGTCATGGCTATTTTCAGTACCAGTATTAAGGTAGCTTTAGTCAGTTAACGCGAGTCAGTGCCCTATCTGTCTAATTTCAAATCTAATTTAAATTCGCATGAATTAAATAAAGAATCAACAGATGCTACTATTGAAATCGCCAATAAACTACAAAGTTTAGCGAGTTTACATTGTAGTTAAAATAAAATTAAGTTGCATTTTGAGTAAATAAATCTAAAAAATAAACATTATGTATGATGCATCACAATAATATGGTAGACTGGTCCTTTTATCAATGTATCTATAGCGTGGCCCCACTATTACGCCGGGACATGCGCGCACGCACCTTAATCAGCTGCGCCAGAGAGGAGCACGATCCGCGTATTATAAAGTCATCTTAAAGCTCTTAAAGTGCTGTTATTAAGACATATGGGACGCGTTCGTTGTGTAAATAGTTGTATTCTCGCGGTTGCTTGATTTGAGCTTAGGTACTTATTCGTGGTACTTACCTATTTCCGGTGATTTTCCCGTTGGCGTGTTATTCCGAGAAATGAGGTGTTTCATGGGTTCAGCTTTTTTTATTTATTTAATAAGTTTGTGGCCTTATAAAGTTGGTATTGTGTGGAGGTCTATGTATTTTATAAGCACTACCCTATCCTATAATAATTTCTTATATTTATTTTAAAGTAAGTAAAAAAAATGGCATCGAAGAATTCGACCACACTGTCGACAAAAAGTGCTCACAGGCATCGAGGTTTTTGGGAAATTCCGTAAAAACGACATTGATACTAAGACCCCAGGGCCCAGGTCCAAGGGCCTCAAACCGGTGGAAACTATAGTGGGCAGCAAGATTACTTTACTTTCGCCATTTAAGGCTCTCTCCCAAGTAGCAAAATGTGGCACTATAATTATCCTAGGAGCACGTATTTTTTAATCCTATAGCAATCCTAAAAACGTTTATAGAACCGCATTTGGGCGCAGTTTATAGGATTATTACGCTCTATAGTCGTTTTTGTGTAATCCGACAACGTGCAATTCGATATTATAATTATCCTAATAAGTGCTTTTACAATAAACATTTACCCTACAAAGATCCGGGAAATGCATTTGATAAGAGCGATTAGTCCTCTTACGACCTAGCGCGTGCTGCTATTGGAGTAATTGATCCTACAGTGATCAGCGTGATGCCGTTCGTAGATACATTTAGTCGATCATTCGTTCTTTTCTCGATTATTAAAATTTTGCTGTGCCTTTTTTTTGTGTCAATGAATATTTTATTTTTATTTTCAAAGGGTAGTAAAGTCACATTATAAAATTGTCTAACATAAGTAACTTTTTCGTTTGACTGTTTTATAAAGAATGCCCACTCAACTTGCGAAATTAATTTTATTGATAAAGTGTTAGATGTTAATAAACATATCTTTATGCGCCTTCAAAATTATACATATTCATAATTTGTTTATTTAGTAATAATTAACTATTACCAATCCGACATAGGGTCGAAACACGTGCCATAACATTGCATTTACAAGGACCTATATAAGATTATTTAGTCATAGTTATGACTATTCCATGACATAATATTTCGCCACCATTTTAAGTTTTAGGGTTCTTTCGAGAACAGAAATAACCCCGCATACTAATGCATGCAGGGCTATGTTTTAATCAGTACATGTTCAGAATAGTATCAAAATTACTCTGTATATTTTTTAACATTTCTCTTTAAAATTAATTTCATCATAGATAAAAAAATGGGTAGTGTAGGGATGCAAAATGGTAAAATAACTAATTGTCAGTGCTTTAAATTGTTTTTATTTTTTAATTTGTTTATCAAAACAGTGGAATCTGACACACGATAGTTCTGATACTGCTTCCACTATAATGTTCTTTATCTTCTTGATTGATTGTAAGAACTCTCTGAAAAAATATCCTCACAGTGTTGTCTAAGCCTATTTTCATTTTATCCTGTACGGAACCATCACAAATTTCACCAGACTTTTTGTTATTTAAGAAAAAGTTCAACCCGAACTCCGATACCGACTTCATTTCGAGGTACTTTCTTAACACTCTTCTTCGATAACTGCCACTACGCTTAAATCTTTTCAATTGGTACAAATCCAGATTTATACTGTTCCAACTTTCTTTACCAAATTATAAGATAAACACAACATGGCCGATTACTCCAATAATAGCAAATGTAGGACACATTTAAGATATTTTACTTATAAAAATCACAGGCTATGCTAGCTTGGTGCTAAAAATCCATTAAGGGTCATGACTGCGATAAATTGATCCTTTATTATCCTAACTTGTAGCAGCTATATCTATGACATTCGTAGGAAGTGCATGTCTTACAGAAGAATGAAACAAGACGTTAACATGATTAAACAATCTTATTGAATGCGTTTATCGGATCAAAAGTCACACTTTGCTGATTAGTTTTATAACTTGCGCTTCTAAGACTGCGGGTTCTAATAAGAATCCTGGAAAATGATCCTATAAACGTTTATAAAACAAAGTAATAGAATCGAAAGCACTTATAGTGTAAACCATCTTACAAGATGCTTTCATTGGATCAGTGGTCTGAGTTAAAACGTCTATTAGATTTCTAAAAGACGTTTAGTCCTATATGCCAATTCCTATAGGAGTATTTTGCTCCTTGGGCTGTAACCGAAGCGGCATTATCGAGTAGATTAAAAAAATGCATTCAAAGTCATAATATAATTTTGTCGTGGGTCGGTTCACATTTATTTGATGACCACATTTCAACCTGCTTTTAGTAGACATTTTTTTTAAATGCTCCCACTACCTCCATAAATGTCTTCAACTATTTCTAGTTTTGCCTATTTCAGTAGCTATGCAAATTTGTATCATTTCGCAGTACGCATTGAAATTGATCTATTTAACAACGTTGAACTCGTACATATGTATGTGAATATGTAACAATCATTGAAATCCAAGGAGGTTGCAGCTTGCATTTACAACATAGAGAAATCGAATCGCATCAGGAAATTGGGCATAAATCACTAACTAGTTAGGTAACTGTACTGTTTTATTTTATTGCTATTTTCTGGTAACTTTGTTTAGTAGAGCGTCTAGGTTTCGACAGTCTCTTCAAGAAAATCTGCAGTCATAATAATCTTACATAAAAATTTAATTAATGTATTGGTTTCGTAAGTCACAAGGTACTTGAGTTATAATAATTTATAGTAGTGTTACTAAATGGTACTCCAGAAATCCCCTGTACTTAAAAAAATACGTTGGGGCTAACGTGCTAACGTCTAAGTGTACACTTGGACATTAGCCCGAATTCGATTGCCTATGGTTTATACCAGTCATCACAATGGCAAGTGCTTATCTCCGAAGAAGCAATGTAATGTAGGGATGTGAGTTTAATAGAAAATAATCGATTTAAATAAAAACGATTATTTTTTAACATCCCTAGTATTGAATGTATTGGCTGCCCGAATTCGGGCTGCTGACCAGTTGTAATTGCGCCATTAAGCCATCCTGCGCCTGCCAGAGGAAGTGCAGAGCTATCTATAACTTACCTGAAAACATGAGGTAGAGAATGATATAGAACAAAAGCGTAAGTAATACTATTTTCAACCATTCAATCTATGTTCAACTTAGTCTAAGTTTAAATACGCCTGCTTTACAGGCATAAAGCTGAATGCTTTTCCACAGGCCGTTGTTAACAATGCGGCATACTAATACTTAAACAATGGAGAACTTCGCACCTGCTGCGATTAGGGCAGCCAAGTTTATAAACACTGCTCCATAAAAATACCTCATTCAGATGAAAAATAAAATAGCGATCTTAGAGGAGTTCAGCTGGGTTTCACATGCGATTTCAAGTTATTTTCGGATTATCTTGGGTATTTTAGGCCGAAGTATTATTCATGTTTTCTTGAATCTTTGAATGTTCCGCTTAACCTTTCAACGACCAAGCAACAGCCGGCTGCGCGCTGCTATTGTGTCTCGAATCACGTATCTTCGAAGGTTCAATCCAAAAATACAGAAGTAACAATTTAATTTTTTTCAACAAACTCGTTAAGTCACTCTTAGTTCAGTGGTTTTAGTATATGGCCCTGCGCAGACGGCATACTTTTTGTGCGATCGAGTCTGCGGCGCACAAAAAGTTTGAACTAAGAGAACTAAGACTTTTTGCGCGTCGTGTGCGTTACTGCATATAATTGCATAGGTTCTATTTTCACAGACTAAAAAGTGCGTCACGGATAGTCTGTCGTCTGCGCAGGGCCTATAATGTAGGAAATTACAACCACGCATTATAACTAATCGGGCTTCATTGTTCGAAGTATGCCATTTTTATCATTACGCTCTTGGCTTCATTACATCTCAGGTGTAATAACAAAAAGTCACAACATAATCGCACTAATATTAATAATAATCTGTCTTGACGTTTGAGCAGTGGTGTGCCTAGGGGCCAAAATAGGAGCAAGCTAGTCAGGATATTCAGTAATTTTAAAATTTGTTAAAAACTTCGACACGCAAATACAATACTATTGCTAATTTATGTTTTAATATAATATTTATTCTTATTTGTTTTGATTTTATACATACATATATGTGTCGCATCCTGGTCATTAGTACGGGACGTCAACGAAGCACAAACGTCATAACGGCGTGTACAGAGCCTAGACTGGAGGGAGATCTTCGATACTAGGGCGTGCGCTGAATATTCAGCCTCTTTTCCTGATCGACCGCTCTTGAAGATACGGTAGCCTAGGAACTGTATTGTGTTATTTTGCCGTTCTATAGTGTGAAAGTATTTGCCTACCTAAGTAATAAATTATTATTAGTAATTCTGCCAACTATTTTATTTCTCGCCCGGATCCCTGCTGACGCCACAATGAGCGACTGTGAAGATAACGGATCTCCTACATATATGTATAAACACAGGTCTCTTATTAGCAGAAACTGGGCTTCCAGGCATCAAAAGGCCCACTGTATAGGAGTAACCCTTATTATAGGAGTTATTGTTATAATATTGTTCCAATCATCTTGGAGATGTTTGTCGATGCAAGCCCTTGAGTCGTTGTACCGCACCACTTAAGGTCATAGCTCATTACAGCCACCCGGCAGCCACTCCGCACCGCCTCGACGCACGGCGTCAACTCATTGTCGATGGGTTGACCACCCGCGGTCAACCAGTTGGCCACCCGCGGTCAACCAGTTGGCCACCTGCGGTCAACGAGTTGACGCCGCTTGGTCCACGAATTTTCGTAGTCTGTTAATAAAATCAATCGCGAGCAGCGCGCGGCCCGCTCCTGGCCCGCGCGTTGTCAACGAGTGGCCAACCCGCCGACCGCGCGCGAAGGGCTTATAACCGAGGCGATCCGGTGACGCTACGGAGTTGATATAGTGAGCGCATGCCCATACGAATCCATATAAAGAATACTAGCCGCAGGAGGCGAGTCGGTGCGGAGTTGGTGCCGGGTGGCTCTAATGAGCAATGAACTTTAATTTACAGGGCTTCATATAAGTGCGCGACTGAGCTGAACAAAAGCCCTTTTTTTGAATCAAGTTGAATAAGCTTTTTGAAAGGCTTTTTAAAAGATTTAATTGAAGGGTCCTTGCTTACTCAGTCGTTAATTAGAAACTGAGTTTTGCGCGATGGTATTTCCACTTATGTTTTGGTTTTCTTTCTTTTTGGGTTTTTTTGTTTTTACATAAGCTGTTATTTTATAATTATGTTTCTATCTGATAGAGACTCTATCTATTTAGGTACAAAATTAAATTTTTAGATTGCTATCATAATTAGATTTTTACAGCAATGACATGAATATAATATTAGAGAATATACCTACCTACATAATATATATAGATAAATCTATTCATTATCTATCAGTCGCTTTTTCTCTTATTGGCTCCTATGGGGCATAACGTTGTGTTATTTAGTCCTATCTGTCTATCATTTAGAGAAAGATTTTTCAATCCAACTGGTTATCCAAAGAATAGCGTTTAAACAAACAAACGATTCTGATAAAGGAATTATCAATTGGCAAGTGGGTTGTACAAGTTACATTACCCTACTTTAAACCGGTCGAACGGCGCGGCGCAGCCTCCGACTCAATGAGACTACGCAAGTACTCACATATAACAATGCACTCAATACCATTACAACAATCAACATAAAACAATGGAAGATCATTTCGAAAAACAATCCGTTCGTCGTGACGCTATAGTTAGATTACTGATAAAAATATACTTAAGGAGGAACTTCAGTAGAACCCTCTGCTTTCCTGTTAAAGAATCGATTAAAAAATATCCTGAGCTTTAAGCAAGTTTTAACCTTGACTGAGCATTGTCATTTATTTGGCAATAGCATTTCTATATTACCAGCGATTTGTATACTTTGTCTACATAGTAATTCGACCCAAATTCTAACCAAAAGTCATTCCACTCCGTAGCCTTTAACGACTGTGTGTTGGGGTGGGTTGGCTTTAAGTCTCACCGGATGCAACTGAATACCAGTCTTTTTACTTGACCTTGTGGAGGTCGCTACACAGTCGCTCCATATACTAGGTAATACAATGTCCTCTGGTGGGGCTGAGTCTCTTCCTGGCCTCTGACTCTGAAAAGACTGTCAAACTCATTGGACTCATTGGTCAAACAAATTGGATTGCTTACGTGCTTATCGAAGTACGGCGATTTGTCACAGTACTACTACAGAGAATTTTCTTATTAATATAGGTATTAGTTTATAAATTCCACTTTGCCATTAGGCCAAGTACAGCTGTTCAGTAATTGCTCTTGAGATCGTGACACCATGTGACACACAAACATAAAATTGTATTAAAATTTTCCTTTATATTATTAATGGATTCAATCATTTTTGTATTCAATAAAAATAAACATATCAATGAAAAGTTGGAATTTTGTTAAGGTGCTCCCTCACCGGGAGCATTCACTTGTAATGTAACATTATAGAGTCGACTTTGAGCATTACATTACAATAATACCTCCCTGACTAACGAGCATCTGCGTGTAATGTAACATATAGATTCCAGTTTGAGCATTACATTTGAATAATACCTCCCTGACTAACGAGCATTTGCGTGTAATGTAACATATATAGATTCGACTTTGAGCATTTAATTTTCATAGCAAGATGTCAGACGAAGCGGAGCGCATTGATGTTGCAAGTTGTATCAAGATATTACACATTGTATCATTACAAGGTGCGCATGTAATGCTCGGTTCTTCTCCTTCACTGATGTATGCCCGTTTTGTATCATTACAAGGTGCGCATTGTAATGCTCGGTTCTTCTTCTTCACTGATGTATGCCCGTTTTGTATCATTACAAGGTGCGCATTGTAATGCTCGGTTCTCCTCCTTCACTGATGTAATGCTCAAATCTGTAACGTTACATTACACGCGAATGCTCCCGGTTAGGGAGCACCTTTACATTTAAAATGAAGGTCGAATATTTATTTGCGAAAAACTTGGTCCTTAGGTCAGGGACCAGTAAAATACTTATGAGAATAAAAACAAGGTGATTATGATTATAGGTTTGGTGCCTTCACTTGTCTGCCTGCCTTTTTATTTATACCAGTAATACAGCTTCTGTTATTAAACAACTCACAGCAATAATTACTGTAATATTACTGCAACTTCATTTAATTTGACATTTGTAATATTATACTGAACTAGTTTTGTCGTCTGCTTTGAAGCCAAAGACCTGTATTAAGATGAAGGAGTTTTTATTTTTTTCAAGGGTGGTTTACTGATTTTTGCGTGCTCAAATGGTTCACATGGTCTGACATGGTTAAGGACGAATCCGGACTCCGGACAGACACCAATGTGATTTGTGACATTTGATTTATATTATGATGATACATATATATTTTTTTCATAATAACAAATTCATTCGGCGGAAGTACAAGTTAATTACATATTATGTTATTTCTAACTATCACCTACATTCTGATATCTTATCGTTACTGGTTTTAATACATCAAGTGGGTATTAGCAACAGACATCGTTTATTTGCACTCTTGTTCTTTGTGAAGTCCTTGGTTTTTATATTTGTATAGTATTTAAAGACCAAAAGTCACTTTTTAATTTTTTTTTAAAAGACGAACCAAAAAAAACTGTTTTAATTTATATTTATCCGTTAAACTGTGAAATATCTGGTGCTCCTTCGAGTCAATATTCAATTATATTATCATTATTATGAGGATGATCATAAGTGAACTGCCAATCAGAAAAAAGAAAAATTCACGTCACACACTCTAGGTCCAAATTCACTGAGTAAGTTTTTGGTTTTTAGCTTTATAATAACACGGTTATCTTAAGTTAGATCTCTAACGTATCTGCAATATTTATCTTCGAAAGATTACCTAATTAGTAAGACATAAAAACCAGAATCTATAAATAGTTCTGACTAATTTCCTTGAAGAAGCACCAAGTGATACTTGATCGTGATGTAACTTAATGTATTTTGAATCACCGTAACATAAAGATTGTTGAGAATCTCTCATTCATTTGAAAAGCATATTGCATCACTTGCAACTATGTATAAAAACCTGCTAGGAACTAGTTGGACTCCTACAAAGTCTCGAGTCTGTAGAATATTATTAAGAGTGACCCAAAAAAGCATATTTATTCAATGGGGCCCCCATTCTTTTTTTGTTTAAATTTTTTGTTATTATAGCGGTCATGGCAATTTAACATAATAATAATAATACCAGCCTATTATTGTTTCACTGTAGGGCAAAGGCCTCTTCTCATACGGAGAAAGCACGAGTACTTATTAATCACCGCGTTTGCTCAAGGCAGTTTGGCGATTTCGGACTTTGTTTACATATTATAAGTCAGGTTTCTTTACGTTGTTTTCCTTCAGTGCTTTCAGTGATGTCCAAGATACACTAGAAAGTACATATGGATTCATAAAGCCTAAAACTTAAAGAGAAAAAGAAGGCGCTGGCATAAGCATTAGACCATCAAAAAATTTTTTCTTCGTCTTAGTATTATGATTCACAAGATAGGTACATACAGGTCGATGGTACACGGACAGACAAACGGCGAAGTTGTAGTAATAGGGTTTCACTGCCCCTTTAGTACGAAAACATAAAAATGTAAACTTTGTTTATTTGTTACGTTAGGTAATTAGTCTGATAATGATAATGAGCCTCTTGGGATTCTATTGTTAGTATTTCAACAAAAACAAAATAAATAAATTCATAGTACCTTTGTGTTAATTAACAATACTTACTACTATGACCATTTGTTTATCATTGTTAACGTGTAGTAAATAGTCAACAAAATTAGTTAATTTTTTTATTACGTTTAATTTCTATAAATGAATTTGGAGAAATTCATTTCTAAGAAAACTTCTACGGTAATCCTTGTATCTCTTCGTAACTGTACTGGTAAGGAAGAGTATTATTTTACATTAAATAAGCAATATTTATGTTATGATTATATGTGTAGGATGCAATGTCGTGCCGGTACCTACTTTGTTTGAGTAACAGTGTCCAAACTTCTCTTAAGTTTTAAAAATAAAAAAGTTCTTATTTTCATCAAAACTTTATTACTAAAAGACATACATAAGTGCAAACAAAAAGTGACGACGTTATCAAGTGATATTATTCTGTGTACACTATTTAAAACACTAAAAACTGTGCTTGCAATTGGTTATTAGTACCTTTCTACCCGATACATGTAAATAATAACAGTCGTTTTCACATACTTTTGGCAAAAACTTCGTGACTGGCTTTCAGTGTGAGCGCAACTTTGCTTTCAAGCCGTGTCTAAGTTCATGGTGTCGCAACTTACCATAACACCGTGATACTTCCCGTAAACGCGTTATTGAATACAGCGCCATCTGTTGTTACCCAGAGGAACTATTTGTCAGTTTATTATAATATAATATTTTACCATGGTCAAGTGTGGTGCCTGCGGCAAATTTCTTACATCAACAGATGCAGCTAAATGCGACAACTGCCGAACTTGGTACCATAGACAGTGCGTTGGCATTAAAAAGTCAGGGTCCGTACCATCTCCATGGCAATGCCCGGAATGTGAGAAAAACATAGTGCGGGATAACAGGTCCGAAACGCCAGTTAGAGGGCGTGCAGATGCACTGCTAGAAGACCTCATAGATGCGAGCCCGACAAATAGCACAACCTCGGAAGCCACGCAGGAGCTTACCCAAGATATCAGGGCTGAGCTTAAGAAATTTAAAGAAGACTTTATAAAAACAGTGCGCAGTGAGTTTTTACTACTGCGTAATGATTTATCTGAGCTGCGAACATCGTTGCAGTCCACAAATGACCGTATCAGTAGTTTGGAGCAGAGAGTTTCTGCGATGGAGAACCAAAAACCGGCTGAACCCGTGTCTTCAGATGTCTACAAAATAATTGAACAATTGCGGAGCGACCTCAACGACCGTGACCAGGAACTACTGGCCACGGATATTCAAATTTCGAACTTGCCTGAGTCGAGCGGTGAAAACCCCGTGCATACGGCTATATTGGTGGCGTCAAAGATAGGTGTAAAACTTGAAGCACGAGATATCGTCAGTGCAGAGCGTATCGGAGGCAGACGCATAAACGCAACGCAGCCAGCGCCGGAGGTGACCCGCCCGCGCTTCCTCGTCGTGCAACTTGCGCGCCGCGACCTTCGTGACGAGATGCTGGAGGCTGCACGAGTACGCCGCGGCATGACTTCAGCTGATCTCGGCATGTCTGGCGCGCCAGCGCGATTCTACGTCAACGAGCGCCTCACAAAGAAAAACCGCGAGTTATTTCGAATGGCGCGGGAAGCTGGCGGTAGGCTGGGGTGGCAGTTTGTATGGTGCAAACGAGGCCGTATTCTTGCCCGGTGTAAACCCGGGGAGCGCGCCTCCCAGATACGATGCGAGGCTGATATTCAGCGTATTTTTGAACCCGCATCGGTTCCGGCTACTGACGGGCAAAGGTCGTAAACTTTTTTTCTTTGTTATTTTAGTTATTGTTTTTTTTAATGTCCATGCATATCTAGTACTTTTAAATTGTAACATACCATTAATGAAACGTATTTTGTTGTTTTTGTTCAAATTATGGTTATATAAGTTTCAGTTGTGTCTATGTATTGCAAATGTTTGTCTCGCGGTGACGCAACCCGGAGGTCTAGTTAACCGGTTTTGTTGTACTCATATTCTTTTATTATTTATTTACTCCTACACCCTACACCTATGTTTATTTATTAATTCTTATCTGTTTATTTACATATTTTTTTATAAATTATCCTTATATACCTACAAATGCCTATACAATTATTGTATTTCAAAGTACAACTTATTATATTATATTATGACTAACGTTACTAAATACCGAATGCAAATATTAATGACTCAAATGACTATAGGAGTAATTTTACATCATAACCATGATGCCTAAAAGTGGGAAACATCTCAAGATAGGCTTTCTTAACGCAGGTTCTCTGGGAACAGGCCACGAAGATTTGATTTGTGCTGGCTTCGGCCGGGTGAGGAGGGGCGCGCGCCGGTCGTGCCGGGCTATCGCCTACGTCACACACCGCGGCCGACAGCCGTCCGCGCGGGGAGAGGGGGCGGCGTCGCATTTTACTTGCGCCGCGGTTTGAGCGCGCGTATCTTCACCGGCACGGCTGATCCCAGGTTCGATTCCGTCGAACAAATGTGGATTTCAATTTCACTGAGCGGTAAGAGAATTGCCATTGGTACGGCATATCGGCCGCCGTGGTATGACTTAGATCTTTTTCTCGATGGCATCACAAATATGTTGGCCTCATTAGGAAATTGTGATCATCATATTTTGCTGGGCGATTTTAACGTTAACATGCTCAACTTGAACGAGACCAAAACCAAAAAAGTACTTGAATTTTTAAATTACTCTAGTCTCGCCCAGCTGGTCACAGAGCCGACTCATTTTACAGATACTAGTGAGACTCTGATCGACTTACTATGCACGGACCTTACGGCAAAATACACGACTGTGGAAGCATTTGGTTCGATTACTGGACACTCTATTATTGTCAGCGAGTTTAACATACGACGAGATAAAATTACACCATTTGTAATAAAATTTAGGCCCTTAAAAGACATTTGTAGGGACAGTTTTAATAGAGATTTGTTGCAATTGAATATAGAACAGGCTTCTGAATTTGACAACGTTACAGATATGGTCGAATACTTTAATAATTGCTTAACAACATTGTTTGATGTTCACGCACCAATAAAAACTTGTAAAATTAAGGAACAATCGCATCCCTGGATTACGGACACTATAAAAGTCATGATGGCTTTACGAGATAAAGCATTGGCTTTATATAGAAAAATAAAAAACGAGCAAAAAAAGAAATACTATAAGCAGTTAAAATTGTTGGTAGAAAGTTCTCTCTATCATGAAAAAGTAGCATATTTTAAACACAACATCAATAATAATATAAAAAATCCCAAATTGTTATGGAAGAACATTAAGTCCACGTTTGTACCGTCAAAGCAAAGACAAGACCTCCCTACACATTTTAGAAACCCCGAACTTATAAACAATACATTTTTAAACGTTCCAGGCAACCCGGTTGTTACCACGTCGCTTATATCTTTTTATGAGTCGAACAGACACAGTGAGGCAATATTCACACTGGCCCCGGTGGACCAAACCGACATCTCGCGAATCATCACTGAGCTCAAGTCTAACGCGGAAGGTTACGACCAGATCACCTTGAGTATGCTTGCCCTAACCCTACCTCACACATTACTTACAATAACGAATATGATTAATTGCTCCATACGGACATCGGAGTTTCCCTACCAATGGAAAATTGCAATAGTCAGACCCATACCCAAGTGTCCCAACCCTATTGAAATTAAAGACCTGAGGCCAATCAGTATTTTGCCATGTCTCTCAAAGGTAATGGAGAGGGTAGTGTGCCGTCAACTGACTCGGTTTTTGGAAGAAAACGAGTTGCTACCTGACCTGCAATCCGGTTTCAGGAAGCAGCGGAGTACTTCTACGGCGTTGCTGGACGTTACCGACAACATTTTGACAGCACAAGATAAGGGCCTGTGTACACTAGTTGTGCTCCTTGATTTTTCGCGTGCATTCGACTGTATCAATGTGTCATTGCTGATTGCGAAATTGAAATATTACGGGTTTGACGATAACGCCATACAGTGGTTCCAAAGCTACCTCGGTAACAGAAAGCAACTCGTGGAATTACGTTTGGCGGACGGTACTACCTTGACTTCGGACCTTTCTGCAATAGAGAGAGGGGTTCCCCAGGGATCAATTTTGGGTCCGATTATTTTTATTATCTACTGTGCAGACATAATAAAGTGCCTTCAGAAAAGCAAGTACCACATTTATGCAGATGATGTACAACTGTATTTATCTTTTAAACCTGAGGACTACATATCAGCTATTAAGGATATCAACGATGATCTTGTTAGAATCTCCACCTGGGCGGATGAGAATTGTTTGTCTTTGAACCCAGAAAAAACAAAGTACATGTTGTGTGGTACGAAACAGCAGTTAAGAAAGCTGCCTGCAAGCCTAAGTTTAACACTTATGGGTGAGCCTGTTGAGCGAGTTGATGAGGCGCGAAACCTCGGACTGCGTATGGACAGCAGCCTTAGATTTGAGAAGCACGTAGCTGACTCCGTTAAAAATTGCTTCTATCGCCTGAAATTGCTGTACAAGATGAGACCCTTCCTGTCGGAGAAGCTCCGCGAGCAGTTAGTCGAAACCCTTGTTCTATCAAAACTGAATTACGCTGATACGGTTTACGGCCCGCGCTTGCTGGCTCGCACCGACAGACTCATACAGAGAGTCCAAAACGCGTGTGCTCGTTTCTGTTATACAATTCCGCCTAGAAGTCATGCTACCCCCGTACTTAACAAACACTTTATTCTAAAAATGAAGTCAAGGCGAAAGTTACATCTAGCCTGCCTCCTTTTTGGCGTTGTCAAGACTAAAACACCGAGGTATTTGTACGACAAGCTCAGCTGGATAACTGGTAGACGGGAATGCGCTCCTAGGCGTTGTGCTCAGCAACTCTCAACGCAGCACCATAGAACAGCAGCATTCAGAGGCAGTTTCCGATACGCTGCATCTAAGGTATGGAATAATATTCCACCTCCATTGAGAGACCTGGGCACAATCCATACGTTCAGAACTCGTTTACGGCAGCATCTGATAGAAGCGCAAAGGAAACTGGATATGGTCACTCTTAACGTCTCACTAATATAAACTGTTTCATTCACAAGGCACCGAGTTAAATAAGTTGCACAAAAATATAAAAATTGCTTAAACATAGCTACGGCATGTGGGTAACGAAGACTCCTTGGGCACCGTTGTCTGGTCACTTCGTTGTTTCCGCGACCCGACGTGCACACATCGTCCGCGACATCTGCGTTCCCGCGTACTTGGGAGACCTGTCAGATAAAACACATTTCTTAGTACAAAATCTAATAGTTGTATTACTGTATTTTATATTCACTTAATTTCATGTTAACTTACCCTTTGTGTCTGGCCTACTTGTATCCAGTACTTGCATTCCGTATTACTCGTCCGTCCGTCGCTACTCCTTATGGTTACATTTTTATTTTGCTTTCAGTCATCGTAACCCGCAACTAAAAATATAATATATATTTAAATATATACACTACCTACATTGGAGTCATTTTAATATTTATTGCTAAAAATAAAAGACACTGACCTTCTCTATACCTATACCTACACAACACTATAATTCACTTTACTGATAATATAAAATATTTATTCTTTATTACATCGTATCACATTTTTTTTCTTTTTCTCTTTTTATTCTGAAGTACCCGAAGTTAATGTAAATATAAAATTTCGTCCATAGATATTTTGCGCTGTTTGCACTTCGTCCGTTGCGCTTAGCTGCCCTAGGCATAATAGATTGCACTACTCGCAAGCATGTCGATGGGATGAAGCTGAGTCGCCTCAAACCGGTTTTATGTTGTGCGCATGATTGATTGACTTGTTACACATACCTATTATACAAATATTATTTCTATTAATTTTATGACACTGAACGTAAATTTATTTATTTTTTTCTTACTTACTGCACATAAACAAACACTGTACATCTTACTTTTACAACCGTTCACTTGATTTAGGGTTCAGTTGAAAACCAGCGTCAGGCAACGTAGTTGTCTGGCATTTTGCTGAACTGGACCTATTTGGCGCAACCGCGAGACACGCAGTTTTTTTTATTCCTTTATCATTGTTTTTTTTTTTTTGTAACATTTGGTTTTCTGCTCTGTATCTGTCTATATGTGTGCCAAATAAATATATTTCTTTCTTTCTTTCTTTCTTTCAATGCTTCTGGGCTAAATTGTTAAAGAGCCCTTATAATTATGTAAGAAATTAAATTTTACGTTTGTGTTATGCTTATGTATGTGTATGGATGTAAAAGTCTGAAATAAAGAATTTATTATTATTATTATTATATGCTCTTACTGATTTACTTAAATTTGTAATGTTGACATCAGATATTTTTTATTCTAGTAGTCCTAAGTTCTAGTTTCAAAACCGTTTAATAAAAAAAAACAAAAATCATAAATAAATACTTTTTACGGCATGAGCATAAAAAACGCGCCGTAAAAACTGTCTTTTTTCTTTTACTAACTTTGAGGACCTCGTCTATTTTTTAATTGTTGATATTAATTTTGTTTTAAGGTAAATAATAAAATGTTAATGATTGTTTCAGATCGTGCCGGTGACCACATGCCGCCGTCATCATGGTGATCGTTACCAGGGTACGTTTCTTTCAACAGAAAACATTAAAGATTATGCTTGCGAATCGCCGAATGGCATGAGCCGACTATAATCTTTTAAACTTCTTTCGGTGTAGTAAGGTGACATGTTACTGTTACTTGATACTACGATTGACAGTTCACCTCAATTTCACTTCACTTAGATTTTTGCTTCTTATTAGTTTGACAGTTCACTTTAATTTTACTTTACATTATTTTATAAAGGGATCTTTTTACTACACCAGATGTTTAAAGCAGTTTTGATTTTCATGCATGCAAAATTTTGGTTCTTCGAGCCAACCATACTTAAGTTATAAGTTTGGTTGGCTCGAAGGACCAAAATTTTCATACTTATAGATTTAATATTGGAAAAACTATCTGGCTCGATCAACAGATTCAAAGAAAAGGTCTTCTCTTACAGGTTCTCTAGTACTTACTTGGTTAGTTAAGTTTTTCTTACAGCAAACAAACGAGACTTACACACCCGGTTTCTAAGTATGATGTTTAAGTCGAAATCTGTAGAAAGCCTGTCGAAGATAGCTTCCAGTTTTGTGGCTCACACATTAAATTATGGGTATATACTAGCAAACCGGATGCCGCTTAGATGTCGAGACGGTATTAATTTTACCGTGAGGTCCGAGTTCAAGGCTTAACGCTTGACATGAATAGTCTGTGATAATGATTTGTATTATTAATAGGCAGCTGGGTATCTATGTTGTCTCTGCCGTCATTCGTTCTGTTGGTGTTTATATTTGTCCTTTTGGTCAAGTCTCGTAACTGCATACAGTCAAATTTAATCGTGTAAATTTTTAATTGTATTTATAAAATAATGGCAAGCAAAGCCGTTGTAAATTCTCATTAAAGTGCTTTTTACACCGATAGTAAGCAGTAAGTGTCCAAAAAATATCTACAAACGGAAACAAAAGAACGAAATTGAATGATTAAACTCTGATACAATACGACACACGAAGATCTTGTGCGGGACTGAAACAATTAAAAAATAGAGGGATATATTAATTCATACGATTACAATTTTCAGCCGCGTTACATTAAAAAAAAAAATTGAAAACTATAAGACGCAGCAGACAGGCATTGAATGATATGCTCAATTTTTTTGGTCACTGACGGAATTGCACATAACACTCAATAATTGGCAATAAAGTGCTCGTAAAAGAAGTTAGCTGTCAAAAGCTGCAACTTCCGCGTACGAATTAAAAAAATAAATTGTCGGCACTATGGACGGTGACGTAGTGTGAGCTACTTACTTGTGCCCAAAGCGGTACATTCTCGCGGAGTTCCGATCAGTGCGTTTGGCAACACATTCCGTCAGCCCGCCACAGAATCCAGCACTGAGGGCGTTCACCTCGCTGACCAATACATACATGCATACACACTATACACTCTCACATAGTCAAGACAAACTATAACTTTTCATTTTGGAAAACTTTACATTAAGAATGTTTAAAATGATACGATGTAATCAACGATGTAAGTTATTCATGTGACTTAACGAATCACTTCATTTAAATAAATGAATAATCTAAACCATTTGACATAGTAGGGCTACAATATGCTATAAATGTTGCTACATTTTCCGATGCTAATTAATTCCATAACGAATTTTAATCAGATTAAAATATTTGCTTGAAATTGTAGAGTTCCTGTTCGTCCAATCAATGGAAATTTTATTATAGTTGGATACATCGAAAACACGAAGTCAATAAAATTATTCTTTGAAACAGAGCTTGCTGTGGTAAATACATTATCAAAAATATATAATTTCGTAAGAGAATAATACATATTTCTTAAAATAGTCTGGTAATCTGGTTTCATATTGGTGAATAGGTAGTAATTTTTTACGCCATCTTTATCCCACGCGATTCACTTTCTGTGAATGCAAACAAAGGAAGGAAAATCAATTATGCAAGCTTCTACCCGTGACTCCATCTGCGTGAAAGTCAAATAAACCATAAAACAACCTATGACATTCACGAATAACGTAACTTCCTATAAACATATACCTAGAAAGAGTTCCCTAAATCGCTCCAGTAGTTTTAAAGTTACTGCGATCAAACATAAAACCAAATTCGTCAGTTTTATAACATCATATCTAGATAAAGATATTTATATATAATTTATGCAAGAGACCCACTAAGTTTCAAATTATATATCAACAAGCAAAACTCGCTTCACAG
The DNA here is from genome assembly GCA_033675125.1 of Athetis lepigone. Taxonomy (NCBI): domain Eukaryota; kingdom Metazoa; phylum Arthropoda; class Insecta; order Lepidoptera; family Noctuidae; genus Athetis; species Athetis lepigone. The sequence goes on along the minus strand of CM066233.1, from coordinate 5,460,766 downwards.
CCTTGGCTTCGTTACATCAGTAGGTGTCTCATGTCATCTAGATGTTGGGCCTTTAAAAAGGATTTCGTGCTAATATTGCTAAATGGCGTATGTAAGCCGCTCATCTTAGGCAGTGTGCAGATATAGTCGTAAAAGCAGGTTGACTTCCAAAACGCCTGCCGTTTATGGCAGTAGGTGTCCCCCCACATCTACGTAGATTACGGGCTTTTAAAAAGAATTCTGCGCTAACGTTGCTTAATAATCTGTATAAGTCGCTCATGGATCGACAGACAGATATAGGCGAGGCGAGTTGGTCGACTTCCTTAACGAGAGGGAGAGTGGACACAATGCCTCGTAAAGTGCCACGAGTGGGAGCGGAACTAGGACCAACAGACCGATATGTTTCAAAACCGACTCGTTTGATATCGATTCGTGTAGATCTGTACTGTCCTAATAAATTGTTGAGAACATGCAGTTAGTAATTGTTTGGTCCTACTGTTGTTTCGCTCCGCAAAATTTTCGATCTAGATACGTGTTCCAGCCATTTATGCATAATGTTTATCGGGATATCTATGACATTTCCGCATCTACGTTTTTCTGGGAATTCAGAAGCTTTTTTTTCAGAAACTTTTTCATACTTTTGTATAAGATTTTGAAAAGCACTGTTTGAAAAAACTCGATATTTTGACTGTAATTCAAGTTTACAAACTATAAAATGTCAAGGGTACTCAATTTGTTTAAATTCAGAGTACAGAACAAAAAGGATGGCGGTAGCTTTGTTTGTTTTTCCAAATCCCTCAGTTTTCATAACCATGAAAAGGATTAATTACCCACGAAATAAATACTGAATGTTTGTATACGAGTTAATATAGTAAAGTAGATACAATTCTTTGTTTAAAGATAAATGCGGCACTTACTCGTTTAAGTAACTGTTAAATAGATAACATCACAATGACGTTGCAGATTCTTTGATGATGTTCAAACTTTGAATGGTGTCTTAAAATAACCGCAAAAATACAAGTAATTTTATAGCTAAATGTTTAAGTGAATTTCGGTGTTAAACTTGAATAACTAATGTCTTGGTGAAACCAGTTTTTTGTTTAAAATCCGTTGAGAACTTGATCTAGTTGTTTAAAATAGCTGAATATTTAACCTAGTGGAAATTAAGTAATGTTATGCATGATGTCTAGTGAAGGAATAATTTAAGTAAAGATATTTATTAGACATGACAAAAACAATTAGTGAGAGTCTTATCAATTTAGAAATATATTGTAGTATTGTAGTCAATTTAAATTGCTGTAATAATTAGTAGCTCTGTGTTTGTGGCTAATATAAAACGGGACCAAATTAAACGCTCACCAATATTCTACTGCGTACCAAAAATAGTAAATGATCACCAAATTGTGTTAGGTTAGGTTAGAATTAACTGTGACCACACAACGCTCGATCTACTAGTGATTCATTTAGTCAAAATCAGTCTAATTCATATAAAAATGAAAATAGGCTATTTGTAGAATACTTTATGAAACATAATATGGTGATCATTTACTATTTTTGTCTGACAATGTCATGTCATTATGTAAGTAAGTAAGTAAAGTAGTAAGTAAGTAAGTAAATTTTTATTTTGCAAATATAGGTACAGTACATGATGGTAAACAAATAAGAGTTAGGTTCAGCTATATTTTACCAATAGGCATGCAAAAGTTGTGAGTTTACGCTAACACAATAAAGGCAATTAATACAAATACTCATATGAATCATGGTTTGAAAAGTTAGAGATCATCATTACATTAAAACTTAAATTATCAAACATCAGAATTACAAATATTATATTAAAAGAAAAAAAAATAGATAATAGTTGTAGAACAGATTAATTACTTATATAAGTCAAAATTTTGCAGCGTCAAGAGGATTTAATATGATAAAAAATGCAAATACACATGTCAAAGATTTAGGTTGAGCAGATTAAATATAGGTTACTTTTACAAGTCAAAATTCAGTAACGTGAAAAAGATTATATCATGATTAACAGGCAAATACATGTGTCAAACATTTAGATTAAACAAATTAAATATAGGTATATGTCAAAGTTTAATGATGTCAAAATTGATAAGTAAAATTTATAGGCAAACATGTCAATTATTAAATAAATATTTAAATCATAAAAAATCTTTCTCATTGAGGAATTCGCTAACAGAATAATATGTTGTATGCGTTAAAAAGTTTCGGAGCCTGTTTTTAAACAATGATAGCGGCAATTCCTTCCATTGTTTCGGCAATTTATTGTAAATGGTCGAAGCCATGCAATAGACACTCTTGCGCATTAGCGCCGTTTTGGCGGGATAGGAACATATTAAGTTATTGTCGCGCCTATTACGTGGAACAACGTCAGCCAGACGTTTAAAACGACTTGAGTTAGACTTCACAAACATGGCAATTTCCATTATGTACAGACAAGGTAGTGTCAATATTTTGTGCTGTTTAAAGTATGGCATACAACTATCAGTGGATTGAAGCTTAAACATCGCCCTTAGACATCTTTTCTGGGCTTTAAAAACTGTCTCTCTTTCTGTCGAATTTCCCCAGAATATTATACCGTAACGTAGGTAGGATTCTACTATGCCATAATAAGCGGTAAGAAGTGCATCTATGTATATTATTGGCGATAGTGAATGTAGGGCGTATGCTGACTTACTGATTCTTTTACACAAGGCATCAGTATGCGCTTTCCAATTTAGGTTTTTATCTATAATAAGTCCTAGAAATTTTGTATTTTCTACTTCTTCTACAGCTTCATTGTTGTAGTGTATATAAGGACTAATTCTAGGAATCCGCTGATTAAAATTTATAACTTTGGTTTTTTTCAAGTTTATTTTTAAATTATTTGTCTCTAACCAATTAACAACATTTTTGAGACAGTTATTGATGTCCCTTTCATATGTCTCCACACTTTTACATGGGATTGTTAAAGTACTATCGTCTGCAAACAGTGTTATTGGTTGCTCAATGCATTCAGGTAGATCGTTGATATAGAGTATGAATATAAAGGGTCCCAAGACGCTTCCCTGCGGTACTCCAAACATAACTTCACGCTCTGAGGATCGATATATCTCTTCGCGCTTGCTATCTGGGTTAATATGATAAATTTCTGTTATTTGTTTTCGGTTTTTAAGGTAAGACTCAAGAAGACTAAGTAAATTGCCTCTAATACCGTATGCTTCAAGTTTTTTCAAGAGAATCGCATAATCTACGTGGTCAAAGGCCTGTGTCATATCACAGAATATGCCACATACCGGTATTCGTTTGTCAACATTTTGAATTACATTATAAATAAAGTCATATATAGCCATATTGATAGTTCTATGTTGTCTAAATCCCTTCTGTTCGTCACATAGTACGTTATTTTTGTCAATGAATTTATATAGTTCGTTATAAATATATTTCTCAAATATTTTGGATATTACAGGTATAAGTGCGATGGGTCGGTAATTTTCCATTAATTCTCTATTTTCTTTTTTAAACATAGGCTTTATTATAGAAGTTTTTAAGGCATCGGGGAAGACGCCTGCGGTGATACTCAGGTTAATTATATGACTCAGGTGACCGCTTATTTCCATTGATACTTGTTTGAGTATCTTTGTGCTAATACCATCATATCCTACGCTACTTGTATTATTTAATGTCATTATTATTTTGTGTATGTCTAAATGGACACTTGGCGACATGAACATTGATTTAGTGTTCGTGTTTATTTTACAATGCTTAGGTTTCCCGGTGTCATTATGTTTTGGCTGAATTTTATCGACAAAGAAATCATTGAATGCTTCAGCAATGCTCTTGGGATTTGTTATAGTACGGTTTCCAACCATAATTTTATAAATGTTTTGTTTGGGTAAATTATGTTTTGCGCTATTAATAATTTGCCACGTAGTTTTAGACTTATTCTTGGAAATCTTAATTTTATGATTGTTTTGAGCCTTTTGTGTCAAGTGTATAATTTTTTTGTACAATTTGGAATATTTAATGAATTTTATTTTACTGTCTCTACTTCGATTTAATCTCATCTGCCACAGAAGCTTTCTTTTTCTTTGGCTACACAGTTTAATTCCTTTTGACAGCCACTTTGGTTTTTTAGTAACATTAATTTTAATCAATTTAATTGGAAAGCACAGATTGTATAAAAGCTTGAAAGAGTCGATAAAGTTGCAATAGGCAATATTCGGGTCTTCCGTGTCATAAATATCAGAAAAGGAAAGATTTTTGATGTGGCATTTAAACTGTGCTATGTTTTCATTACTATAATCCCTTTTAGCTGCATACCAGCTGTTAATGACACATTTTGTTTGAACAGGACAGTGTAGGAGCTGTGCTGTATGATCGGACAATGCAAATTCTAACACATCAGTTCTGCAAGATTTACTATAATTATGCGCAAAATTGTCTATGCATGTCATGCTTGCCATGCGAGTAGGTTGCCTTAATGCCAATTTCAAATTATACCTCATTAACAAATATTCAAATGCATTAGTGTGATTATTTTTTTTAAGTATATCGATGTTAAAGTCTCCAGCTATAACAATGTTTTTATAACGTGCTTGTGCAATTTCTCGCAATACAGTTTCAAGTTTCTCTAAGCAGTAGTTTAGATTACTTACATTAGGTACTCTATAGATACAGATTACAATTATCCTATTTTGCGTAAGCTCAATTGCACAGCATTCAAATGTGCCTGAACGAGAATAATTCGAGATTTTTGGTAACTCCTTCCATTGTATACCATTTCTAACTAGAATGCAAACTCCTCCCCTTTTTGTTCCCTCTCTACAGAAATGGGCAGCTAAATAATAATTAGGAACATATAACTGATTTTGACATCCTTCCATTATAAAGTGCTCTGTAATGCACAAGACATCGACATTTATGTTTTTTACAGTAAGTTCTTCTAAAGAAACAGTGAGAAGATTACATTTTGTGATTAAGCCCGCAATGTTTTGATGCAGGATTTTGAGATGTTTATTGGAGAAAAAACAGTTCACCTACTTGATCATTATCGCATTTACGTGAGAGTTGGGTTGGTCCACTATAGTCTTCTTGAACTAAATTTAATAACTTCAGATCTGTCTGAATGTTGTTCATAATATTGTTATATATGTTTTTTACTCCGTATTTATTGATTCTCCCCGTAGTGTAGGAGAACATCTCATAAGTTAGATCGCGATTACTATCGAAGATGTACGCGTACTTGTGGTTATGGTTGTCGAGCTGAAGGAGGTTGTTAAACATCTCGACTTTGTAGTTGTAAATAAGTGATCCTGTCTTGTATGTAGGGAGGCAAACTACTACATTGGTGTGTGTTACTTTTCGGAGGGACTCTCTTAGTAGGTTTATGTAGCTTATGTTATTGTCTTCACTTGCCATAATATGATTTTCTCCAATAAAAATAAGGCAGTAGTCGTTTAGTGTGAACCCCTTTAATGTTTCTTCAATGCCGCTTAATAACTGTTCCAAGGTACTGTTACGCATTACATTATGACAGTAGTCGAAGTCTTTTGAAAAAACCTCCTCTATGAAAGACAAAGAGTCATTGTATTTGTAACTAGTTAAAATACATAATTTGTTCTTCTCTTTAGGTTTCGATGTTTCAAAATTCGGTGGTGCAGGGGCTGGGAACCTTTTGTCTTTGTGTGGTGTCTGATGACTGCTGATACAACTATCAGCAGTTTGGGTTTCTTTATTCTGTTTGTTGATCGGGCCGTTAGGTGGGATGATTGAAGATTTACGTCTATTGGTTTGGTCATTTGGTGAGTTATCCTGGTGTGATACCTTACTTAAGAGTGTTGGTGCTATACTTTTTTTATCAGGCGTTGAGCATGTTTTCTTGTATGTATTAACAGTAGTTATCATATTTTGTAGATCTGTTTTTAGGCGCAGGTTTTCTATATTTAAGTTATCAATTTCTTGGTGCGCACTGAGTAGTTGCTGTTTTAGTGATTTGGTTTCATTTATTAACTCACGTATTTCGTCCGTGGTGTCGTGGAAGCTATCAGGTATACTCAACATAGTTGTATCCAATATTGTTTTCCCGCTAATATTAGTTAAAGATAGATCAGTTAACGAGCTCGATCTGCACGGTTTATTACGGTGAGTTATATTGTTGTTGTCGAAATCCATTTTTATTCTTTGACGTTATCGTAGCGCCCTCTGGTGAGATTTTTAATACCTAGTTGGTGATTTTGGTCAGTTCGCAGAAGGCGGCGTATATGGTAACAGTTAGAAATAGTTTTAGAAAAACACAAAAAGTGTCAGGTTTGCCGGGGTTTGAACTTGCGATCGACTGATTACGTCGAGTGGATGCCACACTTGCCGCCGCGGGTCCAAATGAACTTAATTTTTCAATGTGAAATTAAGCTTTGCAATTAGCTGATTGTTATTTAAACGAAAAATGACGGTTAGAGATGATTCATGTAGTGGAATTTTTTTGCAAAGTCGAGTACAAGATCACTTTGTTTTTGTTTTAAATACGTTATAATTAAACACTTTTTTCACTGTTTTTGTTTTGATTTGATTATAGGATATTGTTTATGTACAGATATGAGGTATATTGTCAATGACACTGTTTGTTATTCACTTTTTTAGTCCACTTTTTATTTTATGTAAGGCACTTGATTTTGTGTTATTTATTTAATTTAATAATCCACTGTTAAAGATCACTGTTTTTTTCGTCGTTTCTCTTGATTTTATGTAACTGTTATTTTGATTTTCCCTTTGTTTAGTAAAAGTTTGTTTACGTTGCTTTTTGCTGTGGATATAAATGTTTATTTTTTGAGATAACACTTTCACTATGAGATCGTAACTGTTTAAACAAATATAGCGAAAAAAATTCAATAAAAAGTCACTTTTTCTAATTTTTAGATAGTTTCGTCACGGAGTGGATTCGATCGTAGGGACAGTCGCGCGCGCGCGAAAATAATATGTTACTATATTTGGTGATAAGTTAAACATAAGCCATATAAAACAGTCGTCTACTAACACCAAATCCTTACTTTACATATTTGTTAACGTTTGCATGTAAATGTACTAAATGGCCAATGTCTTTGTACTCAATATTATTATGTATCATCTCTGTAAAATGATATATATTAGGCAAATGAATGATTTTGATTTTTGATACTTTAACATAACATTGAACTCAACTCAATGACTCTCGTTATAATTGTAACAGAATATTCACCTCCCATTGTTAATCCCACAAAATAGGCTGATTTTATTCTGCTTTTTCAGCAATTCCGTTTAAAAAGTCAAACAATTTACGGATTGTATACATATGTTAATTTTATCGACAGAATTTATATGCTTGTAAATATCAAGTTTCCTTTGGCGTCTGCTTAATATTAACATTTAAACCTCACTTTCTTATAACAAGCGAAGACCATACATTATTTAGAAAGCAATATAATTTAATAAACCGGTACAGAAAGTATATCCTAAACAAGAACACGCTGTATTCACATTAACATTCGACACAAGTGAGTTCAGTTGAATTGCTAATGAGGTGTAAATAGTTGTACAACTATTTTTGTAGTCATTATATTCGGTTGTGGCTAACTATGACCTACAAGGAATTCAGAGAAAGAACATTGGAAGCGATCTCGCTTACAACGTATCCGCAATTTTATTGCATTCAGGCTGTAGACAGCCCTAGACAATCAGTACAACACACTGATGTACGACGATTGTCTAGTACAGCGTTAAAAATAGATGTATTCAAGTAGAAATTCAGCCTAGTAAGCTTTTGGTGAAAGTAATTATAAATAGGGATGTTGACTACATCAACAGAATGACATTCTATTTAGTCCGTCTGTTAGACAGTCCAAAAATACTGGACACATATTTTTTGCTTGATCAAATTAATAACAAAATACAAAGATAAAGAGCATCAAAGTTGCGGAGAGGGGGCTTGTGACGTCACTCCTCAGTAAAAATTATACAAAGGTGTGACGTTTTACGAAACTTTAACGCACTGTATTGTCGTCATTTTCTGTTTACGAAAAAAAAAGAAAAAATACGTGTCCCAAATTTTTTGATTATCTAACTGACGGACTAATTACTTTTTTTTTGTCATCTCGCCTATTGAAAAGGGCCGAATTCTCGACTTTTCTGACTGATCAGTACATCTATAATCGGGCATGTATAAGTAGCTGTTCCCCGCGGTTACCGCGTTTTATTTTAGGTTACTGTACTGCTCTTCTCCCGTAGGTTGTAGCGTTGTAGATTGTTACATGGTTTATAACACCTTCGATAATAAGGCTATCCTACACAAAAAGTTTACCTATTTCAATTCGAACTAGTATTTCCTGAGATAGCGCGTTAAACGAAACAAACTCTTTAGCTTTATGGTAATATTAGTATAGAATTAATTTAAAATCTAGAGATTTTAAAGTTTGTAACAAAGATTCTCTTCCGTGAAACCTGAGTAAAACTTACTAGAAGAGTTAGTAGTAAAACAAAGAATGTTGGTAAAAAAAAAATTGCGTACGTTTGTTAACTATGCATTGTTTGGCTTATCAATTGAATATTTCCCAACTTACCATTCAATACGGGGTTTAAATACGTATTATTTGTATTTTTTTTTAGATTGTTTTTGTCAATCATTTAAAGTATTTTCATTTAGGTGATATTAATTTATTTAAATTTTATAAACAAATTGTCACTTCACCGCTTATCGGGATTTAACGCGCACGTACCTTTTATTTATTTTTGGCTTGACGTTTCGGCAGGGTTACACCTGCCATGGTCACAAGCAGACAGAGAAGAAGAGAGAGAAGGAGTCTGCTTGTGACCATGGCAGGTGTAACCCTGCCGAAACGTCAAGCCAAAAATAAATAAAAGGTACGTGCGCGTTAAATCCCGATAAGCGGTGAAGTATAAATATGCAACGCGAAAGTTTAAAGTATAATATAACAAATTGTCAGTTTAAATAATATTTTCACACAGCTCATTGTTTAAAGCCTTTTTTATGTAATATCATTTCTATTAAAAATTGGTAACTTAGTTAGTATAGCCTTAAGACTAAATTTAAAAAAAAATGCGTATCGGGTTTTGTAAATTTTGAAAATGGAACTAAATGTTACGTTTACTCCGCGCGTTCGTATTATGGCGTTACATCTTAATCACAACAGATGTAATAATGACTTACGATAGGTACATTTCAATGAAGCAAGTTGAACTCAATGAACGAATGGTTATTGATAACAATAATAAGCGTAACAACAGAATGCCCCGAGAGAATCGCGGGCAGTAATAGATAAAGTTATCGATCCATACTTCTTACACGTAGAGGTTATGTCGAATTGATTTTGTTTTTGTGCATTATTTGCCACGGTGATGTGTTGCCATGGAGACTGTGTATTTTGAAGTAAGTGTCTAATTTACTTTGCTTAGGTTAGCGAAAGTTTTTTATTAGATAAATGTAGTAAGTTTTCAAGTAAGTACCTATTATTGTTATCATAGGATGAGTTTACAATACGTCCTGTTTAGTTTTACCAAAATGAATCTATCCAGGTAATATTGGTTTGGTTTGATATTGGTTGTGTTGACTTCAGTAGCGGAACTTAAATACTAAGGGCCGATTTTTCAATCGCCAGATAACTTTTGTCTAAAGAGTATGTTTGACGTTTTGGCAGCTTTTGTATAGAGAATATGTCAAACCGTTATAGGTATTTATTCCTCAATTAGAAGTTAACTGATGAAAATATCAGCCCTAAGTTATTATACAAAAATTAAATAAATTGACTTTCTATTTGATTTTGATTTTTGCGCTGATTAATTTTAGGTCTATTTTAAGCATGTTTAAGGAGTAACTGTGATTGCATGACAGCAATGTAACATATTTTGGCATATATATAGGTAGTACTGTTAAAATAAACTTAATTAACTACCTATTAAATACCAGTACTAAAATGTAGTAATTATCACCAACTGGTTGCTCGTTATTTGACAGAAGTAAGTTATTGCCCCTCATTAACATCAAAATAATCTTTTCTGAGATTTTAAAAAAATGGCATTCTGTTTAGTCCGTCTGATAGATCGGCCGAAAATACGGGACACGTATTTTTTGCTTGATCAAATTAATAAAAAAATACAAAGATAAAGAGCAACAAAGTTCCGGAGTGGGGGCTTTGACGTCACCGTAATGCAAAAATTGTATCTTATTGTGACGTCACGCGCAACTTCAACGCACTGTATCGTCGTCATTCTTCGTTTACAAGAAAAAAGAAAAAATACGTGTCCAAAATTTTTTGATAATCTTTCTGACGGACTAACAACTTTTTTTTTTCGTCTCTCCTATTATAACATAATAATGTTTCTAATACAGTTGATTTGTGAAGTGATTTCGTAGTTGTAGTAGAAATTACTAGAATCTATTAATAAATGACATTTATAAACAACAGCGATACTAATTATCAATTCTTTCGTATATTTGTTGTGGTTCAGGTGTATAAAACATGCATATATGCATATACAAACGTAGAAAATAAGGCTGGTAATAAACAACAATATAATAATATGTAACACCCGTACAAAGCTAGGGCAGGCCGCTAGTTATAAATATTTTGCAATGGTTTATTTTTCCACATTATAGTGGATCCGCTGCGATTATTTCTCAAAAGATAATAAAATTAAGATATACTTATTACAGAGCCACGTAAATTTAATAATACAAGCATAAAATACACACTAAGTACACACTAATGCCCTTACTAATAATCACTGTGTAAAGTTATGTCATGAATAAAGCCTGTGTGACCATACATTTTTTGACGTATAAACCTGTCATAACTTTATGCAGCGATTATTAGTAAGACGCTAACTGTACGATATATTGTTGCAATAGACACAGCATGCAACTCAAATTATACCTATCAGAATGCTTTTCATACTTATATATTTTACTGTCTTTACTTACCTACTCTTAAGAATAAGCATTAAAATTAATTAAGATAGTCATCGCGATGTATTGACGGCGCGCGCAATAGGGACGCGGCCGACTTTCTATATCTTTATACGAACAGACCCGACACACCATTTTTAAATTAGTTCCGGCTCTAGTGGATTACAAGTTTTATATACTTGTGTGGCTTTTACTCGAGGCACGTAATTTGTTATGAATGGTTTTTATAAGTAAGAAGTTTACTAGAGAAATCTTAGACCGAGATTTAAAATGTGTCTTAGCAAGGGCTCTGTCAATATACAATTGCAAGGAGAGACTGCTGGATTATATAGCTTTTATTTATTCGGGTTCAAAAGATAGATAAATAGAAAGATATATAAGAATGTGATGGATTAGGATAAAGTCAGGTGCGTGCTATATATACAACTCGGCCTAACTTTCTGAAAAAAACAACAACAAAGGGATGCAAATAAATGACTGCGGTTAATTTGACCTAAAACTATATACAAAAGTTGTCATAGGGACTAATTATTTTTACTATTTATTTGTTTAGAACTTATGTCAACATAAACGATCTTGTCAAAAAGGCACCTTTTTATTGGAACCTGAATCCAATAGTCAATCGCCAAACCTATTTTGATGGGAACACATAGGGTAAGTTCGCCTGTTCGCGTCCATAGACCAATTCGCGTCCATTTTACGAATCTCCTTCAAAAAATCCTCGAAATTAAGAAAACTTACACTCCTGTCAAACGAATAGTCATTACCGGTAATACCTCAATGTATAAGAGACACGCACATAAGGTCAAAAGGTCCGTGCGACAAACCAATCCTGTTTAAAAAAATATTTAGTCCCGGCTGTTTAACAAGGAAGCGCGAAAGCGCGGTTTTTTAGATAAAAAATAGTGTGCAGCGGTGCGTTCGATGGTAAGTTTTTTATTGTTTTATGTGAATTTTAGGATTAATAGCTGTTTCTAGACTTTTATAATGAAAAAAGGAATAATGTTAATCATGAATTTGCTTAGATTTTTTACATTTAACGGTTAAAATAAGGTGGACGCGAAATACTACATCGAATTTACAAAAAATCCACTTTGCGTCCGCAATGGACGCAAACTGTACCTACAGTGGATAATAATAAATCCAATTGCGTCCACTAAATATTTTAGTTAAATACAACTGTCTTCCCGTTCCCGGGGGTTTCCGGAATGAAAACTATCTATCCTATGTCCTTTCTCGGGTCCCAGACTATATCTGTACCAAATTTCATTCAAATCGGTTCAGTCGTTTAGGCGTGAAGGAGAGACAGACAGACAAACGGATTATTAATCAAGACTGATATTTTGCAAAAAGAACAGAACTGATTACTGTTTATTGTAAAACGTGTAATCGTTATTTATTGCAATCATTAGTACTACTTACAGTCAATGTTGAGATGAAATATATTTATTTTTGTAAAGTAATTTTTTAACGAAAATAATGTTAATTTTTAGGGTTCCGTACTTCTGTTCCTAGTAAAGGTAAAAACGGAACTCTTATATGATCACTTTGCTGTCCGTCCGTCCGTCTGTCAAGACCCTTTTTATCAGAAAGGCGTCGTGATATCAAGCTGAAATTAATATCACATACGTAGGTCTGCCTTTTTCTTCTTTTTGGAAGATGAAACAAATAATGAAGAGAACACTCCCTCTTTCCCTAAAAAGGAAGCTAATGGACATGTGCATTCTGCCCACCCTCACCTACGGAGCGCAAACGTGGTCATTAACCAAGCGTCAAAAGTCCGCACTCGGGGTTTTCCAGAGAGCAATGGAACGCAGTATCATAGGAGTAAAACTCGCAGATCGCATAGGAAACTCGATACTGCGTTCCAAAACTCAAAACTTAAGTGGAACTGGGCTGGTCACATCTGTCGCATGCCGGAAGAGCTCTGGGCAAAAGTAACCACATTGTGGATCCCAAACAGCAGTAAACGGCAACGCGGCAGGCCCAGGCGGAGATGGCGGGACGAACTTGATAGATATGACAAGGATTGACCTGAAACCGCACTAGATAGGGATATGTGGAAGGAAGGAGGGGAGGCCTTTGCCCTGCAGTGGGACACAGACGGCTGACAATAATAATAATAGGTCTGCTAACTCTCAAAGCAGTGAAAAAATCGAATTTCTAAATCAACGCAACAAAATTGTATGGCTGTTTACTTTCCATTTATATTGCATATTTAGACATTTGCAAGGGAATCAAAACCTAGGGTACTTCCAATTGACCTAGAATCATGAAATTTAGCAAGAAACATTGTCATGTGGCACAAGTAAAGGAAAAGCTCCGAAAACCGTAAATTTGAATGTATTTTACAAAAAAAAAATACGGAACCCTCGTTGCGCAAGTCCGACTCGCACCTGACCATTTTTTTTTTTCATAATTTATATTCATAAATAAAGTTTTTTTTGGAATTCAGCTTTTTTTTACAAATTCTTAAAAATATCACCCTTATATTCCTTTTCTAAGTGGTTGGACGCAAAATGGTCCACGGGTGGACGCTATTTGGATTTTTTGGACGCAAACTGGGTAAAACGCCTAATTCTGAAACTTTTCTATTTTAAAAAAAATTACTAAAGGTTTCGAACAAAACTGCAAGTAAATATTAAAATAGACTAATATATCTAACACATCACATATTTTTCTCATAAAAAACAGTTTTAGAACAATTTTATTATCGCCGTCAAAGTTGCCAACTGCACTAAATGGACGCGAACAGGCGAAATGACCCTACTAGGTGTATTTTTGGTCTATAGTAAAAATAGACTTTATATAATTTATTTAATAACTAGTATGAATAGTCTTTGGAGAAGGACGTAACCTACTTTCGTAACATTAAAAAGATCGATCATAGTAATAATCAATATTTACACACACACACACACACACACACAATAATAAATTATTTGGTCAAAAATGCCTTCTTGACTAGATTAGGTGTCTAATAAATAAACACAGTGGCTTGTTCCGTGACAGTGAATTAATTAAAAAGATATTGATACTTCAGTGGTAAATAAATCAATGTCGGATTACTATGCCTAGCGCGAAAGGCGCGCTTTCGTTTGATCCGATTAATGTACCTAAATAGTTGCTTTGAAAACCGAAGGATTTATCAATATCATGCCTACTTATGCCTAATTTGTTTACAAATTAAGACATAATTAGGCGTTAAATTTGTGGGTATTTTATAGCAAAAATATAAGGCGATTGGTAAATTAGCGACTGATACTTAATCATGTAATTACGTATACTCAGGAAAACAAACAAGATTTCAAAAGAAAAAAAAAGTTGACAGACAGGCAGACAGAGTTACGTTCGCATTTATAGTATGGATGAGGAGTTTTAACGCAAGCACACCATTTGCAGTCAAAGGCAAGTTTGAGGGAAATATCGATTTGAGTTAGTGATAGCATCAGCAACCTTACTTCGAACATATTCAAATTAAAAACATAAAAAACCGGCCAAGAGTGTGTCGGGCCACGCTCAGTGTAGGGTTCCGTAGTTTCCCGTCCGTCACAATAAGTGTTCCCACTTATGAGTTTAAAAAAAAGGCTATTTGTAACGTTGACAGAAATACGCAGAAATTATTTTGTACAACCTTTTTGTCTTTTTTGTACAAAAACTGTTCTTTCTATCAAGTTAAAATAATTTTCCTAGAAAGTCCTTATATAGTTCAACTTTACAGTTTTTTTTCGTATTTTTAAACTTTTGGTTTCAAAGTTAGGGGGGACACATAATTTTTTACTTTTGGAGCGATTATTTCCCTAATTATTGACATTATCAAAAATGATTTTAGTAAACCCCTATACATTTTTAAATATCTATCCAAAAATATATCACACGTTAGGGTTGAAATAAAAAAAAAACACTTCCCACTTTACATATATAAATGCTACCCTAATAAAACATTTTTATTCCAATTTTTATTTTACCACTATGTCGGCGTGATTGATATACATATTGGTACCAAATTTCAGCTTTCTAGTGCTAACGGTCACAGAGATTAAGCGAGGACGGACAGACAGACAGACGGAAAGACAGACATGGCGAAACTATAAGGGTTCCTAGTCGACTACGGAACCCTAAAAAATGGCAACTTTTAAAACTTATTAATTTTGCACTTAAGCTACGACAAATTCTAGAATTCTAGAGAGATTAAAAATAGATACCAGGTGATATAATTAGGAATCAAACTCACCTATAGTCCAAGATACCAGTGTCGCGTGATCTAGCGTCACTTTTGCTTGGCCTAAATTTTGAGGACAGGTAAAGAATGGCTGTTAATGACAATGTATTGTTTAAAATATAAACAGTTTATATTGGTAACTTCAGTGCTGGGCCAAAGAACCTTGCATTAAATCCATTTAGCATTTACCATAAGACATCAGATATAAAATGTTTCAATTCACTTGCAATCAATAGAGATCGTCTTTGATGGCCAGATTCTTACAATTGTTTGATGACGCAGGCTGAAAACGGAGGTTTTCAGCCTGCGTCAATTCTCTGCTGGAACTAGATCACTCAGATGGCGCGCTACTTAGGGACTACGCACATTTATTCAGCACTATTCAGCTTACGGCCATAGAAAACAACGATTTTGTTGAAGACGTGTATGCGTCCGTTCAGCTTTTCGCGTCTTTTAAATAAAATCGTTGTTTCCTTTAGATTTAAACTGAATAGAGCCAAATAAATGTGCGTAACCCCTTTAGGTTAAAGGCTTTTCTCATTCTAACAACGCTGAACGCGGCTGAGATGAGAAGTAGAACTGTATAGGTGTGACCAAAATCGTTCAGCGAAACGCGGATGGAGTTAAATAAGTGTGCGTAGTCCCTTAGCCTAATCTTAGGCTACTCCTCATCCAGTTATCGTCCCTCACTACGCTTCTATGGTTCGGTCGGTTCTGTGATAGTTGTGAACTTGTGACTAGCCCACTGCAGCTTCAGTTTATTGACTCGACATTTTTACATATATCCTCCAAAGTTTTCAAGTTGACATGACGTAGGTGTGATTTCTAGGATCTAGGTTCATTAGGAAAGCTGTAAGGTGATAGTAAAGAGAGCTAATATTTAAAAACGCTGTCTTAAAAAACAGAAAAAAAAAACAACTGGTTGCAGTTATTGGTTTTATTTTCGGTACGAACTAAAAAGATCTGTGGTAAGACGATTAGATATTCAATGTTACGAAATTAACTGGTTTGACGGCATCCATCTATAGCTGAGCTGGTATTTTGTCGCCTGAAAAGGAGAGCTGTTACAAACTTGATTTTTTTATTTCTATAAATATTTAATTTTAGAGTTAGCAACGAATGGCAACTTCTCCGAATAATGTTATTAATTCATTATTTTATTATCAGTGGCAAAGTCGAAAATTTTAAAACTGATTTTTTATTGGTTTTATCATTTCTCAAATAGAGTGCCTGTTATTATTTGGGGGAAACCTAAGCGCAGTAGACGAAAAGCGAAAAAAGCGTAAATCACTTGATTGGAAACAATATTTTTGTTTGTGACAGCCAGATTTATGAGGCTGTTATTCCTAATGGGCTACGTAACATCACATTACGATCCACGGAAGTGAACTAGCCAAAGACGTAACTTTACGTGGGTAAAACTGCGGGTATATCTAGTATAAGTACACATAATTTTCTTAATTGGACGCAATTGTGTAATTTTCTCTATTTCTGTGATATTTTAGTACAAGTAACAATTTAATCTTGACTGCGTGTTGTTCTGTTGGCGCCAATGATTTAATGTAAACTAATTTGGTTCCTTCTGAGTTATTAGAAAAAGGCGAATATACAATACTTTATTATGTTAATGTTGAGAAGGAATACCAATGACGAGCCTGGGTCAAGAATCTAAATCCGATTTTTACTGTTTAAGAAAACCCCATCAAGGTGTCGATACACTTCACCAATAGCGATTGTTTAGCCATGTAAAAGCACGTAACGTAATAACATGTATTAATTGTTCACTAAGTTGCCACTAGATGGCGTTGTGCATTTTTGTGTTATTTGTAGATCGCGGTGTTAAGATTTTTGGCGACGTATAGACCCTAAGCCGTATTTTTTTCTGTTTTGTTCACAACTACTTGTATCACTGATTTGTATGTTTGAAGTTTATTCAATAAATCAGAAGGGTGGAGTTGATAATTACCCTGTTGTGTGGCTATAATGGAAGTTATTTTTTCATAACAAACCTTGTGAACCCCCCCCCCCTCTCTAAACCCTTAAGCATCAGGGTTTAACATGGTCCTTCGGAGCTG
The DNA here is from genome assembly GCA_033675125.1 of Athetis lepigone. Taxonomy (NCBI): domain Eukaryota; kingdom Metazoa; phylum Arthropoda; class Insecta; order Lepidoptera; family Noctuidae; genus Athetis; species Athetis lepigone. Next base: position 5,443,539 of record CM066233.1, on the reverse strand, counting down.
GATATAGCAAAGGACTGTACAGCCGTTTAGGCGCAGAATGTCCAATTCGCAAAATGTCCAGTGGTAGCGTCCATCAGGTGTGTCCTCCTAAGTGGATGGAGGAACATCATCCCCATACGTTCCTGAACGTCGGAAGCCAGCGGAAAGCAGTTTCGACACCAGCGACGGGAAGTACGGAGGAAGGAGTATCAACAGCAGCAAGCAAGCTGCAAACGACTAAGGTCGTAAGGAAGTGAGTGATAGTGCCGAAAATCGTGAGTACAATTTGTGTTTTAAATATTTGTCAAGCAAAAGTGATCTTTATTTCTTGGAACATTTTAACTTTAACTTTCTGTAGTATAATTTGTGACTTAGAATAATTTCAATGTGTGCATGTTTAGACTTAGCTAGATTTAAGCCAAAAAGTGTTCATACGGGGAACCTATGCCCGATTTTTTAAAAAAAATTGAAAGTTCCAAACACTTAGAAAAAATTAGCTTTGTTTACCTTGACTTAGAAAATTTCGTAAAAAAAAAGTTTGAGACTTAGTAATTTTTGTGGTCATTTTATCATCGACTTAGAATATTTTCTTCAAAAATATTTGAGCCTTGTGAAATTTCAGATTTGGACAATATAGTGTTGTACAGCATTTTAATAATTTTAATTAGTTATCTTGTTGTGATCTATCAAGTAAAAAAATTGAGAATGTCTGATTTAAAAGCTTTGGTCAAAGTACAAGATGATCTATTTGCCAGATTGTCAAGAGCTAATGCTAATTATAAAAAGTCACCAAAAGAAAGAATAACAAAGCAATATGTCGAAACGAGATTAGAGAATGTAGAAGAGTTGTGGGCGCAATTCAGTTTGACACACACACAAATTATAAAAGATTTTGAAGCTAAAGAATTAAAGTCATCACCGTACACTGTAAACGAAATTTATTATAACACTGAAGAATTATATTTAGACTTGAAATGTATATTGAAAACTGAATTGAGTGCATTAAAGACTAGTGATGTTTCGGCACAAGTGGGGTCGTTCCCTAGTGTCTCTCAAAACAAAAGTATGTCCATAAAGTTACCAAAAATAATTATCCCAACATTTTCGGGCAAATATACGGAATGGCCGACCTTTCGAGATTTGTTTGAATCGGCAATACATAAAAATAGTTCTATTGATAAAGTGCAAAAATTACACTATTTAAAAGGTTACTTGTCCGGTGAAGCCGAACAACTATTACGTCACATACCTATTTCAGAGACAAATTATGATCAATGCTGGGCTCAATTAGAAGCTAGATATAATAACAAAAAATATTTATCACATTGTATTTTAAAAAGATTGCTGAGCCAACGTAATTTAACTAGTGAATCGGCTAATGGTTTAAAAGAATTAATGGACACAACCTCAGATTGTTTGAATGCTCTAATTAATTTAAATTTATCAGATAAAGATATCCGAGACATTTTAATAATTCATATAATTACATTAAAGCTAGATCCTGATAGCAAAAAAGACTGGGAATTAAAGGTTACTAGTAACAATGATTCTGACAAATTGCCTACCTTTGAACAGTTCAAAGAGTTTTTAACAGGCCGATATAGAGCGTTTGAATTTCTAGACAATAAGCCTATGAGAAATACTGTAAGCCAAAGTAAGGCAAGGGTATTTCACACTGCATCTGTAATGGTTTCTCAGTTTTGTAATGAGGATCACAAATTAGGGAATTGTAAGCAATTCGTAAGCAAGGATGTGGATACTCGGCGTAGATTTGTACAGGACAACAGGTTATGTTTTAACTGTTTCGGGCACAATCACTCTGCTAAGTTTTGTAAATGTACAGTCTCTTGTCGGATATGTAAGCGTAGACATCACTCTTTGTTGCACCCTAAGGGTGAACGAGAGTCTTTAGTAGAAAAGGGAAATTCGTCTGACGATAGGGTTTCGCAGACCAAAGAATGTACTCATACAATTGGAGTCGAGGATGAAGAGAAAGTAGTGGCTTGTTTTTCGAAAGGAATAGCTAACAATCAAGTTCTATTAGCCACGGCGCTAGTTAGAGCTGTATCGAAAAACGGAGTTAGACATACTATCAGGGCCTTGTTAGACCAAGGCTCGCAAGCATCTTTCGTCACTGAAAACATAGTTCAGTCTTTGGGTCTACAGAAAAAACCTGCTAAAGGTTTAATTGTTGGTATTGATGTTAACAGTAAATTAACATTAAATTCAGTGGTTGAGGTTAAAATTCAATCCAGAATCGATCCGTCGTTTATACTTTTAGTTAAGGCATATGTCCTTAAATCAGTGACATCATTATTACCGGTTAGGGAAACCGCGTGTTTGGATTGGACACAGGTTACCGATATTGAATTGGCGGATCCCAAGTATTATAAGCCTGATAAAGTGGATATGTTATTAGGGGCTGAAATTTACAGCCAGATTTTACAACCTGGATTAAAGAAAGCTCCTGGTGGCCCTGCAGCACAATGTACTTCTTTTGGATGGATTTTGTCAGGAACCGTAGCTTCTACTGTCCAAGATACTTCAAATATTACCGTGATGCACACTTGTCTTGGTGATGATGATATTTTGAAGAAGTTCTGGGAGTTAGAAAAAGAGCCAAGTCAACATAATAATCGTATACTTACCGAGGAAGAATCCAGATGCGAGGAAATATATCAATCCACGACTATAAGAGATAAAGATGGTCGCTACGTAGTTCATTTACCATTCAAAAGTCAAGATCCAGCCTGCAAATATGGCGAGTCCAGAAAAGTAGCAATTCATAGATTACAGGCATTAGAATCTAAATTGAATAAAGATACAGAGAAAAGCGATATACTGAAGTCATTAACGAATACTTAGAATTAGGTCACATGAGACAGATAAACAAGGAAGAAGAACAAAATCAACATGCGGTGTACCTACCTCATCATGCGGTTGTTCGTAATGATAGAGATACGACCAAAGTTCGGGTCGTCTTTGATGCATCCTGCAAAGGAAGGAATGGAGTATCACTCAACGACGATTTAATGATTGGTCCAGCACTGCAACCCGACCTACGTCATCTGCTACTTCGTTGGAGAATTTTTCGTGTTTGTCTTGTAGCTGATGAACATTCAGATTTCCAGCGTATCGTGTGGAGAGACAGTCAGGACTCTGTAATAAAGGATTATAAGTTACTCACCGTTACTTTTGGTACTTCTTCTGCACCCTTCTTGGCAGTTCGATCCATGCAGCAAGCAGCGCACGATGAGGGAGTTAAGTACCCTAAGGCAGCTGAAAGAGTGCTAAGGGATTATTATATGGATGATTTACTGTCTGGCTGTGATACGGTAGAAGAAGGCATGCAAATCTACAGGGAAATGAATGAACTATTATCAAAAGGTGGATTCAAATTACAGAAGTGGTCAAGCAACAGCAGTGAATTACTAAATCGAATCATCAGTGAAAGCAATGAAGTACTGGACAGTGAGGACACTGTAGAAAAAGCGATACATATTAAGCAAGATGAGATATTAAAAACATTGGGACTTACCTGGAACCGAAGCGATGACGTCTTCCAGTACTCCGTTCAGTTGACTTCAATGCAGGGACCTGTAACAAAAAGAAAAGTATTAGCAGACATAGCAAGGCTATTCGACCCTTTGGGATGGGTCGCTCCCGTAATCATATTAGCAAAAATCATAATCCAAAAATTATGTATTTTGGGGATCGGATGGGACGAAGAAATTCCAAGCGAAATAAGAAACGAATGGTTTACTTACCGACATGAATTAGGAAATCTGTCAAAATTCAGAATACCTAGATGGTTGAACATGCAGTGTGGCGACAAGCAAGTCGATTTACATGGGTTTTGTGACGCGTCTAAATCTGCATATGCTGCTGTCGTGTATGCACGAGTAATCGATGCTAATGGCGGAATACATGTCACTTTACTCACTGCCAAAACTAATGTCGCACCTATAAAAACTATTTCGATTCCTCGTTTAGAGCTGTGTGGAGCAGTCTTGTTAGCGAAACTTTTATGTGAGGTCTCCGAAGTAATGGGTATTGATAAATCTCATGTACATTGTTGGACAGATTCGGAGATCGTATTGGCGTGGTTAAACAGCCATCCGAGCAAGTGGAAAACCTTTGTGGCCAACCGTGTATCAGAAGTGCTTTGTATCAGTGAACCGCAGCAATGGAATCATGTGCAGTCAAAAAACAACCCCGCCGATTGCGCATCACGCGGCTTGTACGCTTCAGAATTTGTTAATTTCACGTTATGGTCGCAGGGTCCCGACTTCCTGAAATACGAAAATATTCAGTTTAGCAAAGGTCAACAGCAATCAACGAATTTAGAAGAGATAAAAGTACATGTAGCAATAGAAGATAATTTTATTTGGGAGAAATATTCTTCACTTACCCGGCTATTGAGAATAGTAGCATATCTAAGGCGTCCTTTAGATTGGAAAAAACCGAAGGCTGAAAGAAAGACACATAGTTATGTTACAGCAGAAGAAATAAGATTATCATTAGAGACTTGTATAAAAGCATGTCAAAGAAAAAACTACGCAGATGCTATTCTGGACCTGCAAGGGAAAGAACCTAAAAGAAAACAATTTAAGTCACTGAATCTTTACCTGGATTCCGTTAATATTCTGAGGGTGGGCGGCAGACTGGAGCGTTCTAATCTAGATATGAATCATAAACATCCTATATTGATACCAAGTAATGATCATTTCACTTACCTTCTAATTGCTGACGCACATCACAGGAATCTTCATGGTGGTCCTCAGCTTATGCTCCAATATTTAAGCACGAAATATTATATTCAGGGAGTTAAACGATTAGTTACTGGATATGTTCGAAAATGCATCACTTGTTTGCGATACGCTGCATCTACTAAACCTCAACTAATGGGGCAGTTACCACCTGCACGAGTTACACCGAGTAGGCCGTTTCGAAGCAGTGGTGTAGATTACGCCGGTCCAATTAATTTGAGGACATCGAAGGGCAGGGGTCAACATGCATACAAGGGTTATATTTGTTTATTTATATGCATGGCGACCAAGGCTATACATATTGAAGTCGTAAGTGACCTCACAACGCAGGGTTTTCTTGCAGCTTTTAAAAGATTCGTGGCAAGACGTGGACACTGTAAGGATTTGTGGAGCGACAATGGTACGAATTTTCTAGGGGCATCTAAAGAACTAACCACTTTGTTTCAATCAGAGAAGTCAAGCCTGGCTAAAGACATAGCGGCTGCTTTAGCTACCGAGGATACCACTTGGCACTTTATCCCCCCTCATGCTCCCAATTTTGGAGGATTGTGGGAAGCTGGCGTCAGGTCGTGTAAGAAGCATTTACAAAAGGTAATAGGAAACTCTACGCTGACCTATGAGGAAATGTCCACGCTCTTGAATCAGGTAGAAGCATGTCTAAATTCACGCCCCATGTGTAGGTTATCAGATTCAAAAAATTTCGAGGCACTAACTCCAGGGCATTTCCTAGTTGGAGAGCCGTTGGTGAACTCCCCGGATAACAATTACGAGGAGACAAACATTTCCAGCCTAAAAAGGTGGCATTTAGTCCAACAAATGACTCAACATTTCTGGCGCCGATGGTCTAATGAGTATTTGACAACACTGCTTCATCGTTACAAATGGTCTAAGCAAACTTCTGAACCAGATGTGGGTGACGTGGTTCTGATCAAAGAGGATAATTTGCCTCCGTGTCGTTGGCTTCTTGGCAGGGTGATTGAGAAACATCCAGGGCTCGACAATCTTACCCGAGTAGTCACACTTCGTAGCAATCGTTCCACGTTTAAAAGACCAACATCTAAGCTGTGTGTCCTACCCATTAATTGAAAATGTTGTTTTAGTATTAAGATACATAGGCATGTGTGAAATTGTTTAGATTTTATTAGTTTATTGAAAGTTTTATGTTCGTACGTTAAAGTAAAACAATTTGTATTTTTAGTTTACTCTTTATGTTATAAAAGGACATAATGTTTCACAAAATGTCCTTGGTGGGCGGAATGTTTAGCCATGTAAAAGCACGTAACGTAATAACATGTATTAATTGTTCACTAAGTTGCCACTAGATGGCGTTGTGCATTTTTGTGTTATTTGTAGATCGCGGTGTTAAGATTTTTGGCGACGTATAGACCCTAAGCCGTATTTTTTTCTGTTTTGTTCACAACTACTTGTATCACTGATTTGTATGTTTGAAGTTTATTCAATAAATCAGAAGGGTGGAGTTGATACCCTGTTGTGTGGCTATAATGGAAGTTATTTTTTCATAACAAACCTTGTGAACCCCCCCCCTCTCTAAACCCTTAAGCATCAGGGTTTAACAGCGATTAACTTTATTTTTAGGTATTATTTGTTTACAAACAGGTTCATATTATGATCTTATTAATGCAAGTCGAGTTTTTTTCGTTTGAGCTTGAGACGACTTCAAGACGCGATTCAGAAAACACGTTCGTAATTCAAACCCCTTGACTTAGGCGATGTGACGTGACTTCAGCTGCTGCACTCTCGGTGTATAATTATTAAATAATAAGAATTATTTAATTTGATATAGACTATGACCACCAGATTAACACAACCTTTATTTTTGTATGGCAAATCTTCAAATGTCTCTGAAGTGCGGAGCGGATTTTCTGGGCGGAGCGGAAGAGACTGTCATACCTCAACCAGACTAAAACCCATCCATGTTCCTTCTTAAACCTTTATGTCCGGGGCTGCGGTATCTCTTTCGAACAACCCGTAGCAGATTAACACACCTTATTTTAACTCCCATTTTGTGGCAAAATTGATGCATTACTAATATCTGAAGCTAAACAAAACTCTTTATTGTTTCCAGGGCGATTACATATGGATCGAGCCGGTGTCGGGTCGGGAGTTCGACGTAGCGATCGGCGCACGAGTCCTCGCGGCCGAGGGGCGACGGATCCGAGTCCGGGACGACGACGGCCACGAACAATGGCTGCCGCCCGAGCGACGCATCAAGGCCATGCATGCCACCTCCGTGCATGGCGTCGAGGACATGATATCTCTCGGCGACCTGCACGAAGCCGGCATACTCAGGAATCTACTTATAAGATACAATGAGAATCTCATCTATGTAAGTTTGAAGTTCTTTGTTTAACTGCTCTTATTTTGGACCCACTTTTAGTCCACAGAAAAGTTTGGGGTAAAACAAAAAGTAATTTCTTTTATTTTATTACATTGTGATGATGTCAGTTCTGTCTACCACGAAGGTATTTCGTGGTACTTAGACTATGTTAGTGTATGATTGTAGAGTGCCTCCCAGTACCAGCTGTCAGATACAAAGTAGGCTCTTAGCTCTTATCAGATTTCAAAATGGTCGTTGTAAAAAAATCTAGTCGATCAGTCGGTAGAGCCATCAAATTCTAGTCGATCAAACCAAAAGTTTCGATGACTAATTTCACTTTTTTTTCGTATTTTTTTTTCGAGTATGTCCATTAATCACATTGGTCTGACAGGGAAATATATAACTCCGGTTTGAGCAAGGACAAAGGCCACAGGTAAAAAATATAAAAAAAGAGAATTTTTTACTCGAATACCGTTATTTAACCTTAACTCAAAAACCAAGGTAAAGGGAAATCGAATTATCCTGTAGTTGTCTAGTGACAACAGCAATTTGTCTTTCTAAATGAAATATCTCTATTCCTAAACCAATTAACATATTTTTTCAAATGGTTGTCACTGATATTAGATGTTGGATGAATCATAGACATCTATGTCTGTGGAATTTAATTAGAAAGGCCTATAGGTAAAACAGACAAATAGAAAAAGACGACCAGTAGTAGCCCAGAATTTGAAAGCTGATGGTGTGAGACAGGGTGGTCTTTGGAACAACACGTACAGTAACGATTTTAGGATCAAGAGACCAACGGGTCTCCGGGTATAGATCTGTCATCCTATCAAGCAACAACAGAGAAGGAATATGAATGTGTACTAGATATAGATAAGCTCAGCATACATGTTTAATCTCCATCATAATTGACTACTGTAACTGAAATGTCGGGAGAACAGTATCATTATTTTACCACATTATCTCATGCTTTATGCACAGTACATTGAATTTTCTAATCAGGCTTTTTAAAATTCCAGACGTACACCGGTTCAATATTAGTAGCCGTAAACCCTTACCAAATACTGCCGATCTACACGGCAGACCAGATCAAGTTGTACAAGGAGAGGAAGATCGGGGAGTTGCCACCACATATCTTTGCGATAGGGGACAATGCGTACGCACACATGAGAAGGTACAAGCAAGACCAGTGCATCGTCATCAGCGGAGAGTCTGGCGCGGGGAAGACGGAGTCCACGAAGCTGATCCTTCAGTACTTGGCCGCCATCAGTGGGAAGCACTCTTGGATTGAACAGCAGGTTTGTGTTTTGTTGGAGGGTGTGTGGGGAATTTCTGATGGTTTTAAAAGAAGGTTGTTAGTCCAATGCCACAGAGTCGGGACCATGTTATAAAAGAGTTAATAAAATTTCTAAAGTAGAGAAATGTGTGGTTAAGGAGGCTGATATGAGAAGGCGGATATGAGAATTTTACCATTTTATCGTAAGATTCTATTCGAGGTGTTTCTCATGCAAAGGCACATAAGGTACAACTAGATAAAGATAGCCCTAATGTGCAGATCTCTTACACAACCCAAATTTTAACAACAATTAATTTCTTTTCCAGATCTTAGAAGCGAATCCCATTCTGGAAGCCTTTGGCAACGCGAAAACTGTCAGAAACGACAATTCTTCGCGGTTCGGCAAGTACATAGACATTCACTTCAACAACAGCGGAGTCATCGAAGGCGCCAAGATCGAGCAGTACCTTCTAGAAAAGTCTAGAATAGTCTCACAAGGCGCGGAGGAAAGGAACTACCATGTGTTCTACTGCCTGCTAGCAGGACTGTCTAAAGAAGAGAAGAAGAAGCTAGAACTGACCGACCCTTCTGAATATAGATATTTGTCTGGGGTAAGTTTCAATGTCATAATATTTAAAGAAGACTGTAGCATGCATGTCAGTTAGAAATAGAGCATACTTACCCCTTATTAAATAATATATTCCGCAACACTATAATATTCGTAGATCGTGGAATTAGAATGAATCAACAAACATAAATTAAAAACCACAGTTGAATTTTAAAAGTTACTATGATATACTAAGATTTAAAGATAATGTCAAAAACTATAACTGTTACTGATTACAATTTATTCAATAGTGTCATACCATGTCTCAATTGATAACAATCATGTATATTAATAGAATTACAAAGATGAATATCTTCTTCCGATAAAATTAAAATTATTTAAAATACAAGATATAACCGAAGTACCGGAAATACCTAACTTTGATATCTTTTTCAGGGTGGAAGTCTCACTTGCGAAGGTAGAGACGATGCTGCAGAATTCGCAGACATACGATCAGCGATGAAGGTTTTATTATTTACTGAACCGGAAATATGGGAGATATTAAAACTACTAGCCGCCGTCCTACACACTGGTAACATTAAATATGAAGCGACGGTAGTTGACAATTTAGATGCAACAGAAATTATAGAACAAGCTAACGTGAGGAGGGTTGCGACTTTGCTTGGCGTACCCATGCAGTCACTCATAGATGCGCTTACTAGAAAGACGCTTTTTGCTCACGGCGAAACTGTCATATCAACCCTAAGCAAAACACAGTCAGTTGACATCAGAGACGCCTTCGTCAAAGGAATCTACGGCCGTCTATTCGTCACCATCGTTAAAAAGATCAACGCTGCTATCTACAGACCAAAATCTACAATGAGAACTGCTATCGGCGTCCTAGACATATTCGGCTTTGAAAACTTCGATCAAAACAGTTTCGAACAGTTCTGTATAAACTTTGCTAACGAAAACTTGCAGCAATTCTTTGTTAGACACATATTTAAATTGGAACAGGAAGAATATAATCATGAAGGAATCAACTGGCAGCATATAGAATTCGTTGACAATCAAGATGCCTTGGATTTGATTGCGCTAAAACAACTGAATATTATGGCTTTAATTGACGAAGAGTCGAAGTTTCCAAAGGGCACTGACCAAACTATGTTAGCCAAGCTACACAAGACCCACGGTCTACATAGGAACTACCTTAAGCCAAAGTCAGATATAAATACCAGTTTTGGACTCAACCACTTCGCTGGGATAGTATTTTACGACACGCGAGGTTTCCTCGAAAAGAACCGTGATACGTTTAGCGCTGATTTATTGCAATTGATACATATTTCCACGAACAAGTTCCTGCAGCATATATTCCAAGATGACATTGCGATGGGATCTGAAACGCGGAAACGAACTCCGACACTGTCGACGCAGTTCAAGAAGTCTCTCGACTTGTTGATGCGCACGTTAGGAACTTGCCAGCCATTCTTCATCCGATGTATAAAACCAAATGAATTTAAGAAACCAATGATGTTTGACCGCGGTCTTTGTTGTCGACAGCTCAGGTACTCTGGTATGATGGAGACGATTAGAATCAGGAGGGCTGGCTACCCTATCAGACACAGCTTTAAAGAATTTGTTGAGAGATACCGTTTCTTAATATCGGGCGTTCCACCTGCCCACAAGACTGATTGTCGCTCAGCTACTGCGAAGATCTGCGCGACAGTTCTTGGCAAGTCTGATTACCAGTTGGGTCACACCAAAGTTTTTCTGAAGGATGCTCATGACTTATTCTTGGAGCAGGAAAGAGACAGAGTGCTTACTAGGAAGATATTAATTCTGCAGAGGTCTATTAGAGGGTGGGTGTACCGCAGACGGTTCTTGAAGATGCGAGCCGCGGCCATTTTGATCCAGCGTCACTGGCGCGGCAAGTTACAGAGGATCCGGTATAACAAGATGAAGGTCGGATACGCGAGGCTGCAAGCTCTCATACGGGCACGAGTGTTGGCTCATCGGTTCAGGCATCTTCGGGGACACATTGTTTCTTTACAAGTAAGTCTAATTGCTAGATACATATTTGATTAGAAAAACGTTGTGATGGTACAGTGGTTAAGACAGCTGCGTCTCACGTGTTTGTGGGCTCAAACCCAATTAGCGATGTGACTTTTTCAATTCATGATTATGTTCTTTATACGACTTTCCATGTCTCTACTGATGATCAAAAAGATTGACAATTAGAAGAGAGAATAGAAGGATTGACAAATTATTAAACTTACTACCGAGGGGTATCGTGATATCCAGTAATTTGGCTATGGAGGTCTTAATAGGCAGACGTATAGCACCTGGTCTTCTGTTACATCCGGATACACTGGACCACCCTAACAAGGTTGGGTTGGCCTTAGAAGACATGAATTTTAAAACATTGTTTATTGAGATGACATGGCAAACTTTGAAAATGTAAAAATTTTTAAATTTGAGCGTACATTGAATAAGCTCTACTACAGTACAATTAATAACGTCTACCTTTTCTCTAGGCGAGAGCCCGCGGCTACCTCGTCCGTCGCTCGTACGGGCACAAGATGTGGGCGATCGTGAAGATCCAGTCGCACGCGCGCCGGCTGCTGTGCATGCGGCGCTACCGGCGCATGCAGGGCGAGGCGCGCGCGCACTCCGAGGCGCTGCGGCTCCGGAGGCAGGAGGAACTGCGGCTGCACACGCAGGGCAATACACGGGCTAAGGAGATCGCTGAACATAACTATAGGGTGAGATGTTCATGTTATACTACTAACTGTTTACAAGGGCTAAGGAGATCGCTGAGCATCTATAGGGTAAGAGATGTTATGCTATTTGACGCGGCAAGGCGTGCGCGCACTTCGAGGCGCTGAGGCTGAGGAGGCAGGAGGAGCTGCGTCTGCACACGCAGGACAACACACGGGCTAAGCAGATCGCTGAGCATAACTATAGGGTGAGAGATGTTCATGTTATACTACTAGCTGTTCTTGGTTTTACCCGCGAGGTTCCCGTTCTCGTGATTTTTGGGATAAAAACTAACCTATGTCCTTTTTCAGAATATGGATTATTTCTGTACCAAATTTACTTTCGCATTTAATAAAAGATTAGATAAAAGATAATCCATACTGAGGTGATACATGTTGAAGTAACTCTGTCAGTTTGTTATGGTTTCAAGGATTTACCACTTACTATTTTAAGAGTAAACTATATTCTTTCAAAGTTTGTGCTTATTAGCCTATTTCTGTTCTATCTCCTGCTTGTTATGAAGTAGAAAATATATTTTTCTTAACTCCTCCGCTTTTCTTTTCTGATGAATTTTGTTGTGGGATCCAAGATAGTTGAATCGTTTTTTTGGGACACGTCGAGCTTCTTTTTCTGGTAGACTCCATTGTTGATACTTACTGATTTTTAGGATTGCTTTCCACTGAATCAATTTGCCTGAAATTTGGTTTGGAGTAGGTATGAATCTCACGGAAGGGCTACTGTTTGTTTTTTTTTGCGACTTCGTATGCATCCGCGATGACAGAATTTAATGCGGATGAAGTTGCAGTCAAAAGCAAGTTTACAAAGGAGTCTATTAATATTTATAATAACTATGTCATTACTACTACTACTACTACTATGTCACAACTTTAAACATAAATAGGATTTACAAATAAACAAGTACTTAATTTAAAGTAATATGCATTTTTAAGTTTTTAGTTTTTGAAAGCGGTTATTATTTTTTTGGAAAAGTTTTAGATATATTTTTTACTTTTTAGTGTCGAGTCCCAATTTATTTTCAAAATAAAACTACTTACAATCCTATAGAACGAAAACAGAAACATGAAGTAACGCACGTATCGTCAATGTATATTTTTTTGTTCTTGATGAATTTTTTGAGAAGCTCTGAGCCGATCGCCATAAAATTTATATGGGACCACCTCTGAATCATGACTTATCAAACAAAAAAAGAACCATCAAAATCCGTTTACAATTGACGAGATATCGCGTAACAAACATTAAAAAAAACATACAGACGAATTGAGAACCTCCTCCTTTTTGAAGTCGGTTAAAAACAAACAAGATTTGAGTTCAGTTAGAGTAATTTTCTTTTACTGTAAAATTCAAGTCCAATGTCAGATTTTAACTTCTTATCAGATTTCCCCGATTTTATATTATGAAATTGATGTAAGTCGGCGAACTTTATAGTAAAAATATTACATTAACAAATGTTCTGTTTTTGATTAGATAGTAATGTTGTTATTGTTATAGTAAAATAAAATCTGATTTAATGTTGTGATAATACCAGTTACTGCACTGGTTAATTAATAGTTCTAATCACACTAATTGGAAATATAAGTAAATAACAAATTTATTTTCACACATTGATTTTGTCTATGATCATATACTTAATTATAACTTTTTTTCTTGTTATTAAGAATGCATAAGCTTGCTTAACTATGCAGAGTTTATACGTCGTGCAGAAACACGTATAAAAAACTTGTTAACTATTAGCAATTTTTTTTATACTGGGACTGGGACAACTCACACACGGTCGTCTGATCCCAAGTTAAGCTCTGCTTAGAGCTTGTGTTATGGTAACCAGACAACTGATATACATACTTATATAATTTATAAATACAAACATATTATAGATAAATTACACCCAGACACAGATCTAACAATCATGCTCATCACACAAAGTTTGTTCTGGGTGGAAATCGAACCCACGACCTCCGGCTTAGCAGTCAGGGCTACTAACCACTACACCAACAGGCCAGGCTCGTCATACGCGTATTAACGATGTCACATTACTCCAGTGGTTAAGGCGCCCACCATAATATTACAGGTTTGGAACCGAAGATTTCGCAATTTGACTCTTTGCTTGTATCAAATTGTATATGCCTTGCCTAATTGCCTTTATGAAAAGGGGCACATTACCTAAAGGGGCATCAGTCCATCACAACCACAGATATAACAACAATCAGTCTAGTTAACTTTAAACGATAAGTATTACATAAACATCTTATCTCTTTTGATCTAAAAAGATAGATAAATTAATTAAAATATAATTAATCAAATTCAAATGTCGGTTTTGTTTTATCTTCTCAAATAATCACACTCACGCACATTCACTAATTTTATTCACTATTTTTTATTTCATTCAATTAGTGTAGAGCTAGGAAACGCACGTTACATTCTTAAAAAAAATAGATAATGATAGTTTTTTTGTGATGGATTTTTTATAAGAAGGTTCAGTGACAATGACAAATAGTGAATGTAATGAAAAAGTTAACAAACTATGTTTGAGTCCTCTGTTGCACTTGCCTATAATTGACGAAAGTCTATGCCATAAGGCCCTCTGGTATCTTTTAAGATTCCGGGTAAGTTTGGTACTTAAGATATATACGAATAATATAAAAATAAGTCGGGTTTTCCTTCCTGACGCTATAACTCCAGAACGGACGAACCGATTTCCACGGTTTTGCATTCGTTGGAAAGGCCTCGGGCTCCGTGAGGTTTATAGCAAAGAAAAAAAAAATCCACAGAAAAACGGGAAAATCTTAATCCACACGGACGAAGTCGCGGGTAAAAGCTAGTATACGAATAAATTAAATGTCCTACCTTCACCCTTTACGAAAGAAGAAAGACAATATGTAACAATAAAAAAAAAGCTTAAAAAAAACAAAAACAAAAAAAAATCGGAAGTCGGTGGCTCCGTTTAATTGCACATAATAACGTCGTCGATACATACCAGAAAATATACTAAAACTACTGAGCCAAACTATGTTAATTTCACAATTACGTCATCAGATTCTTGGTAAGAATCACGTACGTCGGATCATAAATCTCAGCATAATCAAAAACCAATACAAATAATAAAAAAAAACCAATCGAATTGAGAACCTTCTCCTTTTTGAAGTCGTTTAAAATGCATAAATATGAGCGAAATTCCGCAACAAATTACCGAAGTTAATGAGGTGCTAAAACAATTGTTATAGCCATTAATGACGCCTGAAGTTTTGCGTAATTGTACAATATCAATCAATCAACCGTTTGTCTTGCGCAAGCGCTGCAACCTGTACGCCTGTTGTGCTCGATTGGTTAGTCTGCAGGATTATTCTGTAACACAGTTTTATTTAGAATGTCATGCTTTGGCTAAGTTAAACTTCGGATAATCAGCACAAATAATTTGTTAGAAGCAACTTTGAATACCTACTTATTGTATTCTTATCCACCACCATCTTTTTTCTATACGTTAAGTTCACAAATCATCGTGACGCCATATCAGAACATCCATACGTTGATACACAATTGTGCAAATCCAAATTTGTACAAGTATACCGTTAAACGTACGTTAAACGTGTCCGAATCGAAAACCCATTAAGACTTCGAACGCAATGATAGACATTCCTTATTCCACGAATATAAGGTGCAGTTCATTATTGTTCTACCGGTTTATTGAAGAAGCACACTCGACTTCAATTGAAAACTGCAGACAATTCCGAATATAACTGTATTACTCAATACACCTGTAGCCAGACGTAATTCATAACCTGCCGATACCAGCCGTAATATGAAGTAATGTGGATGAATTCTTTAAGTTAAACAGTCGTGTGGTGTGATCATTAGTCAGTGCAATATGATTAACTTGTGGTTCGAGAAATTTTGCAACGATGTTGCTTTAAATTCCAATTATGTTGACAAGTCGTTCATTGGAGGTTTTTATGTAAGTTTACAGTAAATAAATGTAAGTGATGTTATTGCAAGTAACAAGACGGAGGTTATTTAATATGACTCGGGTAACGCAAGGTGATAAACTTATATCGTGCCCGCAGAGCGCTCATACGCTTTTTACTTGTAATATCATATAATGTAAGTGTATGTACAGTAATATTGTTTTTATTGTCACGAAGGAATAGATAATAATGGATCTTTGTAAATATCGTGACGATGTCATAGATAAGAGAATAGATTATCTTCCTAGAACTGATTTACTGATTTTACATCTAGTCACGGAAATACCTGGAGTAATAATATTACGATAGTTAGACATGATAGTAAAACTTAAGATAGGCGATATATTTTGAAATAAATTTATGTTTGGATAGGAATTTACCAAATTAATAAAACCAAAGAATTCTTATGAAAACATTATCTGAAATAATAAGCAGACCAAATGCAAAATTATACACATTAAAATAAAATACAGAAAGACATGAAATTATAAAAAACATCTCTTTCATTACAGGAGCGCATGTACGAACTGGAAAGGCGTGAAGCTGAACTGGCCCTGGAGGAGAAAAAGCAGCTGGAAGCGAAGAGGACGTTACTCCAAGAGGCGGCGAGGAAGCAGGACGAGCCTGTGGATGACAGCAAGCTGGTGGAGGCCATGTTCGACTTCTTGCCTGACTCCAGTAGTGAGGCGCCGGCACCGAAGGATACCTCGGTCTTCAGCGATCTGCCCCAGCCTAGGGCTGATCAACAAGAGGTAAATTATTGTTTGTCATTATTTATTTCAACACTATACTGCAGGCACTGGTAGTGTAGTCTTTAATACAGATTACCTCTAGAATTCACTTTGGTTATCAGAGTGTTGCTGGAACTATCAGGCCATCCTTATTTCTGTGTGCTTTTTAACAAGGTATAAGTATCAAACAAAACAAAATCAGTAGTTGCATATTTACTAACGTAAGGAATAACATATAGAACGGTCCAGACGCCTCTATAAATTCCATATCTGAATTGCAAAAAGAACTTAGTCGGTATCATCATCAAAAATTCTTTATTTGTACTTATCGAATTAACGTTAAGAATTTTATTTACATGTTTAAATAAAATTATTGATGATGATCAATCAGTATTTTTAATATTAGTCCAACCTAAAACCACTATAATGTTTATCCAGATGGTAACACCGATGCAAACCACATCAGAAGACGAAGAAGATTTGTCTGAGTTCAAGTTCCAGAAGTTCGCTGCAACTTATTTCCAAGGAAATGTAACTCATCAGTACTCGAGGAAACCACTGAAGCATCCATTATTACCTCTACATACGCAAGGAGACCAGCTGGTAAGAATTAATTATATAATGACCTGAAATTTATAGGCAGTAATAAAATGGTTTAAGTGCGAAATAACTTCATGTGTAGACTTATACTACCTAGAGTTAATTTATTTGTTGTATATGTTCATAATCCAAAATACTAATGAGATTAATTGAGTTATTTACGCTATTAATAATCTAAATCTCATTGCAGGCGGCGCAAGCACTATGGATCACAATCCTTCGGTTCACTGGGGACCTGCCAGAACCTAGATACCACACGATGGACCGAGACAACACATCAGTTATGTCCAAAGTCACAGCCACTCTCGGCAGGAACTTCATCAGGTCCAAGGAGTTCCAAGAGGCTCAGATGATGGGCGTCGACCCTGACGCGTATCTGAACAAGCAGAAACCAAGATCCATCAGACACAAACTTGTGTCTCTGACGCTGAAGAGAAAGAATAAATTGGGAGAAGACGTTAGGAGAAAGCTGCAGGTTGGTATCCTTAAGTAATTTCCATTGTTACTATATTAATGATGCAAGTAGCAATAATTCCCGTTTTGCCTTTCTCAGGATGAGGAGTACACAGCAGACAGCTATCAGTCATGGTTAGAATCTCGCCCAACATCAAATCTAGAAAAATTACATTTTATTATTGGGCACGGTATTCTACGGGCTGAGTTGAGGGACGAAATATATTGCCAGATCTGTAAACAACTGACAAACAATCCTTCGAAGTCCTCTCATGCTAGAGGATGGATTTTACTTTCGTTGTGTGTTGGGTGCTTTGCTCCTAGTGAAAAGTTTGTCAATTACTTACGGGCTTTCATCAGAGAAGGTCCTCCCGGCTACGCCCCATATTGTGAAGACCGTTTGAAACGCACATTTAACAATGGCACTAGAAACCAGCCACCTTCGTGGTTAGAACTTCAAGCAACGAAGTCTAAAAAGCCTATAATGTTACCGATAACGTTCATGGACGGAAACACGAAGACTTTGTTAGCAGACTCGGCTACAACTGCGAGAGAACTTTGTAATCAGTTATCTGATAAAATTGGTTTGAGAGACCAATTCGGTTTCTCGCTATACATTGCTCTGTTCGACAAGGTCAGTTCACTCGGCAGTGGAGGAGATCACGTAATGGATGCAATATCACAGTGTGAACAGTACGCTAAGGAACAAGGAGCTCAAGAAAGAAATGCTCCTTGGAGATTGTTCTTTAGAAAAGAAATTTTCGCTCCATGGCACGACCCAACAGAAGATCAAGTGGCCACGAATCTTATTTATCAACAAGTTGTCAGAGGTGTTAAATTCGGTGAATACAGATGTGACAAAGAAGAAGACTTAGCTATGATAGCCGCTCAACAGTATTACATTGAATACGGTCAAGACATGAATACTGAACGGCTGTATACATTACTGCCAAATTACATACCAGATTATTGTCTAACTGGTGTTGAAAAAGCGGTTGACCGGTGGGGTGCTTTAGTGGTGCAGGCTTATAAAAAGAGTTATTATGTAAAAGAAAAAGTTCCTGCTTATAGAGTGAAGGAAGATGTAGTGAGTTATGCAAAGTTCAAGTGGCCTCTATTGTTCTCTAGATTTTATGAAGCTTATAGAAACTCAGGGCCAAACTTACCTAAAAATGATGTTATAATAGCAGTGAATTGGACCGGTGTATATGTTGTAGATGATCAAGAACAAGTGCTTTTAGAATTGTCGTTCCCTGAAATAACTACTGTTTCCAGTCAAAAAACCAACAAAGTGTTCACACAAACCTTTAGTCTCTCCACCGTTCGTGGTGAGGAGTTTACATTCCAAAGTCCTAACGCTGAAGATATTCGAGACCTAGTGGTATACTTCTTAGAAGGTTTGAAGAAGCGATCCAAATTTGTAATAGCACTACAAGATTACAAAGCACCTGGCGAGGGCTCTAGTTTCTTAACATTCAACAAAGGAGATCTGATAATTTTAGAAGAAGACAGTACAGGGGAATCTGTTTTGAATAATGGATGGTGTATCGGTCGTTGTGAAAGAACAATGGAACGTGGTGATTTCCCCGCAGAGACTGTCTATGTATTACCAGCACTGACTAAACCACCTCCGGATATATTGACTCTGTTCTGTCAAGAAGGGGCATCGCATGGTCGTCGAGCGCCTACTGCCACATACAACGGAACAGAAATTAAAGACAAACCACATACTTTATTAGAATATGCTATGGATCATTTCCGGTTGCCACCGAAACGCACAGTATCCAAAGCTCTTACACTTTCCACCGCCAAGAGAGGAGGAACAGAAGAGCTTTGGCGGCACTCTAGAGAGCCAATAAAACAACCGCTATTGAAAAAACTGCAAGCGAAAGAAGAATTAGCCGAAGAGGCGTGTTTCGCATTCACTGCAATTCTCAAGTACATGGGCGACCTACCTTCGAAGCGTCCTCGCATCGGCAATGAGTACACAGACCACATTTTCGATGGTCCACTAAAACACGAGATATTGCGGGACGAAATATACTGCCAAGTAATGAAACAACTGACTGACAACCGAAATAGAATGTCGGAAGAAAGAGGTTGGGAGCTAATGTGGCTGGCCACGGGCTTATTTGCATGTAGTCAAGGGTTGCTTAGAGAATTAACACTGTTCTTGAGGACTAGGAGATATCCAATAGCCCAAGATTCGCTCCAAAGACTTCAAAAGACTTTGAGAAATGGGCAGAGGAAATATCCGCCTCACCAGGTGGAGGTGGAAGCTATTCAGCACAAGACTACTCAGATATTCCATAAGGTGTACTTCCCAGACGACACAGACGAAGCGTTTGAAGTAGACTCGTCTACCAGAGCAAAGGACTTCTGTCAAAATATAGCTCAGAGACTGAATCTCAGATCTAGTGAAGGCTTTAGTTTATTTGTTAAGATAGCTGATAAGGTGATATCGGTGCCTGAGGGCGACTTCTTCTTTGACTTTGTGCGGCACCTCACGGACTGGATCAAGAAGGCTCGGCCTACGCGCGACGGCATCACTCCTCAGTTTACCTACCAGGTTAGTGAACTGAATACTCAACCAACTTGATCAAAATCAAAGTAGGCTTTCATTCCCAATATTTAATCATCTATTCATTTGTCTTGAATTGACATCTTAGTTGAACCGAGATTTAATTATCACGCAGTCATTGTGTTATTTTGTATAAAATTCTCATAACTATATAACTCATAACTGCATGATCTATAGAAGGTAACTGAACTGAAAGCACACTTTCTTTATAAGATCTTTTTTTACCACTACACCGATAAGTGCGTAAATGATTCCAATCATTTAAGGATTAAAAGTGAAAACACACAAACTTTGAATTGAATTCCTACCTCTCCATCCTCAGGTGTTCTTCATGAAGAAGCTGTGGACGAACACCGTCCCTGGCAAGGACCGGGCGGCGGACGTGATCTTCCACTTCCACCAGGAGCTGCCGAAGCTGCTGCGCGGGTACCACCGCTGTGGACGCGACGAGGCCGCACGGCTGGCTGCCCTGGCGTACCGCGCGCGGTTCGGAGATAACAAGCAAGAGTTGCAGGCGATACCGTATGTAGTTTATTTTATTATTTTTTAAATTACTAACCTGTAACATACGAATAGTTGGGAATGGGTTGCCGCTTGGCACTTTTTGGGTGAGAAAAGAGCCAATCTTATCATTTAAAATTTCAATTATTTATGAACACCATTAAATTGTATAGTAAACTTTGTGTGGTTTATAGGTGTTTCCCAGGGTTCAGTCTTAGGTCCACATTTATGTAAAATAATAATAATAATAATACCAGCCTATAACTGTCCCACTGCTGGGCAAAGGCCTCTTCTCATACAGAGAAGGCACGAGCATTGATCACCACGCTTGCTCAAGACGGGTTGGCGATT
Source organism: Athetis lepigone (assembly GCA_033675125.1). NCBI lineage: Eukaryota > Metazoa > Arthropoda > Insecta > Lepidoptera > Noctuidae > Athetis > Athetis lepigone. The sequence continues at coordinate 5,422,676 of CM066233.1, read as the reverse complement.
TCGGACTTATATTAACTACAAGTCCAGGTTTCCTCACGATGTTTTCAACATTTATGTAATACTATTTTTATTTGGGTTTTAATGCTGTCGGATCATTAAATTGTTTGAATGTTTTCTTTTTAAAATCATTATGTAAACCAATCTGCGGTAATGACTATCATACGAGTAGTCAAATCAAATCAATAGTCATAAACACAATACCTTAAATTTTTATAATGATAAATGTCAACTCAAAACTATTTTACAAGACCAAAATCTAAGTCATGGTTACCTTTTCTTTTTAGACAAATGCTCCGCGAGTTGATTCCAGCAGATCTGCTAAAGCTGCAGAGTTCAGCAGACTGGAAGCGAGCCATCGTGGCTTCATACAACACAGACGCGGGCATGACGCCTGAAGACGCCAAGATCACCTTCCTGAAGGTCATCTACCGCTGGCCCACGTTCGGCTCCGCCTTCTTTGAGGTCAAGCAGACCACGGAACCAAATTATCCTGAGCTGCTGCTGATTGCTATCAATAAACATGGAGTTAGCTTGATTCATCCTCAATCGAAGGTAAGAATTCGTGTTGGTAATGGATATTTATTGTGTTTTTATTGGTGTTTAGTTTGATGATTTCTGCGTCTGTAACAGAAGAAAAAGAAACAAAAAAGAAATTCGTCCATAAATTACTTCGAGCGGATTTTATGACTTTTTCACCTACCCGTTGTCGATGCATTTGCGATAAGCTAATTCTGAGTTCTTTTCTTAATTTTTCACATTCTAAAGTTCGCTCTCTCATGTTATCTGATTTATTATTAAACTTGGAATAATAAATTTCAAATTTCCAGGACATCCTAGTAACGCACCCATTCACAAGAATATCAAACTGGTCATCTGGCAACACTTACTTCCATATGACGATTGGCAACCTCGTGCGGGGGTCGAAACTCCTGTGTGAAACCTCCTTGGGCTACAAGATGGACGACCTGCTGACGTCATACATCTCGCTCATGCTCACGAACATGAACAAACAGCGCTCCGTCCGCGTCAAGTAACCCCACGGTATGACATTATGACGTCATCGTAGTCAAACATTCCGAATATAGAAACAATTATTTTTTATCCGCTTACCGTTAAGTAGTTCGCACGCTTCCCAGCGGTATATTTAACTTAACATAGGATTTAGCATTATGGAGTCAGAACGAATGCTTTTTGTGTCTTGCGTATAGTGTGCCCGGTATATCTTGGTCCTTGATCGAAAAGGTTGCTGGACAAAAAATTCTTAACAATTTTATTTCGAATTTGTTTATTTATTTCGCAGGCTGAGATATACCTATAGGCACTTTACTGCATCACAAATAAATGCGCTGTATCATTGTAAGTAGGTAAACTTGATGCACAATTTTTGTGGTCGCAACACTTTTGTTACATCAAAACAAAATCTACTGTAGATGTATCCGTCCATATATTAAGATCAAAACATAATATCTAGATATTAAACGATGTTACTGGTATTCCAAATTAATTCTGTTATAGTTATTAAGTACAACGACCTAAGTACCTGTAGGTATTTTTTCTTCTTATTACTCTTCAGTGAAAATGTTTAACTGAAATACGTACTATCTTCTAAAATGTTGAAATAGTAAGAGTTTATATTTATTAAAAAAAATAATTTCAGTATAAATTGGAGACCTTTTTTTATTTTATTTTAATGTCATATTTATTTAATTAATTCTTATAATATTTAGAGAACGGTTGTTGAAAAGATCTGTTACAATATTGATAACTATTACGTAGGTGTTCGGTAACATAACATGGTATGAAATTATGTAGCCTTGCTAATTATTGCCTTAATATGTGCCTAGCTTTCAGCGCTACTCGCAGAAATAAAAGGATTTTATATTAACAATTCAGGAATTAGATATATTTACTGGTGAATGAGTTTTAGAGCTGTTTATTAACTTAAAAAAACAACTGCTGTATTGTTCGATTTAAAAAAATGTGACGTGTTTTTTTTATTCGATCATTAGATTGAATAATCGATAAAATTCATTTAGTTGTTTATCGATAAAAATTGAGCAATACAGCATACGAATTTAGATGTTTGTTTATATTTATTTATAAACGTAACCGTTTAGCATAACATCTATATAAAATACATAGGTAACATCAATGTATTTATTTAATAGGTAAAGGAATTTATTCTAAGTATTGTGTAAAATTGATTGTCAGTTTCATGCCATGAGTCCGGTGACAATTAAATTATGTTTGTTTTATTAATATTGCTTTAAATTAAAAAGTTGCATTTGTGAGTGGTTGTAAACATGAGTCACAATGATATTTTAAGTGTTTTATTTACTTCATATACACCGAAAACTACCCTTCGATTGAAATAAGTATTCACTTTCTTCATATACCCGAAAATTAATTAATAAAGCGATCTAAAATCCCTTTCTTATTCCTTTTTCCCAAATAGTTAGTATTCAGATGTAGTAGAATACATAAAGCTTATCATAGAGCGACTGCCACCAAACATCAACCCTCTTGTTATTACTAAATGGATCAGAATTCCCGAAAACGAACGCATCAGCAACTACCGTTTAAAAAAGGTAAAGTTCACAAAACTTACTAAGATTTAAACGGGAAATTATAATGGTTCCGACAAACAAATTAATCTCCAGCAATCTGTGGCCGACTATTATTCTAATTAACCAGCGTTATAATGAATTACCGACAAAAAAACCTAATTTCCGAATAGAAAACTAAATCTCCGACCAAATTACTAAGTTACCGACATCATATTTTTACAACTTGCATGAACTGTTTTAATTTCTATTGTTGGTTACCAAAATTTATTTTTTAACTCTCAATAATGATGAAAACTGGTTGCAATCTAGACTTTAGGGCACCCCGACTCGGATAGGTCAGGTTAGAAGGGGATGGCGGGGTCGTGTGAGCGAGCGAAGCGAGCGAATAGACCCCACCATCCCCTTCGTGGTTATTTTTTTATAAACCACCCAGAAGTAGGAGCCCCGCGAAGCGGTGCTCCGTCGACCCAGCCCACCCTCGATCATGTATAGTATTTTAAGGTTTGGTAAGATTAGAATTGGTAAATTAATAGAGTTTTTAGTTGAACTTAATTTAAGCTGGTAGAAAAGTATTATAGCAATAAACGTTCATGTTTATTTTTCGGAGATTTCAGTATCTCATTCGGTCGTTTCGTAATTTTATTTTAATTCGGAAAAAAGTAGTCGGAAAGTTAGTATTTTAGGCAGTAAATTTAATATTTTGAGTAAGTACAATTCTTCTTTATTTGTCGGAGCTTTTATTACTACCCGATTTAAACGTGAAAGTTTGCATGTGTGTATTTTTGTTACTCTATCACGCAAAAAATACTTAACAGATTTTGAAACTATCGTAATATTATTTAAACATCAGATTAAAACATAGGCTAACATCAAGCTAGGACCGATGGGAGCGGAGCAGTTCTCAAAGACTAACATAACGCGAGTAAAACCGAAGGGGTCTGCTAGTTAATAATATTCGTAGGAATTGATAGGATTTAATTTTGCCACCCAGGATCCCACGCTCGGCAATGTCCAAAGAGACCGTACATAAAGTGCTCGGGAATATTCCCGGGAACATAACCGGAAAGCTCTGAAATTAGGAATTTTAATCGATTCATGAGATATTTTGTAGAATCGTATGTAATTTTTATACTACTGTATACTATATTTTTATACGAGCATTACATTACTGGAACAGTAAAACCACGTTTTCACTAGGCAACATTTGGCGCACGAAATGTTGCACAACATGTTGCCCAATATGTTTTAAGTCGGGAAAAGTTTTATGCGGTTTCTGACTTTTCTAGTACTCCAACCTGGGTTGACCCAATGAACGTTTTTGATCAGTATTAGAATCAGGGTCAATTGGCATCAAATAAAAGTTTTTGTTGATACCAAGCGATTAAAGTAAAATGACCATTTCTATGCTATCTGTACATTTTTTCTATCTGTACATTTATGTGGTTAGTCTACTAAAACCCTGTCCGTGTAGTCACCCTGTAGCTTCTTTGAAACTGGGCACACTTTCTAGCATGCGAAGAACACAAATAATGAAAATGGGACAAAAAAAAGAAGGAGAGCTTCTTCTGTTATCTAATCTGTGGAGAGCTTGAAAAATTTAAATAGCGGAAAAGCGTTATGAGAGCACGCAAACGGTTTGTCTGGGGAATAGGCAATCAATTAATTAAGCTTGGACCTGTAGTTTGACACATAATCATATTTCTTTGTTGAAAATGAACTCTGTCTAACTTATCCAGAAAAAAATGTAATTTAAAATAACAAAGGAGATAGAATGCCGGCTTGTGAGACACCAGCACCCAGCTATGAGAGGAGAAAAAAAAAGGATAGAAACTAGAAAGAAAATTGTCTGGATTCAAGATCTGGATCAAGATAATCGGAGGGAGAAAGGAGTCCATTTGATTAGGGTCATCATGTGGCAACAAATGCCATCACAACTCTTAGAATTTATGAATAGGACCATCCTCTTTATTTTATCTAAGACAACAGGAGATCAACGGAACAGTTCTATGGGGCTAGGTACACCCAAAATATGTATCTGATCTGATCGTGACGTCATGCGCAACTTTAACGCACTGCATCTTCGTCATTCTTCGTTTACGAGAAAAAAGAAATAAAAATACGTGTCCAAAATTTTTTGATAATCTATCTGACGGACTAATTACTCTTTTTTGTCGTCTCGTCTATTTGTGTTTTAGAAAGTACCATAAGACTCGAGACAATAAAATTTCGACAGTCCCGAGACCTCGAGACTTTAGAAACAAGTAAAAAAAAAAACTAAAATAAAGACGACGTGATTAAATCACAGTATCACACTAGTTTAAATAGTTTCTTTCTCACTTCGCCTCCTTGTTAGACGTAATATATAGAACCATTACATGATTACGATTCAAACTATTAGGTAAACCAATACCTACATAATTGCAACCAATACAATGTGATCATAGCATAAAAAGTCTTCTCCAAGCTAATGGGAAAATTATAATTCCAATTTGCATAAAGATTGGGAACGGAGAGCTATTTTCCTTTCCATGGACGAACGACGAGCCATTTTATTGATGTGCGTTTATAAAAAGCCAATTACCTACCTATACTATGCATCGTTAATGTTCACCTTAATCATGCCTTTAAAAATATTGAGGGAAAATTTAGTAAAATACGTCTCATCATGTCGCAAGCAATTTTTAGAATCACGCAATCACACTAGCACAGAAAAGCTAGTCCATTAAAACAATAAACGTTATTTTACCAAAAAACAGTTAAAAACACGGTCCTGAATGAACAAGAACAATTAAAGTAAAAGCAGACTATTAGAAAAACTGTTAATTAGAACAAACAAAAAATATATATCCGCAATAAAGTCGTGAGAGTCTCCCACGGCAGCGCGGCCTATTCATGGAGCCCGAGGAATAATGATGCCTCTATTGTGGCACCAGCAGGAAGTCATTTATCTAACATCAAGAATATGAGTGTTTAGAGCAATTTCGTGTCTGATTTCTCATCCTAAAGTGTGCAATTTTGGTGACCCGCCGGTAGGTATGAACTACGTGAAATGTCAAACAACTCCGCCGGTGACTAAGTACTCTTTGATTGCTCGTTCTTTACGTTTCTAGAGTTTTATAAGTGCTGTGTTTTGTAAAACAAATTGATGTGTTTAATTCCACAATACGAGTAAAAAAGTCGCTAGACATTCATGATTTCTAGGAAAAACGGATTAAAAATTGTCATATCCCAGTGGGCTGATAATAGGAAATTTTGATTCCTTAAAGGAGGCCCGCGGTAGATGATCTTTCATTCTTTTTACTTACATAAAGTTTTGATCTTTATTCCAGCGATTGAGTTATATGAAGCTACAGAGGCCTGCTTCCAGAACTCTGCAGCTTATCTAAAATTATCTCCCGAAGAATGTTCTTCTGCCTGCCCTTATCTCTTTTTACTTGGGGTCGGCGCAACATGGTTTTTTCTTCCATACCATTTTGTCTCCCGTCATGCTATAATTTACTCCTTTCTACTTTATATCATTCTTCACACAATCCATCCATTTTCTCTTCAGTCTTCCTCTCCACTTCTAAGCAACTCCTGCTGGTTAGGTTAGTACTATAATATTATAGTACTTATCCATACTAATATTATAAATGGGAAAGTGTGTCTGTCTGTCTGTATGTTGGTCTTTCTTTCACGGCAAAACGGAGCGACAAATTCACGTGATTTTTAAGTGGAGATAGTTGAAGGGATGGAGAGTAACATAGGCTACTTTTTGTCTCTTTTTAACTCGAGCGAAGCCGCGGGCAAAAGCTAGCGTATACATACGCTAGCTTTTGCCCGCGGCTTTTAAACAGATTTTAAACAAACAAATATACATGTATATTTGTTTGTTTAAAATCTGTTTTTATCACCAGGATGAAAAATATAAATTCAAAATATGAACAAGCTCTACTGTTTAAAAGTTTAACGTTGGCAGTTGGCTACCTGTATTTGAAGAGCTCAAATGAAGTTATTACAAGTGCTTGTGATTGAAAAACCGGGTCAGTAAACGGCCAAGATTGTAGTAAATTCATTGATTTTATTTATCAACTTCCATTGATCAGGCAATCAACCTGCGCAACGTATCAAGTATAGCGCCATGAGGCTTAATGAGAGCACAGCGCGGCTCCTCCCAAGCGGCACACTCCGCCAGCATATGCCGCACCGTGTAGATTCAGTGATGACACCGAGCTTCGTTAATGCGACATAGGTAATACCCGACGCAGCGATGTCGCGAGAGCATCTACGTCATCAGAAATGTCAGGACGCCGTGCCTTCTCCTGCGCCAATCATCGAGCACTGGTTAGATCGCCTCGATGGTGACGAGGCGATGGTGGTGGGGCGCGAAAGGCTGTCCCGCCATCAGATAAGGATTGATGCTGCTCCAAGCGCGGTGCTGTTGCGGCTACTTCTGTAAGAATGGGCTCTGTTTATCGCTGTTCACGCTTGCCGAGCTGTCTGGAACAGAAGCCTCTGGTTTAAACTCTGGTCAGAGGCCTATTTCTGTCTCCTAATCCGTGTGTTCTGGAGACCTCTGGTTTAAGTGTTAACCTGTAATTAACTGTTGCACATGTAATTTTACCATTTATAATTGTTTTTTTTTTTATGTGTAAACAGTTGTTGGTTAAGCTTAAACAAATTAATACAGCGTGATGGAATAGCCCTGCTAAACACGGTGGAGGTGTGCCCCGCGTGGGCGAGCCATCGACGTGTCCTCGTAGAGGCGATCGGCGGCGGTGATCTCTCGCGCCCGACGCTGGTCCTGGCCATGCTCCGGGGCGAGACTGAATAGGAAGCCGTCGCCTCCTTCTGCGAAGCAGTTATGCTTTTGAAGGAAGCGGCGGCGCGCGAGAGGCAACGACGAGCCTCTCGCCCCGGACAGGGACCCAGGCATAGACGTCGAGAGTCGCAAGACGACTACCGGCCACCAAAGGCGCGGGTCGGAGGACGGCGAGCGATGGGTAGCTCGCCGCCCGGCTAGGACCAGGCCCGCGTCGACGGCGCGTAAGTGTTCCACGCGCGCCTCAAAGAGAAGTCAACACGGGAAGGAGCCCAACAGGGCCAACGCCTACCTTTTAAAGTACTCGTATGACAACTATACGCAGTGTGTTGTGCGGCACACATTAGTCGATAAACTTGGATAAGTAAATATGTAACTGTTTACTGTTAAGTCTGAAGGGAAAAGTGCACCGGCTTCACTCGTAAATGCAAAAAACAAGATGCAGCTCCTTTGAGGCCTATCGTAGTGATGGTCACCTTTTAACACCAGGTCTATATATTTTTTGCTTTGATGGTATTTCTTCAGAGATTCAGAATCTCTTCAGCCATTTAGAAAGACATTACTGTCTCAAGTAGAATTATGTGAGATTGACGGGTCTAGTCAGGGCTAATATGACTCTATTGCTCGATATTCTCTTAGTTCTAGAACGACACAATGTTTTGCGACGACGACTGCGACGATCAATGAACGCACGGGTTCAGTTGAATGGGGGACCACGGATGTTCTATAGTCCGCCGTCACTGAACCCCATCCCAGTGCGCCTGCAGCGTGCCGAATGACAAGTGGCGATGTCCCTCTCTCTTTCCATAGCTTCCCTCTGTGCGATAACTTTTTCGCAGAAGAGACCACTCCGTCCCAGAAAACTGCGCTGCCAACCATTTAGATTGTTACGGCCGGTTGTAGTGAACTACTACAGAGATGAGAGCTTGGCTTAAAAATATCAGATACTTTTCAGTTTTTTAGTGTAATTTAATATTTTGTTTAGAACGGATTAAGGTGAACCCCTCTTAGACTCTGTGGACGCATCTCTGGCACCACCGGATAAATACGTAGTTTCGTTAGAAGTGCAAGAACTTCTGGTCCGGTTGGAAACAATGTGTTAAATAGCGCATTTATAGAGGAAGTTAGTAAAGGCTACTTATATAAAATCACGATACGACCTACAAGAGCCAAGACCGGAGCAGTAACCAAAAACGTGGGTGAAACCGCGGGTGTCAGCTTGTTACAACATTGTTAACTATTATTCTGATAGTCCGAGCCACCGCTCTCTAATCATTACCATGTCACAGTGATCTCTGCACGAAATAGCCCATCATGTTATCATAATGTTCCTTGTGAAAAACAAGACATTTTGAAGCAATGTCTTTTGCATTAATTTGTTTGAGATAAAATGATAAATAGAGATTACAAATACTTATTAGGTTCAAAACTTTTCAGTCGCCACTCGTACGGTTAACTTTAAATTAAAAAGTCTACCTACAACAATTGAACAACTTTATTCTTCTTTCTTCGATAATTACAAGAACAATAGACGCATACCTACTGGCAATCAATGCGCTATCAAAGAAATTACCTTTCCGACATACAATTTAATAAATAATGATGAAATAGCTCAAATTATAAGCCGAGTTCTCTGTATCAGGAAATATTCTGTTATCCTAATATTATAAATGGGAAAGTGTGTCTGTCTGTCTGTTTGTCTTTTTTTTCACGGCAAAACGGAGCGACGGATTGACGTGATTTTTTAAGTGGAGATAGTTGAAGGGATGGAGAGTAACATAGGGTACTTTTTGTCTCTTTCTAACGCGAGCGAAGCCGCGGGCAGAAGCTAGTATACTATATACTTATACTTACTATTAGTTACTAATATATTATAAATGCGAAAGTAACTCTGTCTGTCTCTTCTTCACGGCTAAACTACAGAACCGATTCGAATGAAATATGGTACTTATGTAGTCCGGGACCTGGGAAAGGACATAGGATAGTTTTCATCCCTGAAAACCCAGGGGAACGGGAACTACTATTCCACGCGGACGAAGTCGCGGGCAAAAGCTAGTTAGCCATAAATTAGCTGACTTAAATCCTATTGAGCATGCCTGGAATATGCTTCAGAGAAGAGCTCGTAGGAATTTCCCTGTTGATATTGTGCATCAAAACCAGCTTTTCTTGCATCTTAGTAGGATTTGGGACAGTACTCCACAACAGGATATTGACACCCTTGTTTTGAGTATGCAGAACCGCTCCAGATGTGTCAGGAGAGTCTTAGGTGGATCCACGAATTATTAATTTTAAGTTTTCAACAATTTTTATAAAAAAAAATTGTTTTGTTGTTTAGGTTTTGAAATTTCAAAAATAAAGTTAAATTGAAATTTTGTTGAGTTTTTCCTCTTCTTCTAAGTTTTTTTTTAATTTAACTTTATCTAAAAGTTTATTATCAGATTAGATAGGCAATTAAACAAGGTTTATTTTAAAGTGTAGGTGTCTTAACAAAAAGTTAATAGAATTTTAGTTATTTAGGTTTAATTAAAATATCCCTAGACACTTTTGATGTGTGTAGTTTTTGTCCCTGACTTCGTTTATGTTGTTCTTTGGACAGAGGCGGATTAAGTGTCTCGAGCGCCCTAGGCAAGAACCTCATCGGCGCCCCTCTAAAGCTCATTTTTTTTTGTTAGCCTTTATACTGACCTACTGCTAGGCAAAGGCACCTTCCAAGCCCTTTCAGGTGTTCAGTTACCGGATTCCATTGGCCCTGGCACCACTAGCTTCTGTCCACGACTCTAAAACGCGCTCATGTTCCTTCGGTTGTCCTTTATGTTCCGGGGCCACGGTAACTATTACAACAATTACAACTACTCCGCAACCCCGGCAGGCATTGGCCCTAGAGAGCTCCTTCACGTGCTGACTGCTCTTTGAGGCGCGCGTGAAACAAAACGCGCCGTCGACACGGGCCTGGTCCTAATCAGGCGGCGAGCTAGCCATTACTCGCCGTCCGGAGACCCGCGCCTACGGTGGCCGGTAGTCGTCTCGACGTCTATGCCTGGGTCCCTGTCTGGGGCGTGAGGCTTGACGCTGCCTCACGCGCGCCTCCGCCTCCTTCTCCAACATGACAGCGTCGCAGGAGGCGACTGCTTCTCATTCAGTCTCGCCCCTGAGCATGGCCTAAACCAGCGCCGGGCGCGAGAGGTCACCGCCGCCGATCGCTTTTGCTAGGACACGGCGATGGCTCACCCAAGCGTGCCCCGCTTGGGTGAGCTAGATTATAACAGTGTTGTTTGAGAAGTCGGAAAAAACCCAACATAACCCTCTACTTTCCCCAGACATAAGGTATAGATAAGGATTTCCCCACGAGATAAAAAGGGCTGAAGCTTTGGAGGTTAATTCATACTAATATTATAAATGGGAAAGTGTGTCTGTCTGTCTGTCTGTCTGTTTGTCTTTCTTTCACGGCAAAACGGAGCGACGGATTGACGTGATTTTTTAAGTGGAGATAGTTGAAGGGATGGAGAGTAACATAGGCTACTTTTTGTCTCTTTCTAACGCGAGCGAAGCCGTGGGCAGAAGCTAGTAAATTATAATATGTTGTTTCCAAATATAAAATCAAGAAATGCAGGAATAGTCAAGAATTAAATTGAACCTGAACACCTCTATAAATAAATAAATAGTTTTAGAATAAGTAAGTAGTAGTTGTAAAATAGTTTTAGAATCGCTAATTTTTTAAATAATCATTTAATAAATTTGCATTTAATAATAAATTATTTAAATGTTTAGGTAGACGCATACTTCTGAAAAAGTTCATTTTATGTAAGGCATTTTTATTTTCGGGCGCGCGCCCCCTTGAAACCTGGCGCCCGAGGCACGTGCCTCTTTTGCCTTGGGGTTAATCCGCTTGGAATTCAAGCACACTCCGAGCTAATTTTATTAAAACCAGTTTTGTGATTTAGTACTTAGTTAAAACATAACCGACAAGACAGACATTTTTACAAAATTATAAAATTTGTACAGATGTTTATTTAGACAATAATGGTAGGTAATATATTAAAAATATTATAATTCTGCAAAAATCCATGTAAACGTGGCAAAAATAGCCAGAAAAACTGCACAGAAATTTGGAAAGGCAGTATGTCACAAAAATAGGACCACTAATATACCTATTGAATCTATATTGTAAAATAATGCAAATAAAACTCGCTGAAAAGGTTTCCAGGCTGTAAACATGAAGCAGTCACTTCCGTCCGCCATGCATCATGTTTGCGTCACTAAGAACATAATTGCACAGATGAGATGATCTCTTATTCAACACGGAGGAAACTGCCCTAATCATGGCTTGGATTGTAATCAGTCGACACAAACACATACGGACGGTATAGAAATTGTTTTTTTTTTGTATCAGTAGTACAAAATTGTTTAAGGTTGCTTTTAAATCCTTCGAACACACGTGATTTGAGACACAATAGAAAGACAATACAAATCGATACAAATATTGTGATTTCCAGTTAAATTAACTGATTAAAGACCTTATCATAGCTTCAGTTTCCACGGCTATTAGTACGTACTTAATCCATAAAAGACGTCACGGCAGAACTCTTTTTGTACGCGAAACAATGGGCGTTTTCGTCTAAATGCTCCACCCACATCTCTGAATGGCCAACGCGGAAAATTACAGTAAGAACATAACAAGTTAACCCGAATATAATACACGTGTTCAATTTACCACAAAGTTAAAAATATAATTAAGCTTAATTATTACTTTGAAACTTGTTTTTGTTATAACAATTTGGAGGTAATTGCCAGAAGATTTGTTATTTAAGGCACATAGAGCAGAGAACCAACGAGTTTACTTAGGGTAAATACATTGGTTTCAGCTTGCATTCATAGTTCTTGCTTTGACAATCAGTATGGGCAGTCAGAAGCGTAAATTTTTCTCGAGCAATCTTACCAAAGGGAACGGTAACAGTCAAGGCAGTCGTTCAATTAGGCTCCATATTGAAAGCTTTCAAAGCAATTCAACTGAATCCGGTTAGACTGGACTGGATGTCGACTGAGTCGTAAAGAGCTTTAGCAGGCGATGAATTCTTTTAAACCATTTTTTAAACTTACATTTTTTCATATCTGATATATACCGTAACATCCGTTGAAACGATTGATAACAAATCTAAAATTAAAATTTCTAATATAAAATTCGTCAGTTTCCTGACTCAGTTCCCACGGGCGGAGATGACATGTTGGAAAACATTCTAGCACCGATGCCGCTCAACATTTCCCACACTCTGCATATCTTGGCTCCATAGATCAACCTGGCAGAATGTAAAAACGCAGACAATGATTCAATTGTGTGCACACTGATTTCTCACAGTCCCCGCATAGATATAGATAATCGTCATACGGTTAATTAGTGCAGGTAAATGACCAACCGATGTTCCGGATCGTATGGTCAAAAAGGAGGCTGGTAAGGGAAACCCTTGTGTAGTTTCCCCCGATTAGCGAACAGGATATGCTCAGATTTGTTACAAAACAATGACATTTTTTTTTCTAGCATGAATGAATGGTTACGTGCATGCGCTGTATAACGTCATAATTTCTTGTGCACGTCACCGATTGGGAAATAATTTGCAGTCACGCGAGCAGCGGCCTGTGCCAGCGGCGGCGCCAAGAAATTATACTTTGAAGCTTGTATGCGTAAAAGTAAACTGAAGATTGACATTTGCTTTCTTGACAATTACCAAAAATTGACAATTTTCGTATATTTATGTCTATACTAATATTATAATGAGGAAAACTTTGTAATGAATTGGATTGTAATGAATAAGCTCAAAAACTAAAAAATTCTTTCACTATTCGAAAGCTACATTGTCCACGAGTAACATAGGCTATACAGAGTGTCCCACGGCAATGCCATATGGAGGGAAAGTACCTTAAATATTGTAGATAGAACATTTTACTGAAAGAAGACATTATTTGAATTTTGAAAACATTTTAAACTGCATTCATAGATATTTAAGTAATTACATAGTTGAACCGGGAATCGAACCTGTTACTCGAGAAAATTAATCAACCTGTAGTTTTATCCTACCGATCGAATGGCTTTATCACAAGGATTATTTTTTGCTAAATAACATAGTGTCAAAAATAAAAGAAAGACCATGAATTTTAACATTTTTAATACAAAATTAGTCAATTTTTCAAATGCTCAAAACTAGTCCCTTCTTCTTGAATACAAAGTGATAACTTTTGATTATTTCGTTCCCTGACGATTTTTTGGTCTGGTTGTGGTGGATATTTATTTATGGATGGTATTTAAAAGTACTTCAATTTATTCCCATTTCATTTACTTAATTTTGCCTGTGTTCCACCAAATATACTGAATGTGCACCAAAATATGTTAATTAAAATATGTCATAACGAGCATCTATTTAACAACTGTTGCAAATTTGTAAAAATAGTAATACACCTAATTCTAAAAACAAGCATTTATTTTTTTAGTTTTACTTCATATAATGCACTGCAAAAACTAACTAAGATAGGTCGACGGAGCCCCGCTGCGCGGGGCTCCTACTTCTGGGTGGTTTAAAAAAAATAACCACGAAGGCTAAGGCGGGGAGCTCCACTCCGCTTCGCCCCCGCCTTAGCCTTCTAACCTAACCTGTCCGAGTCGGGGTGCTCTGAGTCGGAGTGTCAAAACTAGTTATTCCTAAAAATTTTGTGTAACATTCAGGAATATTTGGTGCACGATCAGTATTAACGGGCTTAAGATCAATCTCGTGGAACAAGTTCGATTCCCGGCCCAACCATTAAATTATTTAAAAATCTATGAATGCAATTTAAATTGTTTTTAAAATTCAAATAATGTCTTCTTTCAGTAAAATGTTCTATCTACAAGATTTAAGGTACTTTCCCTCCATGTGGCATAGCCGTGGGACACCCTGTATAACGCTATGTCCCATGGTAGCGAAGCAGTAACCAAAAGCCTAATGTAACGTGGGTGAGACCGCGAGGAACAGCTAGTACCTATATTATAATTATGCAAATGGTGTTGAATTTATATGGAAATTTATTTTATATAGCAAATTAAGTAAGGGCGGAGGACGGTGCAACGAGGAAGAAGATGGAATGGAGGATGTGAAAAAGTATGGAAAGTGCAAGAGCTGAAGAGCGCATAACAAATAGTTTTACACTCAAAGTACCACTCTTTCTCTACTCCTACGGCGATGTGATCAGAACGGTACGAAGTCCAATGTGTTACACCAACTCAAAGCTCTAGGGGCTGGTGACGCCTTTGGGTACATTAAATTGATAATTAATGTAAGTTAGTACTAACTACTAACAAACCATTAAGTTGATATACTTAAAACAAAAGAACAATTAATAGAATAAAGTACTAAGATCCTGCAATAATTCATGTTATGATTGAGATAATTTTCCGGTGATAAAAGTTATCAACTGTATCCTTCTAACTACCGTAGCAATTAAGACACGGAAACAAACAGGACATGGGTAAACCCAGCGATTAGAAACAGTATCCATCATTAGTCTTGTATCATCAGTTTACAATTAGTAAACGATCATCTGTTACGTCGGCCGGCGTCACTCATTGCATGACAGTAATTACGAATCCCAAGAACTGAATTCTCACCATCACTATTGAAATCTGTGACGCTTAGTTTCTATGAATATCATTCGACGCGGATGCGTCTGCGCTGTCCAGACAGACCCTATGGATCGGAGATCAATTGAGTCAATTGCCTTCCAATTTATACCGTGACAGGCTGACTTCCCTACGTGAGCACATGTCATAAATATTAGCGAGTTTATTACACTGAATCTGAGCGACGAACAATGGCGGAATGGGTATAAACTTGTGATAATTATCTGAGGTCAAAGCCAGCGTTGCGGAACGGTATGTAGGGGAAGACACTTGTTATTATCATGTGAAGAGTTTTTGAAGACGTTCCCACAGACTTCGGTCGAAGCACTGATTCCTCGATTAACACTGATTCATAAGTAGATAATTACACTTGACCCCTCGCTTTTTAATTAAAACAATGTGAATTAAGCCAATGAGATCCGCTTTGCGCAAAACAATTCGACTGTGAGAAATGTAATTTTAATTATACAAGATTGTTGGGTTTGAATCTTAATCACGTAGGGTGGAGTTTAATAAAAAGCTGTGTTATTTAAATTCAATTTTATTAAAAAATATTTACTCATATTTTAGAATTACTGCTCGAATATCGTCAACGCGTTGTACACCGGTCACAATATCATTTCCGAGCAGTCACCTCCTCAATATGACCATTTCCAAATATAGAAATACCAAATGTAAAATGATAAAAAGGAGTAAACAGTTTATTTTTAATGACAAAACATTTTTTACTTATCGTTTTACAAAATTGACGACATTATTATAGTGTCTATTCATCGCGTTTAATACTAATTTCCTTGTAATACTGTAATTTTACCAATTCCATAAGATTATATCGTAATTTAACGTTTTGCTACAAAAATATTGATATTTTTTGTACTTCTTATTACACTTTCCACATGGAATGTTCGAAATCACACGTTTTTTATTAAAAATACACATCAAATCCGTTTTTAAAACAATACAGTTTCAAAAGAAATTATATTGGCATAAAATAAATAGAATTTTATTTATAATTTCAGTTTCTTTTTTTTATGAATGTTAGGAAGCGTGCACATCGAGTGCGGTGTGAGCAGAAACGTGCATGCGAGGGCTGACGGGGCTCACTTATTTGAATAACCTGTGATGTCTGCCTCGCGTCGCATCGCATTCGATGTGCACAGCCCTCATACTATGGACTAAGTCTAGCTACTAAACTACATGTATTGTTCGTTTAAAATCTCCGTAAATATACATACGTACAGTGACAGCACTACGTGTCTTTAATTGGTTTACTATTATCGCCAACAAAGTGTAGTGATTAGATAATTGTGCATACACATTGAGACCAATTGACTTGCAGTCACAGAAGCAAACAAAATAGTAGGTATGTAAACACTAAAGCATAAGAGAAAAATACTATAATAGACCTATCAAGTATTCTGAGATAAAAGGACTTATTTGGCTCTTCTCTAACTCGATTGTAATAAACTAATCATCTAGGATATCTACTTAATTTATACAAACCAATTACAATAAAAAAATCGCTCTTAAAAACAATCTCGTAGAGTTCATTTTCCTTTACCCAAACGTACTAAACTTAACTTTATTTAGTATTTATAGTATAAACGCAATGACTTGTCATGGATATTACAACTATTTGGCCCCAAAGAAACAAATCTAAGAGCGGAGAGATCTCTTTTTATGACAATGACAGTAAACGCACTATTTTAATATTGGTGTATATTAAATGCCGGAGTTAGGAACTACCTCCCTGTATACCTACTTCAATGTTCGAAAGAACCTGTGAAAAATCTATATACTTTTATAAAGGAGCTCTGTTGGCAAATATTGCATAAACTTTAAAACGTATTTGCATTATAAGCGCTTCTAAAGGCGTATAATTGCTTAAGAAATTGTGTGAAAACAATTACGGACTAGGAGTTACCTATTGGTACTAAAATATAGAAATATCGTCGTGATATATAGCTCGCGGGTTGACGAAAGGGCCCAAATGAAAAATAATATCGATTTATCATTTAAAATATTGACGACTGCCTTTCGAGTACTTACAGTAATACAGTTACATGTAATAACAAGCCGTCATTCAATTAGTACACTTCAAAAGTTTTATTACTTATTTTTCTTTGATTTATTTCACATAACTAAGGCAAGTACTGTTGCATATATTGATTTTATAACGACTGATGGCCCACTTTCGCCTCAACCGTGTGAAACTGAGAATAATTTATTGGGTGGAACAGTTTTAAAGCTACAGCTCTACTTGTCGTTTCAATCAAACAATACATTTCAATTATATACCTAAGAGTAAAATTAATTTCATTTTTCTAGCTGCAATGGAACATATCACCAGCCAACATACTAGTAGAGCCATATCTCAAATTATCACAAATAATTCCAACCATGTTACCGCTGTCACAAAATGTTATTATTGCTGAATTTTAACCTTAATCATAGTTTTGGTGTCATAATCTCGTAGATATACAAACATAACTATAGATACTTTAAGATATTCAGGCACACGTCGATCGTGCGCATATAGAAATTTGCGCACTGCGGTCTGAGTCCCCAAGCAAAGCGATCGACTCGCGAAGTGGCACTTCCTTTAATAATAAAGCTTTCTATGGACCCTACCATAATGTATAAAACGAATCCATCAAAATTATTATAATTATGAGCTCTGATACCCAATACTAGGGCCTTATCTCCACAAGAGATTTCATACGTTCTGACGTCGTCAACAAGAAATCAGTCGCAAAAGTAAATTGTTTAATATTGCACAAACTAGTGAGCTACACATTTTCTATTGTACATTCCCCCCTCCTGAAGATCCCGCCTTAATAAGCAGGTCTTGTGACGCAACACGCGTGCGCGAATAAAATATTTACGCCATTTGTAACAGCATACCTTTCATTTGAACGACTTAAAAATTAAAACACATTTTCAAAAATATTACCCACTGGTCTAGTCTAGCAGAGCCGGAGGTCATGCTATGATGAATAGACATTAGGCACTATCGAAATTACTGTCTTTGATTCACTCACCGAATGTCTTTGACTAAAAGTTACGAGTTGTCGTAAGACGGCTTCGTTCTTTGGAGTCACATTAACACAGTTTTTGAGTTGCCACAGAGTAAGTTATAACTGCAGGCTGTCTTCGTCGAGCCTGCAGTCCATTGGCTATTGGAGGGTGTTGTCTGGTAGCCTGTGCGGGTTGTGTGCGTCGTGGTGCCAGCCGGTGGCCGTGTCGGGCCGCATGACGTCGTCCACGGGCGCGCACACGGGCCGCGGCCCGGGCTCCGGCGTGTACGTGAACGTCAGCCCGGTAGCGTATATTATGCCATCGTTTCTGACCAGCGATACCGGTACCTGAAGACGAAGAGAAGACTATTGAATTGGATTTTATGAGGAAATTCAGTGTTAGCTGAAAGGAGGACCAAACATTTACATCTAGATAGTATGTATCTGTAACTGGCTGTCTCTGGGATTTGGTCCGCGTCTTCGGTTACTGACCCGCTTCTATAGGTTGTAACGATGTGACATATAGCCTATACTTTTCCTCGTGAATCAGACTATAACTAATATAGCGAAAAGCAGAATCTGAATAATTATTTTTTGTTTCGAATGGATTATGTAGATAAAGATGTTTCTTTGTGTTTCCCTCATGACTGCCCAGATTAACAGAAAAAAGAACTTACAGGAATAAAAATGTTACACGCTTATGTTTAAGCCAATGAACTGATTTTGATGAAGTAAATACTACTTTAACCTTTTAAAAGAGGACGTAGGTAGGCTACTTTTTCGACATTAACGAGGACCAGGTCGCGGGCAAAAGCTAGTTTAAAATCCATGACAAATTATTTTAATTACAGCAACAATGAACAAGTTATCCAAGTCTAACTAGTAAATAAAGATAATTATGTTATACAGATACATAGTGTAAAATATTCCTGTCCGGTGATCAAATTAAATAACTGCTTTGTGATAACAATACTTTTAATCACTGGTTTTACTTCAAATACAATTAACAACAGATTTATAATAGTTTTCCAATAATTAACAAATGACAATCAAACGCCGCTGTTCGTTCGTCTCGAATGACAAGACCTGTCCAAAACTGCTCAATATGGCCGGCGACGGTGTTGCCAGTCCACAAAATATTGACGACAATTCTCTTAAATGGACGTAGTTGTTAACAATAGTAACTAGGGGGATCACGATGCTAACTTTATTACTTAACTGTCTACTTTCAGCCGTACATAAATAATTCACGGCTCCTTCAAACGTAGCTGTTATTAAATCGATTTGATGGAAGGGTATCTATTTTTCTTCGAAGCAAAATCGTGCTTGAATATGAACCTATAAATTCATTTGTTTGCGAATGTTGCAAGGAAATTCGCTCATATTTGAAGAAATCCGTACTAATATTATAAATACAAAAGTAACTCTGGCTGTCTGTGTCTCTTCTTCACGCCTAAACCACTGATCCGATTTAAATAAAATTTGGTACAGTTATTTATAGTCTGGGACCCGAACGGGAACTATTATTCCACGCGGACGAAGTCGCGGGCAAAAGCTAGTAGACTATAAATAATTCCTCAGAAAGAGCCAGACGTTCTAGACTTATACTTAGAGCAGCTGCTTGAAGGACAATAATTATAAGTAGTTTAATAACTTCGTTATTGTTTGTATATCATGTCAATTGTTTCCTAATCATAGTTGTTATACATACACACAGGTGTGTCCTTTCGGCGACAATAATTCATCATAACAATTTTATTTTGAAATTTCTATGAACGTATTCTCACGACAAAAATATTTAAAGTATTGAACTATTTAACGGACCCATTGCGATGTCGATGGGCACTTCCTGACAGAGGATATTATTATTATAGGGTGATGTTAAACTGTATGTTATAAAAATAATCACAATTGTTTCAAAGAATGTTGGATTTTAACTGATGATAGTGAATTAAACAAATTGCTGCATCTAAATTATTTACACTAAGTAAGTATGTGTTTTTTTTCCTTTACACTTTTATCAAGGATTAATGTACAATTGATATAAAAATTAAAAAAAAAGGATACTTTCGGCACACATAAATTTTTGCCCGTGACTTCATCCATTTATAATTTTATTGCCTATAAATAACCATTCAGGAATAATGCAGCTTTCTATCACTGCTCATTAGCTCCGGGGATTACCTCCGATAAACATCTTAACAAAAGAAAAGAAAAAAACGAACCACCTCTATATTATACTAGTGTACCTTTGAATTTTTATTTAGCATTTTATTAGAACAACACGGAAGAGCGGCGCTTATACAATAGATACTTCGGTTATTTTGCTTTAGCTCATATATTTTCATCTGAAAACACATCCGTATATTATGCTGGGTTATGTACGAAGTAGCTAAGCGGCGAAACTAAGCTATAAAACTAATGCCAAGGTACGATAAATCAATTTTACTTAGTGAAACTACAATGGCAAGGAAGTTAAGAAACGTATATTATCTCCGCCTATGTGTCTATTTTCAAGCGAGTCAATTGCTGTAATGGAATCGCAAAGTTTATCTTTGAAAATGCGCTTAGCATTTTTGTAAAAAAATAACCAATGCTACTGATTATATCATACTGATACACTACGGGCCGTAGTGTATCAGTATGATATAATCAGTATGTTCTAAGCTGCGCCGTAGTCTACGGCGCAGCTTAGAACATAGTTCAAATAGTTCTTTAGGCGAAAATTAATTCAGAATGTCTTCCAAATTTAAATTATCTATGCCCATAACCACAGTCCTCTAAAATTGCGCTTAAGGCGAAAATGAATTTAGAATGTCTTCCAAATTCAAATTATCTGTGTCGGCTGCCGATCCCATAGCCACTGTCCCCTAAAACTGCGCTTTAGGCGAAAATGGTACCAGAAAAGTCAAAGTCAAAATCAATTTATTCAAATAGACCATTTACAAGTACTTTTAAAATTGTCAAGGCGTCAGTTAGTCAGAAAATTGAAGGTATTTGCTCGTTCCAAACTCAAATTACCTGTGTCGGCTGCCGCACCCATAGCCACTGTCCCCGGAACTGCGAGATGTCAGGCACGACGCACAGCATAGACTCGGCGCAGCGGTACATCGTCTCGGCCTCCACGTCGCCGAACCACACCTGCAGCGACGGCGTGAAGTTGTCGCCAGCCAGCTCCAGCATGGCCACGTCACCGCCACCGTTCAGGTTTAGAGAATGGACCAGCGGCACTGGTGTTACGGGAGACCTGGGTGGAGGAAAACATTTGTTATAATTATGTAGTATTTTTTGCCTTTTAAAGAATATTTATTAGATTGAGATGATTGGAAAACGATTATTTTTTGTAAGATCCATAAATAACTTAATGCTTAATCCCAATAAACTCCTTTTAATCATCAAGAACACTTTGAAAGTTGTAAGTTTTATACTTTTTGAGAAAATCGAATCAAAGTTCCAAGGTTGCGGGTGGGTCGCTTTATTTGCTGTTCAATATATTACACATTAAGACATGTTTGAGTTTAATTTTAGTATTTTGCTCAGGCTTGAGTAAAGTTGACAAAACGTCAAAATCTTGCCAAGCTGCCGATCAAACTCGGAACCAAAAGGCGAGGAAATTTCAAATAGTTTTGGTCCATAAAACTCCTTCGGCGTAAGCTTCGAAACTCCGATAGATTTACCAAGTTAGGAGCATTAATAATGTAAGTTTGTTAAAAGCTTCTCTAGTTTGTTCGCTCCGCGAAGTTGTTTTTTGTCAAAGCCAGAATAAACCTACAATAGCAACCAACAAAAAAGTTTCGAAGGCATGAAGCTCGACTAGCCCCAGATAAACCATTCAAATATCTTGGATCGTTTAACGAAACTAATCAGAAAAGAACAGTATAAGAAAAATAAAATGTTCACTGCTCTCCTTAATAAGTTCCTTCCTTTTGCAGGAAGACCTAAATAGGTTATCTGACTATTGTAATTTAAATAAATAAAGCATCCCTAAGTGTAAATATATAGGTACCATTTCACTTAAAATAAAAACGTTATTACACACTATTAATCACTCTGTAATAAGACGCTAACTAAAGAAAACTGTATCTGTGACTTGGGCGTTCTTCTTGATTGCAAACTTCATCTAAATTTACAACATTGATAAAATTACTTCCAAAGCTTTTCAAATGTATAATCTAGTTATGAGAGCCACATCAGATTTTAAAAGACCGACCAAATATTTGTATCTATATAATACGGTAGTTTCCACCATTATCAATTGACGTACTTTTTATGAGCTGTCAAAACGCAATTCTCCAATAGATTTCGTATGGCAATGGCATCTTATGACGTCACTAAAATAACAACTCAGTTGACTATCTATTTATTTATTGATTTCAAAGCAACTAAACATCAAATTTTATAGCAAATTGAAAATAAACCGAATTTATTGTGCTGAAATTAATAGAGGTTTTATAGAAATTGTGTCTAACATTTATTGGTTAATGGTGGAAACTACCCAATTCTTTAGTTCGCCCCCAGGTTGAATACGCTTGTGTGCTTTGGGATCCCTATTACATTAAATATGAGACTGCACTAGAGCGAGTTCAGCGTAAATTCCTCAGCACAATGCAGTACAAATGTCGCATCGAACGTCTATCTTATAATAACGCTTTGACTAAGTTTAGATTATTGACATTGCGCTCTAGACGCTTGTTGCTCCAAAGAATGATGCTCCATGGACTTGTACATAATAGATTTGAGTGCTCTGAACTAATTAGCAAATTTAGCTACATCGTACCTAGAACGGTAATGAGACGAGAGGCGCGCTCCTATCCACTGTTTGCAACAACTCCCTGTCGAACGAATGCGGGAGAGAGAGCGCCGCTGCACAGGTTGGTTAAGGCTTACAATAACCATTTTAATGATATCGATGTATTCGCCCTATTCAAACTTAAATATAAAAAACTGTGCGGGACAGTGTAGTGAGTGAATAAACAAACTGACGAACAATAATATAAGTGATTATAAGTATAGTTAATAAGTACTTAATACAGTTTGTTTACGTCTATAGTTATTATAGTTGATAGGTAATAAGTAATATAGTTACACAGTTTGTTTACATTGTTATTATAGTGGATAGGTAGTAGGTATAGTTATAGGGTTTAAGTACATAATCTCGTTTGTTTATTATTAGAATCTCACTTATTTCTTATTAGAATATTGTTAGTGTCTTTCTTATTAGAATATCTAAATTGTTTTGTTAGTTTCTAGAAATTGTTATTTGACAGACCAATAGTAGGTAGGTATAGTAGAACATACTAGAATGTTCCCTACATGATTGTTATCGATCAATTTGATTGGTCGATAATTCGTGCGCTCTGATTGGTCAACCAATCAGAGGCCTTACATTTTCTTAGCAAAATTGGTATAAATTACGGGTCGGTTTTCGGTATCGACACAGTTGGCAAGCAGCAAGACAAGAAGAAACACTGGAAGAAAAAGGAAGAAAGAAGAAAGGAAAGGGAAGAAAGAACATGAAGAAAGGACTTCAGAACATATAGTGAACACTGTGAAGAATAAATTCAAGACTTCAAGATAGTGTTTTTTATTTCCCCACCAATCCCAGCATAGTCAAGTGTGCACCCTGCACATTTAATGGTCCTTCGAGCGCCGGATTGTGGGGAATATTGCTTGAAGATTGAAAATAGTGCTACAGTGAAGATTTCTGAAGAACGTACTTCGTGATAGTACTACGTGCGTCATCGACTTGAAGAAATATAGACAAGCACCATGCCCGTCACACGCTCCGAGGGAAAAGGCCGTAGGGTCGCAAAAGAACAGAAGCCGTCCTCCGAAGACACCGCCGCGACTTCGGGAACTGCCGATAGTGGGGAGACTGCAACAGAATATACAGCCACGGGGACTACCGCCACGGAAACAACAGAAGAAACGTCCGCGACGGCAGCCACCACGCAGTCTTCCGATACCGCCGCGACCTCCGGCACCGCCGTCACCTCGGGCACCGCCGCGACCTCTGGCACCGCCGCCACGGCCGCAACTGGGCACTGCGCACGTACCGTAGCGCCCTCCGCCGCTACTACGCTTCCTGTGGACGCCGCCTTGATGAAGCCTCCGAAAGGGGGGGTACCTGCCACTGTCACCACCGCACAGAAGAGAGATAGAACAGAAGCATCTACAGTCAAGCCAAGAAAAAAGGATGCACCCGCCGGCCTACCAGACCAGAGTAGACCAATCACCCCGCGCCCCGCCAGCAAGAGGGGGGGAGGGGGGAGATCGACGCATAGCAAGAAGGCTCAACGGATAGCGAAGGCAAAGGAGGAGCTCTTACACTTGCAAATCGAACTCGCCGCAGCAAAATTAGCAGCATTAGAAACAGAAGATACAGAAGAAGAAGAAGAGGATGAAGATGATGTCTCCATCACAGAAGTCAACAAGAAAGTAAACAACTGGCTTCAAACACAGAAGAAGACGCCGCGCCCCGCCCAAGAGTCACATCGTGTCGAAGATCAGGAGCAGGCAGAAGAAGAAGAAGACCCAGCGCCACAGAAGCTTCAGAAGACTCGGGAACCCGTGCTGCCAGCACCGGCGGGAGGTCAACCCGACTTCTCACAATTAGCTGCAGCCATCACGCTTGCTGTCAAAGCCGCACAGCGACCGAAGTTTATAGAATTACCAGTCTTCAGTGGGTCTCATCAAGAGTGGCTGCCCTTCCGCGCCGCCTATTATGAAACGGCATCCATATTCTCGGCAGTTGAAAATACCAACAGACTCAGAAGAAATCTCAAAGGGAAGGCAAAAGAAGCGGTAGAAGGTCTCCTCATCACAAGTTCACCGCCAGAGGAAATTATGAAGACTCTGGAGTCCAGATATGGGAGACCAGAAGCAATAGCCATGATGGAGATGGAGACACTCAGAGGACTTCCGAAGCTCACAGAATCACCCAGGGACATATGTATCTTCTCCTCAAAAGTGTCCAATATCGTAGCCACGTTGGGGACACTCAGCTGCTTGAATTATCTCTACAACCCTGAGATATGCAAGAACTTGATAGACAAGCTCACTCCGACGCTGCGTTACAGATACTACGACTTCGCTACCGGACAGCCGAAAGACGATCCAGATCTTCTCAAAATAGAAAAGTTCCTCAAGAGGGAAGCCGAACTCTGCAGCCCATACGCCCTACCTGAACAGGTGGCAACAGCTCAAATAGTCAAAAGGCCGCAGAGGGTGAATAATGTGAAGGAGAAGACCTACACGCCGAAGTGTCCAGTATGTGAAGAAACTGAACACACCACGCAAGAGTGCGAAGCATTTAAGAAGATGGAAGTTAACTCGAGATGGGATACTGCGAAGTCCAAACGCCTCTGCTTCAGATGCCTACGTTATAGGAGCAAGACTCAACATTGTACAGCGAAGCCGTGTGGTGTCAACGGATGCAAGTACACGCACCACAAACTGCTTCATCATGAAAAGAAGATAGAACAGGCTGAGAAGACAGAGAAGACAGAGAATGACAAGAAAACAGAAGTCATCAATTCGACGTGGACAGTAAAGAAGCAATCCTATCTGAAGATCCTGCCGGTCCAGGTGAAGGGACCAAAGGGTATAGTCAACACATTCGCATTGATGGACGACGGATCAACGGTCACACTCGTCGACGAAGACATCGCGGCGAGCATCGGAGCTACAGGACCAGTAGATCCACTGAAGATAGAATCCATCAATGAGTTGAAGACTGCGGAATCGGCATCAAGAAGAGTAACCGTCAGAATAAAAGGGCTCAACGAACATGAGGAGCAGATTCATGCCAGAACAGTGAAGAACTTACAAGTCTCTTCTCAACGGGTTCCACGAGAATTAGTAGAAGGATGTCCACACCTATCGGACATCAAGGGATATCTCACGTACTCCAATGCGAAGCCACGCATCCTCATCGGGCAAGACAACTGGCATCTCCTGCTGACCGAAGAGACCAGGAAAGGGGACAAGGACCATCCAGTGGCATCTCTCACGCCACTCGGATGGGTACTCCACGGAAGCCAAACCAACTCCTTTGGCCAGAAGATCGACTTCGTGTCAACAATGAAGGAAGCAGAAGAAGACCTCGAGGAACTGGTGAAGAGCTACTTTGAGATGGACGCCCTCTGCATAAACCCGAAGAGACCGAAAACCGATCCAGAAGAGAAGGCACTTCGAATTCTCGAACAGAAGACCGAGAAGATCGACGAAACAAGATACCAGACTGGCCTCCTCTGGAAGAAAGAAGACGTTAAGTTCCCGGATAACTATGAAAATTCGCTGAAGAGGCTCTTCAACATAGAAAAAAAGATCGATCGTGACCCAGCCCTCAAGAAGAAGTATGTCGAACAGATGGAAGCTCTTATAGAAAAGGGTTACGCCGAGCCCGCACCGCCGCAGAAGACTCCTGAGAAGACCTGGTACCTGCCTCACTTCGCAGTCATCAACCCCATGAAGCCGGACAAGCTACGTGTCGTGCATGACGCCGCCGCCAAGACCAGAGGGGTGGCTCTTAACGACATGCTCCTCAAAGGTCCAGATCTGCTTCAGTCGCTGCCGGGCGTCGTCATGCGCTTTCGACAGCATCTCATCGGGGTAACAGCGGACATCAAAGAAATGTTCATGCAGGTCAAACTGCGCACCGAAGACAGAGACGCACTGCGGTACTTGTGGCGCGGGGATCGCCGCGACAACCGACCTCCGGAAGAATATAGAATGACGTCGCTAATATTCGGAGCATCGAGTTCGCCGTCTACAGCAATCTACATAAAGAACTTGAATGCTAAGCAGCACGAAGACACTCATCCGGAAGCCGCAGCTGCCATAGTAAACAAGCACTACGTCGACGACTACTTAGACAGCTTTAGAAGCTTAGAAGACGCAGTGAAAGTAACGACGAGCGTGCGAGAGGTACACAAGAAGGCCAGCTTCGAACTGAAACAATGGAAATCGAACTCAGCGTCACTCCTAGAAGCACTGGGAGAGAAAAATGAAATAGAAGACCTAGAGCTATACAAAACAGAAGAGCAAACTGAACGAGTACTGGGTGTTATTTGGAAGATGAACTCGGACGAGCTAACGTTCAACCTCAACCTGGCGAGAATACCGTCAACACTCATAGAAGGAAATCAGCCAACAAAGAGAGAAGCCTTGCGTATCGTCATGTCACTCTTCGACCCATTAGGATTCGCCTCGCCTGTCACTATCAGGGCGAAACAGCTACTGCAAGAAGTCTGGCGCCGAGGAACAGCATGGGACGACCGCATTGATGAAGACTTAGCGGAGCAATGGGAATCGTGGATGGGACACCTGAAAAGTCTCCACGACATAATGATCCCGCGGCAGTATCTGCACTACAGTGACGCCGCCTCCCTCGAACTTCATGTCTTCAGCGACGCCAGTGAGTCGGCCTACTCGGCAGTCCTATTCTGGAGGGCAGTAACACCGGACGGCGAGGTGGGAGTGTCTCTCATCATGGCCAAGGCAAAGGTGGCTCCGCTCAAGCTGACAAGTATACCGAGGTTAGAGCTACAAGCAGCAGTCATGGGCACCGGGCTCACCGAAGCAGTCATCGAAGAACATGAGAGGAAACCAGACAGAAAAGTGTTCTGGACAGACAGCAAAACAGTGCTCACATGGATAAGGACCGGGTCACGTTCCTACAAACCATACGTGGCTCACCGTCTTGCAGCGATAGAAGAGAGCTCTAAGGTCAACGACTGGCGCTGGGTGCCGACAAAACAGAATGTCGCCGACGATGCGACACGAGATGTACCAACTGCCTTTGACAAGAATCACCGATGGTACAAAGGGCCAAACTTTCTATATCAAACAGAAGACTTCTGGCCAATAGAACCTGTGAAGACCATAGAAGAAGAGCCTTCCGAAGAAGAGAAGACGCATCACATAACTAGCAAAAGAAGACTAAAGCTAGCAGAGGGTCTGCCTGATCCTGCGAAGTTCTCCAGCTGGGACCGCCTCCGGTACGCGACAGCGCGCGTTCTGCAGTTCATAGACCTCTGCAGAGTCACCAGACAGAAGGTCAACTACCGACGAACAAAGAAGAATAGAGAAGCGGACCCCACATGGAAAAGAAATAAACCTGGGACAACGAAACCACAGGCACCCAAACCAAAGAAGAGATTGAAACTCGACTTGCTTGCAGTCACAGCCGAGCTCCTAAAGAAAGCCGAAGAGCTTCTGATGCGTTCTTCGCAAGAAGAGGCCTTCGTAGAAGATATAGAATGCCTTAATAGTGGGAAGCCGGTAGCAAAGGAGAGCCGCCTTCACCAGCTCAGCATCGAATCAGTCAACGGCTCACTCCGACTTCGGAGCCGTATCCGAGCGGCCAAAGACATAGAAGAGAACGTCAAGAGCCCGCTAGTAGTCGACGGTGAACATCGGACGGTGAAGTTGTGGATACAAGCAGTTCATCGGCAGCTCCATCACGCCGGCGTCGAGGCAACCGTCAACGAATGTCGCCAACAGTACTGGGTACTAAGATTGCGCCCCATCACACGCGCAATCCTTCGACAGTGTCTCTTCTGCCGCATGAAAACTCAAGCGCCGCCACACCCAAGAACCGGGGACCTGCCAGCGTGTCGCCTAGCCCATCACAAGCGACCCTTCACCTTCACCGGGGTCGACTACTTCGGGCCTCTCTCCGTGACCGTCGGACGCACCAGACAGAAGAGATACGTGGCCATCTTCACGTGTCTCACGACGCGAGCCATCCATCTAGAAGTCGCCGGCTCGCTCAGCGCCGATTCAGCAGTGATAGTGGTCAGACGCATGATCGCACGACGTGGCTGCCCGGCTGAAATCTGGTCGGACAACGGCACCAACCTAAAGGCTGCCGACAAGGAACTGCGACAAGCAATCGACGCGACAACAGCAGAAGAAGCAGCGAAACGGACTATCGCCTGGCGTTACATTCCGCCTGGAGCTCCGTTCATGGGCGGCGCCTGGGAGCGTATGGTGCGCTCCGTGAAGACTGCGCTTGCAGCAACACTGCACGAGCGCCACCCCACTAAAGAAGTCCTCGCCACTCTACTAGCTGAAGTAGAGTACACCGTCAACAGTCGCCCGCTGACCCACGTCTCCGTCAGCGCAGAAGATCCAGAGGCCCTGACTCCCAACCATTTTCTGCTGGGGGGTCCTGGGCGCGTGCCACAGCCGGGCACATTCTCCGAGCAAGACACCATCTCCCGGTCCAGCTGGCGAGCTGCACAAAGGCTCGCTGACATCTTCTGGCTCCGCTGGGTGAAGGAGTACCTTCCCGAGCTCCAACACCGGCGGGAGCCCTATGGACGAGGTCACCAAGTCAAGGTGAACGACCTAGTCCAGATCATCGATCAGAACCTGCCCCGCAACGTGTGGATACGAGGTCGGGTCATCGCGGTGTATCCAGGCCCCGACAACATCGTGCGGACAGTGGACGTGCAGACCAAAGGAGGAGTGCTGCGTCGGCCAGTAAGGAAGATGGTGATCCTGCCCGTGCCTACAGACGACGTGCCCGCACCGGAACAGGATGCGACGCGGTCGCACGGCGGGAGTGATGTGCGGGACAGTGTAGTGAGTGAATAAACAAACTGACGAACAATAATATAAGTGATTATAAGTATAGTTAATAAGTACTTAATACAGTTTGTTTACGTCTATAGTTATTATAGTTGATAGGTAATAAGTAATATAGTTACACAGTTTGTTTACATTGTTATTATAGTGGATAGGTAGTAGGTATAGTTATAGGGTTTAAGTACATAATCTCGTTTGTTTATTATTAGAATCTCACTTATTTCTTATTAGAATATTGTTAGTGTCTTTCTTATTAGAATATCTAAATTGTTTTGTTAGTTTCTAGAAATTGTTATTTGACAGACCAATAGTAGGTAGGTATAGTAGAACATACTAGAATGTTCCCTACATGATTGTTATCGATCAATTTGATTGGTCGATAATTCGTGCGCTCTGATTGGTCAACCAATCAGAGGCCTTACATTTTCTTAGCAAAATTGGTATAAATTACGGGTCGGTTTTCGGTATCGACACAGTTGGCAAGCAGCAAGACAAGAAGAAACACTGGAAGAAAAAGGAAGAAAGAAGAAAGGAAAGGGAAGAAAGAACATGAAGAAAGGACTTCAGAACATATAGTGAACACTGTGAAGAATAAATTCAAGACTTCAAGATAGTGTTTTTTATTTCCCCACCAATCCCAGCATAGTCAAGTGTGCACCCTGCACAAAAACAAATTATTAAGCGCCTAGCTCAAAACGTCTAAAATTTCTAGAATTTCTGAACTATAGTAGTAATTTTGTTTCTTAACCATTAGATTTTGAGATAGCGAAAAAGTTGTATTGCTCTAACTGTATTTATGTTGATGTTTATTTTACCCTGTATCCAACTCAGTAATATGTGAAAACGTAGTGGATCGTACATTTATTCATAGCATAATTGTATATCTAGATCTTGATGTAAGATACAATGTATGATTGTTGGTTTTCCCAAATAAAATAAAATAATAAGCAAGGGATAGAACAGATCTACCTAATATCACAGAGAATACAATTATAATAAAGGAAAAATAAAAACAGTGACGGAATAAATGTTTTTGAGAACTCCAAATTATTTCAGTTATGGTAAAAAAACTCCATGGGTTTTAAATGGCACAAAACTACACCAAGAATTGGCACGAGGCCATATCCCCAACATAATAACGCATTCAATATGTTTAGAGAGCATCAAACAAAATTAGGGAGCGACAAACTCGCAGGGGTGGCAAAAATCTTTTAGGGGTGACCCCACGATCGAGTTACTTGTTCGAAACTTTTAAAAGGACTTGCTAAAAGGATGCGAGCTTCGGACAGTTACTGTTTATCCCATATGGTCAACTTGGCTATTTTGGCTAAGCTATCTAACTTCACATCAATCACTTGCGTTCGCTAACAGTTGGCAGTGTCAGTTCCCAGGTTACGTGTTATGATGAGCGTGCGAATTTTCTCTATGTTTTCCTTACGCTATAAATATTGCTACTGTTTTATGCGTCGGTAATTTAGGAGTGTTTTGACAACAGCCTGATTAAATATACGGTATCGGTTTATGTTCTTCGTGAAAGGTGGTTTACGGCGGTTCCCAGGGTGTCAAAATATTCGCAATTAAAATCGTGCGACTTTTCTCTGTTTTCTTACATGTGGTGATAAAACGACACTTATTAGGTCTACCGGGGTCAAACTATGTGATAAAGCCATCATTTTTCCGGTGTAAGAGTGCGACGGAGCTATACAATATTGATAACACTGTCCCCTTTCCGCAATGGAACGTTGAGGTCGATTATATCATAAATATCTCGGCTCCTGCTCAAGTCTATTAAAGGGTACTTAATATGATGATCGTGTGATTTTCTCTCGCTACTTTTTCTACTTTAAAAGAAGCAGAGATTTTTAATTATATTTTGATATTTTGTGTGTTAGAAAATAAAAGGTCTATTGTCGCCCGCCGCGGTTGTCTGTCTGTTGTCGGTTGGGCTAAACTCAAAAACTTCTGATTAGATTTTTATGCGGATTTCACAAACACCGTGATACATGACGAAAATTTAGGCGTATCGTACATGCATATTAATAATTAAAAACTTCATTAAATGTGAAGCTGGGACAGTTTCAAAAAGAGACAGTGCATTATGATAGTTCATTATCATAATATTTTCGAATGACAATCATTATTTGTTATTGTTTACATCAAAAAGCTATTAGTTATCACTGTTTCTATAGAGAATAAATAATTTGTTTGCATGCTAGAGGGAGATACTGCGGTTTAATACAACGAACGACGAATGTCATCTTTACATGATTTAAGATAATGTTTCCTGTGTATATGTTTAGATCTGTTGAACTCCGAAACGGATTTTAATGTGGTTATTACAAATAGATACATATAGCTATTCAAGAGGAAGGCTTTCAAAGATTTGTAATTTGAAATTTTCTCGCGCGAAGCAGAGGCGGAACGCAACTAACTAATTATTATACAGAAACAATTAATTCATGTTGTAAGGGCAAGCGTAATTTATTTAAATAATAATTGTTCGCACTTATTTAATTTGGATACTCACACAAGTTTTTCTGGACTCTATGTTTAATAACTCAGATTAGTTGCACCGTACGCATTTTAGACAATATTCTAAAGATTAATAATATCCTATTAGGACGAACATTAAAATAAGAGAGGGTGTTTGCTCTCATGTCTGTTTTGAAAAAGTTTATGAGCAACGCTGATTCAGACGTGCGCGTGCGACGGGTTTTTTTTCCAGACCCACGTTGAACGTCTGGAGAGATAGACACCCGCTAGGTGCACTGCGTGTTATAGGTGGCAGGTCAAAATTAGGGCAATTCTGACAGTTTTACTAAAATAAGAAAAAACCAACAGGTCTCTTTATATATTCCCCAATTGCTATTAACGTTACAAAGTTTCAATATTTATTTTTTGTATTCTTCATATTTGTTTTTGGGCTTACTGACTGCTAAGCCGGAGGTCGAGGGTTCGATTTCCGCCCAAGACAAGATCTGTGTGATGAGCATGATTGCTTGTTCTGTGTCTGGGTGTAATTTATCTATAATGTGTATGTATTTAAAAAAATATATACATATGTATATCAGTTATCTGGGTACAATAACACAAGCTCTGCTTAACTTGGAATCAGAGGGCCGGGTGTGAGTTGTCCTATTTGTTTATTTATTTACAGGATCTGTCTCTTATTAGTGCAAGCCGGGCTTTTCAGCCTGTACTAATGGCAAGCCACTGCTTATATGCAGAGATAACGTAACTTAGCACGTACTTTGGCTTAGCTATTCTCTCTCTTTATCATGCCAGCGTATTTTGAACAGTTGTACGACAGTGACAGCAATATTTCTCAGCTGAATTACTTTATTTATGTCAGCCTTAGCTTTCGCCCGCCTCTACAGTAATAAATGCTAGATCATACAAATAACTAGCTTTGCTAGCATGGATGTCGGAACTTCCAAATTCGAAATTATCCAAGTATTTTCTAAAGGGGACCATGATTATACAATACATAGGGTCTGTACGATCGATCTGATGAAAATCGTTACAAATGATCGCATCAAAAGTGATGCCCATACACGAAACGATTGGTGGTAACGATCGACCAGAGGATCGTACGACGACCATCGTAGAAGATTATTATAAGGCATGTAAGCTTACATGACTTATAAATTTTTGGTTTTAAATTCGGTATTAGGTAAATGACAGGAAAAATTGTATATAATACGAAATACATACTTAGTTCCCAATATTCCATATTGCCACACTATGTATTTCCTGTCTAGTAAAGTTAAAATACAAGTTAAAATACAGTTGTTTAATATTGAAACCAGTGCTTTTCAACCAACTTGAAAATGCTAAGCAGTTATAAGTAAGAAATTCTGGCGACCCCAAGGGTCCTAATAAAATATCACTGATTGCCATGTAATTCGCTGTAGTCTCCTATACAGCAAGCTAGGCATTATGTTCCCCCGGGAATCGAAACCTACAATTTGTAAAACATTATCCGCCTTATTACAAAACAAGGTTTTTCTCTAAATCAGGTTTAAACCATTGAGCTAGGTTTTGGATTTCGAATCTTGAATGTATCAGAATAAGATTCAAATTACAAAACCTGGTTCAATGGTCTAAACCTGGTTTAGAGAAAAACCTTTTTTTGTAATAAGGCGGTGTAGGTTCAAGCTAACACAATCTGCTTAGTTTGGGATCAGGTGACCCATGATATATATTTATTGTTCTACTGTATCAATGTAGTTTCAAGATGTACTAGATGTAGTTTCAATAAAATAAACAAAGAAACATACCTGACAGGCCCCATTCCTTCATAGAACTGATATTCAGCCTTATCAGTGGAGATAATAGTCCAACAGGCTCCATCATTGATCATCTCTTTATTAGGTTCCTTCGGGCACGGAGTGGCTTGGAACTGTATGATACGTTCTTGTGACAGACATAAATACATGCGTTCTGTGTCTTTCATATAGAATGCACACTTGTGAAGTTGGGATACAGGGTCGTCTGCTTCTAATAGGGCCATTTGCTTGTCCACCTGTGGGATATAAGGTATTGTTATAATACCATATGGTAGGCTAATATGGCAAAGAATATCAAACACTTCTTATCTTAAGTGAGCAGCGTAAAGTTGACTAAGAATTAGTTATCGTCAGAATTTTTTTCTGCATTTTTAATATTAAAATATTGTAATCTAGATTAAAAATTGTATTGTAAATGAATGAACACAATACTGTAATTGGTTACAACTTATGTTGTGTTTAGTTATTATAGCAATGTCTTGTAACGGTACTTGAAACAGGAGTTAAAGAATTTCAAGTTCAAATATAATCTGCAGGTACTAGGTAATAAAATCAATTTTATTGCAATTTCATAGGGTTTAATATTATGGTTTACTCAAGTACAACCAAAATTAAAATATAAGGTTTTTTTAAGAGAAAGAGAATTTATTTAAGAAATGTTGAGTAAGTTTCAGTTATAAGGTCAAAATAATATTATGATACAAATTGTAAAAAGGTATATGTAGTCTTACCTTTCTTATTATTAGTCTGGGTAATGCCATGCCTGTGACTGAACAGACCAGCTTCACAGTAGACCCATAGTGGACATATCCATCTCTCACCGCAAACTCCTCTGATTCACTCTCATTGTCATCCAGCAAGTGTATGGTAAAAGCTCCCCACTGTGTTGAGGATGCATGGAAGTTACCATTCTCTACGTGGAGGTACCTCGTAGATACAGTCTGTGACCTCAACCTGTTAAACAGAGCTACCTTCGTTCCACTTGCAATACACAAGTCTGCATTTTTTAGAGATTGCTTCTTTTTGGAGGGCTTTGATATTACTTTTATTCTCTTACTATTGAAAATACCTATGTCATGGCCATTACCATAGAACATCTTAACGGACAGCATGAAATGCTTTCTCTTATCAGAGTCAGATATGTACAGAGTCTTGGCAGCGCAATACTGCTTGCCGTTGTTGAGGTCCAGTTGCTGCATGTCCTGGTCAGAGTTACCGATGCCTATGAAGGCACATAGCTGCGCTGCCTGCTCTGTCTCTCCCTCACGCAGCATGCGCTCTCGCCGCAGTCGCCAGCCGTCTCCAAACAGATAGATGCAGGGTGGCGGGCAAAAGAACCTTTTCTCATTTCCATAAGACTTCTGTGCGACTTTTGCGTGGAGGATGACCACGACCATGTCAGACCGGTCGCGCAGGTACCGCTCCATGGCCTCGCGCGTGAGGCGGCGTTCGTCGGGGCGGTAGGCGCCGGCGCCGGGCCCAGCCGCGCCCGCGTAGCGCGGGAACAGCGCCGCGTGCTGCGCCGGCGGCGACGCGCCACCCGCCAGCGCTCCTGCGCCCGGCCCGCCGAACTGGTGCGGCATGCTCGCCACGGCTGCCTTCACCTTGCTGCCGCCCGCATAGCGCGCACCCGACCTCGGGCCGCGCAGGGTGATGCCCTGGTGTTCCTAGCTGGCGTCACTGCTCCTCTGGATCATCGCCGGTAGTCCTGTGAGCGTCCTCCCAGGTCCTTGATCGGAGGACGCGCGCTCACCGGGTGGCTCCAGCCGAGACGCCGTCGCCCCTGGGTCCGATTATCTCGCCGATCGATACACTTTTGTATTATTCACGCCCCTCGTCAGTTAATTACGCTGGGAACTGGCACACATTTCATTCGAGACACCTGTTCGACGACGGTATTTTCAGACAGGACGGGGCGATATTACGTTGAATGCCACTTGCGACCGGGGGACGCTCGTCCTGGTCCTCGGCCCGGAAGTCTCCTATTTATGATTTTATTTTATGAAAAGTTGACGAAACTTCTGTTTATTCGAGTATAAATACGACAACGCCAGATGCGCGAGCTGTCAAAGATTGACCATAGACACGAAGAGCGGAGCTGTTTGCAGGCGTGTTGTCGTCTACACGCGCGCGAATCGACAGAATCGAGTCGAGTCGATGAAGGATCGGGCGGTCGACCCGCGGCGCGCTGACTGAACTGACAGACGGCCGGTCATAGGATGTGGGGTTACGCATGGGGCGTGAGAAAATAAAGTGTGGGAAAGAGTGGGCGTTCGCAGAGTAGTAAAACATTTGTTATGTTGTAGTGAACCGAACACATATTTACGAACTCAGCGCGCCAGTAGCAATCGTTTCGTTTTGTAGATGTGTGCGTGGTCGCCGCGGGTACATTGAGCTCACGGAGCGAAATAGTTGCGATGTGTGAGGAAGAGACCGACGATTGACCGGAGATCTCGTGGGAAACGACCTTTGTTATGTACCTACTCTGATATATGCTTTAGTATAAACAAAAAATCTATTCTGGAATTTGATCGCACGCGATGGGAGTCACTGGGCTGTGGAGACTAATAGAGCCAGCCGGCAAGCCCGTACCTGTCGAGACGTTGGAAAACAAAGTGCTAGCTGTTGGTAAGATCAATGGGCTATGCAGTGTTCATAAGATTTTGCTAATTTTGCAAAACTTATATTTTAGTAAATCTACCAAAATAACATTCGTTTTTATTGTTATTATAGACATATCAATATGGTTGCATCAGATGGTGAAAGGTTACCAAGATGCAAAAGGAGCTCCTCTGCCAAATGCTCATCTGATGGGTTTGTTCCAACGTCTATGCAAGCTGTTGTACTTTAGAATTAAACCAGTCTTTGTATTTGATGGAGCTTTTCCAGAATTGAAAAAAGAAACTATTGTAAGTTTTGTTTATGTTTACTTGTTCAAACAAACATAACCTTATTTCAATGTTATCACTAAGACTCACTGAAAATAAAAACTTTTTAGGCTAAGAGACAAGACAGCAAAGCGAAGTACAATTCAGAGTCTGAAAGAATAAAAAGGGAGCTTGCTCTCCTACTAAGTAAGAAAACAGCTATCAATAGTTTATTGGGTAAAGAAATATCTCCAAAGAAAAGTGGTCATACATCTGGTGACCCTGATGACCTGTTTAAACTGCCCGCTTTACCTCAGAGGGAAGATGAAAGTGAATCAGAGTAAGTTCCTTAGAAAGGAATGGAATCATTCATAATGAAACTTATACTTTTGTATATAGGGCAGAAACTTTAAGCAAGGT
Source organism: Athetis lepigone (assembly GCA_033675125.1). Taxonomy (NCBI): domain Eukaryota; kingdom Metazoa; phylum Arthropoda; class Insecta; order Lepidoptera; family Noctuidae; genus Athetis; species Athetis lepigone. The sequence continues at coordinate 5,385,478 of CM066233.1, read as the reverse complement.
TACAAATTTCAATTGTTGGAGCTACAAGAAAATAGTCTTAAGACACAGTAAAACTTATGGATAGTAGTTTTTTTTTTGTTTCAAAACTCCTGCTCAGCTTTAGGTTTCTGCCCTGTATTACATTGCCAATCTGCCTTTCTCAAGGATTAGTACTATAAATTATTGTTAAAAGTAGACAAAATTTGGTTCCAGATCTGAAGATGAGCAAAACTCAAGTGGCTCCAGTATTGATGTGCATTCCATTGATATTCAGTCAGAAACCTTCAAAAACCTAGGTGTCAAGGAAAAGTATGATGTACTTATAGAATTAAAGGAAACAAGAAAACAGAATTCATGGGGAAGGCTTAATGAGCTGCCTAAAAACAGCGACACATTTTCTGACTTCCAAGTAATTCTATCTATATTTTCATCATAGTTTGGTCTTTCACATATTCTAGATTTATCCATCAATTAAATAAATAAAATTGTTTTTAGCTTTTTTTGCTCTACACATAATTTCAAATTCATCATTACAGATGCAAAGGTTACTAAAAAGAAGAAAGGTACAGGAATGTCTTGAGGAAACTGAAAAAGAAATGGGTGATACAGGAATGTCCCTGAATGATTTGGAGTCCTTACTAAACGAAGAAGGCATTGACACGAAAATAGAAACAATACCCACCCATCGCATTGCTTCTAATGTTTCTACACGATTTTTGCTTATTAAGGATGTCAAAAAAGCATTGGCTGATGCTAAATCGCGAGAGTTGCAAAATAACCCAGCTAACATTGTTGAAATTGTTAATGAAGAAGAAGAGAAACCATCAACAAGTAAAACAGTGGAAGATAAAGTTAAAGAAGAAATACCAAAGAAAGTTGATGAATTAGAAGATGATTTACAAAAAGCAATTCAAATGTCATTAGAGTGTGTTGATGATTTCAATGAAACTAAACAAAACACAAGTGTGGCCTCTAAAACAGATGAATCATGGACATCATGCATGACAGATACAGATTCTGAAGATAGCAATACGGATTCTGAAGAAGATGACGGCTTTGAACCACCAGATATGACCTGTGCCAAATCTTATATCATGCAATATAGCGACTTCACTCACAGAGCAATTGATGAAATTGTAGCAGACAGAAAGAAAAACAAAAAGAAACATAAAGTACCTAAAGTAGATAAGATAATAGATGAAATTAATAAAGAGAAGTCTATTATTGTAGATAATGTAGATCTCTCATCTAGTGATGATGATGATTGTTGTATTCAAGATGAATCTGAAAGTAGTGAAAAAAAAATCGAATCTAACCCATCTTCAGAAGATTGTGAAACAGATAAATTTATGGATTCAACACAGGCTTCAGTAATCTGTGTTGAAAATCAAGAGCCAGATGTCATTGACCTTGATTCTAGTTTAGAAGCAGAGGATGTTACTGAAAAAGTATCACCAACTGAATTAAAGCAAGAAAATGATTCCAGTGATGAATTTGAAGAAGTTTCAAATACAGAAGCTAAAGATGAAACCGATTCTAGTGAAAATGAGTTTGAAGAAGTACCTGAAGAAGAAAGTAAATCTGTAGTAGAACTTACATTAAACGTCGGTGAAGCACCTGATGACGATATATTCGCAGATATCTTCGAAGAAAAAAAGATTAAAACTACAGAAAATCTAAAAGCAATAAAAGAACTGAAGACTGATAACGAAGTGTCTTTTATAAAAGCTGCTACCGAGGATGACGTTAGACCAAATAAAGCATTTAAAGTACCAGAAGTGCCTGTACTTAAAACAAATAATAGAGTTGTACAAATTGCTAAAAACACTGAAAGTGAAAGTAAACAGCTATTACCTAGCTCTGTGCTTCCAAAGAAAACTTTTACTGATTACAATATATCAGACACCATTGGTCAAGAAAACCCAGAAGTTTCTAGCACAAATGCAAGTTCCGATAAAATGGAAGTGGACGATAATTTGTCAGTAGAGTCCAACAACGTAAAGGATAACAAGGAAGATGAAAGTAGTGATCAACCGTCGCGCGACGTAGCAAAAGCTCGTAATCCGCCAAAAGAAGTACTATCAACAGAACAACTAAATACAATGGTTAAAGAAATGCAGAACGAAGAGCAAGATTTAATGCAAGAAAAAGGCCGTCTGGATCGTATAGGTCGTAACATCACAGAACAGATGACAAAAGAAGCCCAAGAATTGCTTCAAATATTCGGTATTCCATATATTGTGGCTCCTATGGAGGCGGAGGCTCAATGCGCGTTCCTCGAAAGTGTGAATTTAACTGATGGTACAATAACTGATGATAGTGATATCTGGCTCTTTGGAGGGAGAACTGTGTATAAGAATTTCTTCAATCAAAAGAAACATGTATTGCAGTTTCTATCGGACAGAATCGAAACGTCTTTTAGTAAGTATATTACCTTCGTGACTTCAATAAACTTCTTAAAATATCACCTAACATTAAGTATCTATTTTCAGATCTAAGTAGAGAGCAGCTGGTACTTTTAGCACTGCTAGTTGGTAGTGACTACACAACTGGAGTGAATGGTGTAGGACCTGTTACTGCCTTGGAGATTCTTGCCTCATTCCCATTCAATAGAAGGCAACTTCTAAGTGAAACTACGAAACAAGCTCGATATACTCAAATAGTAAAAGGATTGCAAGAGTTCAAGCAATGGGTGAGAGCTGGCAAGAGAACAGACAACACTAGTCTTAAAAAAAAGCTGAAGAATGTTGCCCTTACTGAAGATTTTCCTAGTGTGCGGGTAAGTTATCTTGGTCATTTATTAATAATTGAATATATTGGTCAATATTTTATTTAAGTAGTATTAAATAAACAAAATTTATAGGTGGTCCAAGCATACTTGGAACCAAACATTGAAAAAAGTGAAGACAAATTCACGTGGGGCGAGTTAGACATCACAATATTAAGAGATTATACTAAAGCCAAGTTTGGTTGGTCGCAGAATAAACTAGATGAAATTTTAAAACCAGTTTTAAAACGAATGAAAGATCGCAAAACTCAGAGATCTGTTCAAGACTTCTTTAAGAGAAAGGTGGAATTCCAATCACTAGAAGAACAAATGAGTAAACGAGTTAAGGCGGCAGTGCAAAGGATGGGCCCTGAAGGACCTCTGGAAGGACCTGTAGAAGCGGATAAGACTGAAGAAAGTACAAAACCTGTGGCTACTAAGCGAAAGGCCACGAAAAAGAACGATTCCAAAAGTACAAGCAAAGCCGGGCCGTCAGCCGCGAAACAAAGGAAGAATGATGAAGAAACTGTACTTAAAAATCAAGGCGTTAAAGTTGTATCACAAGTGAAAGATGGTAAGTCAGAGTTTGAAATCAAAATACCAAAATCCGATCGTTTCCAAGAAATTATTCCACAAAGAGAGATGGACAAAAGGAGTCTATTAGAAAACAAAATGAAAGCGATAGAATTGTTCAGAAAAACTAAACTCGACCAGAAAAGAAAGCATGTCAAACGCAAAGCATTACAACCAAAAGAAAAAGCGGATCTTTCAGAAAGTGATAGCGATTAATTTATTTTATTTATTTTAACTTCGTCGTAAGTAAAGCAATAAAAACAAAATGCTTTTTTAAAATAGTTTTTTTTTATTTACATTCAACTGTTTCAATTAACTAAGCAGTTTTAAAAATAATGATAAAATAAAGTTAGAATAAAATTAAATTGCATATATGCACACGATACATGTATGTATTTTTAAACAATAGGTTCTAACATAATAGTAAGGTCATCGTATGGATATTGAGATTATTGGTCTTTTATTATTTTGTCAAATGCAGTGTTGAATTTGGCAGAAAATGCAATATTTGTCATTATACTTGGTGTATGCTTGCTTGCTACGCCAAACGCATAATGACGAATACGCAACGCCTTGGACAATAACACATCGTTTGTATTCTGTTTCGTTTATAAATCAATGTTACGTATTACTTTCATCCAACCAATCCAGTCCACACGATAACGAGAGAACAAATAGATCCGAAGAACATTATCGCTAATAATTTTTAATAAAAAAAAATGCTAAATCTCACTTATTCTAATTGCAAATTTATGATACACGGTTAAAATACCATCGAATCGAAACTAATAATGTAGCTCAGTGCTCCAATCTTGATTGGCACTTTTGTTTCGCCAGTTCAAGGTACAAGATTATAATCTGGCATTGATTGGTTACAGACAAAGATCGGAATCAACATTGGTACTGAAATACATTATTGATTACGACCGTAATTCGTTCATCACATTATTTTAGTTTTCCTTGATATAGTGTAGGGCACATTTTAAGTACTATCATAGTAGTCGATCTTTCAATTGGAGACAATTCACGGCGTTTCTATCACTAATTTTCTTGTGCAGTATGTTAAATGTTGTTAGCTGATTCAAAACAATAAATTAAAAGATTTAAACTTCGATTTTCATTTAAAAAATCTTACATAGCTAGCGACTAAAGGCGCATACACATTGAAGAAAGTTTTAATGTTTTCGCAGTTGTGATGGTGATAAATGAACTCAATTTAGCGACATACTAGAGATTTCAGTCAATATGTATACGACCTATTATTTAAATTAATAGTTAAAATAAACAAATGATTAAAAGACGCACAGGAGACTATCATTTTATTTGCATTATAAACTTTTATACAAATTAATCACATTGCGTACAGCAGTCTCACTTGTCACTACCGCACTACAACATAGGATCGACGCAAGCGCAGATGGGGCATAGACAAAAGTCTTCTGTTAGCATTTACACTAAACCCTAAGACTGAAATAACTACATGGTTTTAAATGTTTACTAGCGTTTAGTTTATAACGAACGGATGAATTTTGTCTATTCCCCTTTGTGGTGTAGGCACGTGGCTCATTCTTAACATCTGTTACTATACAAATCATTTCTATGATTTGATATTAGTTGTTTCAACTTCCTATCAATTCGTCACATACAGACCACTGTCACCAGACATTTGATAAAAACAAATGGACTAGGCAGAAGTTTCTCACGCAACAATTGAGCGTATTTTTCAGAAAAACAACGCTTTGGTGTAACAATTCTGCTTCATTTAAACTACCCGACTACGGTATGTTATTTCACTGGCTAATTATATCTGAAGTCTTTTATCTCTTGCAGCATAAACTGCTAAATCGATTTCAATTTTGTATTTGTCCTTAGATTGTTTTTAATACATTGAGTTTCAGGCGTACGCTACACCGAACGAGAACTTTCCGCGGCACAAAACTTTGCTAAAGAAGTTTGTCTACTGCTACATATGACGCCACCGGGACTGCTCTGAGAGAGATGAAGGCGCTGAAGTACCTTACCATTAATTTACTGTCCATCACAACAGCTGCTGAAGTTAAATAATTAATAACGGCAGTGTACAAACACCCCTAGCATTATTATGTAACTGCGAGCGCCATCTACAACACGTAAGAATTCAAACTAGTATATTTTCTTATTCCCTTCCAATCCGTTTAATCCGCAGCCGGGTTTATAACTTCTATCTTTACATAACAATAGCGCCTCCGACGGACAGTCAATACCGCTGTACCAACACTCAATGCTTAACCTTAAGTTTTAATCTACTTTGACGACACTGTAAATCTTTCTAACGAACCAGAAGCAAGCCATGAATCCGATGGTGCCAGTGAGAAGGAAGAATAAGAAGACCATGATGAAGGTGTACCCGAAGTAGAGGAAGGTTGAGGCGGCGTCTTCGATGTTGAGTTTGGTGACGAAGTAATGGCAGCAGTAGATGAAAAGGTAGCCGGCGGTGGACCCTGAGCTGAGGAAAGCGCGCCACCACCAGTGGTAGTCTTCGGCGCACAGGTGGAAGTAGCAGAGCAGGATCGTCGTCTCTGAGCATGTGATCACCAGGATCACGAACACGAGGAACAGGAAACCAAACATGTAGTACATCTGGAATTTGTTAACGTTTTCTCTTTAGATTTGAACTGACATATCACATCTTCTCAGGAATTGGTCAGTTGACACCACCAATGAATTTTTACACATAGATGCATCTCGCTGACAATAAGACAGACGGACAGCCTTTGTAGGGTCACGTTAGTATTTTTAAAACTGTGTCTCATAATTACGAAAAAAAAACCTAGTTTGTAGTGTCCAACACCTATCAGTCTCAAACAAAGTGATTTTCCTACTTCTAAATAATAAGGCCAAACTCAATGACACACATACCTGGCTGGACCAAAGCGAGTTAAGTATGAAGAACAGCTGTATGAAGATGCAGCCGAAGGGCAGCACTCCGCCCATGACGATGCCAGGTACCGGCTGCGTGTACAGCGACTGCTCGGGGATCTGACGCGGGATCTGGTTCGTGCGCACTGGGTGGTCGAGAATCTGCAAGTAATATATAATAAGAGTATGATAACTGGGCTTTATGGTAGAGGTCTGGCCTATTTTTTAGGGTAAGCAGTTGGATTCGTATAAAGTCACTTTTTTTATGCTAAGACATGTACGGTTACCTCAAAATATTTGCCTTCTGTAGTCTCAAAACGTAACTTTCCGAAGATTCTACACGTCCTATGAAAACCACTACAGATTTACTTAGATGAATTTGTTGACAGTTCAAAGCTACATTTCAATGCACATATTGGCATCTTAATAACGGAATAAAATGTTAACTCGTAAGTCACAAAATGAGTTTTGTGGCGCCATTTTCGGCAATTTGGAGAGTTCGCCAAAGCAACTTACCCTCTTCCTAAATCCGAAGTAAGCGCCAATAAACGTGAGAGGTACGGACACTCCGAACCAGAGGGCCAGCAGAGCGACCAGGGTTGAGAATGGCACCGATGCGGACGAGCCCTTGCCCCATAGCACCAGGTTCATTATGAAGAACAGGCCGAACACCACACTGGAATAGAAAAGTGGTTTTGAGTATAAACGAAACAATAAAATAAGCAGATCAGTGGGCCTAGACAAAATTCATCCGCTAATTTTTCCGCCTCATTTTGTATAAGTATGTTATTGCCATACATTTTGTACTTGGTGATTGGCACATAAAAGTTATTTGCCTAAACCTGCAAGCAACAGATGAGCTTGAAGGACCGAAGGAGCAAACACTTTTTTATTTTCATTTTAATTTACACGTCATCAGCGCACATCAGTTCGCCTAGAAGAAAAAACCCAGGCAAGGGAACGCTGGAGTGATAAAGCTCACCCAGGGCACACCATACATGTAAGCAAAATGTTGCTCTTCCATCGCCGTTCTCCGAAGCTCTTGTAGATCCTGGCGCTGACGTAGATTGCTGCGGCCTCTAGCAGCACTAAGAAATCTTAGGCAAGGGAACGCTAGGGTCCACCAAACACTTAGATAGAACTCACCTAGGGCACACCATAGAAGTGAGTAGAATGTTGCTCTTCCACCGCCGTCCTCCGAAGCTCTTGTAGATCCTGACGCTGACGTAGACTGCCGCGGTCTCCAGCAGCACTAATAAATCTTAGACAATGGAACGCTAGGTTCCACCAAACAATTGGAACTCACCCAGGGCACACCATAGAAGTGAGTAGAATGTTGCTCTTCCACCGCCGTCCTCCGAAGCTCTTGTAGATCCTGGCGCTGACGTAGCCGCGGCCTCTAGCTGTACTAAGAAATCTCAGACAAGGGAATGCTAGGGTCCATCAAACTCTTGGAACTCACCCAGGGCACACCATAGAACTGAGTAGAATGTTGCTCTTCCATCGCCGTCCTCCGAAGCTCTTGACAATCCTGGCGCTGACGTAGATTGCCACGGTCCCCAGCAGCACTAATAAATCTTAGACAATGGAACGCTAGGTTCCACCAAACAATTGGAACTCACCCAGGGCACACCATAGAAGTGAGTAGAATGTTGCTCTTCCACCGCCGTCCTCCGAAGCTCTTGTAGATCCTGGCGCTGACGTAGCCGGCCGCGGCCCCAAGCAGCACCCACGCGACTAAAGCGCACGTCATCAGCGCGCCGCGGTTCGCCGGAGACAGGAAGCCCAGGCACGCAAACGCTAGAGTTACTAGGGTCATGCCGAATACCTGGAACGAGAATTTGTGTATAAAAACGTGAAAAGCTCTCTTGGGGTATGCTATGCAGGAAGTAACATGGCGAACTTTTGACTAGCTCGTCGCTCCGCTGCAATAGAGAGACAGTGGTGCCGATTCTCTTGTGCACAACTTAACGTAAATTTAAGTTAGGTGCATCTTTCTCTTTCCATTTCTTAAAGAAAAGGACAGAAGATACATTTTAGTTTAATCCTGTCAAATTAGACAGCGCCTGATGACAATTGACGTATATTTAGACGCCATGTTTTTAAATTGAGTCTAAATTATCTATGGAGTGTCTAAATTTGACAGGACTTAACTAATATTTGATCTTCTGTCCTTTTCTTAATTAAACGGAAAGAGAAAGATGCATTTAACTTAAATTTACGATAGTTTGTGCACAAGAGAATCGGCACCAATATGTCTGTCCGTAACACTTTCACGGTTAAGCCTCTAAACCGATTTTGAACCGCAAGAAAGGACATAAGACTACTCATTAACCCATTTCGACTTAGAGTCCTTCTCCGTCCAATCTAAAAGTAAGGATACTTACCCGCGTCAGTTTTTCTTATCAAGACCTAATGGTTAACTTGGATGTATTTTTGAAGTATTTCTTTAGCTTAGATAGTTAACCTAATATTTGTTAAATCATTAAAGGTTTGATGGGGATAATTTTTGTAGCTTGGGCTTACCTGAGATCCTGAACCCAGGAATACAGCCAGCAACATCCCGCGGCGCGGCGGGCGGAACACGTCACCGTGAACCAACTTCCAACCAAACTCTTCCTGGAATGTAACATATTAACTGAGTAAAAGTTCACCAGGGAAGGACCGTGACTTTGTGGGGACTTTGGTTACCACCACTAAGGACCTAATAAATAACAGTTTTTTTTACTATGTATACGATACAGGAATTTCAGTACTAGCTAGGTCTTATTTCAAATAAAAATTCATAGGCAAGAACATATTTCAGTTCTTGCCGAAATTAAAAATGACTATTTGGAGAAAAAAATGCCTGCAATAATTGAGAATGTTTCTTACCTGTGCATCTTCCCCACACTCCATCTGGTTGTACCTGGCAATATCTTTGTACAAAGTCCTCAAGAGGATCATAGCGACCATGCCACTGAGGAACAGGACAATCACCAAAGAGTTCAGAATAGAGAACCACTGTATGTTGGTCTGTGGCATAGACTCTAGAATGTAGTCCCATCGCGAGGACCATTTGATCGTGTTATTTTTTTTAAAGGTGACGCTGTAGGTGTAGGTCACTTCGAAGGGTTTGGACGAATCGAGTTCGTTCGGTATTTGAAGTTCGTCGCCGCGGGCACTGCATTTGGGGTTCTTCGGGTCGGTATGTCGAATACTGGCTGGTTTCACCTGGTGGAAATATAGTCATATTTATTGCTGGTTGTAATTACAGTAGCATTTTGATGGAGAATGTGTTAGGCATAATTCTAGGAGATCTGTAAATTATACCAACAGAGATTTGCAATAAATGAAAACCTGTAAATTCTTCTCAATGAACTAAGTAAATTATCATGACATATACAGTTAGCAAGAAAAGTCGAATAACACTGAAAATCTTACTCATTTATCTCGCATCTCGATAGACACAAAAGTGCGGTACAAAGGCATTGGTTTTCAAGATTTCAAGGCATAAAAAGTGCTTATTATATTCCGTATTTCCGTCAAAACTACTACTAAAGCACATCAAGCTACTACTATCTATCAAAATTCTTTTATAGATATTCCACTCTACTGTTAAAGCAATAGGTTAAAGATCTTTATATATATAAATCTCGTGACACAATGTTTGTCCTCAATGGACTCCTAAACCACTTAACCGATTATAATAAAATTCGCACACCATGTGCAGTTCGATCCAACTTGAGAGATAGGATAGTTTAAATCTTTATATATGTCGCAGTCATCTGGCTAAATCAGCTATATTATTGTATGACTAGCGCGTTTATTGAATGACGACATTTAATTGAATGACTAAACGACAACTCGTCAAGTTGTTTAATGTAACGTTCAACGACTTGACTGAACGTCATTTAGCATTGTCGTTTAATGGGATATAGTCGACTTTGTAATATTTGTTTAGGGTGACCATAAGTTCGCAACTTAAAAACTTAACTTCCTTTACATAACAAAAATGAGGACATGACATGACACACTTTATTATGATTTTAATTAAAAAAAAATAGTAGTATCAATAGGTAAATCCTTGCTGTCACACAGCAGGCACACTATTTTATCAAGGAATAAGTCACTTTAAAGTAAATTTAATAAAATAATATCAAAACAGTGCTATCTGCGCGAGCTATTTTACGCCATATTTGTTTTGGTGACTACTAACGCCGCAGTGGAAAAAAAATGAACTAAATTACAATCACCTGACTGATATTACGTCCGCTCTGTTCAAAGGGCTATGCTTCAATCAGCTATCTAGTTGGACGTTGAGTGACGCTTGTTTAATCAGCTTTCGGCCTAGTCATTCAATTAAATGTTGCTATTCAATGAACGCGCTAGTCATACAATCAAATAGCTGATTCAACCAGATGACTGCGACATATATATAATTCTGCTGTGCGTGTGTATGTCATTGAACTCCTCCTAAACGGCTTGACCGATTTGAATGAATTTTTCGTATAGCAAAGTAGGTAGGTAGTAGGTAGGTAGAGTAGGTAGGTAGTAGGTAGGTAGTTAATGTCAATTCGAATTCAATATTCATAGTTGACAGGACAACGTCTGTCGGGTCAGCTAGTTGATTTATAAAATTCGACATTTAGACCTAGGCTTAAAAAATGTCAACCACACTTTAAAAATCTGAAGTGTTAAACAACTTTTCTTGAATTAAGTAGTGTATTGGTTACCTTAGCAGATATAATCCTGCCTCCATTCTCTCCGAAGGCCACGCCCCAATCTTCAGCACCGCCACTGTGGTATGTGATCTCCAAGTCCACATGGTTGAACAGGTAATAAGCTCCGTAGCCATTCGAATGACCATTCACTATCGGCGTGCAAGTGTCCTGAAATGAAATGCATTCTATTTAGTTTTTTAGGGTAATAAATAGATACCCTGAGACAATGAAATAACTCTCATACGGCCAGGAAAACACAAAGGCAGAGCCTGTATCATGGAAACCAGACAACCACACAGACATCTAACAATCAAAAATTGTTCTAGTCGGGAACCGAGGACATTACCTTCGGCTTAGCAGTCAGGGTCCTAGCTATAAACTAACAGGCCAGTCAAATCAGAATATAATACAATGTAGAATAAAATATTCAGTATATTTTAAGTTATACCGAGTGCACCTCAACAGAAAGAGGTTAGGTAAAAAGTTTATTAGGTAGTTAAAACTTTAATGTTGTAATTAATGCAGCTCTAGTGCGCAGACGACAATTTCCGTTTAGTGAAAAGTAATTATTGTTTCACTTTATGGATTGAATGATTGAAATATAAAACATTACGCGAATCTTTAACAGTACTTATGTGTTTGAATTGAAGATATTATGAAAGAATGGAGATCAAATAAAAGACCGTGAAATAAAACGTCAGAATGTGATTTTTGAAAAATAATTGGATTTATAAAGCAAGGGAAAATTGGAACAACACTGAAATGACTGTTGCCCGGCAATTAATAATATTTCTTTACAAAATAGTACAGTACATATAAAAGTATGATAGCAGGCCTACTTACTTTTTAGGCACTAACATTTGTAATAAACAAGCATCATTACCTATCTATTATTTTCAGTGCTTCACATAAGCACATAGATTTAGTACTCGTATTCTGATAATACATATTACATAGTCGAACGCTATTTATCACTCATTCATAATTTAAATGTCTAGAGAGAAAAAACGATTGATAATGCGCCGGATACTCATATCTATCAGATTCTAATATTCGCGGCTAATTTGAGTCTATTTTAATTTCCATTATTTTTAAAAGTTACTATTATTTTTTTATTTTTTTTATTACATATGGGCTTGCTCTTGGTCCCAGACAAGCCCGAGGGCATAGACGGGGCCTACGATGGAGCGAGCTCACCCAAAAGATGCCTATGCACTCGTCTCTTGAATACATCCGGGTTATATGCATTTATTTGGGTTATTATACACACATAAAGAGATGTTTTCAGTATAGGTGAGATATTAAGCGAGCCTTGCGTTTCTCGTGGACGATTTTCGATTTAAGTTGTGAGGATGACGTGGAAACCCACGGAAATCGCATTGAACCACACGGCGACACAACAAGCTATGTTATCTAGTATAGGCTGACCTCGCTTTTAATATCCTTTCTATATAATGTGAAACGGTTAATACTGGAAATGTGTAGCTTGACATGTTGCCAATTTTAAAGCGATTCTATTTCGTAGCAGAAAAACAGGTTTTCGTAATGCTATGTCAAGTATTACCACTGTCTTACAGTAACGTGTAAGTGTTGATAGGTAAGCAGAATGCTCTAAAAGCAAGCGTGTGTTGCACGCTTATTAAAAAAATAAATTAAATAAATAAATTTATATCGATCTCAGAGTATTTTTACTCAAGTTTGAGTCGGCCTTCCGGTATGTATGCGTGGGCAATTGGGCATATCATTCGATGATGACACAACTCTACAGGCACCTTTTACTTACGTAATTATCAAATGGCTTTAATTTAACCATTATCTGTATTGATTAAATCATACTATCTTTACATCAAAAAGGAACTAGATAAAGATGATTCAATTATTAAAAACATCATCATCACAATTAGATTACCGTAAGACTTGTTTAACAAATAAATATTTGGTGTGGTAAATTCTCATTTAAGTAACCGCCTGTCCGTTTGTGACGCTTTCCCGGCTAAACTACTGTACCGATTTTGATGAAACTTGGTACGGACGCAGCCTAAACCACACACAATCACTCAACCCAAGAATTCATCTGCATCCGTGGTAGTTAATTGACACTTACATGGAAAAGAAAAGTCGTAGACAAAAACTACCTATATCACATAAAACAACAAAATGTAAATTATAAGGATAATAGTGAATTGCGATAAAATATAACGGCACTAATTGACAAATAGTGTTAACTGATAAAGTTAACTTTGTACGTTTAACGAACTCTGCTCATATCGTACATTTTATACTATGCTTGTATTACACGGCATGTTACATATTGTTAGACATAAGACATAATGTGTAGAATAATTAATTTGCATAAGATATAGGTGTATTAACTATGGATTAGGGGCAACGCATCACGTCTACAGATGAACTAAGAATATACGTAGTTAGTTTTCAGTCTCGGGAAGTGTATACAAATCGAATGCCCGGCTTGAACGAATGACGTCATGACATGAGCTTATCAAGTATACAAATATTAAAAATCTAGCCCCCGCAGCTTCAGTCTGTACTTAGTTACCGACCCTAATCCCACTCCCGTGGGACACAGCGTGATGTTGGGCGGGTCGTTAGTAAGCTATATTACTGAAAGTTTCAAAGAAATCTCACAAAATTTCACATTTATAATATCAGTAGGATGCGATATTGAAATATTGATAGCTATTGGAAATGTGTCACTTTTCTGGTGTTAGCGTAATTGTAGAAAAATGTCGTTTGCTGCAATTTGAATCCTAGGCACGCCGCTGTTTGCTTTAGGGCTTGATTGTTTACACAGCAAATGTTTAAATTAAGTATACTGATTTGTTAATTAGGTATTTGTCACAATAAACCTATTAGAGTTGCCAACACGTAATTTCCTCTTAGATTTTTTTAGATAGAAAGAAAGAAATATATTTATTTGGCACACATAGACAAATACAGAGCAGAAAACCACATGTTAAAAAAAAAGATCCCGTTGTACAATGACGTCACTTTTTATTTAACTCAATTGATTAACTAATTATTGATTTTAAAGCTACCAAAAATCTAATCTTTCGGTTAATTAAAAATGAATTAAGGACTAAAAAGTTCGGGCTGAGGGTTGTCCGAATAAAATTTCGCGATTCCGGACACAAATGAAACGTGGATAAAGAAGAAACATGGGTGGGTTTTAGTGAGTATAAGTCTGACACTTCATTTCGCTCTGCCAAATTACTCCTTCTGCAAAGCGGAAGGAGTAATTTGATGACGTCCCACCCATAAAAAAGAGCTGTTGTCTCGCAATTATTAAGTAAATGATAAATATACAAGGGTACTTATTTGATATACTCAAAAAGAAAAAAAACAACTATTCTTTACCCGGAAAACCTCGCGTTAGGGTAGATTCGCATTGCAAAGGTAAAATTCATCTGCCACGACTTAATAGAAATTAAGTACTAGATTGTTTTAAAAAATACTTTTTATCCTCCATGCCTACATGTGCACCTTTCCCCCACCGTCGCCTGACACCAATATCTCATTACCATAACAACTGTGACTCAAACAGTTTTTAAAACATATTCATTTTTTAATTAACCTTATAAAACTTGTATCAATAGACAAATGCCCAAAGTCATAAGAGGCAATAGTATCATTATTATTTAGTTTATTATCTGTCATAATAAGTAGTGAAAATTTAAGTGGCATTTAATATCAATATTTATACAATAACAACTGTAAATGCTTCGGCGCGGAGAAGCGTCAACGAGGCGTTATTATTGAAGCGCTCTTTCTATTAATCTATACCTTCACTTATTATAAATTAGTGTTTCCTGTCTGTACGTACGCTAAGATGAACACCGAAACGGATCTTATAGCAGTCACCAATAAAATCCGTTAGTCCGAGTGTAATCTAGTACTGAACTTGGTTGACTGGGAGAGAATGCCTATACCACTCACAATGATGTGGTTTTGTATTGGTAAAATAATATTCATAATCGGTTTAGTAGATCCAGAGATTACCGCCTGCAACTTTTAGTAGCTCGTTTAGATTGCTACTGCTTTTGCCGAACGGGTTGTGCCGCCGGCTTTTGCCTGGCGTTTGTGCTAACAAAGATTGAATGTTGAGTTTGTGCGGCAAAGCTGCGTGGGTTTTGTAAGCCGCTCGGTTCACTGCGGCAGGGCCATTGGCAGTGCCTCTAGTCTTTCTTCCTGTCAAAGCAGTATAGGTATATGGCATTTATTTTACAAAACAATCCGCAAAAATGTCGCTTGGGTTATTTTTAAATTCGGGAATAACTGAACAGAATCTTGAGACGGGTCAGGATCATTTGACAGTGGATGCCGAAAGTCAAGTGTCTTTACCGAGAGTCGAGAGGGGTTTAAGAATCGCAAGTGACAGCCAAAAAAGTAACAGGAAGCAGTAAGGCAAAAAGTGTTCTGTTATTAAGTATTTCCATCAGAAATTGCTCAAACCAGGTTTCCTAGTCCAGAGTTTTAAAGTTGGACTCCTTCTTTGGCTAATCGGATCGGCCGTATGGGATTGCAGTCCCGTCAACTATAACAGTGAAGCAAGAGGAATTGCGGCTGTGTTTTCTTGACTAACCTCAATTACGCCGTAACCGGAATTCATACTGGAGGGTTTAATTATTATTAAATTTCACCACAACAAACTCATTTCATCTCCACAAAAGTTCATTATGAAGTCTCAGAACTAAAAAGTCTATTTGGTTTTTGCATTTTAGC
Organism: Athetis lepigone; assembly: GCA_033675125.1. Classification (NCBI taxonomy): domain Eukaryota; kingdom Metazoa; phylum Arthropoda; class Insecta; order Lepidoptera; family Noctuidae; genus Athetis; species Athetis lepigone. Next base: position 5,369,818 of record CM066233.1, on the reverse strand, counting down.
AAAAATTGCAGAGTTAAGCAATAGTAAAAAGCGTTGTATTGCTACATATAAATAAAATTCATGAATTTTCTAATAAGTGTTCAAATTCAGGAAAACTAATCAAACGGGTTACCAGAATTGTTTGTGATAATATCGTTTTTTTTATTCATTTTTATTTTTTTCAGTAACAATCCACTCTTTTCAACACAAATTAAATTTCGGTAGTGTATTCTACGTACTAGCAACAATTCAACAAACTGCATTAACACGGACTTTTCTGTAATCAAAATATTCAATCCGAAAACTATAATGAGCTAGCTAATCTATACTAATATTATAAATGGGAAAGTGTGTCTGTCTGTCTGTATGTTTGTCTTTCTTTCACGACAAAACCGAGCGACGAATTAACGTGATTTTTTAAGTGGAGATAGTTGAAGGGATGAGAGTAACATAGGCTTCTTTCTGTCTCTTTCTAACGCGAGCGAAGCCGTGGGCAAAAGCTAGTATAGTATATTTTTTCGGTCATAGGCACAACCACCATACAATTCAATAAATATCTTATTGTCATAGCAGTTACAGTCAGTCTACTATGCAGACCCTTCATCAAGGAATAGGAGATGGCAGCCCATGAGCTTCTCTTCTGCCTTGAGGTCTCAACAGACAGGACTAAACATTTCGTAAACCTGGCAATTCTGTCGTGTTTCTTGTGAAGGTGGGGTGGATCAGAGATGTTCTGGATACTGGTTATAGTTACAGTTTTTTTTTCTCTAGCCTATGCTGCCCACTGCTGGGCAAAAGCTGGGCAAAGTTACAGTTAAGGATATTAAATTATTTCGGATTACCTGTTAGTTTCGGATAGTTTTGATTACGGTAGATTACATTATTGAGGTAAGTATTATTAGTATTAATTGTTATGTCTAAGCAAGATAAGTAATAAATATTGCAAGGCACACACATGGCTTCTATATAAAACAAAAACTAGTTAGTTATGGCATGTATCATTTAGATTTTGCTATTTATTACGTTTTTATATGGTTATGGTTATAAGCTTCTTAACAACACTGGGGTGGATTAAAAAAACTTTCTTACTACTCATACTAATAATGCGCTTGGACATGGAGTTCTAGATAATGATCAAATGACATTAACAATGCATTATTTTGAACTTTGACTGAATTCGCTTGTATTGTTGGTAGGCTGTCTCATAAGTATACAGTATAATAAAATTGTGATGAGACTCTCATCACAATTGTATACACTGTATACTAAGCTAATCTCCATTGAAATTAAATTTCGACTAAAGTTTTGTTCAAATTTATTTAAACACACACATTTAAAAAATCCAACTAACATAGTGAGTGATGACCTTTAATTGGTAAATAACTTTCACTTTCTGTGTTGATAAATTGATTGAACCGAGCATAAGAGGGACTTGAATTCTTTATTCAAACATGGCTAATTGATTAATCTTTTAAGAATAAATGCATAGAGAAAGTTTGACATTTCATTAATTCATCACGTAATTATAATGTTATTGATATGAAATTTTAAATAGGGATGTGTATTTGAAGATTATAGTACCGGTTTTAGATATTTAGAGGAAAGGGAAATACAAGTTAAGCTATTATTTACACAGCATTTGAAATGATTTCAAACATTTACATCATTTTTTGTATTGGATATCCAGTCATTTTGGTTATTGCTATAGGACCCTAACTGAATTCCAATGACATATGGTCAGTGGGGCGTCAGGGTTTTATTTCTATCAATTTGGTAGATCTATTTCTGGTTATACTAATAAAAGAATGAACTCACCATATCTTTACGCACTTGGCAGCCCATAGGGAAGCCAGTGCTGCAGTAAGTCTTCCCTCCCTCATTAACCAAGTAGCACCAAGTCACGGGCATGTTGTCCAAGATCCAATGGTGCTGGTAAGAGAGTGCCATGCCCATCTTCAGCAAATTCAACCGTTTGAGCGAATCTGTATCTCCACCACTATACTTCTTCGTACACACAGGTTTACAGTCCACATTCTTGAGGAATTCGAGCTTGTATGGACTCGGTCGTATTCGTTCACCAAAGACTACCTGACCGAGATTCTCCACTGGTGACTGACTCTCATCGGAAGTACAAAAGTCAAAGTGGTGATACTCAAAGGGTATTACAGATTCCTCTGTGTTTAGTCTATTTACATAAAGCGGGATTTCCGTCTGAAATAAGAGACGAAATAAAGAATCATTAATTGTTGTTGGTGGTGCCTAATAAATTAAAAACCTTATCGCGTTTTATATGCTTTTCGCTATGTATTTATCAATAACGGAAGTACTTCACTGCCGCGTTGTCATGCAGACTATGATGCTAACTGTTTATACCTTATTTACAATCAAAAGATGAAATGGGTCGAAAAATGTAAGCATTTTAGTTTCGACGTATTGCATGAGATGTCGGCACATGATTTTAAACAGTAGTCCTTGCACAAAAAATGATTGCTTACCTTGCATGACTTGCTGGTGTCATCATTGGCTATACAATAGTTCACAGGAGCTAAACCCGGCAAATAAAACGCATAAATAGGCGTCAAAACCAGCAATGCGCAAACCACATACAACGACATGACGTGATGTTATTACACGAATTCCGTTGCTAAGAACTATGCAAATACTGTTATGTTTAGTATATTTGTGAATTTAAAATCTACATAATCATATTCAATATGAACACTTTCCTAATTAAGAGATGTACAACTAGTATTTCTATTTTATTTCGTTGATTATTTCTTTGCCTGTCTGCTAGCTGCGCACTCTCGGAAACAGTTCGGAAACGTCACCACTGCCAGTGTTGTCATATTATAAAATTCAAAAACCGATGTGTTGTCAAAGAAGGATTAATGAACTGGATGAGATTCTCGATACTAATTTAGTAGTACAGAGTAACTATTTATTAATCTGTGGTACATACAGGTATAATATTACTGTTTTGCATTCCAACAAAACAGGTATTATGTGTGAATAAAACACACAGCGTTGCTAGTTGAAGAAGCTGTTGTAAACTCGCCTTAAATTAATATCAATGGTTAAAAACTTACCAGATTATCGATGGTTTTATACCTGTCTCTTTCTCTCACCAGCGTGCGTCCTTTTCTAACCTCGAAGGGCGCTTGACGCGAAGCCGTCAATGTCATAGAGTCTTCAGCTCACCAGCTAGAGAATAGCTGCAACGCTGTGTGTTTTATTCACACATAATACCTGTTTTGTTGGAATGCAAAACAGTAATATTATGTGCTTTCTAAAACACACAGCGTTGCTAGTTGAAGACCTGTTTGATATCTGCTGGTGGTTACAAACGCTATGATGAATGAATTAAATATGCAATAGTTCTGAAAATGAAATCACTTTTATTGCAATTATTTTACACTTAATCATATATAAGCTTCATATAAGTATATCCGAATATAACAATTAGAATTTTCTCTGAAATTAACAATGAACTCTTACAACATAACAATTCAAATTTTAAAAAAATTTGAATACATTCAATGAGATAAATTAACATTAGAACTGGACTTGTCAACATTAATTTAATTGTAGACAGAAATAATTGAAATGTTTTAGCACCTTTCCAGTCACCTCTTTTATTTCTTGAACAGGTCTATTTACCAACCAACTTTTGGAGGCTAATGCTGACCTGATAATGCCTGGTAAAGCACGAATAAGAGCATCTTTAAAATATGCTTCCAATTCAGGCTGTAATAATCATTGCTCGCAATGCAGGTTTTAATAACCCTAATAGAGAAATAAACGAACATAAAACAGACTTGTCTGTACTACACCCAATTTTAAACTTCTTATAAAATTAATGTGCTGAATAAATCAGGCACGAAAGTCTCGGTGTTTCCGCAACAACCAATCTGACTATATGTAACGGAATTAGTTTTAGAACCAAAACCTTTGTAGAAAACAGATTCTCAGGAGTAATTTTCTAATTATTAGAGATCATTAATTCTTTGACACGAGGCCAGCATGAGTATTGAAGCTGTTTGTCTACCCATTTCAAATAAACAGTTTGAATTTATTTGAATTCCAAAGCAAGTTAAATTAAATGGCAATATCCCATATTGGTAAGTAAAATGGCTTTGAAAACTTGATAAATCTAAACGATCTCTTTTAGGCGCTTTATGAAGGCACTATTTATTACATTGTTAAAGCAGATGTCCGCCACCTACTTTATAACAATGGTGTTCCAACTAGTGAGTGACCTAACCGGCCCACCCCCAGTTTTCCAAGCGAGAAGATTTAATTCTTAACTTGTGTAGGATAGTTGCCTGACCTCCGATCTAATAGAACCTTCCGCAGGTTCACTAGTGAGTGGCCTAACCGGCCCACCCCCAGTTTTTTAAGCGAGATGATTTAATTCTTAAGTTGTGCAGGATAGTTGCCTGATCTAATAGAACCTTCCGCAGGTTCTTTATCAGAAGAGGCTCTCGCAGGTCGTAGATCGAGTAGCCAACAATTGGTCCACTTTGGTGTTTCAAGTGAGTCAGTGCTCATAATATTAAGCTAGGTGGGTGGTATGCCCAGCCTAGCTGATAGTCCCATTTTACGGCTGAATAAGTCACAAAAGACTGTGGTACGATTAGTGAATTTCTCTATTACGTACCTTGGTACAATAGCCGTCTTTTTGACGTGAACAGGTGAACGTCTGGGACGCCCCACACTGAAAATAGCCTCCGCGGCTTGGGACAGAAAATGCCACTTGGATAGTTTGCGGCCCCTAGAGGATACAGGCGATCCGCAATTTCATTTAGACTCCCCGGGAGGTAAGTGGCAGCAGTTAGATAGTTGAATTGAACTGCTCTGCTGCTCTGCAGGATCTAGGACCCTGGTCGTTAACACTAGCAGTGCAAGGGAATTTATCCCCCCTCTCGTTTTTGAGGTATGCTACCAGTCCTATTGTCTGACTGAATATGAGTGTGCGACTTACTGCGTCTTTTGCTGTCAGCTAATGACCGCAGAATATAGAAATGGGCATCTTTCACAGTCATCCGCTGACTGATGATGGCCACAGAAAATGAATGTGTGAACCCTTCAAAGTCATCCACTGTCTGTTAACGACCGCAGCATATGGATTTGTGCACCTTTCAAGTCATCCGCTGACTGTTTATGGCGCAGGTGTACGCCTTACAAAATCATCCGCTGACTGTTAATGGCGAAAAATATGAATTGTGCACCTTTCAGTCATCCGCTGACCGTTAATGGCTGCACAGAAACATGTATGTGTGCACCTTTCAAAGTTTTCCACTGCCTGTGATGGCAACCACAAAAAAAAAATATACAACTTTCATGTTGGAATGCCATAAATCTTGACCTACAATGGACCCCTCTCCTGGTAGGAAAATGCTGTTTAATTAAACTCCCCAGCTTAGGTCCGCTGCATCCATGGTCAGAAAGTGAATCACACTTTTTATTTTTAGTTATTGGTGTTGAACTGCAATTGATATTTTTCAACCACCTTTAGACCCTAGGTCGGATTAACAGGTAAATGAACATTTATATTTTTGTTAACCTGTTCTGGTTTAACTAATAGAAACAGCTGGGTTCTGTGACAATGCAACTCTCCCCCTGATACTGCATAATTTGCAAAGTTCATTCATTCTTGTAGGGAACTGTTTCCCTTGCTCAAGATAACTTAAAATAATAACTTTTATATTAACTTTTATCTTTTTTATTTTCTTAGAAGGAAGTTTCACCTGGTTTTGCTGTGTGACCCATACAAAGCCAATATGTTTCACCTCCTGAGAGGTCTCTATAACAGACTTGTGATAATGTATGTATTGACCCAAGGTTTTTAATGTGGTCAGTGTTTCCGTAATCTGAGCAACTATACAAAAATACTATTAATTGTAAACCGTTGTGCACATAAGATCTCTGCAATTCAGCTTTTTACTTGAGAAGCATTTATGCAGCCAATGAGAGGCCAAACAGCAAGGTTGTAAATTGTAGTACTTCTTTTTATAAATCAGTTTGAGACCATTTCTGTGTCTCTTAAACCTGGGCAACATCTGTTTGTAAAATTAAATGGCAATGTGTAAAAATACACATTTGAACTAAGACCCCCGAGGTCGAAGATAGATTGTCTATGTTGCCCTCTATCTGACTTTAATTACTAACTTTAACACTTATTTAAATCCAGATTGAGGATAGATGGTCTAATCTGTTCTTATTTTTGTTACATGGAGGATCATTGTGTACTTTGTAATCATGGTTACAATTGTTGTCAGTCTGATTAATTAAGAATAGTTATAGGAATATTGGCACCTGTGGTTACTACAGGTTAGCAAAGTTCCTGTGACAACTAACAATTTTAAACTTGACGCTTGAAAATTTTTAGTTAAATGTTCCTCGCTTGTTACTAGTGTTAGGTGTATTGACTATACACAACAAAACAATTTGAGTAAGAGCTGTGTTGTTGTTTTTATATATATATATACAGTCGTGGTCAACTAATTAGGGACAACCTGATATACTATGAGTAACATTTAATTCTCCTTCCCATAAGTTTAGTTTGCTCGAGACTTTGGCAGTTTAGTTACTATTAATATAAAACTTAACCAATATCTTAACAAATAGGCATAGTCATTAAAGGAATGGACTATACGTAAAATAAATATCGATCAAAATTCAACTTAACTTCTTCTTCATCCTATTCGTACCCTGGACAACTAATTAGGGACACTTAAGACAACATTATTAATAATTATTGCAGAGAGCAATAAAAGAAAAAAATGTGATTATTTATTATTCAATTAAACTTAATGTGTCGTACTGTAAGACAAATCAATATCCAGAGTGATTGCTAAGGATTGCCGTAACCATGTAACAAAGGTATGGAATCGACGGAATCTAAATGTCACATTGTTAATTAGTTATACTGTTTCAGCCTTCTTCAAAGTTACTACTGTTGATTTTTAATAGTCAATTTATTTACACCATTTTTAAACCTCTTTCATAACGTACCACAAAATGTTTCTAAGCATTCAGGTCTGGACTCTAGGCCGGCCAATTTATAACCGATACCTACTCATCAGCGAGAAATGTTCTAACAGACAGTGCAGTATGTTTTGGGGTAGTAATCGTGTGTTCTTCAACATAAAGTAGTGTGATTGCTTGTAGTATTTCTCTTTATTAAATTGAATCTAGTGTGCCTTCCATTTGCTCTAAAGGTCCCACACCATTTCCAGAAAACCAACGCCATAGTTTTATGTTCTCTCCTCAAGTTCAACTTGTTTATTGGAGTATTTTGGAGACTTTTTGCTTTTTAAGGCGCCATTAATACTGCCTGCCTTCTGATGAAACAAAATGTACCCTTCATTTAGTCCAAAATCAAAACATTTTTTTATTGACAATCAGTCTTAATATCGGTGCCTCATAACTAAGGCCAACCGTAGCGAGTCTGTGATTTTTTCAACACTGGAACTTTTCGTACGACCATGCCAAACAGTTTAGTTTCAACAAATTGACGTCGAAAGGTTGTTGTAGATTAGTCCACCGCCATTTTCTAGTCCAAATACCAACACTATTCAGACCTATAATCAATAAAAAGCCCATAAGTGGATCTTTTATCGCCGCTTTCACTGTTTAGCGATTTTTTTGCACAATAGTTTTTGTTGGTATTTCCTTTCTGATTGCACGTTTAGTCGTTTTATGGATTCAAAAGTATAATTTTTTAATATGGATTATAGTTGTCTTGTTTTGAAAATCATTATAATGGAGCAATTTCAATGTTTTAATAATTTACGCTATGGCTATAAACAATAATAATTATTTTTCGCATTGTTGTATCAGAACTTTTATTTCGCCCCAAGTTTAATTAAATACTATGTTAATATTTCAACAAATTCAAAGTCAACTTAAAGACTCTAATCTTAATTATTAAAAAAAAATACATTCCATCAAATTTTATAAAAATGGGAATTTAACACACTACTTTTGTTTTTGTCCCTAATTAGTTGGCCAGCCAGCACACGCCGCGATTTGGTTGAGAGAGATTTGTTTTTAAATTTGCTATTACAAAATATTATCAAGTTCAAAGCAATGCTCACAATTTTCAAGTATTCTTAATATTAATTAGTATTTCATAAAATTAAACTAAATTATTTAGTTTATCTGATCTACCATGAACATGAAAGTTAAAATTCAGCTGAAACTTTTGTTTGTCCCTAATTAGTTGACCACAACTGTATATATATATATATATATATATATATATAATGTATACTAGAGTGTATCCAAGTGTTAGCCATACTTGGAATCCACCTAAAGAAGTTATAAGAATTATTCTCAGATAAAAATATATTCTTGGCTAGGGTGCACATCTTGAAGTAACTCCTAACTTGGGACTTACAATCTCTTTTAATATGAGATCCCATCAAATTTTATACACTCAGCTCTTTAACCACAAACAATCTGCACTGCAATCTAAGAATGTATAATGACCCCCGGACCAAGGGTATTAGATATCTTCTAAAAATAATAATATGTAAATATTGAAATTATAACAGCCCAGTCAAGCAAATTTTATAGTTCTGGGATTAATATAGAATCTTGCCTTTGGTCTAAGATATTGTTAGATAAGCCTGCTACTAATATTGTTCAGTGGAAACTAAAAAAAATATACCCAAACATATTTGCCTTCAGCAAAAAAGCACAACACTATACGTTGCATTTATTTAATACTTACAAAGTTTTGACTAGCAAGGTAAGATTATATGACCCTCGTACAAGAAGAACGCTAAAATGTTGAATTACCTATATATCAGTTAATCTATTTAATTTCTTCTTGTCAGCTAGACATAGTATGTCTACTCATCAAATTCCGTACTAAATGCACCCAAAGACAGTTTACAAGATGTTTTTGTAGGGTTTCTCACAAATTTAGGTGTAAGTTACATACTAGATGTAACTAGATAGGTACCTATAGAACTGATACCCTAATTTTTAAATGTGAATGATTACACCGTTTACACACGGGTCCGGACATGTTCGAAATTGTTTGTATGTAGGTACTTACGTGAGACCTTTGTCGGGCGGAGATGACGCTATGCCTTTCTTATCCTCCGAGGATAGTCATGTGCTGATCTCCACCCGAAAGCAGCATTAACGTTCGAAGTGCGTTTACCTCCAACACGGCGGAGGTGATGCTATGCCCTTCTCATCCTCCGAGGATGAAGAAGATTATGACGACGAAGTTTCAGGTTTCGTACCTATATTAGTTTCTTCATTCCAATAAGTACCTACTCGAACAGTTTCGTCCGGATTCATGTTGGAATCATAATTCACAACAAAATAAACACGACACGTACACTGACGCTGATAAAATGACGCTGTGTGTTAATTAAACACAAATTTCTTAACTATTTATAACACTTTTAAAAACTCGGAAAAATTTTCCGATCTAATGGCGGCAAAATTTACAAACGCTATGACATTGACGGCTTCGCGTCAAGCGCCCTTCGAGGTTAGAAAAGGACGCACGCTGGTGAGAGAAAGAGACAGGTATAAAACCATCGATAATCTGGTAAGTTTTTAACCATTGATATTAATTTAAGGCGAGTTTACAACAGCTTCTTCAACTAGCAACGCTGTGTGTTTTAGAAAGCACATAATAACTTTTCATTGAAATTCCTTCTGTGTGATGAAAACTCTTTCGATAGATTTTTTAATTATATATTTTTTAAATCGTCGGAAATCTTTTCAGTGTGTAGGCCCCGACAAAAAAAGAGAGTTTTTAAGTTTTATAAGTTTAACCGCTATGTGTATGTCTGTTCGTTTATCTGTCTGTCTGTGGTACCGTAGCTCTTGAACGGGTGAACTGATTTGGATGAAGTATTCTTATTAGAAAGAAGGTGATCTGGTGACCAAGTCCAAGTCGGTTCAGCCGTTTCCAAGTTATCATCTCTTTGTTAACTGCAGTTGCAATTTTGACAACTTCGAAGGCGCGAATTTTAACCTTTCGACGACTTAGCGACATGCGGCGGCTCTCGGGCTGCTTTTGTCCTTCTATTGTGCCTCGAATCACGTGTGTGGTGTGGTCATATATCTAGTTTGAGCCACTAGCCTGAAAGATGTCGAAAAACTTAAGTGTGTCCTTATATGCCTTATGCCGGACGCAGCATATCGTTTTTTTGTGATGTTTGCTTGGTATTTTGTATTGACCCCATACACATTTATCAAGACACTTGCATTAACGAAGTTTGTAACCGACTTAAAAAAGGAGGAGGTTCTCAATTCGACTGTATTTTTTTTTGTATGTTTTGTCAATTTATTGAGAACGGATTTTGATGGTTCTTTTTTTGTTTGCTAAGTCATGGTTCAGAGGTGGTCCCATATAAATTTTGTAGCGATCGGTTTAGTGCTTCTCGAAATTAAAATTCATCAAGAACAAAAAAAATCGACGATATATACATTGGTGCCGATTCTCTTGTGCACAAACTATCTTAAATTTAAGTTAAGTGCATCTTTCTCTTTCCATTTCTTAAAGAAAAGGACAGAAGATACATTTTAGTTTAATCCTGTCAAATTAGACAGCGCCTGATGACAATTGACGTATATTTAGACGCCATGTTTTTAAATTGCTTCTAAATTATCTATGGAGTGTCTAAATTTGACAGGACTTAACTAATATTTGATCTTCTGTCCTTTTCTTAATTAAACGGAAAGAGAAAGATGCTTTTAACTTAAATTTACGATAGTTTGTGCACAAGAGAATCGGCACCATTGACGATATTATAATCTGCGTAACTTCAATTTCTATTTTTCGTTTTATAAGATTATAAGTAGTTATAATTTGAAAATAAATTACTTAGAAATATGTCATACACAGTCAGACATAGTTAGACTCGACACTAAAAAGTAAAAAATAAAAAACTTTTTTCAAAAAAATAATAACCGCCTTCAAAAACTAAGAAAATTTCGGAAGTCGGTGGCTTCTCTTCTGCCACTCCATTTATCTAAATTTGTGTTGCCACCGACTTCCGAAATTTTATTTATATTTAGGTTTTTAGTTTTTGAAGGCGGTTATTATTTTTTTGAAAAAAGTTTTATTTTATTTTATTTTTATTTAAAATTATATGTATATATCTAAATGTGTAAATTACTAGTACGATTTAGTGAATACCTAGTTAAAAAGTCTAGAAGGCGGGAGCTGTTAGTAGACTAGTAGCGGGTGACACATAGTTTATATCTAGTCGAATACGATCCGCAATTCGATTATAAGAGTACGACCCTGGACACGAGGGTCATGTAAGTACTTCTCTGATTCTATCTTTGGGTCTGGGTCCTTCATAATGAAAGGGAATTTAATTTCAAGGTACTTATAAAGGCCGTCCGTCTATAAGGAAAATCATAAACAACTTTGGGCATTATTTATTAAAGTACCATTCCATTGTAAAAAACAAAACCGATCATAACTAAATAAGCGTACAGTAAGAACATCGAGTGGACTACTTCAGTGGTAACTGCCGTTGCCGCAGCAAGTTTTTTTCTGAATCCACCAGGCTGCCAGTGTCGTCGTCTAGAGGAATGCCTCGAGCAAATGCAGAGATGAGACCGAGAGATGCTGCAGGCTTGTCAGCGGGCACCATGTGGCCAGCACCACGAATCATCACCTCTGTTAGATTGGCGGCCACTCGGTAATATCTGGAAATGGAATGGAAATTCAGTATATTTTTTTGCCATAAGGGCACAAGAGCCCAGGGCCTCTATTCACACAGGGTCCCCGAATGGCAGCTTTAGTTTTAGATTCTAGTTTCGCTGGGCTTGTCCGCACGTAGCCTCCATGAGTGGAGTGAGCCATTGTGCTTAAATGACGTAGGTATCGTATACTCCAGCCAACCCACACTATCCCAGAACAGTAGCAGACTTTTCAGTTCGCTGAAGATGTCTGGGAGTGGTTTAGGGTGTTGGAGTAGTTCTGCCCGTTATTTAGTCACATTGACACACTTCAGGAGGACGTCCGACGTGTTGTGGCGTTTGTCTTGCCTCTAAACTTCCTCTGCAATGAGGGCTAACTGTTACTCCTATTGTGAAAAGCTGCTTGTTCAAGAGACAGTGACCTGTTATGGTTCCGAATGTCAGCTAATGCGCTTACACTGTACTGTTGGTCCACCGCCGCCATCAGCGTCTCGTCAACGAGACAGAGATAACGGCGCCGAAGTGCATTACAAGTGAATTACAGCCGCGTGTGCACCGAACGTCACGTCCTCACCTCAAGTCATAAGTACTAAAAACGGCTCGCCGTCATCTCGTTCTTGTTGACGTAACGGTGACGGTGGACAAACAGCCTAAGAGCCAGGCCACACGGTGCGGTGCGGCTCCGGCGGCGTGGCGCCTGAGCGGTGCCGCACGGTGGGCTGAAAATCGGCTTTCATAGACTTAGGGATTTCAATTTGCAAGTGCTTGTTTTTATGCCGGATATCGCTTCTATTAGTCATTACTATGTACAAAAATGACACCCGAGTTAATTCTACCCAAAAACGAAGGAAATATAATTTTTTTACGAAAAATTTGTATGAAGCTAGTATGAAAAATCGAATTATCTCCTAAACGGCACGTTTAACCGTAATATCCTTGGAGATGGTCATAGTGCTAATTATTTATGATTTTTTGGTTGGCGATAGGACGAAAAATTTAATGCCGTTTTTTTTTAAAAAATCGTCAAAATATTTTTATTTATTTTTACATGTAAAACGATCCCTTTTAGTGTCTAAGTTAAAAAGTTCGATATGTTATTAACCCAAATATTAAGAACACACGAAACAAGAAAAATAAAATAAAAAAATTGCTGTTTTTGACACATTTATATTAATTTAAATAAAAAAAGATTTATATTGAAGTAACATTATGAAGTTATATTTTATACAAAATAAGTTAATTTAAGGAATTAATACTAAGCATTCGTAAAATAAAGTAAAATAAATAAAAAAAATAAAACATATCATTAAATATTACAAAAAAACCCAAACACACTCAAATACAAATTTACAAATATGTACATATATATCTTTTTTACAAATTTTCCTTATCACTCTCGTTGTCAGACTCCAATTCTGAGTCAGCATCCAGATTGGATATATCCAAAAATTCGAACTCAGTTTCCTGAAATTGAATTAAGTCGAGAGTTTCAGCAAAAAAGCTCTGCTTTTTCTTGGCATCTAACTTAGGCCTTTGTGCACTTAGCAAAGGGTCCGAAGAAACAACAAGCATATTTAAAATGTCTTGATTGGAATCCTGCCTGCTTCTTTTCCGCGAATGATGTTCTCGAAACCTCCTAAAATCTTTGTTTCGAGACTCTGAGGCTTCTTCCGAGAGAGTCCCAATCGGCACAATATTATTTTTCTCGATTATGTCAGCCCCATGGATTAGTAACTTATGAACGGTTGACGACATGTAGAACCAGTCGTATAGTAATACGTACTTTTCTGCTGTTTTGCGAGCATAATCTCTAAATTTTATTATATCGATCTGCTCTCCAGATGTAATTGCTTGTAAAATTACAGCAAATCTTTTGATGAGGTCTTCATCCAAACCGGTTATAGCTGCGGTTTTATTAGAAAACTCAAAGAATTTTCTTGCAGTATTCCCGTCATTGGTGGTTCCCGAGCCTTGTTTTACTATATCAATCAACAGATTGAGCTCATCTTTGAATTTATTTTGAATTATTTTCTTTCTTGTCTGTAGCATTTCTTTGTGCTCATCACTTCTCGCTGCCCACCGTTTGAAGTCCAGTTTGTATGCAATGTGTAACAGACATTCCATACAATTTATACGGGCGTGTAGGGATGACAAGCCAAACTCATACAGGTCCGAACACACAATTTTTGATGTTACAGCATCTAAGCGGTTCATTTCTGTAGGCTTTGCTAAGCACAGGTAGCACGATGCATTTGATCTAGCTTCAGAAAGGTAAGTACAGACTTTAGCGTCGATCATCGTCATCATTAGTTGATGAGTCACCCTATTATTATTATTGCACTCTGTGGGGATAAGGGCCTCAATTTCTTCATCCATTTGTTTTTTCAGCCCAAGGACAACTGCTTCACTCTCCTTTACAAAAGTAAACTGAACTGGACGACAATACAAAACTGAGCATGGTTTTGGGTTCGTCCATAAAATGTTGTCTCCATCTGTCAGTTTTAGTGGCACCAAGGAGGTCATGAAAATGCTTGAATCATCTTCCTCACCCTCAATTTTCTGCTTGTATCGGCTTTGGTTAGAAGCACCGTCAAATCCCCACTTGGATATCAGCTTCAACTGCTTGTTATGCTCTTCGTTAGAAAGGCTTTGAAGGATTCTTGTAACCGTGATATCAAGTAAAGCTTGAAGTGTAATCCTAGCCGATGAATCAGTAACTGTCACTGATTGCTTCGGAGGGTAGCAATCAAGCTTAGTTTGTTGCACTTTATAGTAAGATGGATAAATATCTTTAGCACCTTCTCGAATGGCAGCCTCACGCAACGTAATATATTGCCACTTTGAGAGTTTTAGCGAAAGAAGCAATCCAAGCGCCTTTTCTGGCGTAAATATGATTGTTTTCGCTGGTTTCTTAAGCGTTTCATTTAATTTAGCGGCTGCTTCAGGATTTTTCATCATGTATTCGATGACAGAGGCGATATCTCCATGCCCTTCTTCTTTTAAACGTGCTGCAGCTGCATATGCCAATTCACTGGAACCTTCGCCTGTGTGTTCATCAGATCTTCTCTTTTTTTGTTTACTTCCCAGGTCTTCGAATGGTTTACGGGATCTTTTCGTCATTGTTCCAATGGACGTTGATGTCGACGGTTCTGGAGAGACTGAGGGCGCTCTTGGTATCTCATCAACACTTGGTTCTTGATTAACTAAAGTTTGCACAAAACTCGGCCAATCAATATTTGCTCCCAACTAGGGTTGTAAACTGACGGTCACATACGATAAGTGACCGTCATTTATTAATAAATGACCGGTCACATTGGACATTTATTGTCAGATTGGTCAGATATATTAAATTAGTATTCTTTACTTGGTGTAACTATTATTTTCGTAAAATATTGAATGTCAGGCTAATTCAAAACTTTATGAATGTGAAATAATACCTACTGACTTTCTAAACCAACATTTAGAGTTATAAATACAGGCTACACTTTATTGAAATTTAAAACAAACGCTGAAACTGACTGATTCACTTTTTTTTCACAGATTTAAAATATGACGTGTCTTTCTTTTCAATTTAGCCATACAACTGTTCTAAAACTATTTGATTTCAAAACTATTTTATTAGGTACTAGCTATCGCCCGCGGCTTCGCCTGCGTGGATGTCGAACTTCTATCCACAATTTTAAACCTTCAAGGGTTGAATTTAGAAAAACCTTTCTTAGTGGCTATTTACTCTTCACAAAGAATAAACCCTCCAAGGTTCATGTCTGGTAGTCGTCTTACGACTCTCGACGCCTACGCCTGTGTCTCTGTCCGTGGCGTGAGGCTTGACGCTGCCTCACGCGCGCCGCCGCCTCCTTCGCCAGCATGACTGCTTCGGAGAAGGAGTCACGGCTTCCTATTCAGTCTCGCCCCGGAGCATGGCCTGAATCAGCGCCGGACGCGAGAGGTCACCGCCGCCGATCGCCTCTGCAAGGACACGGCGGTTGCCCGCCAATGCGGGGCACACCTTCTCCGTATACTCCACCGTGACCTCCAGGCGGCCGTTGCAGTAGTGACACCCAGGCGTCGCTTCCGCCTGATTCCGACACAGGAACCTCCCAAAATGTCCGTGTCCGGTGAGGACCTGCTTCCGGCTATACGTGAGAGTACCGTGACGCTTCTCCAGCCGTTCTTCAAAGAGGCGTGCCCAGCACTGGGTTGCAACAGTCGCAGTCTCCATTCCGCCATGAGATCCTGCCGGAGCTGAGTCCTCCCACTGCGATTAGCCGCAGCAGCGGAACTTCGCCCCGGCATTGCACTTCCACGCGCCACTGGTACGTGTGTTCAAGGATTGTTGCCTTATCCCACGGCGGTATGCCGTCCGGCAAGAAGGCTCGCCACCTCGCAGGAGATCGTGCTGTATCCCCGCACCATCGGAATCGCCATGACCCTCTGGGATGCCCTCAGTAGCCGGGCCGGGGCCAAGGCCAGGTTGGGCGCTCACACTGGTGCCCCGTTGATCCTCGCATACCGCGTTATGTTAGGTTTTTGGTTACTGATCGGCTCCCGTAGCTCATGGTGCAATGTTATGTAGCACAATGTTATGTGTTATTCTCATGTATATCCAATGAATATCTTGCAAAGCCATTGGCTAGCCTTTTTACTTTCCGTTACTGCCCGTGCGTACCATCATTATATTGCTGCGGAGTAATTTTAAAACTCTGTGATATCTCTAAAGATATTTTATTGAAATAAAATTATATAAGCGGCAATTTTGTACAAAATAAAAAAAAAAACTTGTATTGGATAACGTATTTAATAAGGATTAATACTATATTCATGAAAACACCCCCGCAAATCATGCATTATTTTAGATCTAATTTTATTGCCATAAAATGGTCATAGTGATAGACATATGCTGTTGCGGACTTTTTTTTTGAACTTTTTAAGAAAAACAATATTCTAGTACATAATTTTTGCGTAATTTCAACCAAATTTTCATTACTGCTCGGCTACTATGTGTCTTAGCGTTATGTTATATAGCCTATAACCTGCCCAGGAGTATGGATTATAATCGTACCAAGTTTTATTATAATTTTCCTTTTACTTAGTAGTTTTTAATCCATGCGTGCTTATACAGACAGACAGACAAACAGACAAAAAAATTCTGATTGCATTTTTGGAATCGGTATCGATCACCAATTATCCTCCAATATTAATTTTGGATATATATTTCAATGTACAGAACTGACCTCTCTACAGTTCAGTATATTATAAGTATAGATTTTGTTTTACTGTGTTAAAGATCGATGAATGACATGGTTAGCTTCGATGATTCTAAAACTTTCGTAGTTTTATAGAATAAAGTCTATTTATACACAAAAAAATTCTGACGTTTCTGACGTTTCTGACAATAAATGACCATAAGTGACCGGTCACATTGGATAAATGTCCAATATGCTCGGTCAGATTAATCGGTCACATATAACGTGACGGTCACTTTACATCTCTACTCCCAACCAATTCTCGTACTTTCTCCTGAAATTATCAAGGAATCGGTTGGATTTCCCCCACCTTTGTAAAGCGGCTCGCGTAAATCTCCGACAAAATTCTTTGAGAACAACATAATCTTCGTCAGACAGGCAATCGCCTATGCGGGATACAACTGCACTAAACAATACTTCATGATCAAATGAAGTACTCTCACTTCGTAGAAGAACAAACAAGTCTAAATTGGTGATTAAACTTTCCATTTTAAGATTTTATAGTCGCAGATTTAGTGTTAGCAGTTACACAGTTGTGAACAAATTAAATTATAAAACAAAACTTTAGCCCTTTTATTGCAAAACGACAATAATTAGGTAACTACCCTCATTAGTTATCTCCTCATTAGCTAATGAAAATCTATAATTGTCACTAACTATTCTTAGAACTCATAGCACTGCTAATTAACAAATTAGCTTACTTATCAGGAAATGTTAAATATAATCCATTGTCGTGAGATATTGAAAATCATTAAATCACCTATTAAGACTCATTAGAAGACCTAATCAGTGTAGTTACTTAATCACTTCTTTTTGGACTCATTAAAAGACAATTGGTAATTTGGTTGTATGAAAAGTTTTAAAACTCATTTTGTGCTGATAAATATCTAGCTCAAACATAGTTGGCTACGTGTGGGTGTACTATAAACCTCTGCCAACTCCTTCGGAAATATAGGAGTGATGCTATTTTATGTTATGTGTAGTCAAAAGTCCGTGTTCTTCAACATAAACACCAAAAGGAATCGTTTCATACGTAAAAACAAATAAAAATATTTTGACGATTTTTTAAAAAAAAACGGCATTAAATTTTTCGTCCAATTGCCAACCAAAAAATCATAAATAATTAGCACTATGACCATCTCCAAGGATATTACGGTTAAACATGCCGTTTAGGAGATAATTCGATTTTTCATACTAGCTTCATACAAATTTTTCGTAAAAAAATTATATTTCCTTCGTTTTTGGGTAGAATTAACTCGGGTGTCATTTTTGTACATAGTAATGACTAATAGAAGCGATATCCGGCATAAAAACAAGCACTTGCAAATTGAAATCCCTAAGTCTATGAAAGCCGATTTTCAGCCCACCGTGTGCCGCAACGATTACCTACGTATAAAATTGTGTGGTATGCCACACGGTACGTCCGGCATCGCTCCGGCGCCGCACCGCAGGCACACCGGAAAATGGCGCGAGGCAGACGAGGCGGGGAGTGGGGCTCAGCGGCGCCGTTCAGTTGTTTATACGGCATGGTAAGAGTGCAAGCTCATTGATGATAATTACGTGGTGTATATCATACGGTGCCGCAGCGGCGCCGTAAGAACATTGCGACGCCGCACTGCTCGTGTGGCTGCCAGTGCGGTGCGGAGTAATGCGGTGCGGTGCGGTGCCGCACCGTGTGGCCTGGCGTTACCCAGGAATTTCAAAACTGATAGTATTATGTTTTCATTTGGCCCTTTATTTCCAAAAGACGAAAAATATGTTTGTCAGTTCAGATCAAATTAATTTTTAGTAAGGCGCTACACACACGAGTGTTATTATCGAACAATGTCGCAGGGGTGTTAGAAATATTTCTATATTTATCCCCCTAGCCTTTCCTCAACCTAATTCAAACTAATGTAACAATAACTAATGTAATATTATGATAATGGTGTTTAAGCTATGTTGTAACGTTAGCAGTTTTTCATGATTAGGTTCAGCAACCATCCATCCGCGACACCAGAGACATTCGCGTTAATAAATAATACTTACCTACAAGATTTCAAATAGAAAATAGTGAAACTATTTCATTTACCCTGCTAGTTTTCCGTCGTGATACCAGGGAGACCGCTTTGCCTTCGCATAATCTGATGATCCGGAGAATGACAAGCTGTCGTAAGTGTTGACCGACGGGTGGTACGCCACTATGATATCCAAATGACCACTGGAAATATAGTAAAAAATTATGTATTTAATATTAATACGAGAAGATAGGAAAATCTAGTACCCTAACGTATAATAAAACAGTCCCCACGATGATATTTTGGTTTGTGATAGACAATAACCGCGACTGTCTCAAGTATCGCGATATTCTCAAGATCTACTGTTCAAATTTTTATACCGGTTTCGCTAATATACAGTGTGATTCAAGAGGTTTAGGTGTATAACATACGAGTTTTATAACATAAGAAAAGCCGAGAATTTCACAGATTTCTAACACCCATGCAAAGCTGGGATAGGTTACTATACTATAAGTATGTTATGTACTTATTTTTTGTCTGAAACGAGTAAGTATTTCTAAAATCTAGACTAAAACTTACATTACATTACCCCCCCGTGGCTAGGCCCTTTTTGGACATGAATTTTAAATATAAAATCGTAACGAGTTTTGTCGTTCACCATTAGTTTATCATGATTCGGCTTATCTGAAATTTAAAGTAAGTACTTTGTGGAACTGTTATATTTTTATCTCATGATACGCTCCAATAGTCCTTTAACTAGTTAACGGAAACCATTACTTTATCACAACAATTACTAAAATATTTGAATGCTTTACTTTATTCTTCGTCATCAGTTTACTGAATCCATAATAATGTATATATGTTGCAGTCAAAACTCCTAACTAGTCAAAAGTACCTACTATTGACTATCAAAATCAGTCAAAAGCACTTTTGACTGAACAGGTTGGTCAAAAGTGGTTTTGACTGAAAATTATTGGTTATTAGTACTTTTGACTGCAAATTTGTGGTTAAAAGTACTTTTGACTGACGCTCTTCGTCAAAAGTAGTTTTAACTGCAATAAAGCATCAGTCAAAAGCACATCTAACGAGCCGGAGCCGAGCCGGCCAAACCCGATTTCAGGACAAACTAGTTTTGCCTTCTAGGCTTAACTAGTCCTAACTAGTCGATGGAGCCCCGCTGTGCGGGGCTCCTATTTCTGGGTGGTTTAAAAAAAAATAACCACGAAGGCTAAGGCGAGAGCCTTGACTGCAACATATACAAATTGCTTGCATAGATAAATTGGAGTAATTTCGTTTGAGTAACCTATTTTTTGAAAGCTTAGGCACTGGGCTGAGATGTAGGTATGGATTGTGAATGGGTACAATCCATACCTACATTTTTAGTCCAAAATTTAAAATGCTAAAGAAAATAAAAAATATTTTGGTAGAATTTGTTCTTGTAAACATTTTTTATTATGGCACCAAAACTGTGGGACTCTCTTGGTTTTCTTTCAGTTTAAAATCTGTAGTAAAATAAATTGCAAAAACAATAGATTTCGCTTTTTAGAAGTACATATGAGGAGCATAGTGTAAAGCTCCTCAAGGATTCTCCAACCAGACGTAGGAATGCCCGAAAATTGTTAAAAGCCCTACACTCGAACCGATCCAAATGTACCATATCGTAAGCCCAGATTATGTGTGTACCTTTATAACTGGGAGGGATTGTTGCGGAATGTTTATAGTGGTTACCGTGACCCTGGAACATAAAGGGCAATCGAAGGAACATGAGTGGGTTTTAGTCAGTAAGAGTCTGACACGCCCTCCCGTCGCACCCAGGACGGGAGCAGTCATTGGATGATTTCCCACTCACCAAAAAAAAAAAAAAAAAAAAAAAAAAAAAAAAAAAAAAAAAAAAAAAAAAAAAAAAAAAAACTGGGAGGGATGGCAATGGGTTTAGCAGTAGCTACAGCATAGGTAACGGAATATATACAGTAACAAAAACACTTACTTGTAAAGCATAACCCTGTAGTTCTCCAGTAGTTCTTCGAGCCACATCTTAGCGCTCCCCATAAAGTCAGGCACCAGTTTTCTGTACACCACTCCTATAGACGTGAAGTTGGTGTTGCCAACGTGCAGTGCCTTCCGGACCTCGGTCCTCTGAATGAAGTCCATGTACGCTCCATCGAGATCAATGTCATCTTGTAGGTAATTGTAGAGGTTCGATAGATGAGATCGAGTTATGAATAGTTGGAGGAGATAGTTGTAGTACTGAAAATAGAGAACAAGAAGTCATATCCAACTGTTGCCGAAGTTTATCTCATTCACTAAGGCTAAATGAGATTTGTTTAGGTAAAAACGGGTCTCCGAAAGTTCGCAATAGTTAAATTGATTACATCTGCATTGTACAGAAAATTTTTGCAAGTTTTCCAGCGGTCAGCGGACCAAAATGCGGTGCGGAGTGCGGGCACGGAGGGTAAGTAATTATTGCAAAAACTTTGAGCTAAATCCCACGAGCCGTACATGAAGCGCCTATTGCGGACTTAGAATAGGCGAGACGACGAAAATAAAGTAATTAGTTCGTTAGTTACATTATTGAAAAATGTTGGACACGTATTTTTTCTTTTTTTTTCTTAAACGAAAAATGACGACGATACAGTGCGTTGAAGTTGCGCGTCACATCTCGATCTGATACAATTTTTGCAGCACGGTGACGTCAAAAGCCCCCACTCCGGAACTTTGTTGCTCTTTATCTTTACACGTTTTTATTATTTTGATGCAAAAAATACGTGTTTTTAGCCGATCTACAAGACGGACCAAATAGAATGTCATTTTTTTGATGTTGTCGTCATCCCTATTAGTGGAACGCAGTTTGGGATCGAAATCACACCTTGACTCCTCCTTGAATATTATGGATCGCAATAAATACTTATGGCTTATCAGGTCGAAAATCAAGTAAATTCCTCTAAAATTTTATGGTTTTATGCTTTAGATTACTTATGTTCTAGAATGATGTTACCAATTTTCAAGAACTTACAGCATAAGCCTTAACCATCTCTCCATTGTTGATGAACTGCGTGACGGCTGTCTCCAAATGGTTCATGGAATTGGCCACATTATCATCAACGAGGCCCACCTCACGCACGAAGTAACTGTACCTTTGCAGGGACAGGGGATCGATGAACCCGTTACCGATAGCCAGACCCTGAAAATAGGAACATGATTTAGCTTTTAAACTTCCTATTTAATGTTTTTATATTTCCATGTCTTATATTTAAAAATTATGCCATACGGAATCCGTTTAAGATCCCTTCTCATTTTTCTATCGCACATGTGATTTCCTATCACGTCAAAGATCTATCATGTAGGATTTTTTTAGCCGTTTCACGTGATAAAATCTACAAAAGCAATGTTTCGATCTGCACATGGCATTGGTTTGATCCTAAGAAAAAATATGTTTAAATTATTACACCGTGTTAGGTATCATGAAAAAGTTTTAAAGGTTCCTAAAATATAAGTATTCAGTCGGGTCACCTTATGTGAGCACATAAACATTTTGTCTGTCCCATTAATTATTGAATGTACCGCGTTTATCCAGACAGGCAGACTATGAATCTCGAAATCTTTTGATGGAGTTTTTGCAACAAACTTATTGAAAGATTTATTTATTTTATTTTTTTCTTATTATTACTTGTAGAAATTCCTATAGTGGGCTATAGGAATTTCTAGTGGCGATGACTTGTCAGAACCGTAACAGCAACCTGATGTTCGAATTTATACTCTTCTATCATCAGACAAAAGAAAGTTACAATGTTGATTTTACTTTACCTGAAGGTTAATTGGTTCATTTTCATGCTTATGCCAAAGGATTTGCACTCCCAACGAGGGTATGTGTTTCCCTGCGTAAGACTCCCCGGCTATCGTTAGAGGAGCTTTGCGGAGTTCAGGAAATATTGTGAGGAACTGCTGCAATGCTTCGTATAGATTCTCACCGATCTGAAAATATCACGATATTTCAAATGACATTGGGTTTAGTTCTGCTAAAACAGCGTCAATAATAATCTCTGTCGCTGTAAATGAAGTTACTGTTGGGAATAGAATAGAATAGAATAGAATAGAATAGAATATTCTTTATTTATTGTACACCAATAGGACAAAAACAGTAAAGGACAACACAAACAAATATGCAAGAGTACAATAGGCGGCCTTATCGCTAAAAAGCAATTTCTTCCAGGCAACCTTTGGATGGAATCAAATTATATAAAAATGGGCTTCTATAAAATTAGGAAAATAATTTTTATTAAATTCTTTTATCATAATTATCATCTGGTAAAGGCTGTTTTTAGTCCAACTAGATGCAGCAATATCAGTGTTTTGTAACTTTCGAACTCCAGGTTATTATTGAGAAATTACTATTGGAGAAACCCAAATAACTCAATTTAACATAGCTGCTGCTGAACGCAATATCATAAGCATAATTACCGTTGTTTGATTAGTGGCATATCCTCTGTCGTCATCAGTGAAACTGAACCCGGTGCCCACAGGGTTGTCGATGAACAGCAACGAGTGGTTCTTACCCCAAGAGTGCTGGATTTCTGAAAAGAAGTCACCTTCGCTATAAATTTTTGGATTGGTTTTTTTGCGTTGCTACAAGCTACCCTGTTGTTTTGTTTGTTATGAATTTTACTAGTCCATATTATCTTTTCATGCAGAGAGACAGCTGAAAATAAATCTCATAATCACAAAGAAAAATTCACTTCAAGCGTGAGACTGACAACTAATTTTGTAAGTGTGGTACAGGAGGCGTACCACCAGCCCAAATTAGCAGTATTACTTTGATATTACTTTCAGTGGGAAAGAGACGGCGCTAGACAATGTGTCTAACGCTGTCAATTGCACACTCCTGCCCCCTTACCATGACGTTTAAAGTAAGATTGTTTTAGTCCTGTTGCAGGAGTGTGCAGGTGACAGCGTTAGACACATTGTCTAGCGCCGTCTCTTTCCCACTGAAAGTAATGTCAAAGTGATACTGCTATAAGGGCTTGTGGTACGCCTCCTGAACAGGAATAAAACAATCTTACTTTAAACGTCATGTTACGGAGGCAGAGCGGAGTTTTATGTGAAACGATCGAAAACCACATTTCATACTTTTTCCTTCACTCGTTTGGTGGCAATACATATAGTTAATACACAGGATATAGTACCGATGTTCTCAAGTAGTCCTTCCTCACCTTCTAGCTTATTGTCCCCGCTGATGAAGAACGGTCCAATCTCAGTGAACAATCCGTACAGCGAAGAGGCGCCTGGTCCTCCTTGGAGCCAGATGATCCAGGGAGTGTCCTCCACTGATTTACCCGATACAGGGAAGTACCAGAACCATAGGTTGGCATTGTACTCTTTGTTGACCTGATGAAGAAATTGTTCTAAAGATCATGTGTTTTAGAGCTTTTTTTCCTTTTGCTGTCATCAGACGCGCACTGTTTGCTCATGTAATCCGCCGTCATGCATCGACTTCAGTGTCATTCATAATATGATTATGGATTATTTGTTATCTGGCCTGCGTCCGCGAAGCTAGAGTAAAATCACAGAAAATCTACTAAAAGGAAAATCGAGAAACTTATGGTATGATTGTTAGATTTTTTAGGTTGGAAAATGTCGGAAAGCTCTCTTATTCTTACAATTTTCAGGGGGCAAGGATCACTTACGTACGCCCATGCTTACAATATTTTCATGCATTTAAAGCAAACGACTTTAGAATTTATTCGATCTTGCTTTAACCTTAAAAAAAATGATAAAACGTATTAATAATTATCTGTCAGAACGACTGGGTATTTTCTCTTCCCTTACATCTCATGACCTGTCAGATTAATTGATGGCCTGCTGTGAATATTTTGGGTTAGATCGGAGAGTACCAATTAATATTTTTAACTGATGGATGGCGTTCGAATACATTAATAAGAATTCCAGTTTGTATGTTGACTAGGTATTTAGGAACATGTTTTCGAAACAGCATTCCAAGTATATTGCGAAATGGTAATCACGGTAAATTACAAACAAATTACAAAGTAATTAGTAGAAATTGTATCAAAATTAGGATAACTTAAAGTTAATTTCTCATTTATTTTTTAAATTATACACTAACCTTGAAATGTGATAATTAAGTTTATCTAAGTACTTATATTTATAGAGACCTCTTGTCACAACCTCCCGCACGGGGGCACCTTAACGACTAGACCATTATCAACTTACTAACACTAACTCTATGACAAAAAAAATATTCCCTCACAGTTAAATATCCAGCATAACTGTCCATATCAGGGAGCAGGTACTCCGGATCAACGTAGGCAGCCTTCCTAGCTTCTTCTATCTTGTTCTCTTCAATATAAGGAGTGAGCAGGAGGGGTGATCCTGCGTCAAAGGTAGCCCTCGCTCGGCCGGTCTTGTAGGTCCTCTCCATAAAGGTCAGGATTGGTTCAGGGGCCTCTCCTGGTGGGAGCTCTGGTAGTGGGGACCCACTGGTTGCGGCTGTTATTGCTTGATGTGCACATCTGGGTACAGAGGATTTTTTTGGCTTTAGTTCTCTGTGTTGAATTGTCTACCCATAGTGAAAAGTGTAGGAAAACAAAATCATCTTGTTAAGTGTTATTAATATGTGGGTCACAGAGGGGAGTTACTTTGCTTAGCCTTAGACAATAGTTTTGGGGCTTTAGCTAAAACGTAACAATCACTGACATTTTATTATGGTCCTGCCTATCGTCTTCATTTTGTAACACATTAAAAAGTTTAGGCTCAAATCCTTTTACTCATTACGAAACAGTAGGTTATATTGCAATCACTTTGCTTTTACTTTTAAAATTAATAGAATATATTACAAATTATTAGTCGCACTCGTTAATAAAGGTCAACGTAAAGATTTGTACTCTAAAGTACAATAGTAAAGTATAAGTATATATTTACATAGTTTTAAAAGGTAAAAACAATCCAAAAGGAATCTGAAACAGTCCAAGTCCCAACCAATGGCGCTAGTTAGGTCAACCATTTTGATGGAAACGAAACGAAATTATCTAACACGTCTTGTGCACCAACTAGACATTTGAGTCAACAAGGGTCAGGGAATTAATATTGGCAGTTAGGAAAGGATCCTTTCTATTATATATTGAGAACGTGAGAATGTTAGAATGAAGAGAAATATTGCTTTAGTAGCAACTGTTGAATGCCTGGCACAATCTGGCTACTTGGTGACATCGTGTGCTTGATAAACATTGAATTTAATGCGAGCTATAGTACATCCTCTTACTATGTATTATTATAAACGCAAAAGCTACTGAACAGATTTTTATGAAACTAAACAGTAATAGGTATAATATGAAGCTTATACAAAATAATAACAGGCGGAACAGAATCGCTATCATTAATTACTTGTAGGTCCTATAATAAGTAAACAAAAAAAAAAACATCCATAAAAAGAAGGCAAGAAAAAATATAAATCTGAATTAATTTATTTATTTAGGTTAACAGCTAAGAAACTAAGAACACAATTAAGTAAATATTTTGAAAAATATGCAAAATACGAAGTAAGCACAATCAGCAAAGTAGATAAGTATGCAGGGCCGTCAAATAATTGAAGTTTTATTGGACACCGTTATACGTATTCAAATGCAATTCAAACTAATTAAAGAACATTAATCGGTTTTCGAGAAAGCTTAAATTATTACTGATTGCCCTGCTTATAAGTATAAGTACTTATCTACTTTGCTGACTCTACATTAAAACACTGTCAATGAGCGAAATTAAAAACAACGATCTTTAAGAGGGTATAGTGAGTGTTATTTGTTAATGCAGATGAAACCACAGTGTCTTCCTAGTACACAATTAATTATCACTCGTAAAGGCTTGATATATTAATTAGTTAATTCAATTAATTTTATTCTAAAATTAAAATCACCTGTGCAATACTTTTAGTTTAAGTTAATTTTTAAGGGTACTGTCATATAGCTTACAGGCGTGTCACTAATGTGTCAAATGACGAGTTTTCTATTCAAAATCCTTAAAATGCGTCAAGGGAATCATAACGTATCTCAATTACGTAGTTCAAGCATTCTCATTGACTTGTAGAAACCGCAGGATAGTAGGCAAAATCGTCTTGTTTTGATTAAAACTTGATTTTCCTCATTCCTCTTAAGTAATTCAGAATATCCCTAAAGCTGCGTCATCAATGACGAAAGTTTCTAATGAATATTAAAAAGGTCAGTTTTTATGTTTAAAAAGTTCTTATAAAAGTTATATCAAGTTTATACCTACTATGTAAATAAAGCCTTTGTTTACATAGTATAACTTGAAATCTTTTAGCTTTCCTATCTATCCGCTCTATACGCTAGATCTTTTGATTTGTGTAACGAATTTCAATGCAGTTTCATCAGTACGTAGATAAAGAGATTCAGGAGCATGCATATTATAGTAGAGAAAAGCCGAGATTTTCAAGCACTTGTAACACCCGTGCGCGGTTGGGGCGGGTCATTAAACTAAACCAAAGAATTCAAATTCTTTTTCCCGCCTAAAATTTAAAAAAGAACTTACATTAGCAACACGAGATGTGTCAAAAGCACGTCCATTTTGTATTTTGGTCACTATGAGGCGAGGGTGCTTCGCGCGTCGTCTCCCACAACGGAATGGGCCCGCGTCCTAGCCTCGGGAACTTTGTATAGGCACAGTCAGCCAGTTTTCAACGTGCACTTGCGTCTTGAACTTGGATTTATCTCGATCTTGTATACAGAGTGCTCCGATTTGTTTGTTTACGGATGATTGGATTTATTTACTTTTATCATATTTTTATAGAAGTAAAATTGCTGATTTCTAAAAATTGCTTAGCTAATATCTTAACATGAAATTAATAAATGTAGAGCTTTCTACATTTGCCGTGCTTATTATTGCCTGTTCGGGAGAAAACTAACGGCGAAATAAATATACTGATTTTGAGGCTGTTATTCAATTTTTTTAAACCTTGTAGTATGATAAATAGTAAAATAATTTTATTAGATTTATAAGTACGTTATTAGTTTTCAAAGGTTTCAGGCAAACATCACAAACCTAAAATATTTTTCAAGAAATACTTTTAAAACTTACATTTCGTTAATATGATTTTATCTGCATAAAAATATATAAAATTGGTTTTTTGATTAGCTTATTTTTATGCCCCACTGCTGGGCAACGGTCTTTACAAACTTGATATAATTATTAATTAACCATTTTTGAGGGATGACATAACAAACAATAGCTTTTATCCCTATGATGTCATTCTCATACGTAACATCGACCGTACTTACCTCTTTACGCATATGTAAATAAGGTAAATTGTATTATTTTATTAAAAAGATTTGTCAGAAGAAATTATGAAAATCCATGACGTTCTATGGGTGGTTGCGGAATGTTATGTTTATAACAGTTACCGTGACCCTGGAACATAAAAGGCAATCGAAGGAACATGAGTGGGTTTTAGTCAGTAAGAGTCTGACACGCCCTCCCGCCGCACCCAGGACGGGAGCAGTCATTGGATGATTTCCCACTCACCAAAAAAAAATAATAATAATGACGTTCTATGGGTTTACCTACCTATAATTATTATTATTCAATCAACATTCCTATTAAATCTATATACCTATTTTGTTCGAATATATTCTTTTATACCTACCTTAAATGTAAGTGTATCTAATATTTTTAATATTACTTATCGGCATAATATGTTTAATGTGCTGCACTATTTTCTATGTATTTGTGAATCTGATGTTCATAAACGAATCCACGATACAGGAGAAATTACAAATAGGGTGGGGCAACGTTTTGTTTAAAGAAACAAAAACCTTCGACTACTTTATATCTATTAAATCATCTCTCATTTTTCCAAAATAAAAATCAACTCTCCACCTAAAAAAAATAAATAAACAATCAATAAATTAAAGTATCGATGTTATTGTTCCGCGTGTATTTGGAGCAGCATGTACACCGCGAGGTAAGGTGCGGGGTACCAATGACCTGCTTAGCATAAACGCGCTCCCACGCTCAGATATTCGCGATAGATTCTTGCACGCTCTTAAAAGTGATTTGCTCTATATTTAGGATGTTCGTAGTAAAACAAACATCGATGCGATACATTTTAATACGTGAATGTAATAAGTAATTGCGTATTACGGATTGCGTGATCCGACTTAACTGATAACCGATTTTCCCACGCTCGTAAAACCGGACAGCGTTCGGTTCGCGGGTTTTTTTCCCCCTATTAATTTTGAACGCGATTTCTTAAAAAAAAGACGTTAAAGCTAAGCCTATGTTAATGAGGCAGAATCTTTATGGCAGGCTTCTTCGTGAGACTGTGGTTGAGTCATCGACATTTCTGTTCGTGTTGTGGATCTGCAGCCACGGTCAAGAACGAATGATGGCCTTGCGATTAGCACAATGTTGATACTTGCATAGGATTTTCTTTGGGTGTTACTTTAGAATTAAAATAATAATAAATTATATTTGGTAAATATACCAATCTTATTTAAATAAAAACAATCGCCTAATGTGTTGCTAAGTTCAAAACTCCAGAACGTTTGGACATAATTAATTGACTATTTATGGGTTTAAAATGTTTGTAAGAATCAAAGGTTTTTTTTTATTTTTATGAAAAGATAAAATGGAAAATCTGTCCAAGTACTTAATTTGAAAATTTAGGAAAAAGAAATAAAGTGTTATGGGATAAACAATGTATGTGTTCAGTGTGGGCTTTTAATGTTTAGACATCGCAACGTCTATTAGGTCAGCAAATTATGAATACACAAAATAGAAGAACAAGACGTGTTAGGTAGGTAGTAGGTGATGAATAGATGATGTAGCTCTGCTTACCTCTACATAGTTTACAGGCGTGATGTTGTATATTAGGTGTAATGGCGATACAAATACAATCGCAGAAATCGCAGATCATCCGTTGTTTAGTTATGGTAAAGTTCCATTCTCCGTAGATATTAATAGAATCGGAATGTACTAAATAAAACTTATTCAATAACCAATTTAGTTATTGAATAAAACATTTTTTCATAAATAACGCAACCCCAATTCATTGGGTCAGTGGTTACTGGTTTTTGACAAAGTTGCGTTAACATAAAAACAATATAAATAAAAAATTCATACAAGCGGGTCGAATACTAATTTAATAATAATAATAATCAATAATAATCAATAATCCTTATTTTGAAGTCAAAATGGTCGATATACTTAACGAAACGCATTCGCAACGAGGTTATTTGGTTGTTATGACCACCTCTGCACTGCACAATAAAGTCTTTCAATTAAAGCCTTAATTAATAAATGCATCTCTAGCAAACAAATGATTGATATTAATAATTTATCGCATCAACCGTAATATTTCCTTGCAAGGGGTAAATGCCTCTGTAATTATTGATCCGATAATTTCAGAAATACTTAAAACCTGGTATCCAGCTAAATCCGGTAAGCCTAGACGATAAACTCAGTTGGGATAGACTACAGAGATGATGATCGTCAGCTTGCATCAGTCCACTAGAGACAAGCTGCACCATTGACCCAAGGCGCCCCACTTATTCCGGTACTCTGTTATTTTCATAGCTTTTACCAGCTGCACTCCAGCTCAGCTCTCTTTGTAACTCAGTGAGAATTGTTGAACCTGTGGCCCAAACCCACTGGCATCACCGTGACTTATAAATTTTGTTTTATGGACGTAGCGACAAGCAAAAGTTTCTTGTCCATAGAAAATTACATTACGGCTTTATTCTATTAGTTTTAACTGCAAATAGCCTTCTAAAATGCCTTTAACTATAATGGTTTAATGCGGGGGTTTTCAGCAAATAACCGATGGGTGGCGCACGGCCTCACCAAAGCAAAGAGGAGTGGAATTGTATCGTGCAGCCAATGGGCTTGTATCTATGCTATGGTTTTTTACGATACACTTCCGCACATGTCCGCTTTGGTGGAGTTCAGGCCTTAAACTATGACCCGCAAAACGTTTCAAACTTCAATGAGCGCTATCTGTGATAATTCTTATATGGGTCAATAGCAACAAAGTGCATTTTGCTGTCAATTTTGGTGGCGAAGTTTTTTTTTCAGTTTTCGTAAAAATTAAGTCCCTGGTATCAAAGCTAAAAGGATCTTCAAGAGGGACTAAGATAACTCGATAAGTTTTCGAGATATCTTAGTTTAAAGTCGCTACCAAAATTGAAAACCGCCCACCAAAATTAGAAGTGCCCACCAAAATTTAAAATCAGTACACCAAAATTGAATTGCTTTGAGCAAATGAACCTTAACGTAGTCACATTAAGGTTCATTTGCTCAGAGCAATTTTGGAGAACCAATGATGGGTCAATGGTGTCAGCGTAATGTGTTACGCTGACGACACGCTTGTCCTAGCCGTGGACAGGATCATCATCTGGGACTCGAGGTGGTCCTGCACAAGTCCGAGGCCATATGTTTTCATGGCCGTCGGCACCGGCCACCTCCAGGTTCTTAGATAACGGTGGGAGGGGTTCACATCGGTGTTGAGTCGACAATGAAGTGCCTGGGACTTGTCCTCGACAACCGATGGAACTACACGGAGCATTCTAGACGTTTGGCCCCCAAAGCGGCTCCTGCCCAATCTGGGTGGTCTAAACGCCTCCTACCGGAGGCTCAAAGCGGGGGTCGTGCGTTCCATTGCCCTCTTCGGGGCTCCGGTGTGGGCGCCCAATCTAGCCTTGGCTCCGGCCCGGCTTCTGACGGCGTCCCAGACAAGTCCCATGGCGATTCAGATGGTGCAGGGATACCGCACGATTTCTTGCGAGGCGCGAGCCTCTTTGCCCTTGGGATCCCGCAGTGGAA
Organism: Athetis lepigone; assembly: GCA_033675125.1. Classification (NCBI taxonomy): domain Eukaryota; kingdom Metazoa; phylum Arthropoda; class Insecta; order Lepidoptera; family Noctuidae; genus Athetis; species Athetis lepigone. The sequence continues at coordinate 5,338,071 of CM066233.1, read as the reverse complement.
TCTGGAGGCAACAGTCCTTGCACACACGTACCAGTGGCGCATGCAAGTGCATCGTCGGAACGAAGTCCCGCTGCCGCAACTAATCGTAACGCGGCGCAAAGAGCTCCGGCGAGATCTCATGGCGGAATGGAGACAGCAACTATCGCAACCCAGGGCTGGGCATGCCGTAATAGCGGCGGTAAGACTCCTCTCTAGGGCCAATGCCTGCCGAGGTTGCGGAATAGTTATAATTGTTACCGAGGCCCCGTAACATGAAGGGCAACCGAAGGATCATGAGTGGGTTTTAGTCAGTAAAATTCTGACACGCCCTCCCGCCGCACCCAGGACGGAAGCCTAGTCTTTTTTAAGAAGCCTTTCGTCGCTAGGCGGTTTGACATCTTAAACAGCAACAAAATATAAATATATATTAAATATATTTAGAATGCCACCTTTAAAATAGGTTTTACTAACTGCTAATTACATAACATTGATCAGTTTACTAATTAAACTATCTTGCAACGTTAAAACTGGCTCAAAAGGTACAAACCACGTACAAAAAATACATATTTCAAACTTGGTGGGTCGTTTTCAATTTTGGTGATGTAAAAATGCCACCAAAACCACCAAACTTGAACCACCAAAATTGAAACCAGGCATAAATAAAATCTTTAAAAATAGGGGTTTAGAGTTACAATTAAAATGATATAATTAACTAATGTGTAACCCAAATCACTACATATAACGTGCAGCTTATTATCTAAAACACTTAAAAAACAGTAGTAAATCGATCCACCAAAATTGAACAATTCTTGTCCCCCGTGCCACCTAACATGATGATTACGTTTTTGTCGGGAGATCTCAGCACTAATCACACACTGTTCATCGCAAGCGGCCGGCACACGATAGAGAGTAAGTGAAATAATTAAATTAAATTGATCGCATATGCACGAAACTTCATGATTTTGTAAGTTGAACAAATGCCACCAAAATTGCCATATTTGCTTGGACAAACTTTAATCGAATGCCCTGTGCTTTTAAATTTGGTTTTTTAACATGGATTATATGTTTTTTAATTATTTATCTAATGCACATACTAACGAAATCGATTATTTTTGATCTTTGCTTAAATTGTTACCTAGATGAATGCAATTGTATAAAAAAATGGAACTGGGACAGGCCACCAAACTTAAATTTTAGATGATATTTTTTTTCTCTGCCTATATATAGACATATATACAAAAATATATGTGGCCCTAATTGAACCAAGTTCCGTAGTTCACTATAAAAAAAACATAAGAAAAATCCTACAATTTAACACCTTGATTCTCAACGTGGACACGTAAAATTCACCTCCGGGATATTCACCCTTATGGTATGGGATAGCTCTTTCATTGAGGATGGCTACAGGCTGTATAACTCTACGCCACTTCCTACAATAGTGTAGCAATAACTAAAGATGTAACTGAAATCTCGGGCCATAGTAGTCTTACTAATTTATAAACTCAAAAGTTTGTATGAGTAGATGATCGTTACCCTTTCACGTAAAACGACTAAAAGAATTTCGATATAACTTAACAAAACATAGCTTATATTATACATCAGAATATCACAGGCTTTATAACATTGCGCTGAGATAGACGAGAGCCAAGCACTAATCAAAGCCCCAACATAACGCGAGTGGAACCGCGGGTAACAGTTAGTAAATTCATAAAGGTTACCCTTACATCTAGCAACAGTAAACAATTTTCCCCCGATAGAGACAATGACTGTAAAAGTCTTAAAGGAAATAGGTCAAAGGAAAATGGCTTCCGTTACGTACAAACGACGTTTATTCCTCATATTCGTCATCATTTCGACGCACTATTGTTATAAGTAAGTGCGGTTAGTTCTAATGATGTAGTACAAGTTCATTACTAGGCAGGTTTGCATCAGAGCCAGTCATGGAGAGAGTTCTTATAGTTTTACTTGCAGCCCTAAGGTAAGTGCAAGCGGAATAAGTACTTCGATTTGAGCGGAAAATAGCAACAAATAACCAGCGACTGTTTACCAGTGTTTAGGCAATCGCTTAGAACGTTTTTAAGTTTAATTTTAAATCAATCTAAACACTATTTTCTAAGAAATTGATATTCGATGTAACTGTTTCCGTGAAATCAATTAACGTTGATTTATATTTCTTTATCAAGTTCTCTTTAAATTATTGGTGTAAGTATTATTATAGTAAAATGTTGTTCACGACTTCGTTAGCGCTTTCGGTTTTTGTTACTGGTTCACTCTCGTGGGTCTTAGCGTGATATTATGTTGCTTATGTGTTACTAGCTTTTGCCCGCGACTTCATCCGCGTGGAATAATAGTTCTCGGGGTATTTCCGGCATGAAAACTATCCTATAGATGTCCTTTCTCGGGTCCCGGACAATATCTGTACCAAATTTCTTTCAAATCGGTTCAGTGGTTTAGGCGTGAAGAAGAGACAGACAGACAGAGTTACTTTCGCATTTATAATATTAGTACGAATTGTCATGTGTAGCTTGCACATGACAATCCGTATGCAGAGTGTAAAGTTTCATGAAAACCTTTTCAGTCGTTTTTGCTTGAAACAGTAATTAACATTCATCCATCCATTATTACAAGCTTGGATAGCATTCCGGAAAAATGTAACTCTCTATCAGTATTTTTTTTTGCAAATTGACTAGAAATTTCAGTTACAAACAAACAAAACATATATTAATATTATAAAGCTAAAGACTTTGTTTGGTAAAGGCTCTATTATTGGAAACTGCTACTCAGCTCTAATTGAAAAAAATATTTTAGCATAGCTAGTTTGATAGCCCATTTATCGTGGAAGGCTATAAATAAGTCTATGCAAGGTGCCTCTGGAAGTATAGATCAAATCAAATTAAATTTTTTACGTTTCCTATATTCATTTGTTTTGGCTTAACGGCATTGATTGCCTAATTATGAACACTAACTACTGTAATAAGGTTCTAGAAGTTTAGATTACGTGCATCTGAGGTTTTCTTTTTTTCAGCTGTGTCTTCGGAGACACCACACTGCCTGAAAAAATCGCCAACAATGGCAGCTTAATTTTGACACCTTTCATCCAAACTGGAAGGGCATCACTAGCAAGAGAGAAATCCGAAGTAAACTCGTCACATTTTCTCGGACTTCAAAGTTATTCTGGATTCATAACCGTTAAGGAAGAATACAATTCAAATCTGTTCTTTTGGTTCTTTCCCGCTGCTACCAACTTAACGGAAACGCCGCTAATAATATGGCTGCAAGGAGGTCCTGGCTTCTCGTCTATGAAAGGACTGTTTGATATCATTGGACCAATAAAAGTGGAGAATGGAAAAGGTATTTACTTGTCATATTTGTTTTTTTACTTTCGTGAGTTAATATAGATTAAATACGCATTGCGTTGGATAATAAAATCTGACCAATAGAGGACTGACATACTTTCTTAGCCGATGATGACTCAAAAAAATACGAACTATATTGGCTATTAAAACAAACGATAAGATTGTGAATTGAGCTCGAGGATACTTTGGGTTTGCCTAAGGACTAGGCTCTAAGCCCAGCATAAATAAGTGTGTATCTATACAGGGTGTCCCACGGCTAAGCCACATGGAGGGAAAGTACCTACCTTAAATCTTGTAGACAGAACATTTTACTGAAAGAAGACATTATTTGAATTTTAAAAACAATTTAAATTGCATTCATAAATTTTTAAATAATTAAATGGTTGGGCCGGGAATCGAACTTGTTCCTCAAGAAAAAATAATCATCCTGTAGTTTTATCATACCATTCGAAAGGTTTCATCATAAGGAATGTTATTGTTGTTGAAGAATAGCTAATTTAAAGTACGTGCCTAGTAACACATAAAATAGTCAGCGTCAGAGAAGAGTCACCCCCTATCTGCTTTGACGTTGATTGTATGTACTTATTATGTTACTCAGATAATTAGAAATCCTTACACTTTTTTTTTAATATGTTGATTTAACTTTTTATAATATTCAACATTTTATTAATATTAGAATACCCAGTGCGTGATTAATTCATCGCTAATTGATTAACTGTTAAGTTTTTTATCGTTCTAATACGCACTAGAATTTGCATCATTTAGCAATTTATAAAATTAGTCATCATTACGTACATGCATCATTATATACGCGTGAATGTCGTAGTGGCTGTCTATTCTTCACAAAGTACACACCCTGCAAGTTTCATGTCTCTAGGACCAGCGGTTTGGCTTTGCGTTGATATATCAACAGTCACTCATATATATATATATATATATATATATATATGTATAGATCAGATAGATAAATATAAATTGTGTCAAATCTAATGTAGATAAAATACAATAAATCAAACAATATAATACTGTGAATTATCGACGAGTGAATTTCGCTCCAATCGTCATCTATATCATACTGAAAATCGTGACATACATATATATATATATATATATATATGTATAGATCAGATAGATAAATATAAATTGTGTCAAATCTAATGTAGATAAAATACAATAAATCAAACAATATAATACTGTGAATTATCGACGAGTGAATTTCGCTCCAATCGTCATCTATATCATACTGAAAATCGTGACTCTGTGAGGCTCTTAGTCAGGATTTCCCATTTTATATCTGACAATCTATCAATGCATGTGATGAATGAGGCTCTAAGAATGTCTTATTTTATTCTATGACTAGCTTTTGCCCACGGCTTCGCTCGCGTTAGAAAGAGACAAAAAGTAGCCTATGTTACTCTCCATTCCTTCAACTATCTCCACTTAAAAAATCACGTCAATTCGTCGCTCCGTTTTGCCGTGAAAGAAAGACAAACATACAGACAGACAGACAGACATACTTTCCCATTTATAATATTAGTATGGATATTTTCGATAAAGCGCCAAATTAAATAAATAACTCGAGAAAACTCACACATGGCCATCTGATCTAAAACTAAATCTTGTACTATGGTAACCTGACAATTCAAACATACTTATATAATTTAAAAATACATACATAATAATTATATAGACAAATTACATCCAGACATAGTACAAACAATAATTCTCATCAAAAAAGTATGTCCTGGGTGGAAATCCACCCACCCACCCACGAAGTCAGGCTCTCTCAATAGTTGCCAAATAGCTAACATCAACGTTTCAATGTTGCAGTGGTTAAGAAAAACGTATCTTGGGCTGACCATTCCCTGCTGTTCCTGGACAACCCTGTTGGAGCTGGTTTTAGTTTCACTGACGACGAGCGAGGATACCCTGACAATGAAGACGATGTAAGTACATTTAGAATAGTGCTGGTTATGTCTCTTGAGTTCTGCGAATGACAACCGGGGACAACAGTTTTTTTACCAGAAGAAATATAATACATACTGTTTACCCTTGCTACACATGAGAGTTATAAGTATTTTCCTTTATTTACCACAAACTCGTGTATTTCTGTACTATTATCCTTATTTGTCTACGTTCAGCCTTCATTGGCTTTTTGAGTGACTCGTTGCAATTTGAATGTCCATCTTTTCTTCATTAGTTACGTCGTGACGGAGAAATAACTATATAAACAATGAACTGTTAACTATGTTGCTCGTGACGATTATGGGAATATTCTCAAGTGCTGCAATTTGTAGTAGTCAATTATATGCTTAGATCCTTGACTTGCTCGAGTTGTTAAGACGCTCGCCTAACATGCAAGAGGATGCTGGTTCGAAACTAGGCAAGTACCAATGTGATTTATTCATTTCATATTTGCTTCGTAGGTTTGTTTGTTTGTTTCGTGTCGTGATGGCCCAGTGGATAAGCCGCCCGCCTCTCGTGTAAGAAAGAGGTTGTGGGTTCGAATCCGGGCAAGTACCAATATGACGTTTTCAATTCATATGTACTTTCTAAAGTTTATCTTAGACATCACTGACATCCCGTGCCTCGGAAAGCACGTAAAGCCGTTGGTCCCGGTTGTCATTCGTAGAACTTTGACAGTCGTTACTGGTTAGCCAGAAACTATGACCAGTCTAACCAAGAGGTATCGTGTAGCCCAGTTACTGGGTTGTGAAGGTCAGGTAGGCAGTCGCTCCACTTAAAACACCGGTATCCAGCTGAATCCGGTTAGGCTGGCAGCCGACCCCAACACGATTGGGAAAAGGCTAGGGTAGATGATGATTTGCTTCGTAGGTTTACATGACATCCCGTTCCTCAGAACGCACTGTAAGCCCGTTGGTCCCAGTTGTCGTTCGTAAATCTTTGACAATCGTTTCGGATAGACAGACTAATGTTTTACAAGGAGCGACTGCCTATCAGACCTCCACAACACAGTTAGTTTGTTTTATAGCGCGTGAAGGTCGTCAAAATCTTGATAGACGAATGAAAATGCAAATAAACCAGTTGTAGGAGTATCGTATATATCATCGTATCGTGTATGTGAAAAATATAATATTATTCAGGGTGCAACGTCCTGATGGCTACAAGAAGTTTAAACTTTCGTAGGTTGTGTATAAGTTGTTTTTTACATAAGTAAGTAGATAGACTAGCTATCCGCTTGGTGATTGCACCGCCCCCGTGAGTCACCGTGTGATGTCATAAAGTCTATAGTATTCTTCTCATATCAAAATCATCTTTAGAAACGGTTTGATTATTTCAATCCAATTAATAATTAACTATGTATATGATAGCCTATAACTCACGAGGTGTAATAATTTAGGCTACATATGTAACAACGTACTACGAGCTTTAGGGTTTTGTTACCACACCAATCGAGCGATCGTCGATCGATGCCATCGTAGAATGGATTAGTCGATGATGGCCGATCGATTGGTTAGTCGACCGGTATCCGTCGATCAATTAAAGATACCACACCAACCGATACGTAAATGGCGGCAAGTAATGCAATAACTTAAATTGCAGGTTGGTGACCAAATGTTGGTGTTTCTGAAGCAGTTCCTCGAGATGTTCCCCGAGCTACGATCAGCTCCCCTTTTCGTAGCTGGCGAGTCTTACGCGGGGAAGTACGTGCCGGCGCTGGCCATCCAGATCCACCGACACAATCAGGATAATAAGGAGGATCCGATAAACATGAAGGTGGGTTGTTGTTAGGATTCTGCTGAAGGCACCCCCTTCAGCAAAGTCCTAGTACATGTATTTGGGTGAATATCCCGGAGGTGAATTTTACGAGTCCACGTTGAGAATCAAGGTGTTAAATTGTAGGATTTTTCTTATGTTTTTTTATAGTGACCTACGGAATTTGGTTCAATTAGGGCCACATATATTTTTTTATATATGTCTATATATAGGTTGTCTGGTTACCATAGTACAAGCTCTGCTTAGTTTGGGATCAGATGACCGTGTGTGAGTTGTCCGAGGATATTATTATATTTATTATTATTATTATTATAGGCAGAGAAAAAAAAATATCCTCTAAAATTTAAGTTTGGTGGCCTGTCCCAGTTCCATTTTTTTTAAACAATTGCATTCATCTAGGTAACAATTTAAGCAAAGATCAAAATTAATCGATTTCGTTAGTATGTGCATTAGATAAATAATTAAAAAGCATATAATCCACGTTAAAAAACCAAATTTAAAAGCACAGGACAATCGATTAAAGTTTGTCCAAGAAAATATGTCAATTTTGGTAGCATTTGTTCAACCTTCAAAATCATGAAGTTTCGTGCATATGCGATCAATTTAATTTTATTATTTCACTTACTCTCTATCGTGTACCGGGCGGCGGTTGCCATGAACAGTGTGTGATTAGTGCTGAGATCTCCCGACAAAAACGTAATCATCATGTTGGGTCGCACGGGGGACAAGAATTGTTCAATTTTGGTGGATCGATTTACTTCTGATTTTTAAGAGTTTTATATAATAATAAGCTGCACGTTATATGTAGTGATTTGGGTTACGCATTAGTTAATTATATCATTTGAATTGTAACTCTAAACCCCTATTTTTAAAGATTTTATTTATGCCTGGTTTCAATTTTAGTGGTTCAAGTTTGGTGGTTTTGGTGGCATTTTTACGTCACCAAAATTGAAAACGACCCACCAAGTTTGAAATATGTTTTTTTTGTACGTGGTTTGTACCTTTTGAGCCAGTTTTAACGTTGCAAGATAGTTTAATTAGTAAACTGATAAATGTTATGTAATTAGGAGTTAGTAAGACCTATTTTAAAGGTAGCATTCTAATTATATTTATATTTTGTTGCTGTTTAGAATGTCAAACAGCCTAGTGACGAAAGGCTACTTAAAAAAGATTAGGCTTCCGTCCTGGGTGCGGCGGGAGGGCGTGTCAGACTTTTACTGACTAAAACCGGTTCCGGGGCCTCGGTAACAATTATAACTATTCCGCAACCTCGGCAGGCATTGGCCCTAGAGGGCCCCTTCACGTGCTGACTGCTCTTAGAGGCGCGCGTGGAACAAAACGCGCCGTCTCGTCACGGGCCTGGTCCTGAACGGACGAGTCAAGCTGCCCATCGCTCGCCGTCTGCACACCCGCGCCTACGGTGGCCGGTAGTCGTCTTGCAACTCTTGACGTCTACGCCTGAGGCTTGGGGCTGCCACACGCGCGCCGCCGCTTCCTTTTCCAGCATGAACGCTCCCCAGAAGTAGGCGACGGCTTCCCATTCAGTCTCGCCCCGGAGCATGGCCTGAGCGGGCGCCGTAAGCTAGAGGTTTTCCCCACCGATCGCTTTTGCGAGGACACGGCGATGGTTCGCCCAAGCTAGGCAAACCTCCATTGCATGCTCGACCGTGTCCACCAGGTGACTACTGCAGTGGTGACACCCGTTCGTTCCACCCGAATCCGACACAGGAACCTCCCGAACTGACTGTGTCCGGTGAGGACCTGTGGCAGGCGATACGTAAGAGCGCCGTGCGCTTCTCCAGCCTTTCCTTAAAGAGGAGAGTGGGTTGCGAATTTGCGATAGTTGCTGTCTCCATTCCGCCATGAGATCTCGCCGAAGCTCTGTGCGCCGCGTTACGATTAGTTGCGGCAGCGGGACTTCGTCCCGACGATGCACTTGCATGCACCACTGGTACGTGTGTGCAAGGACTGTTGCCTTCAGATTCCAATGCGGGATCCCACGGGCAAAGAGGCTCGCGCCTCGCAAGAAATCGTGCGGTACCCCTGCACCATCTGAATCGCCATGGGACTTGCCTGGGACGCCGTCAGAAACCGGGCCGGAGTCAAGGCTAGATTGGGCGCCCACACCGGAGCCCCGAAGAGGGCCATGGAACGCACGACCCCCGCGTAGAGCCTCCGGCAGGAGGCGTTTAGACCACCCAGATTGGGCAGGAGCCGCTTTGGGGGCCAAACGTCTAGAATGCTCCGTGTAGTTCCATCGGTTGTCGAGGACAAGTCCCAGGCACTTCATTGTTGACTCGACAGCGATGTGAACCCCTCCCACCGTTTTCTAAGAACCTGGAGGTGGCCGGTGCCGACGGCCATGAAAACATGTGGAATCGGGCTTGTGCAGGACCACCTCGAGTCGTAGATGATGATCCTATCCACGACTAGGACAAGCGTGTCGTCAGCGTAACACACTACGCTGACACCATTGACCCATTATTGGTTCTCCAAAATTGCTCTGTGCAAATGAACCTTAATGTGACTACATTAAGGTTTATTTGCTCAAAGCAATTCAATTTTGGTGTACTGATTTTAAATATTGGTGGGCACTTCTAATTTTGGTGGGCGGTTTTCAATTTTGGTGGCGACACTAAACTTTAAACTAAGATATCTCGAAAACTTATCGAGTTATCTTAGTCCCTCTTGAAGATCCTTTTAGCTTTGGCTTACTACTTTAATACCAGGGACTTATTTTTCACGAAAACTGAAGAAAAAACTGCGCCACCAAAATTGACAGAAAATGCACTTTGTTGATATTGACCCATTTCTATTACTCATAAATCTCACTTTTATATTTAATAATAATTTTCTTATCAGTCTAAGTAGTTGAGCCTTTTGAGCTTTATTCGTTTGTGGTGACATCTACTGTCATCCTACATCGCGCTTTAAGACTAAACATGATGGGGTGTAAGTGGCCCTACCATCACCTCCAGGGTCAAAGCCAACCTGCACGTGGTACACCCTGCTGATTCACCGACGAAGCTCTGACGGACAGGTCTCCTCACAAAGAGGAGACCATCGCAGTCATATTGCATATATTTTTGTTATATATATTTCTACGTTTGTGATATTGTAAAATAAACATGGTCGTGGCAGAATTGTGGTGTGTTTTCCACAAATGCCATCAATAAAGAGTTGAAGTTGTCTAGACATGACATTAAATTAGCAAAAACTTTCGTAAAAACCACCGGGCAGTATCCTAGCAGACACAAAACTCACCTGGTTAGAGTTTTCTGTGCAGCATGAGCTTTTCAATGGAGTATGTTACACATGTACTTGATTTGTCCTCTAGGTATGAGAAATCAAGTGCGTTACATAATTAAATAAAGTGGCAATCAATTTCATGAAGAAAATAACAATTCTTTTAACAATCTTCCAGGGTATCTCAATCGGCAACGGCCTGATAGAACTTCGCGAGATGATGCACTACAGCCCCCTGTGTGAGGTGCTGGGCATCCTCGAAGGAGACCAGCTTAATCACCTGGCGTTGCTCGAAAAAGAGGTCGTCAAGCTCATTGACAGCAACAGGATGGTTGATGCTGCTAACGTAAGTTTTGGCTCTGCTGTTAATAATGCTAACAGTTATTTTCTAATAATATTACATTTACTCTACTACAACCATATGTCGGGCCTGTTGATCTCGTGGTTAGTGGCCCTGACTGGTAAGCCAGAGGTCGTGGGGGTCGATTTCCACCCTGGACAAACTTACTTTGTGTGATAAGCATGATTGTTTGTTCTGTCACTGAGTGTAATTTATAAACACACTTGCTTTTGCCCGCGACTTCTTCCGCGTGGAATAATAATTCCCGTTCCCGGGGGATTTCCGGGACGAAAATCCTATGTCCTTCCTCGGGTCCCAGACTATATCTGTACCAAATTTCATTCAAATCGGTTCAGTGGTTTAGTCGTGAAGAAGTAACAGACAGAGAGACAGACAGACATACAGAGTTACTTTCGCATTTATAATATTAAGTACGGATACGTATGTATGTGTTTATAAATTATATACCTAAGGGTGTATAACAGTTGTCTGGTTGCCATATTACTCACAAGCTCTGCTTAGTTTGGAAACAGATGGCCATGTGTGAGTTGTTCGACCATATTTATTTCTAAATCAATTAAAAAACATTCACACTCACAAAAACAAACCCTCATTCCAGAAATTCAACGAGACAATAGAATACATAAAGAAAGAAAGCAGCGTCAGCATATACAACTACGCGGATGATTCATCATCAGGTGCGCCCGAGTTCGAAGCGTTCATCACCAGGAGTGACGTCAGAGAACTGATCCACGCCGGGAACATAACCTTCAATTACAACAACCAACTGGTCTATAAGAAAATGTTGCCAGACTTCGCTAACAGCACGAAACCTTTCGTTGAAGAGCTTTTGGAGCATTACGGAGTTTTGAGCTATAGGTAAGACTTGCGAAAGAGATTTTCGTATAAGAAAGTTGGTTTTGAGAATTGTTTACTAGATGGGAGTCTATGGGATCCTATTACTAAGCCTCTTCTGTGTGGGTTAGACAATGGGAGCTACAACCACATGAAACCTCTGCATGGATTGCATGCAGTTATAATAAGTTACATTATAATAAAGTTACTTGCTATTTGACGACCTAGCTCGATCTTAAATTTTGGACACACGGTGCAAAGCATTCAAGTCGTCACATTAAAGGTGGCAACATGACTTACGTATTACGAATTAGTTAGAGTCGAGAATCCCCGAAAGAAGATCATTCTATCATCGTGGCCGAAGTACACTGCCCCGTCCAGCAACGCTTCTGCGCTTACATAGCTTCGGGGCCCATACTGTCATAGAGCTCGTGGTATTTTGTTAGCCTTTTGACGACCAAGCGACAGCCGGCTGTTGCGCTGCCAATGTTTTTCTATTGTGTCCCGAATTACGTGTGTTTGAAGGTTTAATCTTGACAACTCAGTCTCGGATAGACAATAATTTCCCGGTTAATTTAATGACCAGGTAATTTCTGAACATTTCTCATATGACACCCCATGGACAAGTATGTACTCATCTTCAACTTTTCCCGTTCCCCAGCGGTCAGATGGACGTAATACTGCCGTACAGTGCATCGAAGCACATGTACAAGACGATGCAATGGTCTGGGCGAAAGTCCTACATGCAAGCGCCAAGGCGACGCCTCCGCAGGTTCGAGAACGGATCCGTTGTTGGGTAAGAAACGTATATTGGTACTTGTCTTGCAAAACACCGAATATAATTATCAAGTTAGGGGTTATTTATTAAGTCATCTTAAATGGTCCAGGAAAACGGATTTTTATTTAAAGCTGTTTGCAACAGACCTAGGCTTTACTCCCCATTAGGAATTTCTCCAGTATCGCTAGTGAATTTAAAAATATAATAAACCTGAAAACTACCAGACATGTCCCATACGGGAATAGAGCCGGTTCGTGAACTCTTCAGGCATTTATGAGATATTCCTGTTACTTCCTACACTAAAATTCTTTATTTTCTTTATACCTCAAAAAGAAAAAATATTGACAACTTTTTAATAATGATATAATATTTCAGGTACAGGAAAGCAGGTGGAAATTTCGTTGAAATATTAATTCGAGGAGCCGGTCACATGGTACCCGTTGAAAAGCCGGAGGTAGCAAAGTTCATGATAGACAGTTTCATTCATGAATTCAAATAAAAGTTTATATTGTAATACAAAATCTGTTTTATTTGCTAATTCTTATTTATAATATACACGATATTTACAACAACTGGTACGGTCAGCGACAAATTTTATAATAGTAAATGATATCTAATGGAATGATATAAATTAGAAATAAAATTCACAGATATTTTATAAAATAAAAATTATCAAAGAGTCAGTCGGAGAGTTAGAAAAGTGGCATCACTTGCTTGTGACAACGCAGGTCTCTATGGAGAAGAAAAAGCATGAAACGCTACGCATACATAATTTTAATTTATATAAAATTTTATAAAATCTAGGTTACATTATTGTTGTTGCTTTTGTATGTGAAAACAATGTATAAAATATAATTCTATGTGTGAAATAAAAATAATACAAAGAAATAAAATTAATGTCATGGCAATTAAGAGATCATCATCAAATGACAGCGCCCCCGTTCACGAGCATGACGGCAACTTAGATAATTATAATTGTAAATGTGTTAACCGGTTTTGTCACTGACTATACGTTAACTCAAGGCACAGAGGGATATGGTAAGGCCTTTGTAAAATGTTATCGACTAGTACTACACAAAAAGTCTAAAAAAGACATACAAAAAGGTAACATGGCATCATTGTAATTCAATAATTACATTAAATTTATTTGTGTATTCATACTTGGATTTTGTACAATAATTGAAATGAAACAGTTGTTCATAATTATATATAACTGTGTTACAAATTCTTTCCATCACTGTTTTACACAAATCTTCGAATGTTCAAGTATTGTTCTAAAGTAGCTGGGATACTTCTAGTTTTAAAGGAATTGAGGATTTTTGTTAGTTAACATCTTGCGCTACCGATAAGTGATTTTCCTCACTAAAAATATAAGTGGAACAACTTTTGCTTAACATTACTTAGTTTGATGGGCACTGGGCAGTTAGTGTTCTTCTATAACTTGTAAAATTCAATACAATGTTGAGATCTGGCGACGAAAGGAAAACTCGGTCCTTTTCAACTATAATGTCGAATTAGATAAAAACAAGTCCGTTTAAATGGTGATACACAAGCAGATCTACGAGTCTCCCTAATTATGCTTAATTTTAGAAGACCTATTCAATAAGGCAGTAGTCAGGAACTTCCCCAATAGGGGAGAGAGATGATTGTGCTATATAAAAACCAGACTACCCTGGTTCCAAAATTCTATCCTCTTCCCGAAGTGACGGAAGATGTATCAAAATCATAAAATTACCGGAGGATCTCCCCCTCCGCCTAAAGCCGTACACAGAAAGAAAGCTAGAAACTTATAAGCGCTTACCGGCGCTTGACAGCGCTGGTAACCCGCGCAGGAAAATATTATATGAACGCGCACCGATAAGCACTGAACGGTGCCGACAAGTTCTGACAAGCTTCAACACGCGCTGGTCAGCGCTGGGACAACTGCAACCAAATCATCGTCCGATGAGTCCGAATTTTGCTTGGTCTGCTTCAACCTGCTTCCTTTGTGTACAACGGACCAGCGCTGTCAAGCACCGGGAAGCGCTTATAAGTTTCTAGCTTTCTTTCTGTATAGGGCCTTAAGCTGGTTTCACAGCTGCATGCGCGAGAGAAACTAATAACACTAACTAATTCAAGTCATCGCCAGTACAACGTGACCGTATGCAGGCGGTCCGTACGTTTCTCCAACAAAGTTGAGAACCGTGCCTAACGGATTAAAAAAAGCACGAGCTGTTCCTAATTCCAGTCATTACCGACCGGCATAATATGGGAACCAAGCTTTCCTCAACGTCCAAAAATGCTACGCACAACCACTCAACGAATTCTGGCACAACCTGAGTAAAATAGTTCCTCTTCCAACTCTAGAACATAGTTGAAGTAATACTGGTCTCGTCAACGTTATCGTAAAGATAGGCGTCCGTCCGTCTCTTCCACCTCAGGGCATATACAACCCCGCAGACTAATGCTAGAAGAAGCAGGACATTGAGAACTAAGCTTACTACCATCACAGTCTGAGTCCCAGAAGATTGTTCTCCAGGCATTAGCACTATAGTCTTGGAAATGCCCTCCGAGTCATCATCGATGTACGGGGCTGTGTCTTGCGCCATCACGTGGTAGTTAGGTGGCAGCGGCATGTCTAAACCTCTAATGAAATAGGAGACTAGTGTCATGGTTTCTGCTGGCTTGTCCATTGGTACTAAATGGCCAGCACCGCGGACCAAGACTTCGGTGAGACCACCACCGCTTTTGATGTATCTGAAAATATAAATTGTCGTGTTAAAAACGTATTTATTCAAACTACTCAAGGTTTTTGGTAACTACATATTTATTAGTTATAAAAATAGTTCCTGTTAATGAGATTCATAAAATCTAACATCACGTATGATGACTTACCCAGCGACCCTGTTGTCAAACCACCACGGCGTACGCGACGCGTTCAGGAACTGATCACGATTGTTCCAGTGCCAGTGCTTCCTCCGAGCCCTGGCGTTGGGCACGCAAGGGGCTGTCAGGTCCATTTGACCACTGGAAACAAAACTCTCAATGTAAATATATACGTATTCTCCTGCCT
Source organism: Athetis lepigone (assembly GCA_033675125.1). Classification (NCBI taxonomy): domain Eukaryota; kingdom Metazoa; phylum Arthropoda; class Insecta; order Lepidoptera; family Noctuidae; genus Athetis; species Athetis lepigone. The sequence continues at coordinate 5,322,727 of CM066233.1, read as the reverse complement.
CCTCCTGAATTTGATTATGGCGGCCTACGTTTAAAAAGAGAGATCCAGTATGCTGACGGTACTGCAGTGCAACAACATATGCGTAAAAGTACTCCCTTATCCAACACTTTTAGAGTTCCATACTCTTAAAGTTGAAACTCTAAAAGTGTACTCATACGAGTACTTGTAAAATTTCTGACTGCTACTGCGAAATTCCCAATAAAATCTTATTTAGTCTCATTATATTTTATTGTTTGCCAAGGACAATTGCATCAAAATTAGATTAATATTAATATTTTCCTAAATCCTATTCAGTCCAACGGTCAGAACCTGATTTGGATAGACATTATGATAGGAGAGCATAGAGATCAGCTCTATCGCGCATGATGTTACTAGATTCAACCAGTACTAGGGAACAACATTTCAAGTACAAGTTACCAATACCCTTACCAATAAATAAGTATCCTATAGTGATTGAGCAGCATCTCAACCTTCGACCGAACTTCACTAAGAAAGTCAGGAGTGAGCCTCGAATGTGTAGTTCCATTGTGGAAAGCGAACTCAATGCTGCCAACGTGCAGTGCCTCGCTGACTTCAGGCCTTCGAATGTAGGTGACAAAGTCGTCTAGATGGGATATGGTGTCCACAAGAATGTTGAATGTCTGCTGCTGCATGGAGATGTCATCCAGCCTGTTTAGAAGTTCTTCTCGAAGCTGGAATGTATCGAATATTTCCGATTTTAGCATTTGAAGCGAAATCTTCTACCACTGTTCCAACATTGTCAATAATTAGGATTCAACGGATTATCTTATGAAAGTCAAAAGTATTTTTCTTAATATGTACTTAATTAAAGTCTGTAACGTACGCGCTAATAATTATATCTGCTAATGCGTCATATCGCAGGCACGCATTTAAGAATATCTTCGTACTATTTCGCCGGTTTTTTGGACAATAATGAGATAGTCATAATTAGAATTAGAGTAGTTACAGCACTGCAGTACTTACCAACGTTGCTCTTGCAGAGTCCTCAGCAAGTATAGCTTTGTCATAGGCATCCTGTAGCGGCTTGACAGCCTTTAAGCCCTGGCTGTCGATCAAGCCCCATTGGTAGTAAATGGAGCTGTAGTCTGCTATGCTGTCGCGACTCAGCACTGGGTTGCCCATTATTATACCCTGAAAATTATTAATATGAAACATCATTAATTTAAAACTGAATAGTTTCTTTGTTTGTATAAAGATACTTTATTTTCGGTTAAGTACTAAACTAGACAGCATGAATAACCACTAGGGAAGCTATTTTAGTTATTATTGGTGCCGATTCCCTTATTCACAAACTAAACTGTTTTTTAACCGACTTCTAAAAAAAGGAGGAGGTTCTCAATTCGGATGTTTGTATGTTTTTTTTTAATGTTTGTTCGCGCATATCTCCGTCGTTTGCCAACCGATTTGAACAATTCTTTTTTTGTTTGAAAGGGTAGACTTCCCAAATGGTCCCATTGTCATCAGGTACAGGATCTGATGATTGTATCATGCCGAAATAGAGGGAACTCCTCAATTTTTATAGATAAACGTACGTTTTTTTTTAAAGTTACTCTAAAACGTAGTTGGGACTCTAACTAAAAAGTAAAAAACAAAACACTTTTTCCAAAAAAAAGATAACCGACTTCAAAAACTAAAAGCTCAAAAATAACTATTTCGGAAGTCGGCAAGGCAACACAATTCGACCGGCAGAAGAGAAGCCACCGACTTCCGAAATAGTTATTTAGTTTTTAGTTTTTGAAGTCGGTTATCTTTTTTTTGGAAAAAGTTTTTTGTTTTTTACTTTTTCCAAAAAAAGTTAGTTTTTTTTGGAAAAAAGTTCGTTTAGTTCAGTGCATCTTTCTCTTTCCGTCGCATCAATTTTCGTGATTTGCTAGTGGTCTAGTCCGCCTCTCGTGTAAGAGGTTCGAATTCGGGCAAGTACCAATGTGACTTTTTCAACTCATATGTACATACTTACTTTCTAAAATTTAGCTTAGAAATCACTGACACCCCGTGCCTCGGAAAGCACGTAAAGCCGTTGGTTCGGTTGTCATTCGTGGAACTTTGAAAGTCGTTACGGGTAGATAGACGTAGTAGACAGAAGTCTGACCAGTCCAACTAAGGAGTAACGTGTCGCCCAGTAACTCGGCCGTGGAGGTCTGATAGGCAGTCACTTCACGCAAAACACTGATATATAGCTGAATCCGCTTAGGTTGGAAGCCGACTCTAATATAACTGGGAAAAGGCTAGAAAGATGATACATTTCTCTTTCCGTTTCAAGTGATACAAATATTAGTTTAGTCCTGTCAAATTAGAGATCGCCTGAAAAAAATCGATGCATTTTTTTAGTGGCCATACCCATGTTTTTAATCGCGTCTAAATTGTGTATCTTAATTTGACCGGACTAAACTCATCATCATAACCTCATATTAAGAAGACAATTCAAGAATAAAAAAAAACTAACACCTTTAAAATTTCCTAACAGATTTTCAAGGTGAACACGGTAGATAAAAGTAGTTAACGAATACTTAAAGCATAATGGCAACAAACAAACTAGGTACTGTAATAGGTAATACGACATCAAGTTACATTATGGTAGGTATATAAATAAAAATTGTAATAATGGTACACACATTAATACTTTATATTTCCGGCGTTCTGGTATTATGACGGTCGTCAGTTAACCAACGTGGTTAGTACGTTTCCTGTTTACGGAAAACCCTTATTTATACTTCCGAATAGATTTGAATTTTTATAATGTTGGTACTTATAGAAATATTGTAAAACCGACCGATCCCGGCAGGCCTTGTCCCGTCCAATTATTATTTATCAGACCACAGAAATCCATTAGTATTAAGAAATTCTAAGTTTTAAGTAAAATGTCACTATTGTAAACTTGACAAACTTACTTAGAAATAGACACGAAAAAGTACGATGCCTTGTTTTTAACCCCCCACGCAAAAAATGTATTTTTAAAGTTTGACCGCTATGTGTTTGTGTCTGACTGCTGGTTGTTTGTTCGACTGACTGTCATACGGTGACGCCTTAGTGTACAAACTGATTGAAGAGCGTTCAGCGGAGCGTTGAGCGGAGCGTGCGGCGTTGCGTGCAAGTTGTTCACGCGCCGCTCGGTCACCACTCAGGAAGGACACCTACGTGTTAATGCGTCTGTTTGATAAGGACGCCGCACGCCCCGCCCCGCTGGACGCTCGATTTGAGCGGGCACTAGGCACCCACCTAGTGTTAAACGGGTGAACCGATTTGGATGCAACTCTTTATTTAAAAGTAGTTTATTTTATCTAACTGTCTAAGAACCATTTTTAACCATGTTTCATTAAAATCGATTCCGCCAAGGTATCAACTCTTTTGTTAAATGTAGTCGAATGTAAATGAAAAACAAGAAGTTATAATGACAAAAATATGTAGGTATGTAAGTAAAATAGATCCATTCCATACGTCTTATAGTATTGTACTCAATTATGAAGGCTAAAAATTATAATAAAGTGTCAAACTATACTTTCGTTGCTGACCATAGGTACATAAATGATGAATCATCATGTGACTTATTGTGAAATAGATAAGATCCACGTTTTAAAAGCCAGTTTCTTACGAATGTTGTCCAGTGTAACTGGTTTACATACCATATGGAGTTTTATTCGCTTTTTAAGTGCAAGTTTCTTTCAAGTGTAGGACAAGTAAAAGTCAAATAGCTGTCAAAGTTAAATAAACTCTTGATCTAAGTTAAGTATAAATAACATTGCAAGATACATACATATTATTCTTAGTATTACTAATTCACAATAATTTATAACTATTGCAAGATACATACATATTATTCTTAGTATTACTAATTCACAATAATTTATAACTGATATATATTCAAAGGTTTTTATTAATACCAAAGCCGCTGATGGATGAATGGCGTCCTCTAGATCGACACTAAGGACCCGACATACAATCACATTGTAATGAATGTGCTGATAAACACACGTCTGCGTCGTCTAGGCGGTTAAAATGTCACGCAGAAGCTGACCCGGGGCGTGCCTAGGGCACTAAATTTATACAATGTGTTAATGAAATAACCCAAAACCTGAAACTAGCTTGTTTAGAATCGGCAGCAAAATCGAATACAATAATTTTTATTATAGGTTATTTTTCCAAAAAAATATTATTTGACATGCCGCCTCTAATATTTTTTAACAACGCTGTACACTACTGTCCAATGCGATGTAAACGACAGTGCTCCCGTGTTAGTTGACAGCTGCGCGGCGATAGAGCTACGAGTCTGTAAGAAGTAGCGCGACAACAACATTTTCAAATATCTATTACTATAATATATGAAAATAAATAACTATACGTCATATCAATTTATTAGTATAAAAGTCGATTGGGGTATCTGAGTTATTTCATTAACACATTGTATAAGCTTAACTGATTTCTACGACAAAAAACTAAATCAAGTCGCTTGTCTAATGGTTATTTGCTTTTTGATATTAATTAAGTACATTTTTAATATTACTTAGATAAAATGGCGAACTGACCGAGTGACTGATTGGGTGAAATATCTAGTAACACACAGCCTAAAGGGTTGGTCCTAGAAACATGAAACTTGTAGGGTATGTTGTTTATGAAGAGTAAGTATCCGCTAATAGTAAATTCCTACCTTAGAGGGGTGAAAATAAGGGATGGAAGTTCCGACATCAAGCCGCGGATGAAAGCTAGTTTTTTTATAGTTGTTTAACGACAGGCTCATAAATTAAAGAAATCTAATACGCTATAGGCTGTCTACTAACCATGCGGATGAATATTTTCACAGCATTACTTATACGAGTTGCAGACCAAGAGGTAAGCTAAGCTTTTTCAGCTTAGCTCGCATAACAAGCGAAGTTTTTCAAAATACACACTGCCAACTATAAAAACTAAGGTATTTGGGACGAAATACTGCGTCAGCTATGCGAACCGAGCTAAACTTAGCTTAGTTTCGGTCTGCAACCCGCTTTATGATTTCACGGATATGAACCTTTAATGATTATTGAAAATGACCTCGTCAATTAGTTATATTTATCATTTGCGTCAATTGACTTATGATGAGATTGCTTTGTTATTTCAGTTTCCGTTATTTAAAGTGAGGTGTCAGTGTATTTAACCTCCATTGAATGGCATTTCAAAATGTTTATGCAGACTAATTTAGTCCCATGGCAGCTTATATTGGTCTATTGGACATCTATTTAATAAAATAAGTAGCTGAATACTGACTGACATATCGTGACAAAACGTACATAATATAATGTATGTACTCTATAATAATGCCTTTAAAAAAGAAGTCACATTGGCATTTACTTCTGTTCTGAGGTTCTCAGCCTGCAACCTCATACATAGTGGCGAACTTCAATCTGTTTATAGCCCGTGTGCCTGGGCTGCAACATATTTTTTTAACAATTTTTTTATTTTTAGCTTTTGCTCTTCTCGCTTTTGTTTAGAGTCCTGTGAAAAGAGCACTTATAGAAAAGAAACTTAGAGAAAAGTTATAATTATTTATATTATTCGAAATTGTGAACGAAACCGTAGCACGATTTAAACTTTCGAACGCATGTGATTCGAGACACAATAGAAAGACAATAGCAGCCCGACAGCCGGCTGTCGGTTGGTCGTAAAAAGGTAAAAAAAAAACATGTGATAACGAAGGTAAAAAATTGTCAAAATCCCTAACAAAGAGACAAAAGCCTACCCTCCCCTAAAATACCTTAAAATAAAATAACATTTGTACCTGTAAATTGACATCCAGTCGTCCGATATCCCGGTCTTGCTCCAGTATCTTCACGCCGAGTGCTGGGAGGTACCTGCCTGCGTAGGACTCTCCCGCTATGTACAAAGGAGCCTTGGCCACCTCCGGGAAGACCAGCCGGAACTGCCTTAGAGCGTTGTATAAGTGGCTTGAACACTGGAACATAAATTGAATTTACTGTATTATGGTACACGTACACAGCTTTTGCCAGCAAATTCGTTTGTGTGACTGTCGGTTATCGGGAAGCATAGTAATTGTGTAATATTGTGTGTTAATACGAATTACTTGTTAATAAATGACTGACTATAATAGTCTTACTGCGTATCAAATTTTATAACAATCTTTTCAATTGTATTGCCGTGAAACCATATCAGATAGGCATAGAAAAGAGTTACCAATTTTACAATCATAATTAGTTTATTCTTAATGATTTATTGTTAGTTTATTTATCAGTAGCGTAGCGACCCGCCATATCAGCGCGGGTGTTGCAAATCTTTTAAATTAGATATCGGCTTTTTGTACTACAATATGCATGTATTATTATAATTATGTATATTTCAACTCCCTCATAAATCAATCTCTGTATTAGTGAAAATGCGTTCAGTAGTTTTTCAGTTTATCGCGGTCAGACGGATAAACGTTCCTGAGGTCTTTGTTCTATAATCTGTACAAGGAAGTGCGGATTATTAATAACTAGAGGCATTTGCCCCGCAGTAGGAGAATAATGGTGCTGGCATTATGTTTCTTGAATACGACTCGCGGTCGTAACTCTATTAAGAAAAACCGGCCAAGTGCGAGTCGGACTCGCTCATGAAGGGTTCCGTAGCGATTGAATGAAAGGTAAATTACGATATACGGTTTATGACGTATTAAAAAAAACCATTTACTAGATCTCGTTCAAACCAATTTTCGGTGGAAGTTAACATGGTAATGTACATCATATATTATTTTTTGATTTATCATACTCTTATTTTGGAAGTTACAGGGGGGGGACCAACATTTTACCACTTTGAAAGTGTCTCTCGCGCAAACTATTTAGTTTAGAGAAAAAAGATATTAGAAACCTCAATATCATTTTTGAAGACCTATCCATAGATACCCCACACATATGGGTATAATGAAAAAAAAATTTTGAGTTTAGGTTCTATGTATGGAGGCCCCCAAATTTTTTTATTTATTTTCTATTTTTGTATCAGAATCTTAATGCGGTTCACAGAATACACCCACTCAGCAAGTTTCAACAGTATAGCTCTTATAGTTTCGGAAAAAAATGGCTGTGACATACGGACGGACAGACAGACAGACAGACGGACAGACAGACAGACATGACGAATCTATAAGGGTTCCGTTTTTGCCATTTGGCTACGGAACCCTAAAAATCAGTCAAGCGCGAGTCAAAATCGCACACAGAAAATATTTATAGTATTTTTTCAGAATTTTATACTCATGAACACCCAAATGTGAATGATCTTAGAAGGGTTACGTTTTTTATTAACCCAGGGAATCCTTAAACAATTTTATCGAAATGTTTCTAGGTAGGCACTTACAATGATATAAGATATCTATTGTCTAGCGTGAATTCGTGATCCGGCTGTAGGAAAATATTGCTGTTTTTGCATAAATTTCAAGTTCGTGATTTAATATCTAATAATTACGGCAATGGCCATCATATCACAAATCTGTACCTATTCAGCTTCTTAATGAATATTGATTAATGTCAATACAAGAACACAATTTTGTGAAGTTTACAAAAAGATTTACCGAATTGATTTTTTTGTTCAGCTCATCAAATCAAACCGAATCAAATCAATTTATTTGTGAAACATAGCATTGATGACCGATGGATCTTAAGGTCAATTTTGAGTGTGAAAAAAATGAAGGGATCACAACTCCTATTTCTATCATACATACATAAAAGATTAATACTATTAATCTACTATTTGCTACCTTTGCTATCAATTTAGCTACCTCATCATATACATATATTTTTTTACAAAATGGACCACTTAATATATCTTACCTACTTAGAGTTTTAATACCTTAACTCTACCGTAATATTATTGATTTTGGTTGACCGAAACATATTTCGTTTAAAAGATATCAATTACAAGGTGGTCCCTCCAACTTGACGATCCCATTTTTTTACGCAACAGTTAAATGGGAGGTTTATTTTTGACCGTCGAAGAACAAATATTTAATACCTATTGGCTACCTTTATATCATGCAAAAATTTGTTCGTAAAACTTTATAACTACGAAGTAAACGTAAATTAAATAAAGTGTACGTCGTACAGTAAGTGCCATAAATAATGGGACGCACAGAATTTTCAAAATGGCGGATAGAATTCTTGTCAAAATGACAGCTGTCTTTGGAGTTGTGATCCCTTTATTTTGACGCACACCAATTTTGACACACAAATAGTTATTTAAAGAGGAAACATATATTATCATATATCAATCAACTTCTGTTGCTGACGGTACTCAAGATCATCTTCACACCGACACACCTACACGTGTAAACAGAATTCGTCCTTCAATAAAATTCTGACCGCAAATGTCATGCAATGGCGTTTCGACGATACATTTATTAAATAAGAACAACGATTACGTGTTTGATTTAAAAAATGTCAAGTGTTAAAAACCATCAATATTCGAGTAGTTAACAAAACAGTAGGTAGTTGAAGAGTACAAACTACTTTACAACATACGCGGAAGCGTTTTATTGAATTCATTGCAAAAACGCGGGTGTACGGCTAGCAATGTAAGTTGATGAGCACTGACATTTACAATACATTATTCAACTGTTTTTCAGCTACTTACTCGAATATGGATTGTCATAGATCCAAAAGAAATAAAAAAAAAATGTGTTAAAAAAACATTCCTACATTGTTACCATTTCGTTTCATACCTAACGTCGGTTTTAAATAAAGCCGAATTCTAAATTACTACACCACAAAAGACATGTCAAGATTGTTTACATTTAGTTAATTACCTAAAACGATAGTTGTGTCCTTTTTCCATCCTTTTCTTTTTTTTGTTTTTTTTTTGGTGAGTGGGAATCATCCAATGACTGCTTCCGTCCTGGGTGCGGCGGGAGGGCGTGTCAGACTCTTTCTGACTAAAACCCACTCATGTTCCTTCGATAGCCCTTTATGTTCCAGGGTCACGGTAACTAAATCTGTTTTTTTTAACTGGGTCTGAAACTTGATAGTGTTGCCCCTCTCTCTGCCTCAAACGTTTAAGATAAATTACACAACACACAATTTAACTACAGTTAGATTTGTTAAGAAAAGGACTATTAGAACAAAATAAATTTATAACCATTTGTCTCCTACGGTTTTACCAAAATTATGAGATCTAAAGCCAAATTAGTGTAATTGTATAAGTTTTTTTATATAAATCTCTTGCATTGAAAGACTCAAGGAGAGATTTAGGCGTTACTTAGCACGTACTTTGGCTAAGCACTATACCTGTCACTTTTACACAACTGTCAAAACTCAAGTGCGCGAAAAAGACGGAGCATAGTTAAGCCTAAACGTGCTAAGTAACTTTTATTTTCCTCGCCATCACTGCCTTTCAATACAATGTAAGTCTCCAAAAAAAAACTTACACCTTCGAACACACGTGATTTGAGACACAATATAAAGACAATAGCAGCGCGACAGCCAGCTTTCGCTTGGTCGTCGAAAGGTTAATATATTTTCTGTGTAGTAGGTACTAAACAATCATAAAGAAAATCCATTGTTTTATAAAGAAATCCCACACAATGCAGTAGTAGACAATAAACCCGTTTATAATACGAGAACGTAATATAATTTACATAATTACAAAAAATAACATTGTACAATTGATATTGATCGACGCATGACGGAACTGTTTTTTATGGATGAATAGGCAAACCTATTGATTGTGAGTAATTTATACTTGAATATGTGCATTGTATATAGCAAAACTTAGGTGTATTAAATTACACGTATTTCCATTGTGTTTTGACTTCTACTAATATTATGACTGACTCGCTGTTTCTCGCGGTTTCACCCACGGTTTTTGGTTACTCCCGTGGGACATAGCGTGATATTATATAGCCTATAGCACTCAGGAATAATGTAGCTTTCAGCCTGTAAAAAAAATTTTTAGAATTGGATCATGACTTCCAGAGATTACCCCCTGCATACAAACTTACAAACTTTACCTCTTTATAATATTAGTATAGATAAAGTTTGTGAGGATAGATGGAGGGTGTATAATGTTACTCTCATAAACAACTTATGAACGGATTTTGTTGAAACTTTACAGTAATTGACTAATACACCAGAATAGCATATCCGTACTAATATGTATTATAAATGCGAAGGTAACTCTGTCTGTCGGCCTGTCTGTCTGTCTCTTTTTCACCCATAAACCATTGAACCGATTTGAATGAAATTTGGTACAGATATAGTCTGGGACCCGACAAAGGACATAGGGTAGTTTTCATCCCGGAAACCCCCCGAAAACGGGAACTATTATTCCACGCGAACGAAATCGCGGACAAAAGTAATAGGCTATATAACATCACACTATGATCCATGAGAGCGGAGCAGTAATCAAAGGTCTAACATATCGCAGGTGAAGCTGCGGGGTACAGTAAAGGTTATAGCTCATTACAGCCACTCGGCAGCCACTCCGCACCGACTCGCCTTATAACCGAGGCGATCCGGTGACGCTACGGAGTTGATATAGTGAGAGCATGCCCATACAAATCCATATAAAGAATACTAGCCGCAGGAGGCGAGTCGGTGCGGAGTGGCTGCCGGGTGGCTGTAATGAGCTATGTTCTTAATATCTTTTTTGGATACTTTACGGTAAAGCATATCAGTTTATATGGTATCCTTTTTTACCTCATAAAAACTAAGTATAATATTTATTAAAATTATGCAGTAAGCTACAAATATTTACGATCGATTGACATAAAGAAATTGCCCCTGTTGACCTTATAAGATAATGTAGTGTAAAGGTATACGCACACGGGTACTTAATTAAAATGGCTCAAGTACTTGCTATAAGTAGACAAGTTTGAAATTGCTACAAATTGCAAATTGCATGTTGGGTTCACCGTAATATTTAATATATACACTTTATAAGCATATACGAGGTATGAAAAAGCCATTTCCATATAACATAAATTTCCTACGGCAATGAAAACTGCAATGTAACTTATTTATAACTTAAGTGATATCCCACGAGTTTGTTCTTCTAGCCTATAGCAATCAGAAGTAAGGTAACAATAAAAACAAGTATAGGTACCTATAAGTTAAAAAACCCTATCTAGGTATTGTAGATTTACATTATTTATTATCAGACATCATCAAACTATTTATTTATTGTAAAAGACGGTTGTAGATTTCTCGATTTCAACGCAACAAAAATCTAATTATGACTGAAATGAAAATATGTTTATTTTTTCTGTTCTGCAATTGAAAAAATTTATAAAATAGTTATAAATATTTGAAACAGGTTAAAAATGTTAAAGCTGTGTCAAACAGATCCAGATCTCCCCATTACGCAATTGTTCGCTCGTGTTAGCGCACCTTAACTCCTTACCGTGGCCATGTCTTGTATGAAACCGTCAGGACTGTCGGTGAAGCTGTACCCTGCGCCGATGGGGTTATCAATGAACAGGAGAGAGTAATCTCTCGACCACGATGATTTGCGCACTGAAATTAAAAAAAAAAAAAAATAAGTAAAAATTAATTGAGGCAATTCACATACGGCCATCTGCCCCCCTAGACAAGTGGCATTAAGTAGTATTGATAGCGAAACGAAAACGATTGTAAAATGTATGGAGATGTCAAATTGTTTAGCGAAAGCTTATGTCAATTCCATACATTTGACAATCTATTCGTTTTCGTTTTCTATTCTACAATGCCACTTGCCAAATTTAGCTAGTAACCAGATAGCTGATATACATAGGTACTTATATAATTTATAAAAACATTCATAATTGAAGCTTTTGCCTATCCCCTAAAGCTATCCCCTATTTTACCCCAGGAATATACTAAAATCCTTTCTTAGAGGTTAACTCTTCACAAAGAATACACCCGCAAGTTCATGTTCTTAGAACCAGCGTTTGGGCTGTGCGTATGCGTTGATATTTCAACTGTCAGTCAATCAGTTTACCTTACATATGTACTATTTCAACTGTTAGCGTATGTGACGTATATTTTAAGATGTAAATTAGTTCTTGTTCACTAACACATGTATTTGTCCTTGCAGCTAACTAACACCTACCACGAAATGTAAAGTACATCGCGGCCGCATCTCTGTGTAGCCGCCCAAACTTGACACTGGCAGAATAGTCGACATCGGCTTTGGTTGCCATTTAATAGAAATAGAATAGAATAGAATACATATGTACATAAGTAGATAGGTTACATCCTGATACAGAACAAACAGTCACTCTCATCTCACACAGGGAGGCAATGAAACCCTTCGTTAGTTTGATTCCCTTTCGGGACAGCAGCTTAGCTCTGGCTAAGCAGTCATTCATTAACCACTAGACCAACCGGCCATCTCATACACGACTACTTATGTAATTTATGTACATACATGTTATTAATAAATAAGACCCTGACACTGAATACATTGTTTTCACATGTAGAAGCAACAAAAAGAAAATGTAACCAAGACTTTGTAAATCATGATATTTTTAAAAAGAGTGTCCGTGGAGTTTCTTGCCTGTTCTTCTCCATAGAGATCTACGTTTTGGAACAGGCAATTAGCGTCACTTTTCTTTTCTGACTAACCGACCGACTCTTTGAAAATTCATAAGTACCGACCTGTAAATGGTCTAAGTGAAATAAATGCTTTTAATTTTGAATTTTGAAAAATAAACATTCATGCTTATCACTCAAAATATTGTCCTGGGTAGGAATCGAAACCACGACCTTCGGCTTAGCTATCAGTGACATTACCCACTAGTTAATTAGTTTAAATTGCAGCAATTAAGCAATTAATTATGGACTGATAGTAAACTTAATTTTATTATCATTTCGATTTTATGTCTTTTTTCGCCCTGACAGTATTGATAGCAAATATTTGCCTACAACTTGTAATACAACGCGTTTAGTTTGTTCGACTATTGAGTGCGACTCAGTTTAAACAAATTAATGCCCAAATAGTCAAACGTCACTTTAACCCTTCAGCCATTACGCAGTAAACAAAATGGCGGCGGAAATTTCACTACTACCCCAAAAAGAAAAACGTACGAGCATAGATTATAAAATTTTATTTTTTTAAATTGTAGGAGATTTATCCAAGAACTTAAATAACCAAACTTGTTCATACAAAAGTAGTCTGTAAGTAATAAAAATAAGGACTATAATTAAATGGGATACTCCGACAGCCGGCTGTCGGTTGGGCGTCAAGGGGAACGTTGTCAAAGCTGTTGTCGTCCTTACTTTATCCCTTAAAAGTGACAAAGATAGCAACAGATTTGAGAGCGCGTCATGAAATAAGTGATGTTTGAGAATTCCGCCATAACACGACTACATTTGTTTTTTTTTATTTTGTCTTTTGCGAGATGTGTGTGATGTGTCCACTCCAAGGTTGCCAATGGTAGTAGCTCGACCAAAAAGATGCTGTAATTGACACCAAATCAAGCACTCAGGTATTTGGGCATGAACATTTCATGAAGGTCTTTCGTGGAACAATGCCGCCTGCCATAAAGATACCATGGTATCAACTTTCGAGCTCTAGACGCGGACCTTATACAACTTATTACCTACTAAATACTTAAATAAAACTCTCGCGGCATATTATGTCTCTACCCACACTGATTAATAATGATTAACTTCTAAGAAATAGTTGTGTTTATCTTGTAGGTACAAGTTTTTGAGTTAGCTAGAAATACGAGTATGTAATTAGTGAGAAACCACTCAAAGCTAGCAAGTCCTAACACATGCTTAACAGCTTCCTCTGTCTATCCTCAAAATGATAACCATTTTTTTGGTGAGTGGGAAATCATCCAATGACTGCTCCTGTCCTGGGTGCGGCGGGAGGGCGTGTCAGACTCTTACTGACTAAAACCCACTCATGTTCCTTCGATTGCCCTTTACGTTCTAGGGTCACGGTAACTATTATAAACATTCCGCAACCCCGGCAGGAAAATGATAACCATGGTAATATTATGATATAGGTGTGGCGATCCTGGTATCTTATACTTTTAAATTTCGTCTGAGTGAAGAACGGAAACCTTGAACTGTTGATTTATTATGTCAATCATCTGTCAATGAAACAACCTCAGCACAAGGACAAAAGTGTGGAATATTGTTTGTTTACCTCTTAAGTGTGCCATCTCATGATGATAAAGTGGCAACTGGCGTGCCCTTCATTAAATTCAAAAAACGCACAAAAATAGCCTGTCAGTAAACAAATATACCAATTTGAAAAGATATACATCCCCCCTTAAACTTAAAGGGAAAATATCTAAGTTTCCTTTTAACCGCCTTCAAAAAGGAGGAGATTGTCGTTAACCAACTTCAATAAGGAAGAGGTCCTCTTTTATCTATGTACACCTATTACTCTGAGATTTATGATCCGAAAAAAAAATTACGTAGTTTGACCCAAAAGTTTTAATATTATGAACATTTTTGTCTTGTATACTTATTTGTTTGGCAATATCGACGGTTTGTTCCCGCTGTCCCCGTGTGCCATATCCCCGTCACGGGGACAGCGGGACGTGATTAAATTTATTTCCCGTTGTCTCCGTAACGTACATTCGGCTAATGTGTAAACTAAACTAAACTTCAAATTCACAGTAATTTTAAATTTTCACACTTGACTACTTAATTCAATCAAAAGTACTAGGCGCGCAGTAACGTGAAGTGGTAAATGGAAAACGTGCTCCACCACATATTTTAAATTTTCGCACATGACTACTTCACGTTACTGCTCGCCTAGTACTTTTGTTCTCTTAAGTTTTCCATCTTTAATTGAAAAATAACGTCCTGTAACTCTGTGGGACATTTCATTAAATAAAAAATCTTACTTGAAAACAAGGTCTAAATCCTTTATATTAATCTACCAGGACAGCGTACGGGGCCAACGGGAACTATTTTCAAATATTTAATTGAAGTACCGCTGTCCCCGTAGGACGGGGACACGGCGTACGGGGACAACGGGAACAAACCATATCGACGACGTTATGTTTAGTGTAGCGTTAACCAATAACTGGGCTAGACTTGGACTACACATTTAGACAATGTTTGGCATCAAAACGTAAAAAAATATGAATCACAATTTGCGTACTTTCCATTTCGAAGAGTTTCTTTGTCTATCTCTAATAGTCTATGTTTAATCCATTCCGAATTTATAAAGATATATTCTTCTAAAAACTCATAAAAAACGATGAACCATTGGCGAAGATATCACGTAACCAACACAGTTATTCAGGCAATGGTTTCTATCACAAGTTACACCTACGTATAGAAAGTTTATACATACGTTTCATGGTGTGTCATTACTTCATAAGTTTATGGTTGTAAGACTCGTAGACATGACTGGCAGGTAGGCGAGAATTCTTCGTACGTATTTTTAACATTGAATTGCCCGTTTCAACTTTCAAGAAATAATTAGCAATGTTAAATGTTAAAAGTTTTGCTAACCGGACCGTTGTTGGTAAGGGATGATTCCAAGAGATGCGAAAATACGCGTCGCAGCATTCTTTTACCGAAGATCGCGTGTCGCAGAAAACACTTGCCGATCGACCTGTTGTTCCCGGCTTGATAATAATATAAACTTCAAAGAACACTCATTTAAATACTGACTGACGGCACTCTGTCTCGGTCTCAGCTCCGCTGGGGTCGTCAGACCACTGTCTGGTGAAATCCGTATCGGTCTGCTCCCCTCCGGATCTCAGCCCAAAGGGCACGAGGAGAGTGTGGCGATACGAGTCAGCAGATTGGGATGAGATGCGGCAATTCTTTGCGTCTTTCCCTTGGCGGTCGGTCTGTTTTTCTTCTTGCGACCCCTCTTGTTCTGCTGAGGCTATCGTGGATGTGATTCGGCAGGGAATGGAATATTTTATTCCGTTCTCCGACCTCTCGCTTGATCACAGAACTCAAGCATGGTTCAATGCGGATTGTGCTCGGGCTGAGGCCCTTAAACAGTCTGCATACCTGGCTTGGGTGCAAGCCCGCGACACCAAAGCAAGGGCCCAGAGGGTTCGTAGGAAGAAAAAAGCCTATAATGCTGCCGCCAAGTCCTGCAAAAAGGTGATTCGGAAGGCTCGATTTGACCATATCAGTCGAATAGGGGCCAGACTTGCGTCCTACCCCTCCTGGTAGCAAGCAATTTTGGTCCCTATCCAAAGCGGTCGAATCCAACTTCTGCCGTCCCACATTTCCACCGTTGCAGAAACCCGACGGTACGCTGGCCCACTCCGCAATAGAGAAAGCGAACCTGTTTGCTTCCCTATTTGCAAGCAACTCGCGTCTTGATGCAGGCCTCCTTCAACCACCTACTATACCTCATTGCGATTCCTCAATGAAGGATATTGTTGTTCGCCAAAAAGAGGTACGGAGGGTTCTGCTGAATTTAGACGTAAATAAAGCCAGCGGACCAGATGGAATACCTGCGCGAGTACTTAAGCAGTGTGCGCCTGAGTTGTCGCCTGTATTGACACGTCTATACCGCCTCTCTCTCCAAACTAGAACGGTGCCAAAATCCTGGAAGCTTGCTAATGTGCAGCCAGTGCCCAAAAAGGGCAGCCGCGCCGATCCCTGTAACTATCGACCAATCGCCATCACCTCCATGCTCTGTAAAGTCATGGAAAGGGTTCTAAATAACAAACTGTTGGCATACCTAGAAGACAACAATCTACTCAGTGACC
Source organism: Athetis lepigone (assembly GCA_033675125.1). NCBI lineage: Eukaryota > Metazoa > Arthropoda > Insecta > Lepidoptera > Noctuidae > Athetis > Athetis lepigone. The sequence continues at coordinate 5,306,073 of CM066233.1, read as the reverse complement.
AGCAATATGGCTTTCGCCGTGGTCGGTCTACTGGAGATCTTCTAGTGTATGTTACACATTGCTGTGGCGAAGCCATTGAGAAAAACGGCGAAGCCCTTGCCGTTTCGCTCGACATCTCAAAGGCTTTTGACAGGGTTTGGCACGCTAGTCTCCTTAGCAAGCTTCCTGCTTATGGCATCCCGGCTGACTTTTGTAGCTGGGTATCAGACTTCTTGACGGGACGGTCGATCAGAGTGGTCATTGACGGCTGCTCTTCGGACCTTATGGCCATTGATGCCGGTGTTCCTCAAGGGTCTGTCCTTTCTGCAACACTATTCCTGCTCCATATAAACGATATGCTAAATCCTAGCATAGTCGGTTACGCAGATGACAGTACCGTTGTAGAGAGATATCTGGCCAGCGCAAAAGACAGTAGGGACGATATACGTTCACAGAGAGAGACCATGGTAGAGCGAGTGAACTTTGCCTTGAGTCGTGTGTCCCAAAGGGGCGATCACAATCTAGTGCAGTTCAATGCCGCCAAAACGCAAGCGTGTCTGTTCTCCGCTAAACGGAGCCCATTCGACCTGACTCCTACTTTCCGAGGTGCACCTGTAAATGCAACCGGCTCCCTAGAACTCCTTGGCATGGAGTTGAGTTCTGACCTCAACTTCGGCACTTTCATCGAGTCCAAAGCACTGACTGCGGCGAAAAAGCTGGGCATCCTTAACAAGGTTAAGCGGTATTTCACGCCGGGACAGCTTCTAACGCTTTATAAAGCTCAAGTCCGATCGTGTATGGAGTATTGCTGTCACCTATGGGATGGCTCAGCCAAATACCAACTGGCCGCATTGGACTCGGTAGAACGCAGAGCCAGGAGGTTGATTGGCGACAAGAAGCTGGTGGCCCAACTACAACCTCTAGCACATCGGCGTAAAGTTGCCTGTCTGGCGGTGTTTTACAGATTGCACTTCGGTGAGTGTGCTCATGAGCTACACGAGCTCATTCCCCCGTCTCCATTTTTCCACCGGACATCTAGACGTACGGCAAGATACCACCCTTTCTTGGTCGATATTCCTCGTATCCGCACGCAGCGTTTCTCGAATTCCTTTATTATGCGCGCCGCAAAAGAATGGAATTCCCTGCCGGCGTCTGTGTTCCCAAATGCATATAACCCGGATGTATTCAAGAGACGAGTGCATAGGCATCTTTTGGGTGAGCTCGCTCCATCGTAGGCCCCGTCTATGCCCTCGGTCTAGTCTGGGACCAAGAGCAAGCCCATATGTAATAAAAAAAAAAAAAAAACTGAAAATTCCGTTCCGTGAGATGCAAGCCGGATGGTGGAAATTATCCTCAAGAGGACGCATAATGCCTTCCTTATCGAGCTGTCATATATCTACACTAATCTACAATAATATTATAAAGACAAAATGGAATGTATGTTTGATTGTAATGAATAGGCTCAAAAACTACTGGACCGATTTTAAAAATTGTTTCACCATTAGAAAGCTACATTGTCCACGAGTAACATAGGCTATATAATATCACGCTATATCCCACGGGAGCGAAGCAGTAACCAAAAACCTAATGCCGTTGCATTAGGTTTTTGGGTGAAACCGCGAGGAAGAGCTAGTGTATCAAAGACTATGGCATGTAGTGTATACATAATATGGTGACTGACAATTATTAATGGACGATACTTAAACACGTGATTGTACTCATAATAACGAACAATGTTTATTATGGGAGTAAAGCCGAAATCGCGAAAAAAATATTAGCTGTTCAGTACATTAGGTAAACATAAATGTACTGAACAACTGCGTTTTTTGCATTTTCAGGTTTCTTCCCATAGTAAAAGTTGTTGGTTAAATTATGGGCACAATCACGTGTTTAAGTATCGAACACTAATTACCAGTAACCCTATAAATCTATGGCTGAGTGCCCTAATGATCTATATTTAGTTTACTTGTATTTTCCAGTGGTGGTGAGTGGGAAATCATCAAATGACTTCTCCCGTCCTGGGCAGGGCGGGCGTGTCAGACTTGGACTGACTAAAACCCACTATTGTTCCTTAGATTGCCCTTTATGTTCCGGGGCCACGGTAACTATTTTATAACTATTCCGCAACCCCATTTTCCAGTATTATGAAATAATTAATTACCTACGCCTCAGATTAATATATATTATTATATTAATATAATCTGAGACCTACGCAATAAGGGTGTTACCACACCAATCGATCGATAGCCGATCGATGCCATCAATCGACATCTGTCGACGTTGATCGATTGGTGTGGTAGCTTTAATTGATCGACGAATACCGGTCGACTAACCAATTGATCGATTGCCGGTCGATGGCATCGGTCGACGGATACGGGTCGACTAACCAATCGATCGACGTCGACCAATTTATTCTACCATCGATAGATGGCATCTATCGGCTATCGATCGATTGGTATGGTAAAAACGATCGATCTACGTCGACTAATCCATTCTACCATCGATCGATGGCATCGATCGACAAACGATCGATTGGTGTGGTAATACCCTTAGCCAAACTCTGGTTTTATTTTATCAAGTGGTTTTATTTCCATTTTGAAGGGCACTTTGAAATGTCATAGGTACAAAAAGGTACCTAGTTTCGTATGGAGAAAAAAGGGCAAGAAACTCTTAATTAAATATTAATTGGTTTTCCTCATTTGTTTTTCTCATATTTATTGGCTTAGTAGATAGGTATTTCGGCTGCTGAGTTTTGCATTAGGGCCCACGACCATCCGAATTAAAATGAGATCCTATCCAATAAGTTAGTTTTAGTATCGTTCTGCCACTGACTGGTAATGTTGTTACAAAGTTATTATAATAACTATGTATGTACTTACTTATTTAAAAAGTATCCTAAGTCATTGGTGTCTGCCTTTTGGGTTGCAAATTTTTGATAACATGATAGCACATTCCTTACCTCAATCAACTTAAAGCTTTACCAATACTTCATTTGAATAATCTGCAATATTTAAGCAAATAAAACTGGTTTAGCATTGTATCAATTTATTAAGTTAAGCTGGCCCTCGGAAACCGGTAATAAGTCCGAATTTCACCTTGAATATTAGCCATGTACCAAAATTTGTGACAGGAAAGTGTATTGGTATTCAACGAAAATGGCCATGGTAACAAACTATGTATATAGGTATGTATAAAGAATTATATAAGAGATTAGTAGGCAGGTCAATGTTAACGTACCCATTAATTAAATCAGCGAGCGGTTAGATTTTTTATACATAGGGATGTATAAAAAATCTAACCGCTCGCATCGGAAAAAAGCATATAAAGAGAGGGCTTTTTATATGCTTTTTTCCGATGCCCTTCTTAACAAAGTTAAGTTATTTTATTTATTTATATAAACTTTAAAGTTAACTCAAAATGATTCAATTAAAAATAATTTATATAAACTTTTTCCAAAATACTGTAATGTAAATAAAACTAAATACGATTCTGTAGGAGCGGTAAATTAAAAAACAAAAGTTTTTTTGAAAAAGTTATGTCATAAGTCATAAGTACTTATTGCATACCATAATGTTACATAGGTACAGGTGGTCAATATAAATAATGGAATCAATTATGGACCAATGCCGGGCACAGCACAAAACAATTTAAAAAAAAAAGTATCGATCATATCGTAGGTATATGAATAAATGAAATTGTATCCATATTAGAAATAAATAATTAATATATTTGCTTTTATTTTAAATCATTTTAATAATTATACGAATATATTCACAATTACGTAGGTATTTAATTTAGTTTTATATTTAAGTATTTCATATGATTTTTAATGAGTGCAATCATGTGTTAAGTTTACGTAACTGTCACTAATTTCTGGTCACTCTATATTATAATATACATGGTTTTTAATTAAACATTTTTTTTTTAGATTATAATATTAGACTCTTAAATTAGGAAATATTTATTCGTATATAAAGGCGAAAAGTTTCTCAACAACTTAAATTGAAACTTTAAGAAAATAAAACAGTATTTAAACAATTATAAACGCCTTTAAAAAACTAAAAACCCATAACTAACTAAAATTTCGAAAGTCGGTGGCTTCTGTTCTGTCAGAGAATTTGTGTTGCCACCGACTTCCGAAATTTTAGTTATTTTTGGGTTTTTAGTTTTTGAAGGCGAGTATTATTTTTTTATTTATTACTTTTTAGTGTCGACTCCCAATGTTTGACTGTGTATTAAAGTATCTTTCAAAGTAATTTATTTTCAAAATAAAACTACTTACAATCTTATAAAACGAAAATAGAAACTTGAAGAAAAAGCACACATCGTCTATGAATATTTCGTAATTGTTTTTTGTTTTTGGCGTATTTTTCGAGAAGCACTGAACCGATCGCCACAAAATTTATATGGGACCACCCCTGAATCATGACTTATCAAACAAAAAAGAACCATCAAAATCCGTTTACAATTGAAGGAGATATCGCGTAACAAACATACAAAAAAAAACATACAGACAGATTGAGAACCTCCTCTTTTTTTGAAGTCGGTTAAAAATACAACAACATGTATAAAAAATCTGCTGCTTCACACACTTTGACCTTGTAACAGACCTTGTTATTATTACAAATAAAATATCAATGAGTTTGTACTCATTGATATAATTCATCCGGGGTCCATCTTGGATCATGTATTGAATTTACGATAAAGCTTATATTGTTCGTCCTTGTCCATCATCCTTTTATATTTAACATGGGATTCAACTAACAATAGGAAAGTTAATGACCTCTATCTGTCAAATGACATTTTAAAGAATGACCTTTCAATGACCAACGAAATTCGAATTACGTGTGTTCGAAGGTTAAAATAAAATGGTTTTGCATAAGTGTTAATGATAGCGTTATCTTTTTTAGAAAGTGCAAAAAAAGACATCAAATCTAAGATCGACAGGTAAGTTGTCACAATATGGCGAAGAATCTATTCTATTCTCAGTTGAATCGCATAGTGTATTCTTAGACAGAATTTTGTAAATCGATTATTAAAGTATCTCAATCAATACAAGGCTATTTTATTTATTTCGATGTTTCAGTATTTGGCCGTTATTGTTTTAGAACTTAGGAGTCAGCGATTGGAAAACTTTTCGCAGGCAAGGGCCACAAAGTGACAAAATGAGGCTTTTTAATAAGTGAAATTTTTTTTTGGGGAGTGGGAAATCGTCAAATGACTCCCGACCGGGGTGCGGCGGGAGATCGTGTCAGATAAGACTTTTACTGACTAAAACCCACTCATGTTCCTTCGGTTTCCCTTTATGTTCTGGGGTCACGGTAACTATTATAAACTTTCGGCAACAGTCAAGGGCGGATCCAGCTTTGTCGCCAGGGGGGGGTCACATAGTCGTGGTCAAGTAGGTAATTAAATTATGTACCAAAAATACATAGGTACGAGTATATTCAAGCCTTTGAACACAAGTGATTCAAGACACAACAGCCCGACAGCCGGCTGTCGCTAGGTCGAAAAAGATCAAATATCAAAATCAATTAGTGCATACATGCGTCTACTTCAGTGGGTACGTATTGATGTAAGTGGAGAAGTGCCAGTCCCAGTGCCAGATTAACCATATGGTGGAAGGTGGCATTTGCCTCAGGTCCCGTGCCTCAAAAGGGCGTCGTGTGCCTCTGAGGGGCCCCGCGCCCGATAAAAAGAAGACAAAGACACACATCAAAGTTTAAAGAAATACAATTTGCAGTCTAATATTCAGGGTCTAGTTAACCAAACAAGATTTATTTTTATTAATTTAGTTTTTTTTAATGGAATAGAAAATAAAGCGCGAAAACCCTTTTTATAAATGACGGAACAGCCAGACCCATACGTGTAGTATGAAGCAATCATATACGACGCCGTTTTGCTAACGCCGTCTTTTTGAATAAGTGTTTATTTCGACTCTCTCTTTTAGCTCGAAACATGATGGATGTTCAAAACTCTCAAAGTAAGCGATATCAGTCCACTGCACTCCATTGCTGAACGAAACCTACGTTCGGCAATCGACTACACGTCCCTCACGAAGCGCCAGCCATCTCGTCCAATGGTCCGACGTGTGGCAGAGTGGCCCTCAACATATTTTGTTTGTTTAAAAAATCTCCACTCTAAAACAAATCTAGTCCACCGCCGATTGTCTTTCTACTGATATGGCCGGTCTACTTCTACTTAAGCGTACCTACTGATTCTGCGAGTGATATGGGTGATACAAGTTCTCTTGCGAATTACTTCATTTAGAATTATGTTATTGAGTAAGTAAAATGAAGAATAGTAAAGCGCTAAGGTCGGATAGAATACCAGTTGAAGTGTGGAAATTATTGCGAGTGGATGGATTCCTTCAAAAATTATAGAGGAATAAAGCTAATGTCACATAGTATGAAAGCTTGGGAGAAAGTAATTGAAAGGCGGCTGAGAGAAGAGAGTGTAATTTCGCAAGACCAATTCGATTCTATGCCTGGTCGGGTAAAACGAACCCCATTTTTGCTGTCCGTCAGCTGTGCGAAAAATACAGAAGTGCGCACAAAAACTTGCACATGGTACTCGTTGACCTTGAGATGAGAAGGCATACGACCGAGTGCCTCGTGAGGTTTCGTGGTGGGCCCTTAAGAAGAAAAGTATGCCTGGGAAGTATGTACAGTTGATCCGAGCAATGTACAGTAGATGTAATACACAGAGTGGCCTGGAAGTCCAGAGCAAATTAGAGGTGTGGTGGCATAGGTTGAGGAGTGTTGGCCTAAAATTTAGCACAACCAAATCAGAATACCTGTTTTGCAATTTCAGTGGTATCTAGTTCTGTGCCTATTAAATCTCGCAGGCACGCCCATACCAATTTGCTCCGACTTTCAGAAGGATGGTGATATAGACCGAGACAGAATTTGACAATTCATAAGTGCCTGTAAATGGTCTAAGTGAAATCTCTGGATGGATAAAATGGCAACAAGTCACTGGAATAACATGTGACCCACGGATGCGCCTCAAGCTAAAGGGAAAATATACAAATCCGTGATTATAACTGTTAATGTAATAATAATATATTATTATAATAATTAAAATAAGGTCAATTCACTAAAATCATATTGTGACAAAAAATATTACTAATTTTAATTAGTGGTCAAGTACCGGTTCCACGTCCTAGCGGCCTAGGTCTTGGACCCGGCCCAGGGGGGGGTCATGACCCCCATGACCCCCCCCCCTGGATCCGCCCTTGGCAACAGTATAACAAAGTTTCATAAGTAAAGAGCTGTGTACCTATGTATACTTTTAAATGGAGTGACCTCACAGTAGAGTCTTCTTTTTTAATGTCATATATGACTCATATGTAGTCTCATATTAGTCACATCATCACATGACATTAAAAAAGAAGACGAGGCCTAAAATAATAGCAAAAATGTGCCTAAAAAGGAAGTAACGTTATTGCGTCTGAGATTACTGTCTGGCAGAAACGGGTCACTTAATTCGTGACCAGGAAATCCCGTGTAAAGCAGAATCTATCGGTCTAATGGTTGGTGACCCTAACTGCTAAGCCGGAGGCCGTGGGTTCGATTTACGTGGGTTAAATTATTTGTGTGATGAGCATGGTAGTTTGTTTTGTGTCTGTATTTGTTAGTTATATATATGTAAGTATGTTTATCAGTTGTTTTGTTACCATAGTTTATGCACTGCTTAGTTTGAGATCAGATTTCAACGACTAAGCGACAGGCGGCTGTCGCGCTGTTATTTGAAGTTGAAGTTCGAAGGTTTAAACGAACTAGAGACTTAGTCACTGATTAAGCTAACGTTGCTTATGGGGCATAGCCTTCGCAGTGTGTCAGGTTGACACAACTGGTGCAGTTGGTGATTAAGGAACTACAAAGTTGTCAAGACGTTCAGTCACAGACTTAACATATATTCAAAAATTTTAAATTGGAGTGATTTTAAATTATTTTTATTATAATTGACTGTTCTGACTTTTAATAATATACTTTATTGCACATAACTGTTTAACAGAGAACTTAACTGTAATTTGTTTACAAAGGTGGACTTATCTCTAGAAGAGATCTCTTCCAGTCAACCTAGGGCATTGCGATAGACTGTACTTGAAACGGGCCAACATAGTGCAAGAGAGTGTTTGACTTTTCCCTTCTTCTGACTTCATAAAGTTCGATGAGGATAAAGCCATGGAAGTTGATTTCTACTTTCATACTTCTTCTGTTAGGTGTTCTTGTCGATAGGTAACCCCATCTGGGACGATGTGGATTATCCATATCATTGTTATGATAGAGGACAGTGAAGGTGCCTTTGGTGGTTTTGCACTTCGGGGATCAATCAGGTATACGTTGGTAATGTTGTTAAGTGCACATTGGCACATGATAATTTGTTGACAACAGTAAGAATAGGAAACTGTTATGTCGTACTACCTGAGTTGAACCATCTCTAAAGAGACTGTCCTTAGTATTCCACCATAGGTAGTCGCTAGGTTTAGGTAGGCTATATTTCATCTCATTGCCTTTCTTCAGAATAGTTGATCACACGTTCACACTATTCTTTAGAGTGGGCGTAGCTGATGTAGAGACACTGGCTGATAGTGTCATATTAAAACCTTTTTACATTATTTGTTCGTGATGAGATAAAATATATTTAAACTAAGAAAGACTTGACAGCCCCTAAGGCTGACAAGCGGTCGATGAAAAATTATTAAAAGACTAAAATATAAAATAATTATTTAAAATATCTTTTATTAAAGTATAATTGTTATCCCGGTACAGTAGAGATCCCTCTGGCCTCTACAGTACCTAGATACACATAGGTACATAGAATTTAGAGATATTAAAGTCATGTCAAGTCACACAGTAATTGTATAAGTGGGTGTGATAGGCTATTGTTCTATTCAGACATACAATACAGTTGGCTGTTTGACTATTTTGTTAACTAAATTTTTTACGTCAAGAGTAGAAATTCGGTAAAATACTATCGTATTGTACTTATCGGTATTTTCCCCAATCCGGACAGCATATTTGTGTGTGTAGCATATGATTATACACATGAATATAATGATTATGTTAGCGGGGCGTCCCATATTATTGTAACTTAAACAGAGCATTATGCAGGTCGGTTTTTCCGCACGAAAAAAATAAATAATTCAGCATAAGCAACATCATCGCCCTAGTCTTTTCTTTGTGGAGCTCGGCCTCCAGCCTAACCGGATTGAGCTGGATATCAGTGTTTTACTTGAAGCTGCCTATCAGATTTTTTTTTCTTTTTTGGTGAGTGGGAAATCATCAAATGATTTCTCCCGTCCTGGGTGCGGCGGGAGGGCGTGTCAGACTTTTACTGACTAAAACCCACTCAGGTTCCTTCGATTTTCCCGATTGCCCTTTATGTTCCAGGGTCACGGTAACTATTATAAACATTCCGCAACGCCTATCAGACCTTCACAACCCAGTTATTGGGTGACGCAATACCTCTTAGCTGGTAACAGTTTCTGGCTTCTGACTACTCGTAACGTCTGTCAAAGTTATTCATATTACAACCGGGACCAACGACTTTACGTGCTTTCCGAAGCATGGGATATCAGTGCTGTCCAAAATAAACTTTAGAATTGAAAAAGTCACATTGGTACTTGCCCGAATTCGAACCAAAAACCTCTTACATGAGAGGTTGGCCTTGACCGCTGGGACATCACGACTTTTTGAATTATTTAACGGTGCTTCGCAAAAAAAAAAAAATTCTTAGCCATGTATCAAATATCGCAAGTGCATCTGTCGACCGAGGCCCGAGGGGTCGACTTCCCAGGCCAGTTCTAACGGCCGGTAATTGCCTTATTGTTTTAGGAAGTCCCAGTTGTCATCCCGGATTCAGATTCGCACCCAATCATGTGTGGCCTGCTATCCTCATCGCCAATTTGACGTAGTGAACACAGTCTACATTGTAAGTGGAGTTTAATGTGTTGTCTGTAATTGAATAATAGACACCATTCAATTGACATAGTTTGTGTGACTTTATCTTTAAAGATTTAATTTAAAGTATCGTACACCAATATCCTAAGATCTGTGCGATAATTTCGATCTTATGTGAACTCTTGTTGTTGTCTCTCCCTCCTCTTTAGCAAACTGTGATGTCATCTTTAGATTGTCCGACTATTTATTGATTTCAAAGTCAAGCGAAAATCTATTATACAGTGTATTGTGATTTAATCTTGATATAGAAGTGTCTTGGAATTGGTTAAGTCATCTACAACATATTTGTCTAAGTTTATTCTACCTACTTATAATTTCAAATATTCCGTGAAGTGTTTTCGTAATTAATTTAAATACATGTAAAATCATCGCATAGCAAATAATTAAGAAAAATTGATACTTACATTTTAATTGATTGTCAGTGTATTCAAATGGTCCTATTTCATCAAAGAGACCAGCGAGACTCGTTGCACCTGGACCTCCTTGCAGCCATAATATCCATGGAGTATCAGGTTTATAATTTTCCGCGGGAAAATACCAAAAGAAGAGGTTAGAATTTAACTTCTCATCGACAGTAAAGAAACCGGAGTAGCTTGTTCTATTGAGGAATAGTTTTGAATCGACTAGAGAAAGATTTCTGGCTTGTTCTACTAAATTCTTCTTTACTAAACGTGTCAGGAGTAAAGCTGGTGTCCTCGCCAAACACGATGATAAACTGGAAAAAATAAAAAAAAATGCCATTACGAATTTCACGCGAGTTTTAAGTCTATCGAATTTAATTGCAAATTATTAATTGAATCGTATATTCAAATAAATAATCATTAACACGATTCTTCCTTTTAACCAATCACATTTTTATTGGTACAATTATGTAATCTGAATATTTAAATTAGAATGATAATGACGTAATATAGATTTTTGGCGGCCGTGTGCCATAGCGGCGTAAGACTTAAGGTCATAGCACACTTAAACGACTCTGCTCCCACCCGGCAAAAAGAATATAATTTAAATATGGGCTTAAAATATTGCTCTTAAGATATATTTTTTAAGTTAGTTAGACAGCTCGCTGTCAGCGAGCTTACCGCCGGCCGTCAGACTGCTCGGTAGTTGACGCCTCGCTGGCCGCACGTCGCGTCGCCGTCGTAGACGAGCGGTCGGTGCGGTGTCCGCGCGCTGTCGCCGCTGAGTCCAGGGGGGGTCAGCTTCCGTAGTGCGTAGCGGTCGGCGGGTGGATAGCTGGCCGTCTGCTAGCTGTCACCGCGTGGACTGCTGGGTGCCTGCTAGCTGTCACCGTTTGGACTGCGAGCAGTCGTCTTAGTTTAGGGCGGTGTTGGCGGTGACCTTTAAGGTCATAGCACACTTAAACGACTCTGCTCCCACCGCCAACACCGCTCCCACCCAACACCGCCTTAAACTAAGACGACTGCTCGCAGGCGGTAAGCTCGCTGACAGCGAGCTGTCTGCTAATTTATGGTGCTAACTTAAAATATATCTTAAGAGCAATATTTAAAGCCCATATTTAAATTATTGTCTAATGGAAGCAGAGTCGTGTAAGTGGGCAATGACCTTAAGGTTGCCAGGTTGCCAAACCTAATAGCCGGACAAACCAGCCAGTTTGGCTGGACGGAGTTTATTTTCGCCAGGCACACAATGAAAAAGCCGTGTGTGATACGTGACTTAGAAAATGTAACACCGAATATCACGTCTGAACTACGTTCCGGCTTTATCCGAACTCCTGGCAACGCTACTTTGGACCACAGATTATATATACAACATAAAGTTTAAGGTGGTCATTGACGGTCGCGTCAGTCTAGTCGTGAAACCGTCTCATTACCAAATAGTTTAGACGGCCAACCAACTCGGCATGGCGATTCGACACTCACAAAATTAAATTGTAGACGTACGTCAGTTTAACTGACGCGCCAAAATGACCGTCAATGGCCACCTTTAGGACGTGGCCATTGTTTGACAGTATTATCGTTGCATCTACTTCCTTAGTCGTGACGTTTGAAAAAAACATAGTGCGTGCCCTGATAACTAATGAATAAGTAAACAGTACAACACACGACATAAAAAGTAGGAAAGTCGTCGCGTTTTCATTCGTCACAGTGATATAAAATAACTTTAGGTTTTACCTGCTTTATTTTAGGTTTTTGGTTATTCTTTTCTTTGTTTATTTTTGATGTGAAACATCTATAGCCGCACGTAAAACAAATTCCTGGCGTGGCGACGCATGCCGTGGCGACGCGTCGCAACGCTTTTGTTTCTTTTCAATCATATTACTTTTACAAAATAATGTCGATGTTTCACATCTGCCAGGCGTCCCGTGACGGCACACTTTTTTTTCTGACTGCTCCTGTCCCTTGGTTCCTAGCGTGATGTTATGTAGCCTGTGTTATTTTGATGTATAAGCTATATTACTGTAATGTTTCAATAAAATCGGTTCAGTAGTTTTTACGTGAAAAGGAATAACAAACGTTCATACATTCTTACAAATTTTCTCGTTTAAATGATTTTATTGTTTTAATAATCTATAATAACCTCTTTTATCTGGATTATTCCGATCTGTCACCCCGCTTTGTCCCTATAGGGTGACAGATAGGAAAAAAAAGTTCGATCTGTCCCCCAGTTAGCAATGTGGGGACAGATCGAACTTTGTTTACTCTTTTACAGTTTCATCTGTCCCCCTATCACTGATATGGGGACAGATGAATCTTTTCACATTTTCTATTAACCTCTTCACGCTACTGCGCGCCTAGTACTTTTGATTGATTTAAATACTAAGTATCTCAGTATATTACATTTTCTCACATTATCACTTCAGATTACGGCGCGCCTAGTACTTTTGTTCTCTTAAGTTTTCAATACTTAATTGAATTTAGAATTAATGTATTAAATGCTGTTAAGTCTCATCTGTCCCCATATCAGTGATAGGGGGACAGATGAAACTGTAAAAGAGTGAACAAAGTTCGATCTGTCCCCACATTGCTAACTGGGGGACAGATCGAACTTTTTTTCCTATCTGTCACCTTATGGGGACAAAGCGGGGTGACAGATCGGAATAATCCTTTTATCTGTTCTGTGAAAATAGCATATTCGTTATAAACACAGGTTATAAAGCTTAAGAGCTTGTTTGTGGTTTTTTCCATATTTTATTTACCTAATTAATTCATTACCTCACACAAAAAAGTCAGACTTAATGCCTTAGACTTGTTTGTTTTTAAACGCGTTAATCTCTAGAAGTAATAGGAATTTTGAAAAAAAAAAAACTATATGTAAACTATATTTAAGGCCATAACATCAAACTATGAGTCACGGGAACGGAATGATTACTGATCATAGTGTTAACTAACTTAATGAGGTCAAAACCGCAATATTAACTTTGCTACCCAAAACCCAGATAGCAAATAGCTATAAGTTGTGATTTTTGTATAGGTATCTACTATCAGCAAAATACCGTGTCTCAATGATCGATTTTTGAGGTGTAACGTCAAACTTTTGACACATTTCTCATGCAAAAACTGTCAAAGTTGTCAAATATCCGGCCGATGACTGGTCATTGAGACACGATTGTAATAGCAGACTAGGGCCCCAGCTACGGCCCGTGAGATATATAACAGTTTTTTTCTCAATGGATGGATGTTTCGAATGGATAGTTTTGCTGTCTGTACCTACATCTAAATAGAAACTAATGAAGATTAATCAGGTTGGGAATTTTTTCTCTCATTCTTATTTACTTTTGTTTCAGCACTGCTAGCCTTAACCCCTTGGTGGCTTTTTTTAAGTCAATACGGAAAAAGGGACAAATAAGAAAAAAACAAAAAGTGACGCATGATATGCTGCATTGCTGGAGAAGATAATGGCTAGGTTAAACTTAGGTTACAATTGTCATTAAAGGAAGAAAGAGAGAGCATTGAACACCACATTCATCACTTTATAGGTGATTTAATACTATTATTAAATACTAGCTATTTAATAATAGTAGGTATTAAATAGCTAGTCCCATGCTTTTTCACCCGCGTCTTTCGTAACTGGTCGTCCCCTGTAGGTCATAAAGAGGTGTCATATAGCTTATAACTTATGACATTCCTCGATAGATAGGAAAAACATAAAATATTTTGTTTTCAATTTGAGCCAAAGTAATTCCTCATTGGTCTTTCAACCAAACAAACTTTAGAATGCATATTAGGCGTCAAGCAAACGATCAGCAATTTGCTGTCAACAGAGCCAACTTCAGCTGTCCACAGATCCAACTTCAGCTGTCGACTGAGCCAACTTCAGCTGTCGACAAAGCCAACTTCAGTTGTCGACAGAGCCATCTTTAGCTGTTGACAAAGCCAACTTTATCTGCTGACAAAGCTAACTTCAGCTGTCTACAGAGTCAACTTTAGCTGTTGACAAAGCCAACTTCATCTGTCTACAGAGTCAACTTTAGCTGTTGACAAAGCCACCTTCAGCTGTCGACAAAGCCAACTTCAGCTGTCGACAGAGCCAACTTCAGCTGTCGACAGAGCCAACTTCAGCTGTCGACAGAGCCAACTTTAGCTGTTGACACAAAGCCAACTCCAGCTGTCGACAGAGCCAATTTAAGCTCCAACTTTGTTGCGATGGCAACCCTAGTTATCGCGGATGTAGGAACTTGCGCAATAAATAAAAAGTAGCCTTTATTCTTCCAGGTTTAAAACCTTCGAACACACGTAATTCGAACGAAACACAATAGAAAGACAATAGCGAGGTGACAGCCGGCTGTCGCTTGGTTGTCGGGAGGTTAGGAGGGCGACCCCCACGGACCTGACCTCCTAGGAGACCCTTTGTTCTTCATCTCTGGCTTGCCTTGATTGGCCGGTCAGACTGAGCACTGACGAGGAACAAGCCTCCCACCTCACTCTTGCCTTAATTGGCTGAGTGGAGTTTCGCAAGAGCAAACGTGCTCGGGGAAGGAAGTATTCCAGTAAGGCTGGTAGGGATCTTGGTTGTCTATTGTTTGCCCGAAGATTATATGCCATAATCATCATTTTCCCGAATTTTATTTACCCGAATTTCATTTGCCCGAATGTTTCATTTGCCCTAAAAGACATATGACATACTTTTAATTGCCCGAATTTTAGATACCATAAGATACGAATGCCATAAGTATTGTTTGCCATAATTTTATGTGCCATAATAATTATTAGACATAATATTTAAATGGCATAACAAATAAGAATAAACTTATTTATTCTGTGCATGGTTCTTTTTTCTGTGTATGGTTGATGGTGGGCTAGGTCGACGGAGCCCCGCTTCGCGGGGCTCCTACTTCTGTGTAGTTTATAAAAAAATAACTACGAAGGGGATAGCGGGGTCTATTCGCTCGCTTCGCTCGCTCACACGACCCCGCCATCCCCTTCTAACCTAACCTGTCCGAGTCGGGGTGCCCTAAAGTCCCAATTGCATCCAATTTCTCTTAATATAAACAACCGTTACACACCCGATGTCGATAGCAAATTATGTTATGGCATATCATAATTATGGCATGTGATAATTATGGCATGTGATAATTAGGGCTTACAATGATTATGACAAATGATGTTATGGTAAGTGACTTTATGGGAAACAATGATTCTGGCACGTGACTAATATGGCAAATGAGAGTAGGGCAAATGAGTATTATGTCGTATGATATTATGGCTGTTGACTATTATGGCAAATGATATTAGGGCAAATAAAATTCGGGTAAACGGCGGTATACCAGGGATCTTGACCGTACTTCCGGGATTGTCCTGATAGCCGTGGAATACCTCTCCACTCCTCAAGCACCTCATGATATGTTGCCCCATTGTCGCTACGTAACTTTGTGCTAGCGGCCGTTTTCGGGGGCCCATTTACTGAGTGTGCAAGTCACCCCTTGCCTTTTTATCCGTGTATATGTTACGGCTAATACCCGAAGTGCGGCTACACCTAGTTTTAGCCGGTTAGAACTAGGTGTAGCCACTTACTCTTGGTTAAACCTAGTACGAGCCGATTGTTTTCGGGTAAAACTAGGTCTAGCCTTCATCATGCCGGCTACAACTAGGTCCAGCCATTCCTTGTTGGATAAAACTAGGTCTATCCGATATCATTTCGGCTAGAACTAGGTCCAGACAATCCCTGTTGGATAAAGCTTAGATGCGTGTCCCGCCAAGCCTTCCGCCCCGCGTCACATGCATGACTCACAGCATCTGCGGCAGCGCGCGGGGTGGAGGGCATAGCGAAGCACGCGCCCCTGCAGGTTGTGAGCGCCAGGTGCTGCTGATCTACTGCAGGTCTACTAGCGAGTGTGACTCACAGCGTCTGCAGCAGCAGCGCGTGTCTTAGTTTTATCTAACTGGGATTGGCTGTACATAGTTGTAGCTGGCATGCTATCGGCAGAGCTTTTTTAGACATTAAAAAAACATCCAATAAAAAGAAACGTAGAGTTTTTTTATTCTTATATATCACATTGTAATAATTAACACAAATTATTAGAAGTACAATTTTTAATATAATAGGAACAATCAGGAGCATTTTTTTAACAACAGACAATAAGTAGTTGCATATTATAATTTAAAGAATGTTATTATAATTATAAATCACACTTTTATAAAGTAACAAAAACTATTAATTAGAACAACTTAAACTTGAGTGACATTTTGCGTTGCACAAAATACCAGCAGCTTTGCAGAGGCACTTTTTGTTGCCACATTTGGTTTTAAGACACGCGCTGCTGCTGCAGACACCGTGAGTCACACTCGCTAGTAGACCTGCAGTAGATCAGCAGCACCTGGCGCTCACAACCTGCAGGGGCGCGTGCTTCGCTATGCCCTCCACCCCGCGCGCTGCCGCAGATGCTGTGAGTCATGCATGTGACGCGGGGCGGAAGGCTTGGCGGGACACGCATCTAAGCTTTATCCAACAGGGATTGTCTGGACCTAGTTCTAGCCGAAATGATATCGGATAGACCTAGTTTTATCCAACAGGGAATGGCTGGACCTAGTTGTAGCCAGCATGATGAAGGCTAGACCTAGTTTTACCCGAAAACAATCGGCTCGTACTAGGTTTAACCAAGAGTAAGTGGCTACACCTAGTTCTAACCGGCTAAAACTAGGTGTAGCCACACTTCGGGTATTAGCCGTAACATATGCAAGCATTGGTTAGGCAGGGGCCATAGATAGCCATTCAATAGTCTCAGATAAGTAATCCATCTTAGCAACCCAAACCCATAGTCCAATACTTTCTTAATTTAATGACCTGCAATAGACCACCACCAACCGGAGGTTGACCATAGGTGCACTTGAGTGGTGCATATAGGGATAATCGCCAGTTGTTGTCCCACTTCATATTATAAAGCTTTATTTAGGGGCCTCTGCGAGTTGGCTACGGCCCCTCGTACGTCTTTCAAAGGTCCGGGACCCCAGGGTCCCGAGAAACGTAAAGTATAAGATAAATAATAATAATAATCATTTTATTTCAGGCATCGGAGGCCCATAGAATAAAATACATAGAATCATCTTAAACAGTAATAAACTAATATACCTACATATATTTTAAAAACAAAAACTTAATACGGATGTACACGAAGTGTCGGCGTCGTGTTTCGCTGACTGGTGTCACGTAGCTGGCCACGAAACCGGCGGAACATAACACCCTTCGGCCAAACCTCTTCTTTGAGGAACGTTTTGTGACGCGGCTCCAACTCGTCCTCAATGCTCGTGGGGTTTAAGCTTATTAAATATCATTAAGATTTGTTCAGTGGTTTAGCCTTGTAACTAAACAAAAATACCTACAGATGGTAATTTTGCATTTGTAATTATTAATATCGTTAAGACGAGGGTAGCATAAATTTTACTGATATTTTAAAGCTGAAGAGTTAGTTTATTTTGTTGATTGTAACTATCCATTGGATAAACCATTTATCAAAAAAGGGTATAAAGGTATGACAATATCAAGCTACGACACACAAGAGCGTAGCAGTAATTAATTAAACTTATTGTCGCACAATAGGTACTTCCTATTATAAGAATAGAATAGAATTAACAACTTGTATCTAATCTTGTACCTAAGTAAAGGTAATTAAGTAATAAATGTGTAATTTAATTTAAATAATGTGTCAATTGACCATATTTTCCAGAAAGTTAGGTAATTCTTGAAACGGTTTTAAATAATTTTAAAATCAAATACAGTAGGCGCCTAATCTATTGTAACTGGGATACATTATTAAGTATATTAGTAAACAACACATAAATATTTCCACTTCCATAAAATTATCTGCCTGCAAGCAGGTACTTTCAAAATACGCGGAAAACATGAACGCAAAAAAATATCTAATAGATCAATTGGCTAAAGCTCAGAGTGCTCCATATCTTTTATTCCCCAATTGGCGACCACAATGAATCAATCAATTTGGATTATTTGCAAGTGCAACGACAATAAACATTGTGCATTGTGACAGTTCCTTGCCACTTTCGTAGGTATCGGGAATACAGTATGCAGTGCATTCATTGCATTTGCCATCAGTTATACGGTAAAATTTTGACTACAGATAGTAACCGAACTAATAATTACACAAACTTACCTGGCCAATAAAAACAATCCAATAAGCACATTCATTTTTCTGTTTCACTAAATAACTAAGTTTGTAACAAAAACTTTTGACATTAATTTCACGTATTAATTTAATCGCGGAATGGCGACCGCGCGCGCTATGTGTTAGTTCCCTGACCGGACTGATTATAACCGAGCAACGTGCTGCGCCAACCAGAAAAAATTCACAACATTGCCCCAAGAGTGACGTCATGCTACAAGATACGGAACTTTTATGTTATCTGTGCTATAGTTGACCTTTATGGTTAGCTTAGGGCCTCAAGTTCATTACCAATAAGGACAGAAACTAAAAAAAACTTAGTAAGCTATGGTCTTGATATCTGCTACTAGCTGTTCCTCGCGGTTTCACCCGCCGCATTACGTTAGGTTTTTGGTTACTGCTTCGCTCTCGTGGGACCTAGCGTGATATTATATGTGTAGCCTATGTTACTCGTAGACAATAGCTTTCGAATGGTGAAAGAATTTTTAAAATCGGTCCAGTAGTTTTTGAGCCTATTCATTACAATCAAACAAACAAAGTTTTCCTCTTTATAATATTAGTATAGATATTTAATAAAAATATAGAACATGGAAACAACAACCTATTTAAAAGGCGTTAATAGGAAAATAATGATAATAAAAAATAGTAAATAGATAGATAAAATAATTGTTGTCACCAGGCAATTAATTTAAAGTCTTGATTACTATTATAAACAATGTAGTTAGTTAATAAGGTAAGTTAAGTTTATTTACACACATAATTTGCTTTTTCAAGTGCTAACGGCGCCTTTGTATTACTTTTATGTATATAATAAGTAATTAAGGTTTTATTTATTCATGAAGTAGAAAAACCTACTTCCTTCTCTTTGTTAAGCTTTTGTATTTTATCGTTTACAGTATAATAATAGTGAAAAGGCTTAGGTACAGCAATATACTAGTTATACATAATTATCTAGCAGACAACGATAATCCGGTATTTGACACCATCATCAATTGACGTACTTTTTATGAGCTCTCAAAACGCAATTGTCCAATAGACTTTGTTTGCCAATACCAGCTTGTGACGTCACAAGCTAGCAACCCTATTGACTAACTATTTATTGATTTTGAAGCAATTAAAAATCCAATTTTACAGTATATTAAAAACAAATTCGATGCTTAGGACTAATAAAAAGATAGGTTTTATAAAAAATATTTCTTTGATTTATCGGTTAATAGTGTCAAATACCGTATTTGTTCTAGATTTTTTTGCTATAAAATAACAATCCTACTAAATTCTGCGTGGATGAAGTCCCGGGCAGAAACAAAATGTTTACTTTGACTAAGTTTTTCTTTGTAACACATTCTCATCTTCTTTAGATAATTATGCTGTATGCTGTCCAAATATATGGCTGCTGTGTTCTTCGCACAGAGCTGTAGGTGCCATACAATGGATTTTTGTAATCTGTCTAACCATGGGTAGTGCCCGGGGTTGCGGTACAGTTATAATAGTTACCGTGACCCCGGAACATAAAGGTAACCTAAGGAACATGAGTGGGTTTAGTCAGTAAAAGTCCAAGGAGAAAAGACGGGAGAAGTCATATTTGATGATTTCCCCACTCACAATAAAAACCATGTACTGTTAGCAAAAAAAATATCATACATAATGTTATTAAACACAAAATTTTATTAGTATTCTTTAATTTATTTAAATTTCACTTAACTCGGTGTTCAAAAATCCTTCAATTATATCGTAAGGTCGGGCAGCTTTCTGCTTTGCTGACTTTACTTATAAAATAATAATAATAAATATCCTCGGACAATAACTCACACACGGTCATCTGATCCCATACTAAGCAAAGCTTGTGCTATGGTAACCAGATAACTGATAGACATACTTACATATTTTTAAATACATACATAATATAGATAAATCACACCCAGACACAGAACAAACATTCGTGCTCATCCGTGTACTTATTCTATAGTGATGAAGATGGTGTGTAGTAGTATTCAGAAATACGTTAACCCATACTAGGAATGTATCCAGGATTGTGGAAGGATTTAAGGGTTTAGTGGCAAGCCATCCAAACAGTCGCTTGTCACGCCTTTTCTACTAAATGTTATTGACAGCCCATATTTTTCCGGCAATCGCCAAATAAAGCCGTAAATCCCGTACGATGCATCGGCTGATCATGAAGTCCCATGTAACGAGCTTAAAACGGGCATGTTAAAAGATAAAACCCACTAAATTTTATTGTATACGATTTGCGTTATATATTCAAAATAATCTATGCACCGCCCGGGTAAACTGGTAGAATAACATAAAGTATTCATTTGTATCCGTAAATAAATCCGTAAACTAACGTAAATTTAAGTTAAGTGTATCCTTCTCTTTCCATTTAATTAAGAAAAGGACAGAAGTTAAATATTAGTTAAGTCCTGTCAAATTTAGACACTCCATAGATAATTTAGACGCGAGTTAAAAACATGGCGTCTAAATATACGTCAATTTTCTTCGGGCGCTGTCTAATTTGACTACTATTTAACTTAAATTTAGTTAAGTTTGTCGACAAGAGAATCGGCACCATTGTTTAAATAAATAAACTTATACTTCTCAAAAATCTTTTTTAATGACTAATTCAAACGTGAACGGGTTATTAATTTAATTTAAACAAGCATAATATATTAAAAAGGTACGTTAAAACTTAAATGAACCTGACAATGCGATTCCCACGACGACTATGTGAGTGTCTGACCGACAACAGAAAGTTATTATTGTCCAAACCACTAGTTCGTGTGGTTTCAGCATAATAAAGATGAGGCACTGTCCATAGCAAGCACCTTGTAAAAGTCTAGATTTTCGTCGCAAAGTTAGCCGTATCTATACATACCACAAGCCAGAAAAAAAAACAGTGTATTCTCTAATATATAAAGAAAAGACTTACACAAAAACAATTCACAAATGTGGTCTAGTACTACAAAAAAAAAATGTTCAAAAAGAATTGGAAAAAAGTTATCGTCTCGAAATTCTCAAATTTCTTCAGCGACAACCATCATATTTTTTATATCTATAACAAAGAAAATTATATAAACTAAAGACATACCTAAAATTTTAAAACAAAGAACTGTATTTATTTAAATATTCAAATAAAACTGCAAAATTGCTTAAATTTTTGCGGATTTGCTAAAACATTTTCGACCTTATTTCTATTAATTCGATGCACCACCGCGAATAGCTATTTACCGCGCCTTAAGATGTAATTCAAGTAGGTATCTTTTAAATTCGATTGAGGTTTTCTTTAAAAAGGTTTTTATTGTTCAAAATTTTCACACGTCAGTTTACTCCAGCAAGTTATAAGATTATAATGAGTGTGGTTGAGAGCAGGAACAATTAACCAACAAATTGTTCATCACATGTCAGTTAACTCCAGCAAGTTATAAGATTATACTTGAGTGTGGTTGAGAGCAGAAACAATTACTTAACCAACAAATAAAAGTGAGTAAAAATAGAAAAAAGTACACGCTGTATCAATTCTTGAATGTTTTTCCTTTTTAAATAGTTTAAAAATGTCGGAAAAATCGTATTAATTTTAAAATTCCGAGAACTCAAAGGTACATCCATTTATGAACACATAATATGTGTAACGTCACAGTACTTAGAGCTCAATAGGGTTTTTGTTTTTCCCCTATGCCTCCTAGTGCTCCTAAATATTCTGTCAGTAGAGGAAAAGTCGTTTGAATCAGTAAATGAAAGTGACATTTCAGTTTTTTCATCATAGCTGAAAATACTACAATGTTGTTTTCAATGACAGTGTCGCTAAAGCTTTTTCAAGTGTGATTTTTAAATATATTTAAGTATCCATTACCTGATAAAGTAACTGATAGGCGTACCTAACGCTAACGCTTATCATATAAGCGATACAATTCTAGATAATTTCCGCATTACCTATATTATGTGAACTAAAAGTGACATCATATATCGCGCAAAGTATTCCGTGAGGTACCGGTTAGGGTTAAACCCATATCAGGACTGGGGTACCGGTTTTTCCAAACCAAACGTTTAATTTCTTTTTTATTTTAAACGTTTTAGAGCAATAAAATTCGTTTTATGGACACACAAGTAAGAAAGACGTATTTTTTAATAATTCAGATAATTTCTGTTTAAGGAGACATACTTACTATCATAAGTGTATAATATCTTGTAGGTAGATAATTACACAAAGAACTAAGACCTAAGTAATTAAAACATAATGTACACATACATAAATGTATATCAGTAAATACCGAGCTAAAGATTTATCTGCAATTAAGCAATTCGTTGCGTATTTTGCACGCTTTGCTTTTAGGGTTACGTACGACAAGAGGAAACAACGGAACCCTTATAGGATCGCTTTGTTGTGCGTTTGTCTGTCTGTCCTTCTGCCTATCTGTCAAGACAAGACCCTTTATCTCGAGAATGCGTGGAGGTATCGCAATGAAATTAAAACTGTATACCTACTTAGGTCTTCGGCCCCTCAAAGCTGTAAAAAAATCAAACAAATAAGCTGCGAAAAGTTCAGGAAAGAACTGTTATGTCGCAAAAAACGTATATTCCGACATACTAAAGACTTAATTCGACAAATCAAAACTTATAGAGTACTTGCCTTTGACCTAGCTAGAACTATGAAATTTAGCACAAAGCAATGTCATATAACACCAGTATAAAAGGGAAAATCTGAAAACCGTAGAATAATTGAATTACTGTAACAATTCTTCAACTACAAGTAATATAGGGAACCCTCGGTGTGCGTTTTTTTAATATAATTATTAAAAAAATCAGTAAGCCACTACCTAAGTAAATAGTATGACTCGCCTTCTGTACACGTGCTTGCCTAGTTACTTAAAAAAAAAACAAGTCAGAGGATCTGACTAGAGAAAGAAATATAGTTACTCTATAGGTTACGGGATCAATACCGAACAACTGCCACCTCGACTTAACCATAGTATAAAGCTGTGCACCTCGCGCCCTCGCGCTGTGACGTAAGCTGACGAATTGATGTCGCTATTAAACGAACAGCAGACTTTTCTAATTCGTATGTATTTATTTCCTCAGTTTCATTGGACATCACTATATCGGTGTAGAAACTCATCTGGAGGAAACCTGCACTTATAATCTATCTAATATTTTGTTTATAAGTTTGAATTTGTTTTACATGGATACCACTTTTTTATCCCATTTTCAGCTTATATCACGCAGATGCGTTATTATCATACCGATTCCTTGCACATAGCTAGCATTGCATATAGCACATGTGATCTTATCGACCGATAATAACGTGGTAAAATGGGAAACTAAAAAAAAGGTTTCATTATTCATCAAACAAAACTGGCCAGAACCTATAACAAAATTTGGAATGCCATTAGGGTTTTTTTAATTTGTTTTTTTTTCATATTATACAGCTACAGATCTAAAATTTTCATAAAAACCGGCCAGCATTTTTTTTATTTGTTGATCTATATATTACAAAAAAGGTTACACATTTAGGATTTACAGTGTATTAAAAATGAAGTAGAAAAGTAAATACAAAGAGTTTCGATAATCACGTTAAGTCGGTTTGACTGTAGAAATAATTTTATATCTTCGGAACTGACCGACGCGAAGGTTTTATTTTTATTTTATTCACCTCAATACAGGCTTGGTATAGAAAAAAAATGGATTCGTATTGAAAACCCAAAGTAACAACGGAAAACAACAAAAAAAAATATTGAGAAAATTTTATCTAAATAAACTTCACAGAGTTGTATTAAAGAATAGACTGCATTATTTTAAGCTCAACAGTAATATTTTAATGTAAATAAAGTTGACTTGTCACTGTTGTCATTGTTTACAGTTTGCACACAATTGCGATATTTATGACACTGCCATCGTGCTTGCCTTGCTAGAATGCCTCTAGGTATCAATCAACTTATGGTATGATAGGTTTACATTATAGGTAGGAAAATAATTTATCCGTTAGCCTTAGCAGACTTATTACTTTCAGCTTCGTCAATTTAACTGAGGCTGAGGCTACATTAGCCGCGACGCGACCTGCGACACATGAGCGATTAAAACAAGTAAATGAATGCTCACGTATATGGCTACACCGTACATCAAATAGTACTACCGATCTTTGATTTCTTTATGCGATAGGAACAACATTACTGAAATCACGCCATCGGCTACATCAACATATGATCGAAATTGAAGCGAATTTATTAGAAAATTTCTCACTTGCACGACTAGTTCAATAGTGCTGCTAAATATGCGTGTGGCTACATTATGCGCATAGTAAACCGCGATGGATAGTAAGCCGCATGAATCGCTCTTGCTAATTCGTTGTTGAGCATGTGTACTGTAGCCATGTCATCGCCGAATATACGCCGGAATTTCGATTGTAATGTAGCCATACCATGTTTTTCTCGTTTCGCTCTTCCAGTCAGTTCCAGTCGCATCGCAAATCGCTCCCTACTGTAGCCTCAGCCTGAGAGGTGCTCCTCGGCGATATTGCGGATGGTGATGCTGCATTGCATTTTCACTTGCGATATTTTTCACTGGCAGACTAATGTCTATCTAAGTTTTGCAACTTAGTCAGACATTTGCCTAACAAGCGACTTCATCTTTAAACCTTCGAACACATGTGATTCGAGACACAATAGAAAGACAATAGCAGCGCGACAGCCGACTGTCGCGTAAAAGGTTAAATGTGTTTGTGTCCGATCAGGCGCTATGTATCAACCTTCCGAAAATAAAAGGGTTTTTTTTTCTATCGTCCGAATTTCTGTCTACGAAACAGAAATTCGGACAATATAAAAAAACCCTTCTGACTAGGTATATATCCAAGTGCCAAGAAGACAAGTGTGAGCGCAAACATACTTTCAACTAGCCCTAAAGGGACTATATACGTACATTTATTCAGTTTACCTATGTTCATAAGTATATAGGGTTGTAAACTGACGGTCACATACGATAAGTGACCGTCATTTATTAATAAATGACCGGTCACATTGGACATTTATTGTCAGATTGGTCAGATATATTAAATTAGTATTCTTTACTTGGTGTAACTATTATTTTCGTAAAATATTGAATGTCAGGCTAATTCAAAACTTTATGAATGTAAAATAATACCTACTGACTTTCTAAACCAACATTTAGTGTTATGCATACAGGCTACACTTTATGGAAATTTAAAACAAACGCTGAAACTGAATGATTCACTTTTTTTTCACAGATTTAAAATATGAAGTGTCTTTCTTTTCAATTTAGCCATACAACTATTCTAAAACTATTTGATTTCAAAACTATTTTATTAGGTACTAGCTATCGCCCGCGGCTTTGCCTGCGTGGATGTCGAACTTCTATCCACAATTTTAAACCTTCAAGGGTTGAATTTAGAAAAACCTTTATTAGTGGCTATTTACTCTTCACAAAGAATAAACCCTCCAAGTTTCATGTCTGGTAGTCGTCTTACGACTCTCGACGCCTACGCCTGTGTCTCTGTCCGTGGCGTGAGGCTTGACGCTGCCTCACGCGCGCCGCCGCCTCCTTCGCCAGCATGACTGCTTCGGAGAAGGAGTCACGGCTTCCTATTCAGTTTCGCCCCGGAGCATGGCCTGAACCAGCGCGAGAGGTCACCGCCGCCGATCGCCTCTGCAAGGACACGGCGGTTGCCCGCCAATGCGGGGCACACCTTCACCGTATACTCCACCGTGACCTCCAGGCGGCTGTTGCAGTAGTGATACCCAGGCGTCGCTTCCGCCTGATTCCGACACAGGAACCTCCCAAAATGTCCGTGTCCGGTGAGGACCTGCTTCCGGCTATACGTGAGAGTACCGTGACGCTTCTCCAGCCATTCCTCAAAGAGGCGTGCCCAGCACTGGGTTGCAACAGTCGCAGTCTCCATTCCGCCATGAGATACCGCCGGAGCTGAGTCCTCCCACTGCGATTAGCCGCAGCAGCGGAACTTCGCCCCGGCATTGCACTTCCACGCGCCACTGGTACGTGTGTTCAAGGTTTGTTGCCTCATTCCACTGCGGTATGCCGTCCGGCAAGAAGGCTCGCCACCTCGCAGGAGATCGTGCGGTATCCCCGCACCATCGGAATCGCCATGACCCTCTGGGATGCCCTCAGTAGCCGGGCCAGGTTGGGCGCTCACACTGGTGCCCCGTTGATCCTCGCATACCGCGTTATGTTAGGTTTTTGGTTACTGATCGGCTCCCTTAGCTCATGGTGCAATGTTATATAGCACAATGTTATGTGTTATTCTCATGTATATCCAATGAATATCTTGCAAAGCCATTGGCTAGCCTATTTACTTTCCGTTACTGCCCGTGCGTACCATCATTATATTGCTGCGGAGTAATTTTAAAACTCTGTGATATCTCTAAAGATATTTTATTGAAATAAAATTATGTAAGCGGCAATTTTGTACAAAATAAAAAAAACTTGTATTGGATAAAGTATTTATATTTATAAGGATTAATACTATATTCATGAAAACACCCCCGCAAATCATGCATTATTTTAGATCTGATTTCATTGCCATAAAATGGTCATAGAGATAGACATATGCTGTTGCGGACTTTTTTTTTGAACTTTTTAAGAGGAACAATATTCTAGTACATAATTTTTGCGTAATTTCAACCATTTACGCAGCGCACACAACGGAATCTCTCAAAAGTAATATTTTCTCCCCGTTTTTGTTAAACTTTTTATTACTGCTCGGCTACTATGTGTCTTAGCGTTATGTTATATAGCCTATAACCTGCCCAGGAGTTTGGATTATAATCGTACCAAGTTTTATTATAATTTTCCTTTTAGTAGTTTTTAATCCATGCGTGTTTATACAGACAGACAGACAAACAGACAAAAAAAAATCTGATTGCATTTTTGGAATCGGTATCGATCACCAATTATCCTCCAATATTAATTTTGGATATATATTTCAATGTACAGAACTGACCTCTCTACAGTTCAGTATATTAAAGTATAGATTTTGTTTTACTGTGTTAAAGATCGATGAATGACATGGTTAGCTTCGATGATTCTAAAACTTTCGTAGTTTTATAGAATAAAGTCTATTTATACACAAAAAAACGTTTCTGACGTTTCTGACAATAAATGACCATGAGTGACCGGTCACATTGGATAAATGTCCAATATGCTCGGTCAGATTAATCGGTCACATATAACCTGACGGTCACTTTACATCTCTATAAGTATATTTTGTACAAAAATAGGTAGGTACGTCGTTAATACAAAATCATTGTTTTCTATGGAAATAAGCTGAATAGACGTTAATAAGTGTGCGTAGTCCCTAATCTGATAGGACAGACATCCGAAACGAAGGGAATCCGAAGTGGCGGCGCGTAGTGTTCCCGGGCCTTTTGATTTAAAGTATTTGGTTCGGGTTATCGTGCAGAAGATGAAAAACATTTTGTAAATAATGATTTTGGGATGATAAGAATATAAAACGTATTATAATAAAATAATAATACATAAAAAAGGTCTTTAAATCATATTTTTATTTATACCATAACATATATTTCCAAAAACAAGTTAAATTATGGATTTACAAACATAAGTACAAGGCTATGATTAACAGCAACAATTCCAAATAATTACTTTGTCAGTGCATATGTTAGCTAACAGCTTGGAAATATTTTTGAAAGATTTTTAGCCATTAAACAGAAATATTATAAGCATATGCAACAATTTTGGAACATTGCATGTATTAAAATAACTACGGTTACGGAATAATAAATTAAATTAATTATCAATCTAAACTAATGAATAATAGGATTCAATATATATATTTATTAATTAAAATTTACATTTTATCATTAACTCTTTTTGTGTGAAATATGGCCTAGGGGTCGAGAGCAAGCAAGAGTCGAGGCTCCAGGATGCTGCCCTGTAGAACTCCATAAGTCATGAAGAGATAATTACTTACTTTTCCTTCGTTTCTAAAAACTTAGGACTACCCAGTCAGACTATTTTTGAAAGGTTTAAACTGCGTGCCCTGAATTTCATGTTTCTCTAGTTTGTCCAAAAACATGGAAACCGAAATCTTATCAAAAGCTTTTGCCATGTCTAAGAAAGAATTTTTTTAATCCGCATAGATTCGCTGCTATTGTAATTTTCTAACTACATATTTTTACCACATTGGATGCCTTTGTTTGTTTCAAAAATCCAGTTCACCCTCCAGATAGTAGGCAAAACATTAAATATTTTAACTATCAGCGGAATAAGAACCTTTGTACATAATGTATTTTCACTATCTTGCACATTGTGTCTCTTAATCAAATCAAGGAAAACCTTCGTTAGTATGTCTATAATTAGTGTTAATTAGTGTGTTTGCGTCAGTGCATGCATATTGATTATTGTTGTTTTCCAAGTTTTTTATTTAACACAATCAGAGGTAGATCATAGTATTATTTCTTATGAAGTCCTGAATGAAAGAGCCTTCGAGTA
Organism: Athetis lepigone; assembly: GCA_033675125.1. Taxonomy (NCBI): domain Eukaryota; kingdom Metazoa; phylum Arthropoda; class Insecta; order Lepidoptera; family Noctuidae; genus Athetis; species Athetis lepigone. The sequence continues at coordinate 5,277,075 of CM066233.1, read as the reverse complement.
GACCGAACCTCCGGCTGAGGGGTTGGTCGTGAGTCCAGCGTGCGACCAGATTCTGAATGGGAGCGGGCTTGTCCAGAGGTACCATGTGTCCAGCTCCACGTATCACCACTTCTGTTAATCGACCACCTGTCTTGTGATACCTGCATGGAAGTAACAATTTACATAAGATAAAATAGTATTTTTTAATACCAGTGAACTGAGAACATCTTCCCATATTGTACTTATATTTATAAATCCCTCACATTTAAGCCGAGATAAATATTTGTGTGTCATGGTCACAAGCAGACCATGACCATGACAGGTGTAACCCTGCCGAAACGTCAAGCAAAAAACAAATGAAAAGGTATGTGCGCGTTAAATCCCGATTAGCAGTGAAGTTAAATATGCAACGCGAAAGTTTAAAGTATAATATAGTATTAGTACTTAACTGAAGCACTTGTTGTATTAATAATAATAATCCATTTATTTCAGGCATCGGAGGCCCATAGAATACAATACATAGAAATACAATACATAGTATTAACCGGGTTGTATGTTGGGTTAACCGGTTAACCTGTCAGTATGTATTAGACTTACACCCGTATTTATAAACAAGTAAAAGTAGTTACTTGAGTAAAAGTAATTACTTAAGTAACGATTTTTATTCTATAGTTAAGAAATTGTCCGAAGTTAGAACTGTCAAAGGTTAGAATTCTTAGCTAAGTAATAGTCACCATTTCCTTTACTTAGCATTACGTTGAGTCTTTGTTTTTAGGTTGTTTTGTTTAAAAACTGGATCTTTACATAACATTGAAGCGATTTTTACAGTTGTAGACAATAATGGACTTGCTGGTAATATACTAAGTATCATATTTTTGTATGATGTTCAAAAATAAAACTTTGTCCAAACCTGAGAACTGGGTTCTCCTGTCTACTTCTTGACTCATGCTTCTCATGTTTTAAATTTGTTGAAAAATATTCAAAGTAAAATGAAACACGCTGACGGCGCGAGCGCCGCCCGACCCAAACTGTTTAGATTCAGAGTTTTGTAATTTTGTTTACGTAGTACATTACGTACCGGTACTTACAGACCTACAATGCAAGTATAATCTTTCTCAGTAAAAAAACGGGGGTCGGCGGCGGATCCGTGCGCAAAAAAACATTAAGATTTATTAGGGTTACATCATGTCAAGCGTTTTGTTTCTCCAAGCAAACATTCTTGTATACCGGAAAAATTTAAATGACATAAATGTACTATTTAAACTATTTAAATAACTTTAATGTTATCGTAAACAAAATATAAAGCAATATCAAAGATATTAATGCAAGATTTTGTCAAAGTAATCTAATTATTAAGTTTACTTTTTATGTAACTAAACGCGTTGACGAAGTGTTGCCATACAGGAGCAACCACTTAGCGGCGGGTGTTACTTGAGCAATTGCTCAAGTAAGTAATGTGCTTTACTCGACTATAGATTAAGATTTTTAAATTAAGAATTCTAACCTCAAGTAATGACTTAATGAAGTAATTACTTAGCAACAAGTAATTACTTCTTTATAAATACGGGTGTTAGAATCCGAGCTGCTAAGCAGAAACTACTCTACCTCCCTTATAAGCAGGTACTTACCCAGCGAGTTTGTTATTGAAGATGTAGGGAAACCTAGTAGCATTCAAGAACTCTTGGGAACCATCCCACTTCCACGTTCGATAGTTTTCTGATGTGAACACGCATGGCAGCATCTGATCCAGTTGACCGCTGGGAAAAAAGATACAGTTAGACTTGATTTTGAAAATTGAAATTAAAACATTTATTTTCTATGAGTTTTTGTGAACTTGAAATAAACTATATTCATTCATTCATTCATTCATAAATCAAACCAAGCACACATTTTTTTTATGGGACAACTCACACACGGTCATCTGATCCCAAACTAAGCAGAGCTTGTACTATGGTAACCAGACAACTGATAAACACACTTATATGATTTTTAAATACATACATAGGTATTATAGATAAATCACACCCAGACACAGAACAAACATTCGTGCTCATCACACAAAGCTTGTCCTGGGTGGGAATCGAACCCACGACCTCCGGCTTAGCAGTCAGGTTTACTAACCACTAGACCAACAGGCCCGTCCAACATTATAATAATAATAATAATAATTTATTTATCTGACCGCGTACCGTGTTCGGATGCTCTCTCTGTTTCAGGTGCTCGAGCCAGTTATCAACGTATCGGCGCAACGACTGTCGGATCAGGTGCGTGTTATCCAGCGTAATCATATGTTGGATGACACTGTGCTTGATCGCCTGCGAACGGAAATGCAGGGAAGCCGTGTCATTGCCCCTCCGTCACAGACTGTGAGTGTTGAGCCTGTAATGCCAACATCCAGTCATAATGATGAGGGGAGTGATGACATGGTTTCTCAAGTAAGTACCCAGTGCAATGACGAGTTAAGGAGCGCTTTGGAGGGTGCGATTCGGGAGTATCGATCTGTTCCCCCCGAACTTAGACCACGCTTACCTCGCTTGCCCATGCATAACAAAAATAGGGCGCTGGTGTGTGCTCTGGATTCGCAGTTATCAAATTATTTTGATGACTGCGAAGACCTCGTTGATGTGCATTCGATTCTGTATTGTGCGGCTGTTGCGGTATGTCGTGTAGCTCATGTCAAATTCCCTAATGATGACAGAGCTACACGACCGAAACCGACCGTACCGGCGTGGCAGTACAGAATTGAGAGGCGCATTGACGAGGCCAGAGTGCTCATCGGCAAACTTAACTGCTTCAGAGAGGGCAATACTCGCCCAAGAGTGATGCGCTTTGTGAGACGGGCATTCTCGGGGACTAATACTAGTCCTCGAGACTATATGTCTCGGGTCACAGAGCGCATCGACTTTCTGAAGCAGAAGGTGTATGCATGGGCAAGCCGTATTCGTAGGTATAAGCGACGTGTGGATCGATACACTCTGAATCGTACGTTCCAGAGTGATGAAAGGTGGGTGTACAGAACTTGGGAGCGACCGATTCAAGGTGTGTCTGATACGCGCCTACCGGATGATGACGCCATGTGCTCATTCTGGCGCAGCATCTGGTCGGTGCCTGTCCGACACACTGAGGGCGATTGGATTCGGGGGATTGAGCGAGCGTGCGAGCCGATACCAGAAATGGGGGCAATTACAATCAGCCCCCAAGATGTAGCTTGTGCAGTTCGTCCGTTGCCTAATTGGAAATCTCCAGGACCGGACGGACTGCACAACTTTTGGATTAAATGGTTTAGCGGTTCGCATGCTTGCTTGGCTTCCCGGTTCCAGTCGGCCTTGGAATCAGGATCGCTGCCCCAGTTTTTAACAACAGGTATAACCCACCTGCTCCATAAGTCAGGTAGTACAGCGGAACCCAAAAACTATAGACCGATCACTTGTTTACCGACGGTCTATAAAGTTCTTACATCTATTTTGAGAGCCAAAATCAACAAACATATAGAGATTAATAGTATCATGTCTCCCTCTCAAAATGGATGTAGGAATGGGTCCCGCGGTACTAAGGAGCTACTCCTGATTGATATGGCCATCAACCAACAGGTTCGCCGATCCCGAAAGGACTTGTCGACATGTTGGATAGACTACAAGAAGGCCTATGACTCTGTGCCACATGCATGGCTCACGAGGGTGCTGGAGTTGTATAAGATTGATGCAACTCTGTGCACCTTCTTGAAGTCGTGCATGGGGCAATGGAGGACGGTGCTTCGCTATCCAGGATGTCGACACTTCCAGAGGAATAGCGAACCGATAAGGATTGAGCGGGGCATATTCCAGGGTGATAGCTTGAGTCCGCTTTGGTTCTGCCTAGCCTTGAATCCCCTAAGCACATTGCTGGAGGATTCAGGTCTAGGCTATCGGTTGAAGAGAGGAGGTCAGGTAATATCTCACCTTCTTTACATGGATGACCTGAAACTGTTTGCCCCCAATGATTTGCAACTGATGGAGCTACTAAAGGTAACAGAAACTTTTAGTAGTGCCATCAGGATGGAATTCGGTGTGGACAAATGTGCGGTCATGCATGTCAAGCGAGGGAAGATTATGGAATCTGTGGGAGTTCAACTCTCAGATTCCATAAACCTTAGATCCCTTTCTTCAACTGAGACATACAAATATTTGGGTATGTCGGAAGCGTTAGGCATTAATGTCGCTGGCGTGAAGCAATCATTGAAGGAGCGCTTCTTCGGCCGCCTGAACAAAGTTTTAAGTAGTCTTTTGTCAGGTGGAAATAAGGTGCGCGCCTTTAATGGTTGGGTCATGCCGGTGTTGATGTACTCTTTCGGCATACTCAAATGGACTCAAACAGAACTCGACGCCCTGGATAGGAAGGTCCGTACATTGTTGACGGCATATCGGATGCATCACCCGCGATCGTCAGTGATGAGACTGTATATCCCACGGAAATGTGGAGGACGAGGCTTTCTTAATGCTAAGTCTCTCCACAACCGTGAGATATACAGCCTCAGGGATTATTTCCTTAAAGCTGACGTGGGGATGCACCGAGATGTGGTCACTGTGGACAAGGACCTCACTCCGCTCTCCTTAGGTAAAGAGAACTGGCGCAAACCTGTAGTACTTGAGACGAAGGATCGCGAGGAGGTATGGCAGAGTAAGGAGCTACACGGACGGTTTTTCCGGGCCCTACATGGGCCTGATGTAGACTTTTTAGCGTCCGTATCCTGGCTGCGATTCGGTGACCTATTTGGGGAAACCGAAGGTTTTGTCTGTGCAATTATGGACGAAGTTATCATGACGAAGAATTATCGAAGATTTATTGTGAAAGATGGTACGGTTGACATATGTCGGGCGTGTCACCTGCCGGGAGAATCAATACGACACATTATCTCTGGTTGTTCTCGTCTAGCTAACGAAGAGTACTTGCATAGGCATAACCTCGTAGCCAGGATTATCCATCAGCAACTTGCTCTGAGATACGGCCTCGTAGAATCTGAAGTACCGTACTACAGGTATGTGCCCGACCCAGTTCTCGAAGATGGCAATGTCACATTGTACTGGGATCGATCCATCATCACTGACAGGACTGTTGTAGCAAACAAACCTGATATAGTGGTGGTGGATCGATTGGAGCGGCGCGCAATGCTCGTTGACGTTACGGTCCCGCATGACGGGAACCTCGTGAAGGCCGAGAAAGATAAACAAATTAAGTATATCGACTTGGCTCGCGAGGTTGTCGACATGTGGGATGTGGACTCAGCGATCATTGTGCCGATAGTTGTTTCTGCCAATGGCTTAATAGCCAAGAGCCTCGATCAACATCTAAAGAGGCTCTCGTTAGGTGGCTGGATCAAGCGCTTGATTCAGAAGGCAGTATTACTGGACACGGCACGCATTGTCAGGAGGTTCCTTTCTCTGGAGCCCTGACCACCGGTAGCTTGGACCCTGTTCCCGATACCGGTGGGCTACTAAATTTTATATTTTTAAATGTTTTTTTTTTTATAAATTAATATTTAAAAATGTATTTTTTAAGTTTTATAAATGAATAAAGGGAATAATAATAATAAAAATGTTTATTTCCTTCCACAAATAACACTTAGTAACTAAGGCTGTAAGTTTTCTTAGTAAAATTAAAAATTTCCAATAAAATTACTTCAATATCATTACAAGCGTTAATTTGTGGGAGACTGGTGCCTAAACTAAGCCGAGGCCCTTATTTTAGGACACCTCCACAACCACACATTGGCGAATACAAAGTACATATTATGTTAGTAGTTATATAGATTGATTTCCAGTTTATCTTTAACACTCGACACTTCATTATATTTTACAGAAGCTAACTTCCACAATCCGCTACACTAATGGTCCTTCGAGCCGGATGTACTAACAACTCAAAAAATAAATAAAATAGCACCGGAAAATTAAATCTGAAAGGCTCCAGCAGTGAGCTAAACAAAAGCGTTGGAGAACAAAGCGACTGGTATGTGATAGATATCATATAATACTTCCCTAAGGCTAGGTCACATGACTAATTGTTAAAAACTCTGTCATTTGTCATTCGTCATTTAAAGGTCATAGGTATTGTGAGTCTAGAAAAAAAAGTAGACAATGTGATATTTATCTGAATTGATGAAAAACTGGTAGTATCCATTCCATCAGACAGGTATTTTAAACTTTTGCGTGCGATTTAGTCCGTGTCCGTGTCAATGTCAGTTATCGCAAATACATCAAGCTAAATTCGGGAAATAAAGTTTTTCCTATCTTGACATTTAAGCTTATCTAGTCGTTTTTTTAGACCTTTACATCCATCATATTTTTAAAGCAAACTTATACATCGAGACCATAATAATTTATGGTTATTGAAAATTTATAGCGTGTTAATTGTTGAAAAAACTGGAATCGATTCCGTACTAATTGTTAATTATTAAAAAACTGTTTATTGCGTGCTAATTGTTAATTATTAAAATATAATATCAATTAGTTGTTTATAATTGTTTTTATGACTTTTTTAAAATCGGACTAATTATTATGTTTAAACAAATTGTGAAAAGAAATGTTTTTAATTTAAGTATAGTAAACTAGTAACACGTCCCAGCATGCATATTGCATATATTATTATTCATCACTTGTAAGTAATTGATAAATAAGAATTTGGATTAATGAGTGTTTCATTCCAAAACAATGAGAGGTTTTTAAAAACATCATATTTTTACATAACAAATATTATTAAAAATATGAGATAATATTGTGTTCTGTTTAATTACAATAAGCTTCACTGTGTGACCACAAAAACATGGACTTTTGAATGAAAGACTAATTAATCGTTTAATTGACACATTATGTGCTACAGCTGATAAAGATATAACTACATATAGCTGGATCTAGTTTTCCAGTCAGAAGGAAGTCAATAGTTGCTATAATCCTTCGTTGGGGTTCAAGCTTATCCTTAAAAATATCACCAAATTCCAGAACCGAGAAAGCTCAACAGATTTTTACATCAATATTTCGACAAATAAAACACCACTTACCAATACGCGAGCACTTTATAATGCTCCAAAAGCCTCTCAAACATCGGTTTGCCCGTACTAAGGAAGTCGGGAGCCAGCTGACTATTAACGGTCATGTTCACCCACTCGAAGTTTATGTCCCCTACGTGTATCGCCCTCTTGACTTCCGAAGTCTTTAGGAAGCTCACGTACTTCCCTACAGGAACCTCGTCGCGAAGGAAATTGTAGGCGTGCTTTTGGTACGAAATGAAGAGGAGGACTGTGACTAGAATGTTCCATTTCTGGGAAAGAAAGTGAGTTGTTAACCTTTTAGTACAATGTTGTGTTGTGTATTTGTTTGTTTTTCTATAGGTATTAAAACATGTGTGGAGTAGAACCAAGGTCAAATAAAAAAATCGTCCCTTAAATATGTAAGTTCGGAATATTTATTTGTCAAATTCGTTCCGAACAAACGTAATAAGTATACCTAATACATACGTATCCCTCAAGAGAAAATTGTTGACATGTTTTGACAATAAATGAAATTAGTTATTCCACAGACATTGGCACTTCGCCCAAAAAAATCCCATGCGATTTAAATAAATACTAATCTAATATTATAAAGATATACAGTTTATTTGTAAACACAACTCATTGTCTGAACTTCTGATTCAAATAAAAAAGAATCCTTTTGTCTAATAAAAGTCACAAGAGCAGATGATGATGAAAATTACTGGGTTCACCTAGTCTATCATATTGTGAGGATCACGAACTTACATTTTTAGCCTCAACACTGTTGTTGGCCTTGATTTGCTCTTGAAAGGAGTCGGCGAGCGGCTTCAAGGTCTCTATCTGCTCCTTCTCCAGTAGACCGAAGTAGTAGAACGGCCACACTATGTGGGATATCATCTCTGGATCCACGTATGCGTTGCCGATTATCAGACCCTGGACAAATGAATGGATGATTGACTAGATGTACTAGACTAAATTGAGGGATGGATGGGGTCAAAAATAAAATGTTAGAAATTGGGAAGGCAACGAAAACGTTGTACCTCCAAAACACATCATGGCATTAAAAACTGCCTGTGTGGTATACAGGTTGAACATGTAGGGTAATGAACTTATAAATCAAGTTTATTAAAACAATCATGGGAAAATATAAGTTAAAAATGAAAATGTTTGTGTTTATTTGCAAGTATATTTTCATTATTATCGAAAGCCATAATTTTTTATTCACCACCGAGATTACACTATTGTTTTAAACCTATTCTGTATTACATTAGATCAAAGATAAGTACAGAGATGATAATATTATTATATGCAAAGACTCAATTCGCCATGTTGTGTGCAAATAAAATAGCATTCGGTATTCATATTTTTGATTCATTGTGGGATCCAAATACATGAATCTGATCTTGAACTTCGTAAGGCTACCAGACATACATATACATATAATTACCTCTAGGTTAATATCAGATCCCAGCTTCTCCTTTCTCTTGTGAATCTCCATCGCCATAGCCGGCACATACTTGCCGGCGTATGACTCTCCAGCCAAGTACAGCGGAGCAGTCTTCAGTTCAGGGAATATTTCCAGGAACTGCTTCAGAGCTGTGTAGAGGTGGCTGGAGTACTAAAAGCATAATGTTGTTGTGACTATTTCAGACGAATGGTTTGGACTTAAGTTACTGCTGTAATAGGGAAATCTATGGTATATTATACGAGTATAAAGCTGAAGATAGGTCTCTCCAAAGAGCGTATCCATCCTTATTTCTTAAGCAGCTCGTATCCACCCGCTGCCCATCACCTTTAAATCGTCAGTCCATCGTGCGGTTGGACTTTCGGTTACGTTCAGTAGTAGAAGACTAGGCTGATGTTAGTTACCATGACCCCGGAACATAAAGGGCAACCGAAGGAACATGAGTGGGTTTTCTTATACGATAAAGCTGAAGAGATTCTTCGTTTCTTTGGAGACTAATCTTAAGGACTCTTGATATGATACACTGGGACGTTGCGATTTAAGAGCCCGTTTATACTAAATAATTAAAGCCTATACAACATAATGCTATGAACCACGAAAGCAGCACAGAAAGATGTAACTAAGGCTTTGCCACGAAAGCAACGCGCTTTTCAACGCGCCGTATAGTAGATAAAGACCATTGTTTAATACAGTTTTACAAATTGTATGTCGACTTACTTCGGACATATTGTGAGTGTAACCCTTGACGTCATCAGTGAAGCTGTAGCCAGTTCCGACGGGGTTGTCGATGAACACCAGCGAGTGGTTGTGCAACCAGGTGTACGGGTTTCCTGCAATTTGCTATTTTGTTTATCAAGATAATAAAACTTGACTACAACTAATTGCGAAGGATTGAGCTTTTCCAAAGATTTGCATAATTTTAGCATGGGTGCTTCGAGATAGAGACAGTTACATCTACGACAGGACACAAGTCCTCTTGATGATAGGACCATTATACGTATAATGGTCCTATCATCAAGAGGACTTGTGTTACTTGTAAAAGCAGTACTGGAGTACAAAATTTTGGTCGTCCAGCGCCCATTTTAGACACGCGAATAAAACGAAAGTCTGTGAACCCTGGCATAAAGGGATCATTTAATTTTGGTTTCTGCAGTCATATAAAAAAACCTTTTCCTGGCATTCGCATTGGGTACAAATAGCGTATACTCCAAGGCAAGTCGCACGTGATAATGGTAAGGCCCGCTAAAGAATGCCAGACTTATACCAGTAGATGTTATTCTGTTTAAAAAATCGTAACTTTACTGAAAGAAATATTTAAAAATAATTAAGCAGTAGGTATAGTTGCAGATTCGAGTGCTTGCGTAAATACGGCTAGTGATATATTGGCAATGCAGAGGTTTTAATTCTAGCTAATTAACCAAATTTTATTGAGGTTGTTGGCTGCGTATACTTTGGTAAACTGAAATGCTAAAGGCACTTCTCTGGTATGACCCGGGCTTAAAGGGCAGACGGCAAAGGGATAACTGAATCGAATCATTATGTAGAATCCATGTTGTGACGCATAAACCAAGGGGAAATAGCTTCAGATCCGACCAGTCGAGTCAGAATCGTTGAGCCATATCATCTACACACAATGAAATTACAACAATCATGAAATTCTCTTTATATGTGCTAACCCGTTACAACTCACAACCAATGACCTTTATCAGCAATACTTATAAAAAATTAGGTATTCTATTATTGCCAACGCAGAATCCTAATGATACGGTTTTTTTACTTGTTTAAATGCAGATGTTATAAAGATTCTTACAATTAATCGTATTATTTTCCTGTTTTGTAATTACCTAGTAAATACTTAGATTTCCCTGAATATCTTCTTTGTGATTATGGGTATGTGGTTACACGGTATGAACGGTGCAGTGTTTTTTTAGTTTAGGCAATAAACATAATTAAGTACCTAAATGTGTTACTTATGTTTAGTGCTAAATCTTTGCCTAACTATTAACTAAAGCCGCGATGGTTTGTGTTGGCATGTTTATAAATCTATGAAGGTGCTTGTATTAATGTCATCATCAATAAACGAAAAAAAATAACGCTTCATTAATTATCGGGTTACAGCTATGTAGCCCGAGGCCTTCAAATTACTTAAGATTTTAAATGCAATATTTGATTAAGCTTTTAGTGGCTTTTTTTTAACATTGGTTAAAAAAAAGCCACTAAAAGTTGGTACAGGACATCAAGCTACTACAATCCGTCAAATTCCTTGTAACCCGAACATGCCGTATTTCAAGAAACAATTGAAAAGCATGGTGTCTGTCGTAGATCTGCATTTCAGGTAGTCTCAGGGTTAATAGAGTTTCAACTTCATTGCAATGGGTACACTACATAAATACGAAAAACTTTATTCCGAAAGTCACAAACACGAATTATAAAATACCGATTTTCATAATTCTGAATGGTTACAAATTCCGAATACTTATAACAACTCCGACTTTTCATTACTCCTATTTTTATAATTCCGAAATTTCATTCCTAGCCTTATCTAACCTAACCTGTTTAAATCGGGGTGCCCTGAGTCGGGGTGTCCTGAGTCAAGGTGTTAATCATTTTGATAATATCAATTTATATTTTAAACTTTATACCTAACTAGCTGTCTCCCGCGGTTTCACCCGCGTTAGATCAGATTTTTGGTTACTAAAAAAAAAGAAAAAAAGTATTCTATGTCCGTCCCCTGGTCCTAAGCTACCTCCCCACCAATTTTCAGCCAAATCGGTTTTGCCGTTCTTGAGTTATACATATAATGTGTAACTAACACGACTTTCTTTTATATTTAAAGATGATCTTCGCTTAAGTGCACGTTATATCACAAAAATACACAAAATAATTTATAGAACATATAAAGTTACATGAAAAGAAATGATATCAACAGTTGATATTTTGAACGTTATTGAAATTAAATTATACTAAATGTTTTTATATGAAATGTACATATTCTAAGCTAAAACAAATATACCCTATAAATTCTAATAATTTAGCAGTTTATTCGGAATATTGAAATTTGGACTGTCGTTTTTCGGACTTAAAAACCCATCGAGCATTTGTTTCTTCGGAAATATGAAAATCGGAAAACAAACAAGTCGGATTTATGATTTTCGGTAAAATAAATTTTGGGATCATTAACAATCGGTATTATAATTTTTCGAAAATCGGAATATCAAAATTCGGAATAAAATTGGGTGTTTCCCATTGTAATAGCGTAAGGTTCAAGATTGATTGGGAAAAATTGATACTATCTGGTAGCTTGGAGTGCTGGCATCTGTACAGGTACATTGATGAAGACATAATGGAACACCTTGACCTTTGATCGGATGATGAGGCTTAATTAAAGGCAAAATAACATGCATAAGCACTCAAAAGTTCTTTGTAACAAACCGCAGAAGCGCGCCTAAAGATGGAACGCTAGTCTAAATACGAGGTCAAGGTTAAACTAATATAGTCTGATATACAATCTCTAACATAAAAACTGAACAAAATAATATAGTAAAGGAACGAACAATATAATCATAATTAAGTACCCAGTCAGCGATAGAGTATGATAAACTACAACAGGAAGACAACAGACAGGCCATACAGCAAACACAATGTAATTCTTTTAGTAACTTCTACAGGGATTAATAATAAGGAAGGAAAATCACTAAAAACAAGGTAGTACCTGTTAATAATACTCTTGATGATGTTCTTACAAAGCTACAAAGGACACCTCTTTTTAAATTGACAAATATGACTAAAGCCAAGATAAACAAAACATCACAAAAAATATCACAGTTGTAAAACTGTGCAAGTAACCTTTACTTAAGTCGACCTAAATAACGCAAAAAGTACAAAGGCGTACAAAAATACTTACGTTTCAAAGTTTCATTCAAAAAACTAAAAGGACCAATTTCATCAAACAGCCCGGTCATGCTGGACGCTCCTGGTCCTCCTTGGAGCCAGATGATCCATGGACTCGCGTTCACTGGCTTATTCAATATCGGAAAGTACCAGAAGAAAAGGTTCGAGTTGTACGTCTCATTCACAGTCAAGAAACCAGAGTAGCTCTTGAATCCCAAGAAATGCTTCGAGTTCACTCTAGCAGCCTTTTTTGCTTCCCTTAAACGACCTTCTTTTATGTACGGAGTTAATATCAACGCTGTGCCATTGTCAACCCTAGATTCTGGTTCACAAGGTTCATTACTAATGTCAGTGTGATTAGCGTCTAATAAATTATCCGCTATATCTTTGCGTGTGTCGCAAGTTTTCTTAGTAACATTTGTATTGTCTTCATGAATCTGGTTCTCGTGAACTGAATTATCACTATCTGTTTTTACTATATTCGTATTGTTTATAATACTTTCGGTAACTGGTTTAACGTCTGTTATTAAATTACTAATATCATCGTGTTGATCAATTTCAGCGACTCTGCCATATACACTGGAAATAATTATGGTATTATATTACTGATGAATACTTATAGTAACAGTAGATCAAAACAATCTTATGTAAGTAAATTATAATCAATATTATAATACACAACACCTACAGTTATTTGTTGTATATAGTCAGAGAACTATTCAAAGTTTATTATGAATAGATATCAATCATTCGTTCTTAAATTTTATTCCATAATATTGATCCGACTCCAAGGACCATTTTTGTTAGGTCTAATACAACACCGATATCTATTAATAATAATAATACCAGCCTATAACTGTCCCACTGCAGGGCAAAGGCCTCTTCTCATACAGAGAAGGCACGAGCATTGATCACCACGCTTGCTCAAGACGGGAAAATTATCTTAGACATCGCAGACATCGGTGAAGGAAAACATCGTGAGGAAACCTGGACTTGTAGTTAATATAAGTCAGAAATCGCCGATATCTATTATCTTCATGAAAAGAAGTGAATCCAAAGAAACCCCCCGCAGACTCATATTAGGGTAAGTAGATCACTAAATACAAAGTTATTAAAAATCGAATACATGTTGACACTTTTAGCGAATCTGGTTAATTTTGAGACTATCTAATAAACTCATAAAGTAGGAAAACAATTCTGAATTGTGCCAAATAACAGAGAAAAAATGGCGCGTTAGTAGCGTCAGCAAACTAATATGTACCTACTAAATACTTGAAATCTACAATATACATCAAAGGCATTAGGTATTGTTGCAATTTGTAGTTTACTAATTAATTTTTATTTACAAGGTTATTAAAGATATTTAATAACATTACATTAGGTTCCTAAAGATATCTGAATATTCTTCCATTAAAATTAGTTCACGAATTAAATACACTTTTAGAATATACTCGTATATATCACAAAAACTTACCTTACTAAGCACAAAACTAGAATATGTACCACATGCTTCATTATAAATTATTTGATAAAACTTATTGAGTGGAACGTAGTGTGTTGTGGACACATGGCTTGCGAACTACTAAGTTCAATAATTGCGACATCCCTGGGCATACATTATCATTACTTGAACTATTTGATCCCGCGACAACGATACTGATACGGTTGAAATTTGCTTGTGTTTATGTATCATGGACGTTATAAGGTGGACACTAACTGGGAGCATTTAGCTCATTTACATATTTTAATAAAATGCTGAACTAATTTTTTTTTGGGGAGTGGGAAATCATCAAATAACTTCTCCCGCCATGGGGCGGGAAGGCGTGTCAGACTTTTACTGACTAAAACCCACTCATGTTCCTTCGGTTGCCCTTTATGTTCCGGGGTCACGGTAACTATTATAAACATTCCGTAACCGCGGCAGGCGTTGGCCCTGTTGGGTTCTTACGCTGACTCTCCCTGGGGCGCGCGAACACTAACGCGCCGCCGCAATGGGGCCATTACTGGCACTCCATGGGATCGCTGGCCGCCCTCGGGACCTCCAGCATGCGGGCTACGGTCGCCGTGACTCGGAGCCGCAGGCCTTCGGTCACGCCGACCTCAGCGAGGTTGACCGCTGCCTTAGCCTTAAAAAGGACTGCCGCGTATGTGACGCCCTTTTTCTCCGCGTCCGGCTGCAGGGTTAGTACCATCGCTGCAGACTTAGGGGCGCGGAGCCTGGCCGCGAGGCTCTTGGCCTTGCGGCGCTCTTGCCGCCGCTGCCGCTTTTTGGCGGCCCTGGCCGCCTTAGCCGCCTTTTTCCCTTCCCTTGCCAACCGGGCTCAGCCGGAGTTTCGGCAGTCGGGGGAGGAGGAGGAGGCGACGTGGGACACTGTGCAGCCGCGCACTCGCTGCGGGTGCCACCACCACTTTGGGCTTTGCCGCCTTGCCCTTTTTGGTCAGCGTGGCCTTATCCTTTGCCGGCTCCGGCGCGGCGGCACGCTTTGTGGTCCCCGCCACTGGAGCCGCGGCCACAGCGGCAAAGTTTGCCGCCCTGCTGCCGACGCCGCCGGGACCGCTCGACTGGTCGCGAGCGGGGGCCGGAGGGCAAAATGCCTTTCAGCACCGAGAACCGGCGCTGATGGTCCGCTATGCCCTGCACCAAGACTTGGACCACGTCCCTCCGCTCCGTCTCCTTGGTCAAATTCTAAACTCATTTTAGATCAAGAGTGCACTTTATGAAACTTTTACCCCATAATATTAGAAACATATTAAGATTAAAATTGCAATGATTAACTTAGTTAGGGATGACCTGCAACTGTTTAATTCATCATTTAAAAAAAAACAGATCATACAGAGACTAAAATATAACTAAAATGAAGATAATACGAAGAGTTGGTCTTAACAAGGGTCTGCAGATTCTAATCATTTTAATTATGAACTTACTGCCAATAAACAAGCCTCACCTCTTAGAATTCCTATTAATTTTCCTAAGAATTCCTAAGGCATAGCTATGAATATTAAGTCGCAATATTCAATCCGATATATTAGCTACATTAAAATGTTCCTGGAGCCCAATTCTCGTGCGTTAGATAAATATCAAAATCGATATTTATCAAATTAAAATGGCGAATATCGAGTTATTTGGATAAATCGGTATTCTCAGTTTATCGAGTGAGATAATTGTCCGTATTTATGCAAAATGGAACCACACAGCAAACACACACTTTTGAGATATCAAAGGGTTTACAAAAACATGTGCAGCACTGTTAAATGAAGTAAAATTACTATTTCTTTTATTTAAATATGTTGATAAATTACTAAATTTAGTATATGTATATAATTTTTTGTTGATTACTGGTATACTTTCAAAATAATTAAGAAATCGTGCATGTGGTTCCTTTAAACATTAAGTAATTAATAGGTTTTCTCATATACAAAAAAGAACCACAATCTAGGGATTTGTTGAAATAAGTGAAACAATGTGATTTATAATCGGGATAAAGCTTTAATTTTTTTTTAAATACACGTTTATTCGACGTTATCATCAAATTGGATTTCGAAATCCACCGTGTCTAGTCCATCTATGTCGTCTTCTATAGTATTCTCACAGTCGAGATCATTATAAAAACTTTGTGCATCTTGTGGTATGAGATTTCCATCCTAGATAGACCACCATACTTAAATTGCCGGCCTTTCTTTGGTCTTCCTTTCGTAGGTACTTCGTCATTAATACTCACTGTATCATCATCAGAACATGGTATAAACGCTGGTGATTTTGCAGTATTTTCGCCTTCAGAAGCAGACTCTTCTATGATAGTGCGTCTGGACTTACCATAGGTAGCCTCATTTTCTTGCCACCAGCAACTATTATATCATCACCATAATCGGATGAATCTGATACATAGTCAGGACTTTTAAAGGGGACAAGTTTGCAAGTAGGTCTAATATCGGCGAGGAATATTCTTCTAAGCGATCTGGCGAAGTTAAGTGGCTTAGAGGTGAAGAAAGCTTCTCTAGAAGCTGTGACGTACTAGGTTCTTCACTACTTTGTGCTGTAATAAAAAAAACTTTTATAATATCTTTACAACAATAACGCGTGGTTCTATAAATATATGGCCACAGTGAAATTAAAGCCGTGTCACCGCTAGGCAGGATATGTCGAGTGATGTATGTCGCCGAAGACATCGAGCGACAACGTTGCCAGAAGGGTAATGAAACATAGGTCGACATAGGGCAAATGTCACCTAGTGTGAACGCGGCTTTACGGTTCTTCATAAAGTAGTAACACACACACGCACGCACGCACGTAAGTACGTACGTACGCACGCACACACACACCCACTCTCTCATTACTTCACATCAACCCACCACATCACCAGAATCATACCCAAGTCTTTCATACCTCAGCACTCATCATTACGTAAAAATGTTAATTACATACATGCATACACACACACACACACACATACGCACACACACACACACACACACTCATCGTTACAATCATAACATCATACATCAGCACACGATACAACGCCGCAGTACCATAGATTATACAATATAAACTGGTGTTCATACGGTGCATTCGTGTGAGCTCGTAGGTAATTTGCTATGCGATTTTGCAGCTAAATATGAGAGCCCTTATACCTACTTGTCGAATAATCTTTATAAAATCACTTCACAAACGGAATTAATCAAATGTGGATAATGCTCAGGTACTAGTACTTCTCAGATACATTAAGTAGGTACTAAAATGCATTAAATAAAACTATTTACCTACCTGTTATGTCTTCATTAGTACCTTCGGTGTTTATGTCCAATGTTTTACACTAAGAAATAAACAAAAACAACAGAACTTTCTTTGCAGAGAAAAAAAACGGTCGTCACGCATTAGAACTATTTCGTTGAATGTCGCCTATTTGTCAGATGACGTTTGACGTTTTACTTTGAAACTGAGTTATTGCACTTTGAGTCATACCCTCAATGAAATAAAGTAAATATTTCGTTGTTTAAAACGAGAAATATGAAATCAATCATGTCATTTTTGTACCTTTGAGCGATCATAAGTTTCAAAAACAATAAGCATAATGGAATCACATGCTAGTGGTTCTACTGTTTAACAATATTTATTTATACATGATAGAACCGAATGTTTGTGGTTCCCTTTTGCAAAACAATATTAGCAACTAAATAATAAGAATTTATTTTACGCATAACGATACCACAGAAATTTGGTTCTATTTTGTGTATAAAAAATAATCGTTATTAATAGAAATATGTGTAATGTTTAATGGTACCAAGTATGCGTGGATCTTTTTTGTATAAAATTACATGATAGTACTATCGTTTATTTGTTTGATCAATAGAGTCATGTTGTGCCGTGGTTCCGTTTTGCTTTACAAGTAACGTTTGTTATTGCTGTTGGTTCTGTTCTGCTTTTAATATACCTTGTTTCCAAGGGGAAAATCAGGTGGTTCTTTTTTGTATAAGAATTTAGACCACTTTTTACATTAGTATTCATCAAAAAAAGTAAAAAATTACATTTGTCGAGTGGTTCCATTTTGCATAAATACGGACAATTATCCAACCATTTCATTCATTTGTCATTGAATTTTGTGACATTTTTGATTGATATAAGACTCTTGATATTATCTTATCGAATTTGATATTATATCACATAAACCGAGAATTAGGTCCCTGGTCAGTTCCCACCTTAAACTTAGCAATGAAAACGCCCATTGAGAATTGTTCGAAGAATTAGGTATGACCCCGGGACTTGGGTCATAGCCTCACGTGTGCAAAGTATATGCTGGGTGATAGTACTATTGAGTGTAGGTAACTTTTTAGATATTCCAGATTATACTAAAGAATTTTGTATTTATTACAAGATGGGAAAAACCTTAACAAATACAAAACAGTTGAATCATCACAAATGGAGCAGCTTTGGTCTTTTATTTTTATTATTTTTAGTTTGTTATTATGTTTTAGTATCTGTGGCGTAATTTTGTACCTACTAACATAGTTTATAAGCTCCTGTTATTACTATCCATTATGGATCATGTAATCTGACATTTTCATTAATAAATTAAATCAGATTAAATAAATTTATGCGTTTATTATTGTATTTAAGCATTGAATGTCTGAGGAAATAGCCTTTCAAAATATTTGCTCAGTTAAAGGGTTTGTCAGTAGTTTGCCACTGAGGCAAAACAATATAAGTACATGAGAGTGATTATGGCTAACTTCTATGTAACATCTTGCATTGTGCATACATAATCAATTGTAATACCTATATCATCAATAGGCGAGACGACAAAAAAAAGTAACTATTATAGTCCGTCAGTAAACTTTTTCTCGTAAATGAAAAATGACGACGTTACAGTGCGTTGAAGTTCCCGTGACGTCACGATCTGATACATTTTTTGCAGAACGATGACGTCAAAAGCCTCCACTCCGGAACTTTGATGCTCTTTATCTTTGTATTTATTAATTAATTTGATCAAGCAAAAAATACGTGTCAAGTATTTTTGGCCCGTCTGCCAGACGGACTAAACAGAATGCCATTTTTTTATATTGTCGTCATCCCTATTATAAAGCTGAAAAGTACTGGTCGGATTTGAACATCATGCTACGACCTACAAGAGTGGAGTTATAACCAAAGTTGCGGGTGAAACCGCGGGGGACAGCTGTACTTTATATACATAAATGTATAGATATTAGGTCTTTACCTAGGAAATTGCCGTTTTGTATAAAAAAAATTAAACGATTTTTTTCATGTAACTTTTATTTGTATTAGGTAATCGAAGTAATCACCCACGCAATCAATGCATCTTTGCCAAATTGAAGCAGTGGCAGTTTATTGATGCCTTTCTTAAAGAAATCAGCTGGACGGGAGGCAACAAATTACTTACTATTCAAAGGCGCAAGGTCTGGTGAGTAGGGCGGATGACCGAGAGCTTCCAACCCCAGTTCTTGCAACTTGGAGACCGTCTGCTGTGCAGTATGAGTTGTCCTGTAGTAGCAACGGAGAGGAGCGATTGATCAATGCTGGTTGATGTGCCAGTTTCTCCATCATTGTGTTCAGTTCTTCACAGTATACATCTGCAGTAATGCTCATCCCGTTTGGTAAGAAGCTGTGATGAATCACACCGGCGCTAGACCACCAAACAGTGACCATCACTTTTCTAGGGGTAAGTTTTTGTTTAGGGCATTGTTTAGGTGCTGAATTAAGATCCAACCAACTTGCTGAGCGCTTGCGGTTAATAAAACAAAATCCATTTTTCATCGCAAGTAAATAAATAATAAATAAATAAAATAAATAAATAATGTTTATTTGCACCTCTAAAATGAACAGGAAAGACAGGTTAACTTAAAATAGGCTTAAGGTAGTTACATATTACGTATTAGAGTTGCAACTAACACCTAAGCTAACTTAATATCTTGTAATATAGGTATTAGCTCCCACCCCCATATGCAATGAACATTTGATTTTTATACAAAGTAGAGATTTTTAACCTTTCTAGATTTGAAACAAAAATAAATGAGCATTTTAAGTAAGCAACACTAATCAGGAAATTTAAATACTATTTAAAGGTTCTAAGTAAACTTTCATGCAAAAAGGGAAAAAAAGAAAACAAAAAATAAGAAATATGAGGTAAGCATTACTGCCGTGCTTGTGATATATACAGTAAGTGCCTTGGAGACACTTTTGAGAAAAAGGCGGTTAAAGTTTTTATTTTTATTTTAGACGTTTCTCCTAAAATATAAATAAAACTTAAGTTTTCTCAAATGTTTAAGATAAACATAGGATTGCTTAACAATTTGTATATTTTTATTTTTTGATATTATTTTTAATTGTAAAATGTGAAAAAATATTTATGTTAAGGAATGAACAATTAAAAAATAATGTTTTTTTTAGTATTGGTACAGTAAGTGTGCGACTTACTGTAACAATCTTTACTTTAAAGTACTTACTGCAACAATGATTACAAAACGAGGTAAAGTTTAAATAGAATAACAAAAATTACACAATTTGCCTAATATATCTTAATCACTTACTGTAATTATACCTTGGAGTAATATGTAAAATTATAGCATCAGCCATAAAGCACCAAAGGCAACATTAATGACTTTCCTCAATAATTTTAGTACATAAATGAAACAAAAGACTTATTATTAAATCATAGTTAATGTAAAATTACACAGCTCGTGTCTACAAACACGAATTTATTAAAACTTTTGCAGCATACAAAAAAAAACATACAATAACACATTGTTTAAAAAAAGGCAGTTTTCTTTTGGAATTCTTAATAATATGGCTTGCCTTCATTGACCAGCTTAGAGTGAGCAACGACGAGGAACAAGGCTCCCACCTCACTCTTGCCTTAATTAGCTGGTTTGAGTTGAGACTCGCAAGAGCAAACGTGCTCGGAGGAAGGAAGTATTCCAGTAAGATGCTGATAGCCGTGGAATACATCTCCACTCCTCAAGCACCTCGATATATGTTGCCCCCTTGTCGCTACGTCACTATGTCGTAGCGGCCGTTTTCGGGGGCCCATTTATTGAGTGTGCAAGTCACCCCCTGCCATTCTCACCGTGTTTGCAACCACTGGTTAGGCAGGGGCCATAGTCATGGTATCTGGTACCTTATTCACTAAAGAACGCAAATCCACGGTCCAATTTTTTTTAGTTGCCATGTTATGCTATATACACCAACCGGGGGTTGTCCTTAGGTGCACTTACATAGTGCATATAGGGATAATCGTCGGTTCGTGTCCCATTTCTCAAACCAAAAGTTTTACTCAAGGGGCCTCTGCGAGTTGGCTTCGACCCTCGTACGCCTTCCAAAAGTCCGGGTGTCCCTGGGTCCCGAGATTATATATAATGATTTGCGACTGTTATAGGCCATTAGTTACATAACTCGATTGATTTCCTATTTCATGAAAAAGTCATTTAATTGAGTTATGTGCACTTTGAGGGCTGTTTTGATGATTTAAATGATTATAACTCTGTGTATAAGAAATAAAGATTGAGTCAAAAGCGTTTCATTAAAAATTCACGTAATCAAATCTGGGCCGCAACCACTGACACGCATTTTGAGAACATACATTGTGTTATAATTTATATCGACTTAAATTTACATAAGTTGGGGTTTACGAAGAAATTAAGGATAATAATATGTAGGTCTGACGTGGTAAGATTACATCAGTTATCTGTCTTTAAAGTAATGTAAAATAAGTGCCAAACACTTTACAAAGAAATGAAACAACGTATACTTTTATTAAGTGATTTTGGCGCCAAATTTAGTCTCTGTCGCACGTCGTCAGCAGACTCTGTGGTTGCATGGTGACCGCGACTGCAAATTACGTACTTGACCCTCCCCGCACTGCCCGGCCGAACCCTAAACGCCTTAGAATTTCTGCAGTAAGTAACGCATTTACCTTATTTGGTCAAGGCAAGTCTACGCATAAATTGAAATATTCCTAAACATAATTACAGTAATGAATCTTGCTGTTATTATGTCCGCGCATATTAGTATATACTTTAATTCGCTGACTATACACATATACACAGTAAGTTCCACTTACTGTACTTATGATAAAATAATAGATACATACGTTGCGAATCTCTTAAGCATTAATATGATAATATGCTGTTACTGTAAATATGTTATGGATTAGTATATTAATGTTTTATTTTCAACTTAATGTAATGATAGCAAGTGCCACTTACTGCAGCATTACCTAGGAAATGGTTTTAACTTTCTGAAAAAATCCACCGTATGTGCCCATACTGCAATTACAATAAGTAAGATTGCCGCCAAATGTGTCTTACTGTAATTATGCTAAAGCTTATTTGGCGTTCTATTCGACATTTTCAAATTTCAAATATACAGAAATGTAGATCTCGATCTCGACATTCCGAATATATACTCAACTCAATTCTGCCAAAAATGTGACTTACTGTGATTATCATAAGCACGGCAGATTAGTATCCTCATTGATTAAGGAATTGTTGTATGTGAAATTGTGAGTGTGTGTTTGTGTGTGTGTGTGTGAGTGTTCGTGTGTGTGTGTGTGTATGTGTGTGTGCGTGTGTGGTGTGAGCATGTGTTAAGTGAGTGTGTGTTTTTAGATACAAGAGTATTTATTATGCAGGCACATGGAACAGTTTTTCAGTTTCTTCATATGTAAGTGATAGAAGCCAGCTAATCACTTTTGATTTACACTCTCGCTTAGTCATTGCGCAAGTTTTTATTTTTTTGTTTATGATGTTAGAACAGTCTTGGGGCTAGAAACGAGTAAAATCTTTGAGCAAAGGAAGTTCGACAAGGCACCGATTTAAATAATTCTAACCGCCTTCTTCCCATCTTCTCTTTTTCAGTTAGTGTGTTACAAACACTGGAGTGTTGTCTCATAACTAATTGAAGTACAAAAAGTTGGCGAACTGTAAGAACGCTACTAACCCTGTACAGCTCCGTCGTAGTAAGTAACAATGCGGTTCAAAATGCCTTCGTTTGTGTGTCTGTTGAGCAGTGCAAGGCACATCTCGACGCGTACTTCGCGCTGGCGATCATTGAGTTCGTGGGGCACCCATTTGTCAAGCTTTTTTACCTTGTCAATTTGACGCAAATGGACGAATATTGTTTCGACGCTAACGTCGAAAGCTGCTGCTAATTCAGCCGTAGATTGTGTATCATTAGCTTCCACAATCGCCTTCAAACCAAAAACCCAATCCAATTCGATATTGGTGCCGATTCTCTTATTCACAAACTAACGTGTGCATCTTTCTCTTTCCAGTTAATTAAGAAATGGACAGAAGATAAAATATTAGTTAAGTCCTGTCAAATTTAGACACTCCGTAGATAATTTAGACGCGATTTAAAAACACGGCGTCTAAATATACGTCAATTTATTTCAGGCGCTGTCTAATTTGACAGGATTAAACTAAAATTTATCTTCTGTCCTTTTCTTTAAGAAATGGAAAGAGGAAGATGCATTTAACAATTTAGTTAAGTTTATGAACAAGAGAATCAGCACCATAGTCGACCAGTCTTCGAACGACCGCGGGGTTCATTTTTCAGGTAGAAATTCAAAACGTCGTTAGTGTTGCGTGCCGCTTGTGCCGCGTTGTTGCCACGACGGTACTCATATTCCATAATTACTCGATTTTTCAACGTAGGTATATCCATGATGTCGAAAAATATTGAAATGCGATGAAAATGTAACACTAATCAATAAACAAATGACTACTTTTGGAAATAGAATTCCGAGTTTTTAAAATAAAATTAATTTGAAATAGAATTTTTACCGAAACAAAAATTATTTTGATTTGAAATGGCCAGTAAGTACTGAAGAGCGGCAACTTCATAGGTAAAGACCTATTATTTATTTCCTACAAGTCTGATCAGATCAGTTTACGTGCATTTGTTGTGTGAGATTTGAAATTTTCTACTCATATTAGCCAGTGAGGACACCTTGCCATCTTAGTTGTAGAGAAATCCAGGATATCATGTCGGCACCTATAAGAAAATTTCAGGTTTTCCAACTAAATATATTAACTTGTAATGTACCGTAGCTACACGTTTAATAGTTCGATGTAGAACTAAACAATGTTTTCTTCTGAATAATGGATGTGTTGTCATATGCGATCGCTAGCTGATTTATGCCCACAGGGGGGCATTTAAATAAATTACAATAGCTTAGCCACCATTATTATTAATTAGGGTCATTAAACTAGATTATAAATCAAAATAAGTTATACTGTTTATTTGTTGGTAGTACTAACAACATAGGTTCTATACTATAATTAATATTAATCAGTCTATGACTACTTACAGTATGATAAAAAGATGAATAGTTATGCTAGTTATATGCTATGACTATGCATTACATTCTTCATAATTACTTATATTATAAATGCCAAAGAAACTCTGTCTGCCTGTCCGTTGACGCTAGAGATGTATGACGAACGAAAAATTTACTCTCTTTTCTCCTATACTAGGTGTATTTTTGGTTTTGCACAACCCGCTAGGAGATGAAAAAAAAAAATAAAAAAAAAAGAAAGAGGAAGCTAAAAGGAAAACTTAACCCAACAAATCCATTCAAAAAATAGTTATCAAAAGAAGGAAACGTTATGATGATTTTAAAGAGAAGTTTTGCTATAAGGACTTGACTTTTCCCAAGAAAGGAAACAAAACGTTAAGCAGTGCTGCTGCAATTATTGACAGAAAAGCAAGCATACACTGCTAACAATGTAGTATAAATTATTTATTTCCAGTTAATGTGTATGGCAAAGAATATATCTAATGATTCTGTCCTCACTGGCTAATATGAGTAGAAAAAAATCAGCTGTTTCATACGTTATGCTCCGGAGGGTATTGAACTTCTGTTAAAAACAGCTGATATTTTTTTCGAGATTTCAGAGTTGGTTCCATAGTAAAAGTTGTTTGTTTTTATGAACAGAATCTTCTCCTAGCGGGTTGTGCAAGACCAAAAATACACCTAGTATATTTTGCAATATTGCTGTGACAACGTTCCACAACGTTAACCGGCATACCTTCTAATCATTAGATATATTCTTTGCCATACACATTAACTGGAAATAAATAATTTATACTACATTGTTAGCAGTGTATGCTTGTTTTTCTGCCAATAATTGCAGCAGCACTGCTTAACGTTTTGTTTCCTTTCTTGGGAGAAGTCAAGTCCCTATAGCAAAACTTCTCTTTAAAATCATCATAACGTTTCCTTCTTTTGATAACTATTTTTTGAATGGATTTGTTGGGTTAAGTTTTCCTTTTAGCTTCCTCTTTGAAATCTTCAAAACGTTTATTTTGCATAAAAATATTAAAGAGACTAAAACCTGGAGGTCATTACCGCTTTTGAAGCTATATTAAATGAATTCAAAACAGCACCCCAAAATTCGGTCGAGATATTCGTCTCCAAGAAATTTTATTGCTTAACTGCCCTTTGACTAAAGAGGTTTGGTTGCCTTGCCAGACTCATCTTTTGTGGCTTCAAGGGCCGCTATTACCTTATCCTAGTGTTTGTTAAGACTAAAATAAGAATTATCCCTAGCTAACCTTTTAGTTGAGTCAAAGTTACATATTCGAGTGCCGTCAAAAAATGTAACAGTAGGTACTTTTGAGTATTCTGGTTCACGTTGTAAAATGTACTATCGACAAAATTGAATCATGACCCATTTCGACGACAAATCGTTTGAAGCTGTCAAAATAATAAGACTAGACGTGTGACATTTTTAATACATGTTTACGCGATTGTCGACCTAATTATATTTGAATGTCTGTAAGAAAATAAGCTTATGGTGGGTCATGATTCCATTGGGTCGATGGTACATAGATTTTGCAGCAACCCGAAAAACTATGAAGCTTTTAGGCAACATTCAGAGACCGATATACCTACGAGAATTAACGAATGTGCCGCACAAGACAATTAAGTTGTATATGGGCATTTTTCCTATTCAAAACCTTATTACCAAGTAATAAGGTCTACTAATTTAGCAAAGGTGAATAAACTTAAACAAAAAATAAATACAAATGTATGGTCAGTAGACAGACAGACACGCGACTGTTCATAACTTAGTGAACCTTAAAAATCAATTACTGTACGTTTAAATGGAATTAAGTAAGTATCAATGGTTTAAGTACATTATTGAATATATACAAAGTATTATGTTTAAAACAAAGTTTTAAAACTACAAAAATTCTTAAAATTAACAATATTTTTAAAATTATACAAAATATCACATAAATGTTACAAAAAATATTGCATTTTTTTTTTCTTTTTTTTTTTTGGTGAGTGGGAAATGGGCGGGAGGGCGTGTCAGACTCTTACTGACTAAAATCCACTCATGTTCCTTCGATTGCCCTTTATGTTCCAGGGTCACGGTAACCACTATAAACATTCCGCAACCCCGGAATATTGCATTTCTTGACATTAAAAAAAATAAACTTCATCTAAGTTACACTTATTTGACGGTAGTTCGTAATTAAATAATCTTTAATGTCCGCCATGACAGTTGTGAGCCGTGCTATCTCTGAATGTATCATCTCTAAAGTATTTACAATTTTGCCGGTGCTGAATACTTTCTCTCGCTCTAAAGATAGAAAAGCTGATGCTTTGTCCTCGCCATCTGTGAAAATAGAGAATAAAATAAATCTTTACAAAATTATAATGCTCTGCCTCGGCTCGAAGGACCAATAATATTACTGACATGCTATTTTATTGGACTTTTGTGAACGACGTGAAGACTTTATGCCAAAACCAATTCTTATATCCGTACTATATTTTATTATTTATAATCCATACTAACTATAAATGGGAAAGTCTGTCTGTCTGTTTGTCTTTCTTTCACGGCAAAACGGAGCGACGGATTGACGTGATTTATTAAGTGGAGATAGTTGAAGGGATGGAGAGTAACATAGGCTACTTTTTGTCTCTTTCTAACGCGAGCGAAGCCGCGGGCAGAAGCTAGTAATATATAAATGCGAAATAACTCTGTCTGTCTGTCTGTCTCTTCTTCACACCTAACCACTGAACCGATTCGAATGAAATTTGGTACACATATAGTCTGGGACCCGAGAAAGGACATAGGATAGTTTTCATCCCGAAAATCCCCCGGGAACAGGAACTTATTAATCCACTCGGACGAAGTCGCTAGCAAAAGCTAATAAACGTCTAATGTGAAATTTGTATTTAATGTGTGTGTGAATGTTTGTTACTCTTTTACATATAAAGTGATTTCGATTAAACTTTACAGTAATAAAGCATATTATAGGTACATCAGAATACGGGAGCAACCCTAACATAACGTGGGTGAAACCGCGGGGGACAACTAGTATTGGCAAAAGGCCTTTTGGCTGTTGCTGTTTTTGACCTTAGCAATTATGCTTGTTCTTTTTTTTCAAATTGTAATGGAGTATATTTGAAATGGGGTGACAATTTACCTGAATCAATACAATTCTCATTTTTCGTATCAAATACATCAGGTTTGCTTTCAGTTGGACTACTTGATCCTTCTAGGACCATGTCAGGGTTTGGTGATCGTTGCTTCCTCCGTCTTTTGGACGACCTGGTTTCTGTAACTGAAAACAAAAAGAACTACTATATTTCAATCGCCTATTTTACTACTATAGAGTTGGAATTTAAACAAGTTCTTTCTTAGTAGTTACAGTTACCTACCTCTTTACGAAGAACACACAAAGTCAGTCTATCAGTCAGTCATATTAGTTTAGTCCTGTCAAATTTGAAAGCGCCTAAAGTAAATCGACGTATTTTAGTTGCCATGTTTTAGTCGCGTCTAAATTATCTATGAAGTGTCCTAATTTAACGGGACCAAACTAACATTTTATCTTTCGTCCTTTTCTTAATGGAATGGAAAGAGAAAGATGCACCTAACTTAAAATTAGTTTAATTTGTGAACAAGAGAATCGGCACCATTAACGAAAAAAAGAATAGAATAGAATATTCTTTATTGTACACCAATAGGACAAAAACAGTAAAGGACAACACAAACAAATATGCTAGAGTACAATAGGCGGCCTTATCTTAAAAATGCTTACTTGAGCCTTTAACACTTCTAGTAGTGGCGTCAACCTTATGTTTTGTTTCAGGAGGGCTGCTTGGCCCAGCGCCTTTTTCATGGCACGGCTGACGTCTCTTACGACTCTTGGAAAGCTCCATATCTTCTGTTTCTAATTAAAAATATAAAAATTGAAGATTCCATTTAGAATCCACACGCTGAACAAACTATTAAAATAAAACCTTTTTTTGAGTTAGTGTCAACATGGTAATGTATCTCTTTAAGTATTAATAATACAATAAATAATAATACCAGCCTGTAACTGTCCCACTGCAGGGCAAAGGCCTCTTCTCATACAGAGAAGGCACGAGTGTTGATCACCAGACTATGCTTGCTCAAGGCGAAATAGCGATTTCTTACTCATATTCATTTCAGGTTTATACCTTCACCAATGCCTGTGATGTCCAATATCAACTTTAGAAAGCACAAATGATCAATTCATTTCTCAACAAAAGTCACAAGCATGGGTACTTGCCAAGATTCACATCATAATGCATACATAAAGAAACATCACAATATTTTTTTTTCTCTTTAGTTTGTTTGTTATAATGAGTAGAAATTGGGTTGTAAATGGGTTTATGTATCAGCCTTATATACAAAAAGTCGAAATTTTAATTTAGCCTAAACTAAGATTTTTTTCTAAGAGATACCATACATTACCAATTTACCATGTTAACACTCTAAACTGAAAGCTTACCAAAATACTGGTTGATAGGGCTGTCATCATTATTGTCTGAATAATTTTGTATTGCTTCATCTAAACCCTGAAATAATAACAAAAATAAATATGTAGAAGGATTACTTGAAGCAATTCTTTGCTATTTGTTGCGGTCTGCTTAAATTATTATGGAAATATATCAATTAAATAAATAAATAAAATCTTTATTGACATAAGTTTTGTATGTACTGTTTTTGTGAATCGTCTGTTGTTGAGAAAACAAAATACTTACGGAAATACACAAAAATACACAATTTTTTATGAGTAAATTAGTGATACATAATCTATCACTTACTTCCTCCGACAGTGGATCATTCATGATGATTACATCTTCAACAGAGCTCTCTCCAATTAGTGTCATAATCTTCTCTTCCATTGCTGACAGCGGCAACATACCTTCAGGCAATGGCATGTCACTGCCCTTAGAGGATTTTAGCTCTAGAGCCCGTCTTCTGACTCTGTATTTCCAATCACACCAATACTGAAATTGGGATGAGTTAAGAATATAAGATAACTAGCTTCTGCCCGCGGCTTCGCTCGCGTTAGAAAGAGACAAAAAGTAGCCTATGTTACTCTTCATTCCTTCAACTATCTCCACTTAAAAAATCATGTCAAATGTCAATCCGTCGCTCCGTTTTACCGTGAAAGAAAGGCAAACACAGACAGACAGACAGACAGACACACTTTCCCATTTATAATATTAGTATGGTTTTTTTTTTTTGTATTGTCAATGTGTAAACAAGCAAGTGGCCTCTATGATGAGTGGTCGTCACCAATAACAGTAGGTAGTCCTCCCAAGTCACCCCTTTTCGTTTACAAAGATGTTAAGAAGGTAGGGTGTCCTTTAAGACAGAATCAAAGAGGACCCCAAATCCTGAGATTTTGATTTGAAAATCTAAATGTTTTGTTAGGAAGGTCATTTGGTGACCATTACAAAGCGACTTTATAAAATAGTATATAATAATGCCAGCCTATAACTGTCCCACTGCAGGGCAAAGGCCTCTTCTCATACAGAGAAGGCACGAGCACTGATCACCACGCTTGCTCAAGACGGGTTGGCGATTTCAGACTTATAATCACTACAAGTCCAGGTTTCCTCACAATGTGTTTCCTTCACCGATGTCTGCGATGTCTAAGATAATCTTTAGAAAGTACATATGAATTGAAAAAGTCACATTGGTACTTGCCCGGATTCAAACCCACAGCCACTTGCATGAGAGGCGGGTGCCTTAACCACTGGGCCATCACGACAGTATAAAATAGTATAACATACAATTATTTGTATGTTACCTAAAAACTGACACAGCAATTAATTCTGATTGATGTCTGGAATCAGTTTTGATGTTACTTTACCCTGACAAGCTTTCTCACAACAAGCTCTACAAAGTTTTACTAAACTTGGTCCAAGCTTAAAAATTAAACTCACCTTAGACCAACCCTTCCCATCTTTTACGGCCCCATCTTTTATGGAGTTCAGCTTCTTGGCGCACAAGTTCCAGACCTTCACTGTATGGAATTTGCCACGGCGGCGTCTGCCCCTTGTCAGGCCCTTAGCCAAGTCTTCATGTTCTTTCAAAAAATCTAGCAGAGCTGTCAACTGTTCACAACTCACTTGTTTTCTCTTGACTTCTACTTAGAGAAAGAAATAAGTTCTTATTTTTAAAATTCACTACAAAAATTTAACTACAAAATAAAAACATTCAAACATGTGTATTTTTACCAGTAATGGACTGATGAATTAAGTTAATATTATTGTAATTTTTTTCATTTTTATTAATTAAAAGCTAGGTACCAGATATTACCAAATCTTTGTTTTATTTATTTTTTTATTTAAGTAACTTCCAGTTGATAAGACAGATAATATTAGTAAGAGCTTTTCTCTTCCATCGCAATTTATTTTTATAATAATAGTAGGTGTATATGCAAACAAACGATCAAAGAAAAATAAAAACACTTGCCTGCATCCATTTTGAATGCACTTAATTCGCCTTGTGTTAAAACTTTGAAGTTTTCTTAACTACTAACAAACTTTCACTAGCCAATTATTAGGAACCAATTCTTGTGCAGATATTCATCGTATTTTTCTAATTAAAGTATCGGTTTAAAGCCATCTCGTTTAACACATCGGGCTGCAAGATATTCGACACTTTTCTCATACACTATCGTACTGCTTTACCGACAAAATATAACAGAGAAATGCGATGCGCGCGCAACGCAACATTCGATACAATTTGTATCCTCCAGCGCTTTAATCATGGAATTGTGAACCATTGTTTTAAATAGTGTTTTTATTTATAGTATTTTCCAATATTTGTAAACAATGACATGACAGTAATAAATAAACATATGCGATGACAGCCGGTCACTGGTCAGTTGTTTTTGACATTATGTCAATTGTCAAACCAAATTACAAGTTGTCATCTTTATTCATTACTTAAGTCTCTTGCTTGCTACGAATTTAAATTATACATGATAATATTAAGCTCGAAATATTTTTGCTTCGTTTAAAATTAAACTAGGTCCTTTATTTATTACTTGCTTTTGCCCGCGACTTCGTTCGCGTGGTATAATAGTTCCCGTTCCCGGGGGATTTCCGGGATGAAAACTATCCTATGTCCTTTCTCGGGTCCCAGACTATATCTGTACCAAATTTCATTCAAATCTGTTCAGTGGTTTAAGCGTGACGAAGAGACAGACAGATAGAGTTACTTTCGCATTTATAATATTAGATAGTACGGATAAGTATACACAATCCAAAGTAGTGAATCCCCAGAAAGTGTAAATGTTCACATTTATATTTTCCACGAAAATATGTAATTCTTAGTAACATTATTCAAAATAAGATATTTAATAATATCATTTACTTATTAAATTCTCCTCGTTTTTTGTGAAACCTACTGGACAAAGCGCTGTCGTGCTGTGTTTTCAGGCGCTTTACTGCAATGTCATCAAAGCAAATATTTACTTCCCGCCCAAATTGCTATTACAATCCGCACAAATTGAAAATGTCTCTTGCAATAGCAATATTCCCACCATACCAGATATTTTTCACTGGGCAGCATATAAATCTTTCACCTCGTAAAATTGACAAGTGATACGTCATATCGACAAAGGTTTCCGGTTTGTTAATCTCTAGAAAGCTCAATAGCCCTAAAATGGTGGTAATTTTCTAATTGATATATTTTAAAATACAAATCATAATGGTATTTGGGAGTTTTAAATTCCTGCGAAGGGTAAGTTTTCGCTGTAGTTGCCTTATTTTTTGACATGTTCTGTGTGTTTGTAGTTATGTAGTATTTTTTTGTTTATTTTGATTACGGAAACGTAAAAACAAATCTTTTTTAATGAGTATCACTTGAAAATCAATCTCAGAATAATGAACTTTTGTGGACATAAAACTGTGATTTAAAATCTGTAGCGTGTTGCTGCCGGTGTCCTTAGAGGGATATTTTATTGATTTCACGATAACAAAAGTACACCTCGGCCGGGCCCGGAATTAGTTGAGGTAGGTAGGAAGTTCAATTAATTAAGTGATTTTGGGTACTTAGGTTGCTAATTACTATGATTAAATAAATCATTTTTGAGCAAGTAGGTAAATATTACTAGAAATAAAGGCAAGCTGCAGACAAGTGGTTTAATTTAGTTAGCTTTTATCATTATTTTTTTGATTATCTGTGGTTACCACTTTCGCTATTTCAAAAATTCATTATCTGGCTTATTAGAAGTTTTTACTTTTTTTTTAATTTATACTGCGCTGCTTCCCATGAGAGTAAATTAGATTCATTCGGCGACCGAGAATCTCAATAGCCAATTCACCACATGTGGAAGTACCTATACTTACAGGGTGAAAAGTTTCATTGGGATCCTGAAGGAACTACGTTATCGTTAAACATTCCTTTATTTTTGAAAATAATCTAAATGGCATACAAATATGTTCGAAATTTCGTTTAAGTTACCACATTCGGGAATCGACCGGCTAAAATCAGAAAAAGTAACACTCTGTATTTTTATGCCATCAGACGTAAGGGTTTCTCATTAGAACCAAATCTCTCTAACAAATATGGTTACTTAAATTAAAGGAAAACCATAAACCTGAAATTAACCCACTTTTTGGTCAAATTCGCCCTTTGATTTCAAAAGTAAAAATTTCATGGTTTTCCTCTAATTTCATTCACTGTTTGCTTGGAAGATTTGATCCTTCGATTTATGTCATAAATGTACAGAATGTTTTTTTTTTCAGTTTAAGCAAGTTCGATTGCGCGGCATGACACACTTTCAAAAATCTTTAAATGCAGTTTTTATCTTTAAGGAAACATTAAAAATTAAATAATCAAAAACCTAACTGCAATATTGGAAGTCGTTGCCTTGGTTTCTGTTTCATGTTATTGCCCCATTTTTTGAGACGAATTCAATGACACCTGATATTATGTCGAAATCTGTTAAACCGTTTTTTAAGCTGTACAGCGTGCCATAGAAAGAGTCAAACATACATACATACATATTACAATTACTTATACGCTCGAACAATATAACCCTTCTTTCGGCAGTTGAGTAAAAAAACATAAAGGAATGTTTCCTGTGAGTAAAGTAATCTATCTTAACGATTTAAAGTAGTTTTCTCCCAAGGCCCTTAAAAACTTTACGAACTTTTAAAATTGTTAGTAGCGACCAGGGATGTTACTGATATGCAATTCCGCATCTGGATACGGTGTCTCCCACTGAGTTGTGGAGGCAGTAGCATCACGTAAAACACTGGACTGATATTCAGCTGAAACCGTTAACGTAATCGGGCAAAAGGCTAGGTAGCTAAAGACATGCGTAAATTAATTATTATTGTTATTGCATTATTACCTATCATTGTAATATATAATTTATTAAATAGGTACGAGACGTAGGAAGCTAGTCTCTTAAGAACTACGTTTTGTCATAACATGTGTAATTTCATAATTTGTTACGGATATGTTTTTATTTCGGATATCTGAAAGCTTCGCTTACGGAATCCCATAACATCCCTGGTTGTGACTAGGTATATTTCCAGATAATACTTAATTGTCTTTGGGCCGAAAATGGACATTTCCAGCTGATCAAATTGTATTTTCCTATCCAAAAATTTCTTTCGATAAAAAGAGTAGGGACTTCTAAATTTCTTCACACTTACGACATTTCATTTGATGTTTTCCATGCTAATCTAATGCAGTTTACCAGCATACCATACTAATCACATAATTATTATTATCTATTATAAATTTGTCTATATATTATGTAGGTACTTGAACAGTCTCTTCACCTATAAGTGTTTTAAATTCGCTTTTCTTTTAAATTAAGTAAACAAACAAATTTATTCTAATCGGAAACCGCACTTCGCGCTATTAAGAGGAGTTTACTTATTTTCCAATCGTTTTAATGGCTTGGATTGAGATTTGTACAGGGTTGGTATTGTGTGCTAAAAGATAGAAAAGTTTTGCTTCGTCTTAAATGTTTAAAACTATAAAAAAAGCAAGAAACAACTTAAAATTAACTTTTCGGCTTTCCTTTCTGAATGATCGGCACTTTAAAATGTAGCTGTAGTAGAGGTACACCATTCTACATATATAAGTAAAACATTGGACAAATAAAACAATTGGCAGCATAAAAAAAGCTTCGTTATTTTAGGATAAATACAAGGCAAATTTGGCTGTTGGCCAAGTAAATGTAACTAAGGGCCCTCGCCCGCGGGCGACTTTTTGTAGCGATGCAGTCGCGATGCTCTCGCGCGTAGCATCGATACAGACGCGAAGCAGTCGCTAGCTGTGTGCCCGCGCCCACGGGACCAGATTCAGTCGCGATGCAAACGCGATTCGGTCGCGATGCAAACGCGATTCGGTCGCGATGCAGTTACGATACAAATATACCTTGGCTCAGTACAGTTGCAAGATGGACTCCGTTGAGGCAACATTAGTCACGTTGTCTTTGGTGCTGCTTTTACGTAAGCAGCCGAAGCGTAGGCAACGGAAGCAGCGTCAATATTGGATGCATCCATTTAATACCTAGAGATTATTTACAATCGCGATGCAGTAGCGCGTTAGTAGCGCGACGCGGTCGCGCGTTTGTATCGATACAATCGCGATGCAGTAGCGCGTTGCAAATGCGACTAACACGCGTTAGAAGTGATGCAGTCGCGCGTTTGCTAAACGCGCGACTGCATCGCTACAAAAAGTCGCCGTGGGCGAGGGCCCTAAGTCATTTCAACAATACGAGTGTCAGACTTTACGCCGACGGCCACTACGCCGACAGACTGTTCGCCGACAAGACTTTTCTCCGACAGGACTTTACGCCGACAAGACTTTACTCCGACGGACTTTACGCCGACAGGACACTTCGCCGACGGGACTATACGCCGACAGGACTCTTTACCGACGGGACTCTTCCCCGACAGGACTCTTCACCGACAGGACTATTCACCGACAGGACGCTTTGCCGACAAGACTCATCGCCGACAGCGTTCATCGATACTGCTACTATCGTTATTTTTTGTAAATGAAGTTTCTTTTTTGGAGTGGGAAATCATCAAATGACTTCTCCCGTCCGACGTCAGACTTTTATTGACTAAAACCCACTCCTGTGCCTTCAGTTGCCCTTTATGTTCCAGGGTCACGGTAACTATTATAATTATAACTATTCCGCAACCCCGGCAGCAGGGCCGTCTTAAGCCTATTCTGCGCCGGGGTGCGGGACTCAGCCTGCGCCCTCGTTTTTTTAGGATACAATTTATATCATCACCTCCCTAGCCTTTTTCCAACTATGTTGGGGTCGGCTTCCTGCCTAACCGGATTCAGCTGGATATCAGTGTTTTACGTGGAGCAGCTGCCTATCTGACCTCCATAACCCAGTTACTGTGTGACACGAATACCCCTTGGTTAGACTGGCTACGTAACGACTGTCAAAGTTCTAGGAATGACAACCGCGACCAACGGCTTTACGTGCTTTCCGAGGCACGGGATAATGAAAATGAAAATGATGAAAATGATGTCAGTGATGTCCAATATAAACTTTAGAAAGTACATTATATGAATTGAAAAAGCCGGATTCGAACCCGCAACGGGCAACCTCTTTAACGAAAGGCGGGCGCCTTATCCACGAGGCCATCATGGCATCCTGGACATAATTTAAATGATCACCAAAAAAATAATTCTGACTAGGTACCAAAATGGATCACCAAATTTTGCTAGGTTACATTAGGTTAGAACTGTGACGTTAGGTGCCGTCGTGAACCACCACCACCCTCGTCCGGTGCTGTTGCTTGGGAACCTCAACGCTAAGTCTGCCGCGTGGGGGTCTCCGGTCACCGACGCCAAGGGCGAGGCGTTGGAGGAGTGGGTGGTCACGACCGGCTTGACCGTCCTGAATCGGGGCTCCGAATACACGTGCGTTCGGCAGCGAGCAGGTTCTATAGTGGACATCTCGTTCGCTAGCCGCGCAGTCGCGGGCCGAGTCCACGACTGGCGTGTCGCCGTGGAGGTGTAGACATTGTCGGATCACAGATATATCCGTTTCGATGTCTCCTCCCAGACCACTAGCGGCCGCAGTCCAGTGGCCCCACGAACGGACGGTTAGCGCTGGGCACGCAAGCATATCGAATGTACCCGTCGACGTCGAAGGGGAGGCGCAGTGGTTCCGCGGGGCAGTGATGCAAATTTCCGACGCTTCCATGCCTCGGATCCTCGGATGTAGGGGTAAGCGCCAGGTGTACTGGTGGTCTGCCGAAATCGCGCAATTGCGCGTCTCGTGCGTTGAGGTCAGGCGCCAGCATACCCGATACGATACCGGAGAAGACGTCGTCGGGTCCCTGACGAGGAAGCCGCGCTATATGAGGTGTACCGCGCGGCGAAGAGGGCTCTGTGGCTGGCCATTGGCAACGCGAAGACGCGAGCCAGGGAGACACTAGATAGGAAACCGTGGGGGCGTCCGTATCGGTCGGTTGGTACGAGGAAAACTCGGTCCTTGGGCGCCCCCACTTACGGAGAGTCGAAATCCGAGCTGTTAGATGAGGTGGGTGCAGCCCGCTTCCCAGCGCGAGCCGATGGCTCTGCCCACAGCCACAGAGCCTGATGTAGAAGAGGACGCCGGCGTACCAGAGGTGACACAGGCAGAGATGAAGGCAGCCGTGATGCGGCCCCGGGCTAAGAACGTTGCCCCGGGGCCCGATGGGATCCACGGCTGTGTGTTGGCCCTTTCT
The DNA here is from genome assembly GCA_033675125.1 of Athetis lepigone. Taxonomy (NCBI): domain Eukaryota; kingdom Metazoa; phylum Arthropoda; class Insecta; order Lepidoptera; family Noctuidae; genus Athetis; species Athetis lepigone. The sequence goes on along the minus strand of CM066233.1, from coordinate 5,240,222 downwards.
CTGAAGGAGCTTGAGCCTCAACTGAGCGGACTCACTGCGTGCCTTGAGCAGGGCCAGTTTCCCGTTCAGTGGAAGTCTGGTCGTATGGTCCTGCTCAGAAAGGTGGCGCGCCCTGCGGACTCACCGTCCGCGTACCGGCCCATCATAGTGTTGCTGGACGAGGTGGGGAAGTTCTTAGAGCGGATTATCGCAGCCTGCCTCGTCAGTCACTTAAGCGGAGAAGGGCCGGACCTAGCCGAATATCAGTTCGGGTTTCGGCACGGGCGCTCCACCATCACCACAATATCGCGGGTAAGAGTCCTGGCGGAAGACGCGGTGTCTCGGGGCGGGGTGCTGTTGGCGGTGTCCTTGGACATCTCCAACGCCTTCAACACCCTGCCGTGGAGTTGTATTCAGGAGGCACTGCGATATCATCGAGTGCCCCCCTACCTCCGCCGCCTCGTTGGGGCTTACTTGAGGGCGTACGCTGCCCTCCTCCGGCCCTCCTTAATGGGTCCAGGGGCGATGGACTTGGGGACGTCCGTCGCCCGTATTCAACTGGACCCGAGGTGGCGGCGCGTAGTGTTCCCGCGCGCCCTTCTTCGATGTTGTGGGGGAGTCATACATATTCTATATCAACATACACCCAGACAATGAGCTGCAAATTGCAAAAATACGTAAGATAATTTGAATTTTGCGGGCTACCTTTAACATCCACCTTAAGTGCGAGCGCCCGAATGGCTATATCAAGTCAATAACAAGCGCCAAAAGTGTAATAGAAGAAAAAAAATATTGTTGATGACTATTTTTTCTTGTTGCTTGCCCATTCAAATTTGTCGTAAATAACAAGTACAATAAGTTCAATTAAATATCCAAAAATTCAGCGCTCAACAGGCGCCCCCGAGCGCTCCGCGCCCGGGTGCACCGCACCCCTTGCACCCCCTGGTAAAGACGGCCCTGCCCGGCAGGCATTGCCCCTTTTGGGCCCCGTCTCGTGCTGACTGCTCTTTGAGGCGCATGTAGATCACAACGAGCCGTCGATGCGGGCCTGGTCCTAGCCGGGCGGCGAGCTACGGTGGCCGGTAGTCGTCTTGCGACTCTCGACGACTACGCCTGAGACCCGGTCCGGGGTGCGAGGCTTGCGCTGCCTCGCGCGAGCCGTCGCTTCCTTCACCAGCATTACTGCTTCGCAGAAGGAGGCGATGGCTTCCCATTCAGTCTCGCCCCGGAGCGTCGCCTTAACCAGCGCAGCGCCGGGCGTGAGAGGTCACCGCCGCCGATCGCCTCTGTGAGGACAAGGCGATGGCTCGCCCAAGCGGGGCACAACTCCACCGTGTGCTTGACCGTGTCCTCCAGGCGACCGTTGCTCAGTGTTGACACCCACGCGTCGGTTCCGGCCGAATCTGTCACAGGAACCTCCCGCACTGACCGTGTCCGGTGAGGACCTGTGTCAAGCGATACGTGAGAGCGCCGTGGCCCCTCTCAAGCCACTTCTTAAAGAGGGATCTTATCGCCGCTATTACGGCGTGCCTGGCCCTAGGCTGTTCTAAATGAAGTTTTAAGTAGGGTGTTTTAAAAAAAATATATATTAAAACACTGTTTACAAAACAATCGCACTGTAGCGACAGTTTAAGGTGCATCAGGAACTCTAAATCTTTATCGTGGCAATAGATTTTAGACGTGATACAAAATAATCGTTTCTCAGCGCTTCGGTCGGCTCCTTATCAATTATTTTTAAATGACGATAAAATAGTAAGCATTGCAACATACTGTAAGTACTTTTCAGCTAAGCCAAAGTACCTGTAAAATTGCATTTATTAATCGGCCCTAGAGTTCCTATACATCGGTCGCTCCGACAAATGGGTCCTAAAGTCCTACATCGGTTGGATCTTTTAAACTCCCATTTTGCCATGAAGAATGCCCTAATACAAATTCCATATTCAAATTGCGTCCGCTTACATACTTCTCTCGTATAGTTCATTATACATACACACACACATCAAAAGTGTCTAGGGATATTTCAATTAAACCTAAACAACAAAAATTCTATTAACTTTTTGTTTAGACACCTACACATTAAAATAAACCTTGTTTAATAGCCTATCTAATTTGATAATAAACATTTAGATAAAGAGTAATTAAAAAAAAACTAAGAAGAAGAGGAAAAACTCAGACAAAATTTCAATCTTAACTTTATTTTTAAAACATCAAAACCTAAACAAAAAAACTATTTTTTTTACAAAAATTGTTGAAGACATAAAATTAATAATCCGTGGATCCACCTAAGACTCTCCTGACACACTGCAGCGGTTCTATATACTCAAGACAAGGTGTCAATATCCTGTTGCGGAATACTGTCCCAAACTGCGGTTTCTGAAGACATGAGGACCAGTCATAGCGTTATATCCAGGCTTTGGTCACGTTATCGTGTCACGGGGGAAGTGGTGGAACGGCACCGAGGACTTTAACGCATTAAAGCACACGACACTTTTGATGTGTGTATGTATATTTTACAGATTTACATCCATAATATTATAAATGCGAAAGTAACTCTGTCTGTCGTCTCTTCTTCACGCCTGAAATTTAAGGCTGTCCCGCTGCTATTGTCTTTCTATTGTCTCGGGTCACGTGTGTTTAAAGTTTTTACAGGCTACATAATGTCACGCTGTGACCTGCGGGGGCAGGGCAGTCACCAAAGGCAAAAATTAACGAGGGGAACAGCTATCCGCGCTTAGGATACATGGCAAGCTTATTGAAGTTCCCAAAAGTGGTAACAATAAAACATGTTTACCCTTATTTTTTATTTTTTTTGGTGAGTGGGAAATCATCCAATGACTGCTCCCGTCCTGGGTGTGGCGGGAGGGCGTGTCAGACTCTTACTGACTAAAACCCACTCATGTTCCTTCGATTGCCCTTTATGTTCCAGGGTCACGGTAACTATTATAAACATTCCGCAACAACATTTTTACCCTTATGTTTACCACTTGTAGTTTGTAGTGCTAGTGGCCAAGTTCATTTCGATTCCCTTTGGCCCAAACATTGGCTCCAATAGCCATCGTTATGTACAAGCAGGCCAAGTTTATTTGATCAGTCGCTTAAACGCCTCCGTTGTGACCGCGTGTGTTGTACCTATGCCGGAAAATTCCTTCCGAGTTTTTTTCTTATTTGCCTTGCCGCCATAAATTATTTCGGAAGAATTGTTTTTAAAATGTGATTGTGTGGTTGCGAATAAGTATGGAAATTAAAGTTGATGTGGTGAGTTTGGAGGTTTATTTATGTTGTTGAAAAAACCTTGTTCGTTTCAGTAAATACGAGGAATGTATTAGGAAGTTAGTTTTATTGGCGCATCCTTACTATATGGGGCACTTACTTACAACTAATATAATATAATATAATGTAGGTATAATATTATAATGTATTTTTTAAGTTTACTCTATTAATTATACAAAAAATACAAAAGTATTTAAAGTCAATCTTACCAAATATGAAGAGAAATTAAAATATAAGTACTTGGCTACTAAGTTTCTTTGAAATATTGAAATCCACTTTTCTGAAAACCAGGAACGAAATTTTGAAATTCACATTTCTGGTAACTAAAACAGTTGCTTCCGTAAGGTTTTTCAGTTATCACGAATATCTATTTTAATATGATAGTTTGGTACAGATACCCATTAATATTTGAGTTAAAATCATAGCATTAAATTAGTTATACCTAAGTAATTATTTTATTATGCATGTTGAGTTACAAACATAGTTTAAATAATTCCTAATTACTGAGCACAATATTAAATGAAATGCGAAGTAAGATGTAAAATTAGGATCGATTCACTCTCAGCAAATTTATCTAAAAAATACTGAAAAACAGAGCTTTATTTTTCCGACAATACAAGGTTTGTAAAGACATTTAATTGCTGACCGTGTTAATTTAAAAATATTTCCCGGCTACATTTAATATGTAATTTTACTAGTAGATTTAATACACGAAAGTTTCTTATAAAGGCAACTAATTAAGAAAGTTGGCTTATCTACTGGTATGAAGGTTTTTCATAGTGCACTTGCAAATCTAATTAACAAAGATATAGCTTTTTTACCACCTACTAGCAACACATAAACGCGTTGTTCAAGTAACATTATCTACACGTAAATGTACTAATTCCTGTATTACAGATGACTTGACAATACACCGCACCCAGTCTTCAATTACTTTAAATAGCAACTTGCTGTGTTGTATATATCAGTATTTTCCAAAGTGCCTAAAACCGCTCCCTTTTTGTCCAAGCAATATGTATATCAGCCATTCATTTAAATTTTCATAGGTACTTACTGTCAGCAACAAAAGTTATACTTATTAGTACAGTTTTAAAGAAAATAGAAAATAGATGTTATAGCTATCTTTCATCTTTTTCTTTGCACACTTGCAAAAAAAAATGCAATTGCAATTCTTTAAAGAATGCACTTTTGTCATTGCTAGAATAGTCGACAACAGCTCTGCTTGTCATCGATATAAAAAAATGGAATAGATTAGATGATAGCAAGAAAAAAAAAACTCTTAGCGTCTTACTAATAATCGCTGCATAAAGTTATAACAGGTTCATACGTCAAAAAATGTATGGATGGTTACACAGGCTTTATTCATGACATAACTTTACACAGTGATTATTAGTAAGGGCATTAGTGATGCATGAACATAAAAAGCAATGTTTCGTAATATTTTATGTCTATTTTAGGTCTAAAATAAAAATGGTGTCTTCGTCCTTAGTTGCTGACTGTAGCTTGAAAGTTTTAATTCGGAAGTAATATTGTTTAATGGGTTTTTATACATTTTAAATAGCATGAGAAACACCGACTAGGTTTTTGGCTACAGCAATGGATAACATTTACCTACCTAGAACTTTCGATCATGTTTGTTTTTTATCTAGTTATCTTCGACCATTTTTTTTTATATTTTAATTTAATGATTTGGTTGAAGCTTATTCCATGTATCTACGTCCTACACGGAACGTTGGAACACCGTTTGTTAGTATTTCCTAAAAATGCATAATAATATTTAAAATGCTAAGTCGTTTCTTGGACAAAAATCACTTTGTTAGGAGTTTGTATGCTATAACTCACTGAATAAATACTTTTTAGACGTTCTTAATTGTCCCTGACATTAGGCCCTTTCTTTATGAATACTTGGCCCATATATTATTTGCGAAATTTGGAAACTTTCCAACCTTCACGAAAAGACCCTACAGCTTTTTCAAGGCCCGTAACACAACCTCGACTCCTCTGGAGTAACGGGTGTTACATTCTCATTAAAAACAAAACGGCATTTGAATGCCAAACATTTATTGTTAAATGCATTCAGTGAACACCATCCATATCAAAATGGGTATAGTTAACAAAGTAGATAAGTATGCAGCTTGGATTTAATCTGACGGCCCTGTAGCTAGTATAGTCAGCAATTTTCCTGGGAACCCATCAATTTTTTATTTATTTATCATAAACAGCATGTCAACTGGCTTGGAGGACACAGTCTAGCACACGGTGATGGTGTGCCCCGCTTGGGCGAGCCATCGCCGTGTCCTCGCAGAGGCGATCGCCGTCGCCTCCTTCTGCGAACCAGTTATGCTGGTGAAGGAAACGGCGGCCCCGGACAGGGACCCAGGCGTAGACGTAGAGAGTCGCAAGACGACTACCGGCCACCGTAGGCGCGGGTCTGCGGACGGCGAGTAATGGGTAGCTCACCGCCCGGCTAGGACCAGGCCCGCGTCGACGGCGCGTTAGTGTTCCACGCGCGTCTCAAAGAGCAGTCAGCACGAGAAGGGGCCTAATAGGGCCAACGCCTGCCAGGTTTGCGGAATAGTTATATTAGTTACCGTGACCCCGAAACATAAAGGGCAACCGAAGGAACATGAGTGGGTTTTAGTCAGTAAAAGTCTGACACGCCCTCCCGCCCCGCCCAGGACGGGAGAAGTAATTTGATGATGTCCCACTCTCCAAAAAAAAAACTGCTCATCTGAATGTCAAAGACCTCCTTAAAATTTCCACAAATACCGACCCACCAAATCTATACCTTTACGTATACCTTTTGTAATAGATGAGAAAATTTCAATCTTGCTAGTTTAGAAAAGAATTTATAAATCTAGAAAACAACAGAAATCAATTCCCGCATAACAGAGATGTATGCCCGTTTTTGAAGCGAGGCCATCGAGCTGCTATTATCCTCACTGTGATTTGAATACAAAAAAGCCGTTAAGTGCTTTCTTACTGCGCCAGTAAACAATGAAATATTATGGCCATCCAAGCGACACTTGGTAATGAATTGATGAATATATTGATAGCTTTATTGTATAGGAACTGGATCCAGACGTCTTAACGGCGCGAATTTATCTGTTATAGCCTGGCCTTTGTACGTACCTAATCATAATATTATTATTGTTGATGCGGTCATAATTTATGATTAATTCACTGGCCGTGAATTAAATAGTCTGATTTGACAAGGTTTTGTTCTTCAGTATACCAAATTAATAAATCAGAACTACATATAAAAATATGAAACAATTTTGATAACAAAAGTTGAAAACAGTGAAAACAGTACTTACCTACATTTCAAACTGCCGTGCAGTCATTTTCATATATTTTTTTACCAATTTAGGAGGAAGCTTAAAAGGTGTATTTCATTGAAATATTTTTATGAATATACTCGTATATGTCTAAATAAATCATGCGCTCTTTATCTACATTTATTACAAAAAAAGACCACTTACAACATCTATCAGCAATATCTAAAGCATAGGTAACGTCTACTTCTATCACACGGGTGAAGCCGTTAGCATAACATCCATCGGTGAATCCATAGAGTGAAGCAATGTTAGTTTTTAATTTCTAGCATCAGATGGGATGATCTCACTTCAATCGTATATAAATGCATCGATCAAAACTTTTGAATGACTTTCTTCATTCAACTTAAACTAAACTTCCAAAAAAAACAACTACAGATTTTATTAATCTAATATCAGAATGGTCGCCATAGCACAATGGGCTACGACATCAAAATGACCTCAAACTTAAAGATAACACTTATAGCCAAGAATATGATATAAGGAGATTAAGGAGTGGACATCGTTTATGGGTTATGACTTTTACGACTGCACTAAAATGGACGTCAGACTGCTATACTCCCTAGTATATCAATCACAAAATTAGGCAAAATTAATTGTCTACTACCGATCAAACTAAGCAGGTCTTGACCTGGATCTTGTGATATGGCAGCAAATTTTCTATGACGTCACATGGCGAGTACAACAAGGTATTACTAGTGAAGTATAAATGGTGCCACCGGAAGGTAATGTTATACACATGTGTGTTGTTGACTTGCGAGGAAAACTTATGTGCAGTTGCAAACTGTTATATATATCTGTAGATATACTATTAAGAATCTCGATATATAGTGTTGATGTCGTTTTGCCCTAAGCCAAAATGCATAGTGTTCCAGCGGCTTATGCCACAAAACCCCAAAAATCATTTCACTTTAACCCCAACACTAAATAGTTCTTCACTTAATTTTAATATCTAAAGTAGCTTTGCGGTTGAACGTTCAATGAATGTATGAGCCGCAGAGATTTGAGAACAATTAAATAGCTTTGTGGTTTAGTGGCATAAGCTATCCCAGCGAGATCCATGGGTTTTTTGAATCATTAAAAAATAGGGATTCTACTATTTTTTACCCTTAGATACTCCACTGCTATAGGTAACAACATACTTTCGAGGCGAAGTCACGGATAGAAGCTGACTGAATATTTGCATTTTAAACTTTGCAGCACACAGTTCACCCGTCGTCAGTAAAACAGGTGGAAAAGCCACCGATACCCAAAGAAACATGCGGGTCTTGGTGTACGCCCGACACCACACCGGCCCACAATACGTGAGTACCATATTAAAATATGACACACGACTGGTGTACGATTAACAATAAAAAATGCTGGTTAAAAATGCACTATGATTCATTTCAGGTTGACACAAACAAATTCGAATATCGAAACCAAAACTGAACTCCAAGAAGATGCGCAGAATCAAGAAAGGTATTTGTCTTTATTGGGGCTCAAAAGTTTGTTTATATTTAAAAGCTTTCATCTTTAGTATGTAGTGGTGTGATTACAAAATATGCTTTCCCGCAAAAATCTAATCTAAGTATGAAGACTAAATAATAACAGGCAAAAGTAATGATTACTTATTTAATTAGTGTTGCACGTGTCGCACTACATTTTTCGTCACATGTTTGTATCATTGGCGTACTTTGTTTGGGCATAATGGGCTCGTAAGTTACGTGTATTTGACATTGGCGTTCAAAAGATTATATAAACCTTTCGGTATATATTTATGTCTGTAATTTAATAAAACTTACACCCGTATATAACAAAATTAGTTAAATTTCGAAGTATGTTTAGGTTCTGAAAAAAATTATAACAATACAGTAAGTTTACCAGATCATTTTGTAAATCTTTCAGTATAGTAAGTCAGCTGCAAAAAGTTCGACTGTTTTCGCCTAGTCCTCCCCCTGCATATAAATCTGAAAATTACATAACAGAAGCTGACACTGAATTGAAAGAATTTAAGCAATCCAAATCTGAAGATAATTCGCCGGACGAGTAAGTTTATATCACAATTTATTTTAAACCAAATTATTATTTATAAAATATTACTATATCACCGTCGCATAAAATCTACGATAGAAAGAAAGACATGGAGAACAGTTAAATAGCTTAAGACTCTGCTGTATGTCTGTCACAGGGTTTAATACTTTTAATTGGTATAGCCAGAGAAAAAAATACATAAGTGTATTGTGCGGCCTACAAGGAGCGTCTATTTTTTTTTCTTTTTTTGCAAATTTTGCGGAGGTACTTAGCTCAATTACGAGTTTCACGAATCTTGCACTTGGCCTGTTTTGTCCAGCCATAATGTAGACCGCTTTTGTTTTTCTAGGCCGCCGGTTACGCAAGACAAACTTGACGCAATAATCGAAACTCCACAAAGTCCTGTGCCAATTTCGCCTTCACGCAATTTGAAATGCAAAGGTTTATCACTATTGTCGACGTTTTGCGACCCTTTCATGCCCATAGATCCCCAAGGTAAGTGATTATAAAGCGTAGCAAAGCATGTTTTCCAGACGGTAAAAAAAAGCTGATATAATCTAATGACGACTGTAGTAAATTCATTTTAAATTGCTGTTATAGACGGTCCCTGTTGGGCGCCAATTAAGCGCCATTGCTAAAGAACCATTAGATAGGTTTATTCTTGTTGGGTAACCAACAGAAAATTGTCAAGGGGCCTTATTAAGTAATTGAGTTAAGTAAATAACTACCATTATCATCAACTACATTGAGTGAGTGACTAGGTTTAAATACCCCTCAATTGTGATCAGAAACTTGAACGGATTTTAACAATTTTGCCATCCTGTAACTAGAAAGAAAGACATTAAGCCCAAACATCTGTTAGAAAATATTAAAAAGCAAGTGATGGGATTAGAATATTTCTGTCCCTTACTGTCACATTTTTTTTATATCCTGAAACTATTTGCTATATAATATAGGTACCTACTCTTTCTTCGACAGAAATAAACTCCACTATTCACCACAAAAAGTAAACAAAAGTTTTAGCAGCCTTCTATAGTTAAAGCTCGGTAGTTTTGTATACTGTCTCTCACAATGAATTTACTTTTCAGGTCGTCGATACATCAGCTGGCTTCTCCTAGTAACCTTCTGCTATAGTTATAACGCATGGTGCGTAGCTCTCCGTGCCACCTTTCCCTACCAGACTCCACAAAACACGCCTTATTGGATGGTGGCCGACTACCTGTGTGATATCGTGTACATTCTGGATGCAGCGTTTGTGAAGCCTAGGCTTATGTTCCTGAATGAAGGATTCTGGGTCGGTGATCCTTCCGAGACAAGGAAAAATTATAGAAGGAAGACGCAGTATAAGGTTAGATTTTGATGGCTATAAGGAAATATAAATAGATATGGTTTGATCTTTACTAGCTTGTTCTTGTTACTTATATGAAAAAAAATGCTTTGTTTATTCAAATTCATGTATTTGCTAATATGGAGTAATTACATAAAGTCGTTACCGATATTTCGCATGCAAATCTGAAACTTTGATTCTATCACAGCATTATTATACAACAACTTTTCATAAACTATGTGTGTGTTTATATTTAATTGTTAAAATTTTCAGTTCGACGTGATATCCCTGTTACCGCTAGACTTGTTGTATATCTACTTCGGCACCCAGAAAGTGATTCTCCGCTTTCCACGACTCTTGAAGCTTCAGACTTTCTGGGAGTTCCACCAAGCTATGGACAGAGTGCTTGCTTCACCGTATGTTGTAAGTAAAATATTGAACTATAATTATATTGACAGGCCTGTTCAAGTGACACTGACTGCTAAGCTAGAGGTCGGTTCATTTCCTAGCCAGGTTATATTTTTGTGTAATGAACTGTCTGAGTGTATTTTGCTTATACCTAATATATTAAGTATATTTACATGATAATAAAGACTGTATATCAGTTGCCTGGTTACCGTGTAACAAGCTATGCCTTGACGTGTGTGAGCTGCCCAATATATTTATTTATTTAACCCAAATCAACGAACAACTTTTCCAGGTGCGGATCGGCAAAACTCTATTCTACATCTTCTACTTAATCCACCTTAATGCTTGTGCCTACTACGCCATGAGTGACTACATAGGCCTCGGGTCAAACGGCTGGGTCTATGACAACCAAGGCTCTGCCTACATCCGTTGTTTTTACTTCGCGACTAAGACAGCGACATCTATCGGCAAGAACCCGAAACCTGAGAATACTATGGAGTACTTGTTCATGACGGCTGCTTGGCTGATGGGCGTGTTTGTATTCGCTTTGCTGATTGGACAGATCAGGGATATTATTGCCACTGCTACAAGGGCTAGAGTAAGTGTAAAGTTTAATGTCTTAAAAAAATAACGCGTCCTTCTTTTGTTTTCTTTTTGAAAAAAAAAAACAGATACTTTAGCGGTAAATAGTGTTTATATTAGATGCTTATAATTTCTTCATGAAAGTTTGCCTACATAAGGTTATCTTTCTATGCCACTAGTCCAATGAAGATAAAATTCGATTCCATAAAAAAATAAGTTAATATAAAAGTTCGATGCTTACAATTGTAATAACTGCATAAAAGTTTGTCTGTATTGAGTCTACTGCTACGTAAAATGCTACTGATCAATCTAATATAAATACTAATTCGGAGAGATAACATTAATTATCTCATCACAGACGGAGTATCGCAAGCAATTAGACGGCAGTAGTCGCTACCTTCGCCGCTTGAATATGCCAGTTCCATTGCAGAGAAGAGTCGCGTCCTGGTTCAACTATACTTGGAGTAGACAACGATGTTTTGGTGAGTATGGTTTAAGTCTTAAATGCCGTTCACACTTATTATTTGCTACTTTTGGCACACAACTCCGTCTCCTTGAACGACGGTTTGAAAATGAGAGTTTGTCACATTTTTTCTATATCAAAATTGGTTCAACAGTTCGGACATGAAAAAGTAACTTCTGAAACAAACAGGGTTTTTATTTGTATATTATTAGAATGGATTACGTCCGATGTCGGGCGTAAAGATTTATTTAAATTGACTCTATATTTATAAACAATAGAAATATACCTTTTATTTACAGATGAACCCAGAATTTTGAACTCATTGCCGTTCAACATGAAACGGGATGTAGCACTTGAAGTCCACATGACTACACTTAGCAAGGTGATTACTATTTTACACTCGGTTTAGCTTAATACTCAGTTTAGCTTTGTGTTTTTTTAATACAGGCAAACATAAAACCAGAAGAAGTCTAGATAATTTATCAGTTTTTTTTTATTATTTGTACAGTGGCAGCTAGTAAACTTAAATACACAAATGTTAAAAATGTTAACTCTCCACCTAATACGGATCTAGTACAGATAGCCATGGTTTTGAAATAGTATCTCATAGACACAGTCCAAAAACAGAACCCTGAAAACACCCTTTTAGCATATGCAACTATATTCAACTCCTTTTTCTTACAAAAGAGCTTTTTTACTCTGACTCTCGATTTGGACTTTAAAGACGCAGTTTAAAATTTGTTGGAGCCGTTTCCGAACGACAATAGTTCTGTCAGCGGAGAGTGCGGGCGCGCGGGGAGGAGGCGCTGGCTGGCGCTCATTGATTTGACAGCCACGACACACGAACAAGCAAATTTTATATTTCATTTAACTATTGGCAAGAAAGTCATTTTGTAAGATAATTATATAATTAAAACACCAACAAATTATAAAGGCTTTAATTGAAGTGGCCTTATTCTACTAACAAGACAATCAAAGTTAAATACCAAACAAATGCTTACAGGTACAACTATTCCGCGACTGCTCAGCCTCACTGCTACGTGACTTGGTTCTGCAACTGCGTCCAGTGTGCTTCCTGCCCGGTGACGTGGTTGTCCGCCGCGGTGACGTCGGCCATCAGATGTATATCATCTCTTCTGGAGAGTGTTGCGTATGTATTTAATTAACTAATGAATTCTATTGACTGGACTGTTTATTCTAGCGGTTAGTGACTGCTAAGCTGAAGGTCACGATTCGATTCCCACCCAGGACTAGTTATTGTGTGTTTTATGTATCTATAAATGATATAGTATGTATTCAAGTTGTCTGGTTACCATAGTACAAGCCGAGTATGAGATGTTCCATCAGAGTTATTTATTATTTAAAATGTTTAAAATCGCCATTATTATGAACGTGTTCACTTATGTTTTCAGGTAATGTCACAAGATGAGAAAGAAGTTTTGGCGACGCTGCAAGAGGGGTCTGTGTTCGGGGAAATCAGTCTACTAGGCATTGAAGGACTAAGACGACGAACGGCCACCGTTAGGTAAAAGAAAAATTACATGATTTACAGTGCACAGATTTCTAAGTAATTGGCGCCCAACTTAACCCTATTGGTGCCCAACTTAGCCCATGTTGGGCGCCAATATTCTGAGATGTTATGATACAAAAGTTCAATTACAATTAAGATAATAAGACGTTTATTAAATTAAAAAATATGTCCTTTCTACATGATTACTAGTAAGTTTATGCTCAGTATGACGTAAATAATAAATTTTACACTATGTAGTCCCGCTCTGGGCGCCAATATCTCGAAAGTATTTTTCAAAATTTATTCAGCAAATCTTAGATAATTAACAAATAATCTTTTTAAATACAACGCAGATCCCGCGGCTACGCCAGCCTATTCGCGCTATCCCGAAACGACCTCGAAGCTGCATTAAAACATCACAAGCAAGCCGCTCAAGTACTACGCATTAGAGCTGACCAAATTATCAGAGAGAACGCAGCGCGTCAAGCGAAACAGCGCTTGATACGACTTGACGCAAAGAAAAGCGTCAGTATTCATGAAAATGAGTCTATTGTGAAGCGGAGGATGTCTAACACATCTAGCGCTTCAAATTTAACGCTTGAAGGGAGGCGACAAAGGTCGGCTAGTGCGTTGTCTAGGAGGCGACTGTCTGCTGTTTCTGAGACTGTTGATCAGGATGGAGCTAAGAAAAAAGAGGAGGTTTGTATAGATGTCTTTATTGTTCAGGTCCCTTACAATAATCTGCGAAGTGTTTAATATTAATTATTTAGTTGTGGTGCCACACTGCAGTTTAAATGGTAGTTTTTGTTGCCACTTATTAGATATAGCATTTGCCCGCGACTTCGTCTGCGTGTAATAATAGTTCCCATAATAGTTACCGTTCCCGGGGGATTTCCGGGATGAAAACTATCTTATGTCCTTTCTCGGGTCCCAGACTATATTATATCTGTACCAAATTTCATTCAAATCGGTTCAGTGGTTTAAGCGTGAAGAAGAGAAAGACAGACAGACAGAGTTACTTTCTCATTTATAATAAGTACGGATTTCAACGCTCTTACTCTGTTGAAACTTGTAACATTGTTGCAGAACATTTTATAACCTTCAGCTAATTGTAGCCCGAGCCAAAGTCGAGGGAAACAATAAGCTAATGATAAATTGCTCACACTTGTCGAACGAAGTTTTCCAACAAAGAGTGTACATAGTTAAAATGTTATTAAAATAACTATAGCAAAAGATAATTGAAAATGGCATGCGGACTTATTAATTTCGACTTCGAATTCTGACGTCTATTTGGCCTGTGAATATTTTCATTTGGTAACGTTTACTATCGTTTATGAGAAATGTTCATTAAAAATTTTGTAACCGAAGTGTGGCAGCATAAACCACATTGAATTTAATGGCTATTTATTGACTTTGGCTGATTTGTAAATTAGGTATAGCGCTATTTAAATAAAACTTATTAATTACAGGCAGCAACTTTGGCGGTGACATGCGACAGGGCTCGAACCCCACTGCCAACGATTGTGCTGTCTGGGGACTGAACCAACGACCCCTAAACCAGGACAACAGAGCGAATTTATTTAGGATCTCTAAATTACAAGCGGAAATAAACAAAAATTTAAGAAAAAGGCAAAAGGAAAAGACTAAAATGTGTGCATTATGGAAGAAATTTTTGGAGGGTAGTTTTTGTAAGTGATTTTTTAAAGGGAACGAAGTAAGTTGTCTCCAGGCCTGATTCTGTATCCTGATTGTGTATTTTTAAAGAAATACGACATTATACTGTAGTTTTTGAAAATCTGTAAGTAAACGTAGTTTGTAAATACAATAAACCTCATCGTGGCATTGTATGAAAACCACTGAACTTCTTTTGAAATTGTACTCTCAGATACCTTATTATCGCCTAGTCGTTAAAAGTTCCAATTCTCTTTTTCACAAACTTACCTAAATTTAAGTTAAGTGCATCTTTTACTTTCCATTTCATTAAGAAAAGGACGAAAGATAAAATTTTAGTTAAGTCCTGTCAAATTAAGATAGTTACTACAGACAGGACTAAACGAATATGTATCTTCTGTCCTTTTCTATAAGGAATGGAAAGAGAAAGATACATGTGAACAAGAGAATCAGAATCAGCACCGATATCAAAGGAGATGGGATTCCAGACACAGGCTCTGAGAAAATAGTTTTCCAATTATATTTAATAAATAAAAATGTATTTAACAAAGAAATAACGTTTTGGAATAATGAGTCTATCAAAAATAAACTACAAAATAAATATTTTTTATTCATGCCCACGAATCTTGATGGAACTTTAAAGTATTAATACGCATTTATTAAGAGCTATCTATACCTATTAATAATTTCTTGTATATATAACAGTTTATATCCTTCTTTAAAACATTTCATATACTAAAATATCGATATTTAATGTGTAATTAGCTCAAACTGTACCTAGTAGATCTTATACTTAAGTGTTATATTTGTATATTTTTTTATTTTATGAACCAAACATTCTTTGATGTGCATATCTATAATAATCTTTATCGATGTGTCAAATAAAGTTATTACTATAAACAGTTTTTTATTTTGTCCTCAAAATTCGAGTAACATATTAAAAGCGCCCTGAAGAAATACATGTACCTATGTAACCTATTTAATGAAAACAGTTCCAGATATTCTATCTAAGTTAAAATAATGTCTAGATTCTTGGATTTAAGATTATATAAATACACACATCAACATGGTCTAGGGATATTTCAATTAAACCTAAATAACTGAAATTGTATTAACTTTTTGTTAAGACATCTACACAATAAAATAAACCTTGTTTAATAGCCTATCTAATCTGCTAATAAACTTTCAGATAAAGATAAATTTAAAAAAAAAACTTAGATGAGGAAAAACTCAGACAAAATTTCAATCTTAACTTTATTTTTGAAACATCAAAGCCTTAACAAAACAACTATTTTTTTTTATAAAAATTGTTGAAAACTTAAAATTTATACTTCGTGGATCTACTTATGACTCTCCTGGCACATCTGCAGCGGTTTTGCATACTCAAAACAAGGGTGTCAATACCCTGTTGTGGAATACTGTCCCAAGTCCTGCTAAGATGCAAGAAAAGCTGGTTTTCATGCACAATATCTTCAGGGAAATTCCTAAGAGCTCTTCTCTGAAGCATATCCTGTGTTAGGCTGACAGAGGCTGTTAGAATTTTTGTCACTAGGTGCTCCTAAATTCTGCTTCTAAATTCGCACTTCTCAAGTTAAACTATACGACCACATTAAGTACAATATTGAGATTGAAATTTTTTTTTATCCACGTTATGATTGATCTTTTAAATCGATCTCATTTTGTAGCCAAAACCCAGTATTATTTTCCTGTGGCTAAATAACATGAATATTATTATAATAACCTTTACGGTGGACAAAAAACAATCCCGCCAGTGTTATTAACCCCTGTGGATTAACAACCAACGAAATCGCTCCAAAATGCGTCGTCGCCATTTAAAAACCTCACCACTATAATTACTTACAGGAAACTAGGAAGTCACCGCTCCTGACCCCATATTTTTCATTTTCTTTCAACCAATCATTAACTTAAAACGCTAATCTTCGCGACGGATTTACTCTATTATGTCGGCCTTGCGTGCATCAAACGCGGTGACAAGTAAACTAAACACCAATTTATAAATGCACCAGGTGCAATCAACTTTGAATCTTATTTAATCACTGATAATGTCAGTTTCATAGAAACAGAATGTTGGTGAAAAGTTAATAAGAAAGTTACGACAGTCGGTGCAGTTTTTCAGTATTGTTTGACGTTTTTTATTTTACTTTAGTTCAACGTGAAGAATATACGATCTGTAGTTTGACTTAAGTCAACTTTGATTATGCTAGAGCTCGTTTTTATTTTAGTTCTATTTAGTAAAGAGTAAAGTAATTCTAACTTAGAATGTTCTATCTTTTGCATTCAACTGAGTCCTCGAAGTGCTTTTAGGAATACCACAGCACTTTCATATGTACTGACAAACTGTTCTACAAAAACAGCTTCCGCCCATCTCAAATCTCTAAACATCCAACGGCAAGGCGTTATGGCTTGATTACACCTACCGAGTAGAGAGGCGAGACAGTAAAATGTAACTCGGACGAGACAGTGCCGTAGCCGAGTAAGTGTTCACACGTATTTTCGATTTTGTGGCGAGACAGTTCAGTTATTAGAAGAAGTTCAAGGACAACTGAGGCTAACATGGCTCGGAAATCGTTTATTCCGAGTGGAGAGTGGTGGCCGAGTGCTGTTTAGATTCACCGAGTGACCGAGCGAGACAGTGCGGGGAAGCGGGGAGGTGGGTTGGGTACTCGCCCTAGTAAATAGAACTGGGTCCGAGTGACTGTCTCGGCCGGTTGCTAGGCCGAGCGCTCGGCCGAGTACTCGGCAATGTGTTTACAAATACCGAGTACTCGGCCGAAGGCACTGTCTCGCCACTCTACTCGGCAGGTGTAATCGACCTATTAGAATTGTTGAGAAAATTGCTGAAAGTAGGTATTCAACACCCAAAAACTAAAACCTTGTAAGCTATAATGTTGTTTTTTTCTTACTTAGTCGAATGTTTAATGCAAAATTACTGTAATCTCGAGTAACTACTGTGAAGCCTAAACATAATTTGATATTGAAATGTCACATCAGGGTTGCCCAAATGCAAGAACAAGACGAGACTTAGCCAGTCTTGGTCTTGGTCTTGCACCAATACACCTGGTCTTGGTCTTGGTCTTGCGCTCCCAGTCTTGGTCTTGGTCTTGCAGCAAGAGTCTTGCAAGTCTTGCAATTACCTATTAGTCTATTACTATTTATTAAAGTTTACTTTAAATCTTAGAAAAACGTATTAGAATTGGAACATTGTGAGCTTGAATTAACATAGCCATAGTAAAGATCAAGCAGATTAATAAATAACTGAAGATTTGATAAGAAATTCGAAAAATCAACTGACCTATATGTCGTTTTCCATGGAAGTAACTGTTTCTTAATAAACATTTATGATTTATAAGCTTACATTTTTTGCTATTTTTTCTTGTAAAAACTTAA
Organism: Athetis lepigone; assembly: GCA_033675125.1. NCBI lineage: Eukaryota > Metazoa > Arthropoda > Insecta > Lepidoptera > Noctuidae > Athetis > Athetis lepigone. Next base: position 5,222,256 of record CM066233.1, on the reverse strand, counting down.
GAAATATAATGACTAAATGTACAATAATAGTACCTACCTAAGTAATTAGTTTAAAACCATATAAGTAATCAATATTATAATATATACTTACTAGAATGAATTAATATGACATCTACTACCTATCCTTACCATTTTATCCTAATCATAATACTACTTGCGTGATCAGTATAATGTATTCATTTTCATTCTAAGCACTCTGAAACTTATTTATTCTTTGGAACACCTGTAGGTACTCTTAAAAAAATTCGAAATTATTTTGCATGAGTATACCTACGCCCTATGGCGGCAATCAAATAGTGTCACAAATGTTATGATTTCGGCGTGGCGGCAACGATTGTTTTAGATTTCAAAAGAAGCCGCCGGCGCGTGTATCATAACCATGTACTTCCGAAAAGCGGCAAATTTCTTTGAGAAGTAAGTACAAAACCTTTGATGCCGCATTATCAAAGTGCCGATGGTTAAAACATAACTATGCATGCACTGAGTTTGATTTTAATAGATATTTTTTTATTCGCTATGTTTATGGTATTAGTCGTAATGCGCATAGGTCCAGTTTTTCATATTCTTTGATACAGTTTTTTGCGTCTCATAGAATTCCTAAGCGTACCTACCTATACACCGAACTGTTACACCTAACTACTCAGTGAAATAGCGCTAAGTCCTAGCTGCAAGACGCAAGAGTCTTGCAGGCTATGTCTTGTTCTTGCTCAAGTCTTGCACGGTCAGTCTTGGTCTTGGTCTTGCTAAAAATACGCGGTCTTGTTCTTGGTCTTGGTCTTGCAAAAACGCAAGAACAAGACCAAGACTGCAAGACCAAGACTGAATTTGGGCAACACTAATCAGGAAACATCATTGCGCCCGTCGAACATTCATTAATTTTGGGTAAAAATTGGAAAAGTACTCAAGGACTCGCACTCTACGCTTTTACAATAACCCCCTATCTGCCCCAACTCAATCAGCTATGATGGCTAATTTCCTACCATTTAACACATGATTCAAAGGATAGGGGAGGTGGAGTCACATTTCGAGTAGTGTCAAAACAGTAATTGAAAATTGATTGGACGTTTACCACAAATTGGTTTCGATACATTTTCTGATACCTTTTCAACAGCTTAGGTTTGATTCTAGATTAATAATATGAGCAGAGTACATAAAGTCACAATAAAAAGTAGGCATTTTAGTATTTAACCTTTCAACAACCAATCGACAGCCGTCTATCGCGCTGCTAATGTCTTTCTTTTGTGTGTTGTGTCCCGAATCATGTGTGTTCGAAGGTTAAACCTTTCGACGACCAAGCGACAGCCGACTGTCACGCTGCTGTTGTCTTTCTATAGTGACTCGAATCACGTGTGTTCGTAGGTTTAATCTGAATCGGCTTAAACGTTAAAATGAAAGAGGCAGACAGATAAGCAAAGTTATTTACAACATAAGTTTGCTGGTGTGGATGTGTAATAGGCCATATAAAAAAAACCAGTGTTTACACTCGATTACCCCGACACACGAAGGTGTAATCCACCAAATTACCTACTAAAATTGTTCTACAATACAAACAACACCAATTCAGTAATACGAGCTTGAACTACAAACCACCACTAATATAGCTTCAAAGAGGCTAGAGTGATGATGGTGGATATGGATTAAACACAAAGGTTCCTATTTATGTCAAGAGCGAATTCAGCCTTTAAGTCGGGTCACATCGTCAAAGTCCAAGCCTTTTAAGTCTGGGCACGCCGTGATAGCGGCGGTAAGACCCCTCTTTGAGGAGTGGCTGGAGAGGCGTCATGGCACTCTCACGTTTCGCTTGACACAGGTCCTCACCGGACATGGTCAGTTCGGGAGGTTCCTGTGTCGGATTCGGGCGGAAGCGACGCCTGGGTGTCACCACTGCAGTAACGGTCGCCTGGAGGACACGGTCGAGCACACAGTGGAGGTGTGCCGCGCATGGGCGGAACATCGACGTGTCCTCGTAGAGGCGATCGGCGGCGGTGACCTCTCGCGCCCGGCGCTGGTTCAGGCCATGCTTCGGGGCGAGACGGAATGGGATGCCGTCGCCTCCTTCTGCGAAGCAGTTATGCTAGTAAAGGAGGCGGCGGCGCGCGAAAGGCAACGACGAGCCTCTCGCCCCGGACTAAGACCCAGGCGAAGACGTCGAGAGTCGCAAGACGACTACCGGCCACCGTAGGCGGTTCTGCGGATGGCGAGCGATGGGTAGCTCGCCGCCCGGCTAGGACCAGGACCGCGTAGACGGCGCGTTTTGTTCCACGCGCGTCTCAAAGAGAAGGAGTCAGCACAGGAAGGGGCCCAACAGGGCCAACGCCTGCCGGGGTTGCGGAATGTTTATAACAGTTACCGTGACCCTGGAACATAAGGGGCAATCGAAGGAACATGAGTGGGTTTTAGTCAGTAAGAGTCTGACACGCCCTCCCGCCGCACCCAGGACGGGAGCAGTCATTGGATGATTTCCCACTCACCAAAAAAAAAAAAGCCTTTTAATTCAGGGTGTGTGGTCATCACATATATTCGAATTTAAGGCAAATAAGGTCTGTTATTTGATTATAATGTTATCTGTGGTTGACCACTCTGGCCCGGTAAAAATCGAGATCCCCATAACTACCTCTACATCCTTAATTTAAAATAAGAATTTAACTAATTGCTCACCGCTAACCAATTTTTAAAATCAAAACTTAAGTTATTATCTAAGCAAGCATACTTAGGTAGCTATGAATGTACTGCTAAGCACGGAGCACTAAGTAATGTCAAATCGATGAAGCCTAGTCGTAATGTAGATATTTTCAGTCAGCCGCATAATTTCATTTGCTCAAATCAAAACTTTTTCATAAGTAAACTCCGTAGCGAAGGGATTATAGGCTTCATTATTGACGTTGCGTGTCTTTACTCATTTGTTTATTGAAATAAACACGGGTACCTCGTAATGTAGCAAAAAATAAACAAAGACCTCATTTTAGGAAAACTTTACAAATTACGTTTTCATTGTATAAGTAAGACAGTGAATTTTGAAGACTTGGAAAAAGTTATACTAAAGGGATTATATTATTTTATAGTTTGGGGTTTTTTAGACTTCACTACCGAGCGATATTAGTTACAATAAGTTTAGCGTTTTTCTTATACTATACCTATTTGAAATCACAGCCAGAAGCTAGTATCTTTACACTTGACCTAGCTGTGCCCGCGGTTTCATTCGCGTTCTCGGTTACTACTTACTCTGCTTCCTTAGGCCATATGGCTAGGCACTATTTCTCATAAATCTGTCTAGCACTTAAAAAAATAGCAATCCGAATGTTAGTTACAAAGATTAGTGCAACAACAGAAAGACTAACAAAAACCTCTTTCGCATTAATCCATACTAATATTAATGCGAAAATAACTCTGTCTGTCTGTCTCTTCTTCACGTCTAAACCACTAAACCGATTAGAATGAAATTTGGTGCAGATATAGTCTGAGACCCGAGAAAGGACATAGGATAGTTTTTTTTCCGGAAATCCCCCGGGAACGAAATACAAAGGACGAACATACAGACAGACAGACACACTTTTCCATTTATAATATTAGTATGGATGGGAAAGTGTGTCTGTCTGTCTGTCTGTCGGTTTGTCTTTTTTTCACGGCAAAACGGAGCGACGAATTGACGTGATTTTTTATGTGGAGATAGTTGAAGGGATGGAGAGTAACATAGGCTACTTTTTGTCTCTTTTTAAAGTCGTTGTGAAGTCGCGGGCAAAAGCTAGTAAATATATAAAATCGTGCCTTTCGAGTTCTGCAATATCGTGCAGTGTAAACAACCCTTTCATTAGGGGTAAGTCGAAACCGATCAACTAGTGTCTCAGTCTGCAACCCGCGGTGGCTCACTGTGGTACATAATGCAGTGCCTACCCTAAATATTGTTAAATTCGCTAACTTTCCAATGTAATTAAAAGTTCCTTAATTAATTTGAGTGTGTGAGTGGTTTGTTTGAAGAAGCGGGGAATTAGAACTTTCTGTGGAGTAAGGTATAATTGTTTTTTAATTTAAATGTAAAAGGTGTTTTTTTATGTTTTCTGCTATTTTGATTTTACTTTAGGTATCAGTTTCTAATTGTAGGTTTACTTTAAATTGACCTTTGCCCGCAAGTTTGTCCCAACGTAATTTTATAATTAATACAAATAAATAAAAAATAACTTACTTCATTATAATGATAGTCTAAATATGTACAACGATACTAGAAATGTCTAAATATTAACAACTGGAGTATTTATTAGATTTATTTATATGTATCTGTTATATTATTATAATCATTACATCGTTTGTTATCTTTTATGTAGGAATGTTAAAAAATAAAGACGTATTAAATAAAGACGTAAAACACGAATGTATTGAAAGCGATTCTTTATTCTATCCAACTCAAAAATGTCTAATGCTACGTGCTACAACTGAACCTTTCAACGTCCAAGCGACAGCCGGCTGTCTGGCTACTATTGTCTTTTAATTGTGTCTCGAATCACGTGTTTTTGAAGGTTTAGACAAGCCCATTGACCAACATGAACGTTTTAGACAGTCATTTAAAAGTGGATAAGATATGTGGCAATTAACCCGTCGCGTAAAGGCATGATTCACAAAATTGTATCTCCTACCTAGAACACAAGCCAAATATCCGTAATTTCTTTCTCATAGGCCGAACCACAGCCTGATTGATAGTCAAGATAACCTTCCCAAACCCACAACAATACAATAAAGACAAAAACAAATGAGAATGTTCATCAGAACGCTATCAATTCAAATCAAAACGACATTCTACCTGTATTTCTGTTGTAAATAATAGGCTATCTCCAAAAGATATCTAGTTCGATGCGGTTGGGTTTACCCACGTATAGTTTACAGGGCAAATAACGGTTAATTTCATTATTTTTGCGGTCGTAAAAGAACCGTATCGTCGGCTCGCGTGTTTCACGATCCTAGATATCATAAGCTATGATAACGCATGGTAGCAGCCTCGTAAACACGGCTAATGTTAATATTTGAGCTGATGATGGTTCTGAAACGCACCAATTTGTAATTTGATCGAAAATGGAAGTTGCTTTGAAATTAGGTATATGGTGACACTAGCTTTTGCCCGCGGCTTCGCTCGCGTTAGAAAGAGACAAAAAGTAGCCTATGTTACTCTCCATCCCTTCAACTATCTCCATTTAAAAAATCACGTCAATTCGTCGCTCCGTTTTGCCGCGAAAGAAAGACAAACATACAGACAGGCAGACAGACAGACAGACACACTTTCCCATTTATAATATTAGTATAGATGAGATGATATTGCCGTTAGAACCACATACTTTTTTAAAATTTCAATTTTCATAATTAAGTATCTATTTTTTTTGAATTAATAAAAAGATACCTTGACTCGTAGTACCATTATTCGAGAATCATATTTATAAGTTTCCAATTAAAATGAACAGGCAGTCTATCTACAGAATTTAATTTATTCTTCATAATAATCAGCAACCTACAGCTGTCCGCAACTAGACCTAACGGGTAGCTGTTAACACATGGCTGTACTCACAAAAACAAAGCACTTCCCCAAAGTATATCTTAAATTAAAGTAAACGATGGTTAGCTTCGGTTACATCGCAAGTTTTTGTGACAAAATATTGCACCTGCCATCATATCTCTGCACCACTGATGGTTGACTAGTAGAAAATGCCTAGGATATTAAGTCCGCCTCTATACGTTTGCATATTAAATGTGAATAAATAATTAAACAAATAAAATGTCATCATTTCCCTAGGCTTTATCCAAACTGAGTTGGGTCGACTGCGTAAAATAAAAGTTAAATTTTTAATTAAGCCATTAATACTTGTTTGGGAATATCGTTTGTTATTATGACTATAATTATGTGCTTGAGCCATTCCATTTTTGATTCCAATGGTAATTAATTACCAATCAAAAAATCTAGCCCACGATTGCATACAGCTTTCCTCTGCATTATGATGTGGCATGCCGTATACCGAGTAGCTGCCAAGCTTGCATGAATAATAATATCCAGAATAATGAGCACCAACCGATACCAAAGTTATGACGCACGCCTGCCTTCCACACAATTATTTACGATTTCGTTGCATAATACTTGAGTTATTATTTGTCAATGTTAACAAGAATTGTGGAGGCTTATTGTAGGGTAGCTTTATAGTATTTACAACTACTACTTTCTGTATACATACATCATGTTATAGTATGGAACCCCCAAGAAAAAATGTACGCACTTATGATCGAAAAAATACAGCGGAAATTTGCCCGGTACCTGTACAAACGACAATATGGATATTATCCATTTCTGTACCCTTCTTTGTTTGTATCAGGGATGGTAGGTCTTGATACTCTTGAACTCAGACGGGAATATGTGCACTTAATGCATTATTATTTACTTCTGATCGGTAGAGTGGACAATCCTTCGGTACTGGAGTGTATTTGTTTTTATGTACCCGACCAATATATGCGTGGCAGTGGGCGTCGACAACACAGATTACTCTCTTATCCACCAACATGGCGTTCTCCTCAAGCCGCCTCTAGTCCTACTGCTAAAGCTATCAAGCTCATAAATATTTTTTTGCAAAAGCATCCAGATGTAGACATATTCTTTGATAAACCTAATGTTGTTGCTAAAAATGCCTTACTTTATTTAGATGAAAGCAAACGATAAATAATTACTATAAATTATTAAACTATGGCATTTGTACTATTATTAAATGACAATATTAAAATGGCAATTGCTTTTATCTACCTATATTTAATGACTATAATATTTTAAGTAATTCTAATTTTATTTGTATAATTTGAAAAATCTATAATTTGTAATTTTTGTAATTTGTATATTTAGTATAGCATTATAAGCGCTTTGGTCTAAACTGTGAGCTTAAATTGCTTAGGTTATGAATAAATAAATAAATAAATCTAATCGTAACAAACTTTATTTTGTACGCCATAAATAATTAAAAAATCATATTTATTTTGTAAATAGGTTATATAAATAACACTTTTACACGTCAATATTTGTTTTTTTTTTATATTAAGCGAACGATGGAGCCGGTATCTATTATAAGTCAACTTCTAACACTGTCAACTTGTGTGTGTAACTCATGTTTTAAAATTGAATGCCTAAGTATTACGTATAGATCCATGGTGAACTCACGGATCGGCCCTAACTCGATATGGTCATGTCTTCCAAAATCATATAGGGTGAAATAGTTGGTCGGTTAGGCGGTTTGATGCTGCACCAAAACGTAGGAGAAAAACAAGGAAAGCAAGAAACTCCACGGGTATTTAAACAAAGTTTTTTACAGAAATTCAAGTTACTTTTTTTTTCTATTTAAGGATTAACCATAAGGAGGGCCCCTTCCTTCAGCAATTAACCATAGGGAACCAATAAGGTTAATGCTTGTGGTTAATTGGTCAATGAAAGAAAAGTGTGCATAAAGTAGGAAATGTAATATCAGAAAGGAAATATAAATTTAAAAGTTCATAACGTAATCTGATATAATAAATGCCAGCTTAGCCACGCAAGCAGAGAAACTAGCAAAGTTTAAAATGCCTCGTAGCTAACGGAATGCAAGTCGAATGAAGCAATAGATTACAAATTAAGTTTAACAAAAAGCTTTGGTACCGGAGTAATTTCCCCTTGACGGGCAAAGTGGGAGATGTCACGCCAGTCTGTTGTAAAAAAGTAAATAAGTTTAAAGGGAAACGCCGAAAAACTGCACCAAATTTTGCTTATTTTTTAACACAGATACCATACAGTCATGTTTATGAAACACATTTAATTGGACGTAGCTGTCGCTTTGGAGATTAATTTCTTCTTTTGGGGAGAATTTCGGCAACTTGAAATATTCATGTATCTGTCGCAGTCATCTGGTTGAATCAGCTATTTGATTGTATGACTAGCGAGTTCATTGAATAGCAATATTTAATTGAATGACTGGGCCGAAAGATGATTAAACAAGCGTCACTCAACGTCCAACTAGATAGCTGATTGAAGCATAGCCCTTTGAACAGAGCGGACGTAATATCAGTCAGGTGATTGTAATTTAGTTCATTTTTTCCACTGCGGCGTTAGTAGTCACCAAAACAAATATGGCGTAAAATAGCTCGCGCAGATAGCACTGTTTTGATATTATTTTTATTAAATTTACTTTAAAGTGACTTATTCTTGATAAAATAGTGTGACAGCATGGATTTACCTATTGATACGCCGCCGCCGGCTAGTATTAAAGTTTATTTTTTAATTAAAATCATAATAAAGTGTGTCATGTCATGTCCTCATTTTTGTTATGTAAAGGAAGTTACGTTTTTAAGTTGCGAACTTATGGTCACCCTAAACAAACATTACAAAGTCGACTATATCCCATTAAACGACAATGCTAAATGACGTTCAGTCAAGTCGTTGAACGTTACATTAAACAACTTGACGAGTTGTAGTTTAGTCATTCAATTAAATGTCGTCATTCAATGAACGCGCTAGTCATACAATCAAATAGCTGATTTAACCAGATGACTGCGACATATCTACCACCTACCTTTATACGTGGAAAATAACTTTTGAAATAAGGAAATTTTTAAATCCAATATTTTGATTTCAACGTGGCTATTAGCTGATAGTACAAGGTTAGGCGAGAGCTGACCCTGGGTTTCACGGTTCGCTGCCAACAAAGTGATATAAGGGTTTTTCTATATGAGATAGTTGGTGATATCACACCCACCCTCGTAACCTATTTCTGCTGTAAGTCAACGATGCTGGGTTTCGGTTTTAAGGTTTGTAAGGTTTTAGGTTTGATTTTGCAGTTATCACTTAACACGCGGGGTTGCGGAGTGTTTATAATAGTTACTGTGACCCCGGAACATAAAGGGTAACGGAAGGAACATGAGTGGGTTTTAGTCAGTAAAAGTCTGACACACACTCCCGCCGCACCCAGGACGGGATCAGTCATTTGATGATTTCCCATTCCCAAAAAAAAAACACTTAACACGAGTACTATACATGTTAAGTATATTTTCTACGCATTTTATTCTTGTAGTCCTTGTGTTCGGGAGAATATTAGTGTCACTGTGGAAAGGGGTTTAGCTGCATAGACGCGTATTCGTCATTTTACGCGTGGTGTAAGCGTGCATGGAGCTACGCTCCGTGAATAGTGACACTTATTCTTAAGCTCCAGGCCGTTCTCAACCTACCAGCTATTCTAAATTACGATAACCTACCGTAGACACAACAACCCAAATAAAAAGCAATGCCGATTCGTTTCCGTATGATAAAAAAGTAGAATTAATGCACCCCCATTACCAATGAGGTCGGTAAATGGGAATAATGACATTGAACGAAGATATTCCGATAACTAAGGAGAGTAATAGGCGGCCATCACGGAAGCGATCACGATTGTACGGCGGGCTCGTGTGGGGCTATGAAAACTGCGGCCATGTCTTAAGGGAAAATCTCCTTCACTTGCAGTATCGTTTGGCATGTAAAATTCTCCCTTGATTAATTGATGTGGCATTGAAGTGAGCAGTCTATGCGGAATGCCAAACCCACTTATAATCTGTAACTTTGCTAATAGACGTTGTCCAATCTCGTTTTAGTTAAGTATCTATACTGTAAACGATTAAAAAAAATTAAAATCTGTTTAGGCATTCTTCCAATAGATATTATTATTTTTTAGGAAAGTTAGTATTTATTTGTGTGTACAAGACTTATTAGCGAAAGCTGGGGCGATCTTGCACTAATAAGTCTTGTAACAAAATGCACCCCACTATAATCATCATCATTACGGTATCCTAACCAACTCAACTAAAATATAAGACTTTAATATTTTGTACAGAGAGCGCTATAGGTACACAGCTCTAAATAGCAAACCGTTTCTCCTATTCCTATATCGCTCACGCCACTCGCTCGTTTCAAAGCTCAACACCAAAATTATCAGATTAGAACCGAACACAAATAAAGGGGCAGGAATAGCAAGATTTATGGGCATATCGTCTGTTGTGGCAGCCGCATCATCCGTCATAGAGCCCTGGGGTCGCCTGACTGAACAAACATTTGCTTAATACATTACCAGAAGGTAGGCTTCAGGCAAAATATTTACCAACTACTTCGGGACACTTTAATCATTTTTCGGTAACCGGATCGGCTTGTTTTGACTTCTATATATAACTGCGGCTGTCGGTGGTATAAAAGATTACTAGAATCTATTTTTTGGAGATTCGGCGGTTGTCGCTGTAGGGAATTGAAGACAAATCCATCAATTAAGGTAGTTAATCACTGAAAATTCATTAATTAGCAGATTTAGCAGTGAAGTACTATTAGGACACTTCTGCAATTTATAGGTATACTAAAGATGTAAGATTAAATTCTATTATTTGTAAATAATATGTTTCACAAATATGTGCTTACCAGTGTTCTATTCTAATTTAGTGGGACTTTTAAAGAGGCAAAATTGTTTCTTTGTGATATATCTCTGGAAGTACTTGTATTTTACTAGTTGAAAAGGAAAACAGACAGATAACTTTTCCTAGCAAAGCTGTTACCATTAAAAACTTTATATTTCCAGGTCGCGCAGTTTTCCATTCTTCTAACACACAATGGGGCGAGGCAAAGAGCCAGAGCTGCCGATCACAAACCCAGTAGAGGCGAAGAAACATCGCGATGAGGCTACAGGACACATCAAGAACGGCAACTACGATCGAGGCCTCAATTCACTAGCCAGGGTACTATTTTTCATCTTTTTTGTGGACCTTCCTCTGAGGCTTGGTTTTCGCACTAATGGCCGAATATTCAAACGTCGCTTAATTTAAGACGCTCTCAAAACTGTTGCTATACTGGAGCTGATTCTCTTGTTCACAAACTTAACTAAATTTAAGTTAATGCATCTTCCTCTTTCCATTTCTTAAAGAAAAGGACATAAGATACATTTTAGTTTATTCCTGTCAAATTAGACAGCGACTGAAGAAAATTGGCGTATATTTAGACGCCATGTTTTAAATCGCGTCTAAATTATCTATGGAGTGTCTAAATTTGACAGGACTTTACTAATATTTTATCTTCTGTCCTTTTCTTAATTAAATGGGAAGAGTAAGATGCACTTAACTTTTTACGTTAGTTTGTGAATAAGAGAATCGGCACCAGTCACTCTAAATAAATAACGTAATGGCAGCAAAATATTTGAGTGCGTCTTAAAATTAACTTCTTCATGACCAACCGATAGCCGGCTGTCGCGCTGCTATTTTCTTCCTATTGTGTCTCGAATCACATTTGTTCAGTGATGGGAAAGGATTTAGTGATGTTTGAGTATTCGGGGGTTAGTCCACGAGGTTGGACCATTGATACGTGAGCCGCGGCCTCCAGCCAGCCCACCTGCTTTTAGAAACAGGTCACTTTCTGTAAACTTAATCTTTCCTGTGTCTAGGCACGCGGAACAACGCGAGACACAATGCTTTACTAATTATGTGTGTAATTAGAGCATTCAATGGGATAATTCAAGGTACATTTTATCTTTATTTTAAACAACATTTGCCCGCGACTTCGTCCGCGTGGAATAATAGTTCCCGTTCCCGGGGGATTTCCGGGATAAAAACTATCCTATGTCCTTTCTCGGGTCCCAGACTACATCTGTAAAAGATTTCATTCAAATCGGTTTAGTGGTTGAGGCGTGAAGAAGAGACAGACATACAGACAGAGTTACTTTCGCATTTATAATATTTGTATGGATATTTTATTGAATGCATAGTAACATCGTATATCTATTATATATTATACTATATTACTAACATTACATTACGGGGCCTTAAAATGTGAGCTGGTATGGTACTACGTATGTTTCCAATAATAGGTATGGTAAAAGCGCTTGAACACACGGAAATTAGTTCTCCGCATAGTGAATTACCTACTCGGATATAAGCTATGCAGTATACAATTAAGTGCAGTATGATGAGTATTTAATTATTTTTATTACATAACTAGCTGTACCGATCGGTTTCATCCGTTTCTTTGGTTGCTACTTTGTACCCCAAGGCCGTAGCGTGATGTTATATAGCCTTCTGAAATATATGGGCTATCTCAAAAAGATTTTCTCAATTCGATCCAGTACCACGACAAAACTTTTCAGCTTTATAATATAGATTGGCGTTTCTTCAGACAAATTATTCAGACTTTTAAGATTCTATGTATAATAATTACGCCGTAGCAGATATGATGTAAATGCTACGCCAAACGTCGTAGCACTAATTGCTATCGTAGCTACGTAGTAACTATTTATTAATCTGTGATCGTAGCTCTTGTATCTTTAAAAAAACTTTTTTCAAAAAAATAATAACCGCCTTCAAAAACTAAAAACCTAAAAATAACTAAAATTTCGGAAGTCGGTGGCAACACAAATTGACTGGCAGAACAGAAGCCACCGACTTCCAAAATTTTAGTTATTTTTGGGTTTTTAGTTTTTGAAGGCGGTTATTATTTTTTTGAAAAAAGTTTTTATTTATTACTTTTTAGTGTCGACTCCCAATGTAGATATAGAAACTTGAAGAAAGAAAAAACACACATCGTCTATGAATATTTCGTCATTTTTTTTTGTTCTTGGTGAATTTTTCGAGAACCACTAAACCGATCGCCACAAAATTTATATGGGACCACCCCTGAATCATGACTTATCCAACAAAAAAAGAACCATCAAAATCCGTTTACAATTGACGGAGATATCGCGTAACAAACATACAAAAAAAAAAAAAAAAGAACATACAGACGAATTGAGAACCTCCTCCTTTTTTGAAGTCGGTTAAAAAGATATCTTAGCACTCGTGAGATATATAAAAAATGGTATTTCCGTATTTTCAATATCAGTTTCATATATTTGAAATACAAATAGCTTCATTTATGTTTGATACATTTAAGATTTTAGTTTGAAAAACAAAGTCTTGCAATTTGTGGAGATGAAATAAACGTGGAAATCTAAATGTAAAAAAAATTAAGTGTATACCTATCGTATAAGTATAAGACCTTTTAAATGATAAAATAGAATGTAAAAACTGGTTTTTAATTATTCGTTCAATGAAAATTGTCATAGTTTATTTTATATCTATATTGTAGTTTTAGTATGTAAACTTACTTTTAATGTAAATTAAATTAGTCTTGCATGTTTAAGCCTATTGTCTTGTAACACTTTGTTGTAAATAGTACCTTATTTGTCACATAATAACTTCTAATAGACCAATTCCTTTATTGTTTCTTGATTAGGGTTTGTTTTTTACTTTGATGAATTTTGAAATAAGTACCTAAATGGGTACTTACACTTACGCGTTTAACATTGTTTTGGTTATTTATATTTTATTGCTAGGAAGAATAGCTGACAAGACTTCCCACCACATTCAGTACTTAGATTTCGGTCGCCAACAAAACAGATAGATTGTCTAAACCTAAGAGCGACCTTTACAATATATTACCCTAGGGTTCAGATCATGCAGAACTGCATAGCATTGGTAAACATTGCAGTGCTTGCCTCCAACAATGTTAACTAAAACAAAAATCTAAGTCATCGCTCCGAGCGGTACGGCCGCGCTCCAGAACGGCCCATACACCACTAGTGTGTCAGAAGTGGGTGCGAAAACACATCCAGTCTCCATGACAACGACAGCCGGGGCGTCGATACTGACGCCTGTCCACACACCTACGTGTTACGTAACCAGTAGAGAACACACATCCTAATGGACTTCGACAACGCCAAAGCCCAAGCCCGCTCCATTCTTGGACCAACAAAGGACGCAGAATTCCTACAAAGCTTCGTCCGCGTCGGAATCGATGATGAAGAAGAAGAAACTCCCGTTCAAAAGGCATCGATCAGCAAGAGAGCTCCGCAGTCTGCTGACAAACGAGAGCAGGAGATCGAAGATGAGAAGCTCACTGTTAAGGAGAGGAAGGAGTCGGTCAAACCGAGGAAGAAGTTCAAGAGGAAAGCGAAACGGGAGAGGAGAAGGAGAGAGGAGGAGTTATATACTGATAAGGACCGTGCTGCGGCCGTGGTGATGGGTTCCAAGGACATCAAGCAGTCGTTGAACTTGAAGGATAAGGCGGAGAGGAGCAGCGCCCTGCAGCTACCTGTTGAGGCGGATGCTGGCACGCTGCTGGCGCTGGCCAGAGCTGAGATGATGAGAGAACGATATCGCACTGCCGTTTTGTTTGTCAATAAGGTACCTAGATGTATCAGAATGAGAATTTTAATTATTTGTGGAATCCGTGGTACTATTTATTGTGGCAGGATATTTATTAATGTTCTCAAATCTGTTTTTTATTTATTTTATTTTTAAGAACAAGTACAATATTTGCCTATCTGTTATTTTTTTTTAGTAAAAACTATTATAATGAACGTGTAACTCAAAAGATTATTTAACATATTGTTATTTTCTAGATTTCAATTTCAACTTGCTCGTTAATGCCCACTTTAATGAGCTCAATATTGAGGAGGTAGCCGTTAAGAGTTCCATTAATTATATGACTCGTTTATCAGATCGAGTTAAAATAATCCCAATGTTGCATTGTCACGAGAACTCAATGTGTGTGCAAAGTTTTATAACAATTCGTCAAGGAGGTTGATGAAAGATGTTACAAGATTTCAACCAAACAAATGTCAGGTATATTTTCCGGCGTAACTAAACCTTTATACAATTGTATCTTTCCAGGCCATCGAACTAGCTCCAGACGAGAAAGCAGCTTACGTCTCTCGCAGTAAATGCTACCTCCTACTGGGGGAGCCTCGCTCTGCCCTGGTGGACGCTGAGGCAGCCCTGAGGCTGGACCCGAAGGACGCGAAGGCTCTGCTACGGAAGGCTGAAGCCCTATACTACTGCGGCGAGTTTGAGATGAGCCTCGTGCATTACCATCGAGGACTACGGGCCAGACCTGACCTGAATGAATTCAGACTTGGAGTGCAGAAAGCGCAGGTGAATAAACATATTTATAGCTTAGAATTATTCTTTGAGTTTAGTCTCTAGAACTACTGACAGATTTTGAAATGTGAGTTTGTCGTTACTTCATCCGGATTGTTTAAGTTTTTTTTATAAATTAAACTCCCACGTGAACGAAATTTCGATATAGAAGTAATATATAATGTTTAAAACTGCAATTTCACCTTAAATGTGTGTGACACAGTGTCCAAAATATCACAGGCGCAATAAAAATTGCGTAAAAGTTTGTTGATACTACAGCGATATCACCTCAGTGGAATAAAAATTACATAATTGTTCGACCTGTGATAATTTCTCAACTTTCCATATTATCAACCTGATGACGTGCGACGCCAATTTTATTTGTATTAAGCTTAACGCTAATTTGATACTATTGTCATGTTATACAAGCCCTAGCGATAAACACTGAAATATAAAATGTTTAATAAATAAAAGTACGGCCAAGCACATGAAATTGAAGGGGTACAAAAAGATTTGTAAGCCTTTCTTTTATTGTAATAAGAATGATACCAAGTCCTATGAGTATCTTCTTAAAACCGTTTCTATTTCCAGGAAGCTATTGAAAACACCATTGGAGCCGTCAAAGTGGTGAAGAAGACATCGAAAAAGAGGTCGAAATCAGCCAGACCTGTCCTGGGGCAGCTAAATTCCGACAAAATCTACCTTGAAAACCTATTGAAGAACCCTGACTTGGCAATAGCTGATAAGAAAAACGATGTAGTAATGAAACAAGCTGAAGAGGCAATCAGGTTTTTGGAGAATCGGGAAGAATTTTGGAGGCAGCAACAAACTACTACGTAACTGGCACGATTAGATTTAGTAGATGTTTCTTTTCTATTTAGTCTCAGGCTGAGGTAACAAACTTTGCTTAGCAAATACTCCGGCTAAGTCATATAACTTGTTCCACAATTAAAAAACTATGAGTGCAAGATAAAGACGGAGAATAGATAAACCACAGTTATGAAAACAGAAGGAGATAAATAAACAGTCTGTGCTATCTCGGCCTAATAATGACATTTATGTTGAGTGCAGCATGTAAATGTTGATTTAAGAAGTTATTAATAATTGAAATGAAAATAACCCAATGAGTGTGATGAGTTTATTTTAAACAAAAATAGCTAGAAAACCACCTTTTAAATACTGCAAGTGAGTTATATACAGAAATAATCTATATGTTACATAAAATGTTATTTAGAAAGCAGAATAAAAGCAAATGAAGTAGATACTTTCTTTATAATACTAAGGTTACACTCTAGTAAGTTTTATTGTAAATAATAGATATGTATCGCAAAATACAGGTATTGGAAAAGTCGGAAATTTTGTTTCTTTACTACTATGTATTTGCCTAACTGGTGCGTTACTAATTTAAAAGGAGGCTAATGTTTTTACTTAGCTACACGTCGATTTCTGAAGAGTAAAACACTTATACACACACCTTTACCCTTACACACACAGCCACATTAGAAATGTTACAATTAAAATGTGTCGTAGATGTTCGTGGTCGTGGTAACTAACTTTCGTAACTAGATTTTGCCCGCGGCTTCGCCCGCGTGGATGTCGGACTTCTGTCCACTATTTTAACCATTTAGGGATTGAACCAAAAAAATCCTTTTATAGTGCCTATTTACTCTTCACAAACAATAAACCCTCCAAGTTTTATGTCTCTAGTTAATTAAATAACAACAAACGCGTTGATATCAGCCAGTGAGTTTAATACTATATTTATGTATATACCGCGGTTTCACACGCGCTATGTTTTTTTTTATGAATGGGAAATCAAATGACTTCTCATGAGGGAGTGTCAGACTTTTACTGACTAAAACCCGCCCTTGTTTCTTCGGTTGCCCTTTATGTTCCGGGGCCGAGGGCATGACCTGAACCGCCGCGACGCCGGGCGCGAGAGGTCACCCATACCAATCGCCTATGCGAGGACACGGCGGTAGTCCGCCCAAGCGGGGCATACCTCCAACGTGTCACGAGGCTTCGCTTACGCGCGAATCCGACACATTAACCTCCCGAAATGTCTGTGTCCGCGGTGAGAAACTGTGTCAGGCGATAAGTTAGAGCGCCAAGGCGCCTCTCCAGCCACTCCTCAACGAGGCGTGTCCAGCACTGGGTTGAGACAGTCGCAGTCTCCATTCCGCCATGAGATTCCGCAGGAGCTCTGTGCGCTGCACCGTGATTAGCCGCGCAGACGGAGTTTCACCTCGGCGTTGCACTTCCACGTGCCACGGGTACATGTATGCAAGGACTGTGGCCTCCAAATCCTACGCTGGTATGCAAGAAAAAGAATCGCCGCCTCGCAGGAGACCGTGCGGTATCCCAGCACCATCCCAATGGCAATGACCCTTTCGGACGCCCTCAGTAGCCAAGCCGAAGCCAAGGCCAGGTTGGGCGCCCACACCGGAGCCGCGTGATATTTTTGGTTACTGATCGGCTTCCGTGGCTCATGGCGCAATGTTATGTAGGACAATATTATGTGTCCTGTACCTTGCAAAGCCATCGCCCGTAACCATCATTTATATTGCTGCAGAGAAATTTTAAAACTTTGATATCTCTGAAGATATTTATTGAAGTTAAATGATGCAAAGGGCAATTTTGTTCAAAATTATAAACTTTTATTGAATTACCTACGTACTTATATTGATAAGGATTAATATCATATTTATGAAATCACCTAGGCGAATAATGCATTATTATAAAACACTTTTTTTAACATAAAAAAGGTTATAGTGAGTGAACTATAAATATTAGACATATGCTGTAACGGAATTTTATTTTGAACTTTTGAAGAGGAACAATTCTCCAAACATATTTTTTGCGTATCTTCAACCATTTACGCAGTGCACGCAACGAAAGATCTCTAAAGGAATATTTTTTCTAGTTTTTGTCACATTTTCTATTGCTGCTCGGCTCCTGTGTCATAGAATTTTTCTGATCAAACCAGTAGTTCCTGAGATTGTGCGTTTAAACAAACAAACAAACTCTTCCGCTTTATACTATTACTATAGAAATGTACAAGTATTTAATTGATGAAATATCAATTAAATACTTGTACATTGTGTCTAAAATGTAGTAAATACTTTGCGCAATTGCAATTGGAGTTTAATTGTTGTTTGACCTCTATTCAATATGGTATTTAACGTTTTCCTTTTTGGCTTTGTGGTTTTATTTTATGGTACCCCTGCGGTAAGAATATTATATAGTAACTGCTTCAGTATCAGTTGTCTATTACCTATCTTTATTCAACCAGATTATTTATTATAGATTTTTGACAGACGTTACTGGCAGACATACAGAAGCCATTTAGTCGTTCTGTGTAAATCTTTAATATTCAGCTGGGTTCGGTTAGAGTGGAAGCCGAACCTAATATAGTTAGGAAAAGATTACGAGCAAAAGCTATTTTGTTCGCCATCTTCTTCCTAATAGAAATAGTTTTTGCTCGTAACTCCGGCCATATAAACTTCGATTCAGGGAACAAAATCGCGGTTTTGAAATTTGCCTTTAAACCTTAGACAGAACACCTTAGAACCTCAGCAGAGAACCTTAGCATTAATTGTATTAGAGTGTTGACTTTAATTTCAGGTTTCCACATGCATAGACTACGAAAGAACTGCAGCATGTGATGCTGTCTTTAGTCCAGAAGTAAGTACCAAAAAACACTTTATATTTATAACTAGCGACCCACCCCAGCTTCGCACGGGTGTTACAAATCTTTAAAAATCCCGACTTTTCTCTACTATAATAAGCGTGTATTATACATATAAACCTTCCTTAAGAATCACTCTATCTATTAAAAAAACCGCATCGTTTTAAAGATCTAAGCATACATAGGAACAGACGGACGGCGAATAGCGACTTTGTTTTATACTATGTACCTACTATAGAGTGATAAGATTCAGATAATAACATTTTATTCGTTTCAAGGCGATAAAGGAAGCCTGCTGTCCTCCTACGAGACAATTGGTGGACCTGAATGCCAAGTGTCAGAGAGAGAGCTGCTCCGACAAGTTTACGGTAAGTTGAAATAGTTGACATACATCATGAGGTTTCATCTAGTCTACAGGGGAGACCCAAGCAATAGACGCTGTAGGCGTTCAAAATAATTGGTGCCCATCATTATTTTACAACCCATGTAAACGTCGACTGATTATGGTTTGCGCAGTTAATTTAGCAGACAGCAGATAACGAATTCATCCATAAGGAGAATTACCTAAAGTAACAGCTGTCGATTCCCTAAAAAATAGAACGAACTTAAATAGAAGTATATTAGAACCATAGAACAATAGTTTAAAGTTAGACCTGAGTGTTTACTTATGCTTTACCTATAATTATCTAATCTATTTTTTTATTTAAATTTAGTGTTCAGTATCACAATGCGTGGCAGAAGCATTTGGCATTTTAACTAACAATGAAATCGACGAATGTAAAGCCAAAGCTGTAAACGATAAATTTAATAAAGCGAATCCAGCTAACAAGCCTCTGAATGACAAGGTCGAAAAGAACTGTCTGAACGGACAGTACAAGCAGTACGTCACTAGCGACACAAACTGTGATATAATGAAGTATCAAGTTTGCGTGAATGTCAATTATTTGATGGTAAGTTTCGAAATCGCTCAAAAATACCCTTTTATCTATTTAATAAATAACACTATTTTTAAACACTTTATTTTATTGCCTATGTAATTTCCGAGTCGATACTAATATTATTTAAGAGGAAACATTTGATTGTGTGCATTGAATAGGCTCCGTAACTACTAAACCGATTTGAAAAGTTCTTTCACCAATATATAGTTAGCTGGAAGAAATTGCTTTTTAGCGATAAGGCCGCCTATTGTACTCTTGCATATTTGTTTGTGTTGTCCTTTACTGTTTTTGTCCTATTGGTGTACAATAAAGAATATTCTATTCTATTCTATTAAAGTTACGTTATCAGCAAGTAGCATAGGCTATATTAACATCAAGCTATGCCAACAGAACCGGAACATCAATGCAAAAAATGGCGAATACGGGGAAAAATGACACAGGAGCACCGCGGTTAACAAAAAACCTATATTACGCGGGTGAAACCGCGTGGAACAGCTAGTACTTAATATTTTAAAATTAATCGAATTTTATGTATATTTTTCAGGCCTGTCAAAAGTTCAAGAAGTCATCCTCCTACTGCAAGTGGCTGTCTGCCAACGTGGCCACCTGCAAGCCGTACCTACAACAGTACTTGGAACAAATAAACGCTTAGCAGATGTTATGTTGAATAAAACTGAGTTCAACCAAATCAATTTAACTGTATTCATGACGAATATTGTAAAATTAAACATGAGCGTTAAATTAAACCTTCTGTAATGTGTATTCATTTATTTCTTTCACACTAAAAGAATTTATTGAGATTTTTTGGACAATCCCGCCGCCACACTATTCCCAACCACTACAATTCCTAAAAGCCAGACACAACCATGGAAGTCTGCCAGAAAAACGCCGATCAATAAAGGCGGAACCACATTACCGTGTCGTGGCGCGCCATGATGCTTACTGACGTGGCGGTGAGTGTGCACACTTACGTGTCGTGTCGTGGCGCATTCTGGCGTTTATTTCTGAACAGTTCTTAACGAACCTTTGCAGCGTTCAAACGTACATAATGCTTTCTTTTGATGAACACCTACAATTTCTCTTAAGGCGGAACCACATTACCGTGTCGTGGCGCGCCATGATACTTACTGGCGTGGCGGTGAGTGTGCACACTTACGTGTCGTGTCGTGGCGCATTCTGACGTTTATTTCTGAACAGTTCTTAACGAACCTTTGCAGCGTTCAAACGTACATAATGTTTTCTTTTGATGAACACCTACAATTTCTCTTAGCATTGAAATTTCTTCAGACCAAAACAATAAAAGAAAATACTGGGTTCACCCTATTTTATTTAAAAAGGAAATCCAACAAACGATACACATTACATGCATACATCGTCATTTTAAAAATAGTTTAGAATTGTATAAGTTAAAGTAGGCACACGATAAAATTAAAATCAAAGTAAAATTAAACAGTATTAAATTGAATTAAACAACACATGAACATAAAATTAAATTAAACATTTGAAATTAAAACAAGGGTTAACTAGTAAACAATTAAAGAGTAATATTTAAAAAAAATTAAACATTAAAATATTCTAAAACACAAATAATACAATGAAAGAGAAAAAAAAAACAGAGATAAACAGAGGATTGTTAATTTTGTATAATTATACATTTATCCCTTTTTAAATAAATAATAAAGTAATATACTATTTAATTGACTTTAAAAATTTCAGTAATTCCTTTCCAAACACTATTTACAAGTTCAATAAGATCGTCAGTAATTTTGCTGCAAATATTAATAAATCCAAAAGTGCCCGGCAGATGTTCGGTTCGCGCCACGAGCCACGCGCCGGTACAGAAACACATTTTTCCCGTGTGTCGTGTCGCGTCATAAACCCCCACCACCGCTCTGGCGCAATCGGTGGCGAGCAGTCGGCGACACGGCCGAACGTGTCGCGCCACGACACGCCATACAAGTGTGTCTCTAACCATACTAAATGTATGAAACCGATATGCTTCTGGCGCGCCACGACACGCCACGACACGGTAATGTGGTTCCGGCTTTAAGGCGGAACAACATTAAAGGTGGAACCACATTACCGTGTCGTGGCGCGCCATGATGCTTACTGGCGTGGCGGTGAGTGTGCACACTTACGTGTCGTGTCGTGGCGCATTCTGGCGTTTTTTTTTAACAGTACTTAACGAACCTTTGCAGCGTTCAAACGTACATAATGTTTTCTGATGAACATCTACAATTTCTCTTAGCATTGAAATTTCTTCAGGCCAAAAAAATAAAAGAAAATACTGGGTTCACCCTATTTTATTTAGAAAGGAACTCCAACAAAGGATACACATTACATGCATTATTATACAAAGTTCTTTTACTTTGATTTGTGCTCCTTCAATTATAGGAGAACACATCATGCATACATCATCATTTTAAACATAGTTTAGAATTGTATAAGTTAAAGTACACAATAAAATTAAAATCAAAGTAAAATTAAACAGTATTAAATAGAATTAAACAACACATGAACATAAAATTAAATTAAACATTTGAAATTATAACACGGGTTAAATAGTAAACAATTAAAGAGTAAAATTAAAAAAAAAATAAACATTGAATAAAATATTCTAAATCACAAATAATACAATGAAAGAGAAAAAAAAACACAGATAAACAGAGGATTGTTAATTTTGTATAATTATTCATTTATCCCTTTTTAAATAAATAATAAAGTAATATCGTAAGTAATATCGTTAGTGTAGTAGTAGTGTTTTATTGACTTTCAAAATTTCAGTAATTCCGTTCCAAACACCATTTACAAGTTCAATAAGATCGTCAGTAATTTTGCTGCAAATATTAATAAATCCAAAAGTGCCCGCCAGATGTTCAATTCGCGCCACGAGCCACGCGCCGGTACAGAAACACATTTTGCCCGTGTGTCGTGTCGCGTCATAAACCCCCACCACCGCTCTGGCGCAATCGGTGGCGAGCAGTCGGCGACACGGCCAAACGTGTCGCGCCACGACACGCCATACAAGTGTGTCTCTAACCATACTAAATGTATGAAACCGATATGCTTCTGGCGCGCCATGATGCTTACTGGCGTGGCGGTGAGTGTGCACACTTACGTGTCGTGTCGTGGCGCATTCTGGCGTTTCTTCTGAACAGTACTTAACGAACCTTTGCAGCATTCAAACGTGCATAATGTTTTCTTTTGATGAACACCTACAATTTCTCTTAGCATTGAAATTTCTTCAGACCAAAGAAATAAAAGTAAGTACTAGGTTCATCCTATTTTATTTTATTTTATTCAGAAAGGAACTCCAACAAAGGATACACGTTACATGCATTATTATACAAAGTTCTTTGAAGATTTGTGCTCCTTCAGTTATAGGAGAACACATCATGCATATACATCATCATTTTAAACATAGTTTAGAAGGGTTTTGTATGAGTTAAAGTACATAATAAAATTAAAATCAAAGTAAAATTAAACAGTATTAAATTGAATTAAACAACACATGAACATAAAATTAAATTTAACATTTGAAATTAAAACACGGGTTAAATAGTAAACAATTAAAGAGTAAATTTTAAAAAAGTTAAACATTAAAATATTCTAAAACACAAATAATACAATGAAAGAGAGAAAAAACAGAGATAAACAGAGGATTGTTAATTTTGTAATATTTATTCATTTATCCCTTTTAAAATAAATAATAAAGTAATATACTATTTAATTGACTTTCAAAATTTCAGTAATTCCTTTCCAAACACCATTTACAAGTTCAATAAGATCGTCAGTAATTTTGCTGCAAATATTAATAAATCCAAAAGTGCCCGCCAGATGTTCGGTTCGCGCCACGAGCCACGCGCCGGTACAGAAACACATTTTGCCCGTGTGTCGTGTCGCGTCATAAACCCCCACCACCGCTCTGGCGCAATCGGTGGCGAGCAGTCGGCGACACGGCCGTACGTGTCGCGCCACGACACGCCATGCAGGTGTGTCTCTAACCATACTAAATGTATGAAACCGATATGCTTCTGGCGCGCCATGATGCTTACTGGCGTGGCGGTGAGTGTGCACACTTTACGTGTCGTGTCGTGGCGCATTCTGGCGTTTTTTCTGAACAGTACTTAACGAACCTTTGCAGCGTTCAAAC
This sequence comes from Athetis lepigone, assembly GCA_033675125.1. Taxonomy (NCBI): domain Eukaryota; kingdom Metazoa; phylum Arthropoda; class Insecta; order Lepidoptera; family Noctuidae; genus Athetis; species Athetis lepigone. Next base: position 5,198,537 of record CM066233.1, on the reverse strand, counting down.
GTGCATAATGTTTTCTTTTGATGAACACCTACAATTTCTCTTAGCATTGAAATTTCTTCAGACCAAAGAAATAAAAGTAAATACTAGGTTCATCCTATTTTATTTTATTTTATTCAGAAAGGAACTCCAACAAAGGATACACATTACATGCATTATTATACAAAGTTCTTTGAAGATTTGTGCTCCCTTAGTTATAGGAGAACACATCATGCATATACATCATCATTTTAAACATAGTTTAAAAGGGTTTTGTATGAGGTAAAGTACATAATAAAATTAAAATCAAAGTAAAATTAAACAGTATTAAATTGAATTAAACAACACATGAACATAAAATTAAATTTAACATTTGAAATTAAAACACGGGTTAAATAGTAAACAATTAAAGAGTAAATTTTAAAAAAGTTAAACATTAAAATATTCTAAAACACAAATAATACAATGAAAGAGAGAAAAAACAGAGATAAACAGAGGATTGTTAATTTTGTAATATTTATTCATTTATCCCTTTTAAAATAAATAATAAAGTAATATACTATTTAATTGACTTTCAAAATTTCAGTAATTCCTTTCCAAACACCATTTACAAGTTCAATAAGATCGTCAGTAATTTTGCTGCAAATATTAATAAATCCAAAAGTGCCCGCCAGATGTTCGGTTCGCGCCACGAGCCACGCGCCGGTACAGAAACACATTTTGCCCGTGTGTCGTGTCGCGTCATAAACCCCCACCACCGCTCTGGCGCAATCGGTGGCGAGCAGTCGGCGACACGGCCGAATGTGTCGCGCCACGACACGCCATACAAGTGTGTCTCTAACCATACTAAATGTATGAAACCGATATGCTTCTGGCGCGCCACGACACGCCACGACACGGTAATGTGGTTCCGCCTTTAAGCTGGACGAGCACCAAAAAAAAATTGCCTTGGGGAAATTAATCAGAAAAGAACAGCGGAGGAGTAGGAATATATGATTTCAACTCCATAACAAGCAAAAGACAGAACAGATCTAGACCATCAATAGACACAAAAGGGCAATAGGCGAGACGACGAAGAAAAAGTAATTAGTCCGTCATTGGCCGATCTACAAGACGGACTAAACAGAAGGCCATTTTTTTTGTTGTCGTCATCCCTATTGCAATGATTGTCAATCTGTAAAAAATGCCAGTTTATTGCTTTAATTATTCGTTTTTAGCGACCCGCCCCAACTTCACACGGGTGTTACAAATCTTTGAAATTCACTTTTTTCTTCTCTCTCTACTATAATACGCACGTACTTATTATAAATAAACACCTTCTGTGTCTGAGTGCGGTCTTTGTCATTCGAAAGATATAAGTAAGGACAAGGGGACAAGGGTGTCTTTAGTATTTCCTTAGAAGTGTTCAAGAAGGGAATAAAGAGAACATTTCCTGTCTATTGATTGATATGTATTTATTTATGTTTATATTGTAGTTCTTTATGATTTAAGAAAGAAAATGTATTGTCTTGCACATGAGTATATCCTCCCCTGCAAAATTTCTCTACCAAATTATGGTTTGCGGAAGAAAACTCATTTTTTTTTTTTGGTGAGTGGGAAATCATCCAATTACTGCTCCCGTCCTGGGTGCGGCGGGAGGGCGTGTCAGACTCTTGTTCCTTCGATTGCCCTTTATGTTCCAGGGTCACGGTAACCACTATAAACATTCCGCAACCCCGGCAGGCGTTGGTCCTGTTGGGCCCCTTCCTGTGCTGACTCCTTCTCTTTGAGGCGCGCGTGGAACACTAACGCGCCGTCGACGCGGTCCTGGTCCATTATCATCATTTATGGGTTAAGCTCGCCTTTGTACATGATTATTTTATTTGCTACCATTATGTATTTTTGTTTTCTTGTTCGTGTGCAATAAAGAATATGAATATGAATAAGGATAGCAACAGATTTGAGAGCGTCTTTTATTTAGATTCGGGGGTTAGATGGTGCGATTTTTTTAAAAGACAGTGTGATTAAGATGAAGGCTTGTAATTATAATAAGTACGTGCGTATTATTGTAAAGAACAAAAAAGTGAATTTCAAAGATTTGTAACACTCATGTGAAGTTGGGGCGGGTCGCTAAAAACGAATAATTTAAGCAATAACCGAGCATACTGCCCTTTTTTACAGATTGACAATAATTGCAATTGCCCCTTTGTGCCTATTGATGGTCTAGATCTGTTCTGTCTCCTGCTTGTTATGGAGTGGAAACCATATAAATCCTACTCCTCCGCTGTTCTTTTCTGATTAATTTACTTGCACCCAAGACAATTAATAATTTTTTTTTGAGACTCGTCCAGCTTTATTGCTGTGCGTTTTTCTGGCAGACTTCATGGCTGTGTCTGGCTTTTAGGAATTGTAGTGGTTGGGAATAGTGTGACAGCGGGATTATCCAAAAATTCTTAATAAAATCTTGTAGTGTGAAAGTAGAAATAAATGAATACATTACAGAAGGTTTAATTTAACATTCATGTATAATTTTACAATATTCCTCATGAATACAGTTAAATCGATTTGGTTGAACTTAGTTGTATTCAACATAACATCTGCTGGGGTTTATTTGCTCCAAGTACTGTTCGAGGTACGGCTTGCAGGTGGCCACGTTGGCAGACAGCGACCTGCAGTAGCAGGATGACTGCTTGAACTTTCGACAGGCCTGAAAAATATGCATTAAATTTGATCAATTCGAAAATAAGTAGGTAGGTAATGTAGGTATTCGGAAATCACTCGAAAATCAAAAGTCGTGTGTTATTTATTGAATAGATGTCGTGATTGCCCAGTAGATAAGGCGCCCGCCTCTCGTGTAAGAAGTTGCGGTTTCGAATCCGGGCAAGTACCAATGTGACTTTTACAATTCATATGTACTTTCTAAAGTTTATTTTTGACATCGCTGACATCCCGTGCCTCGGAAAGCACGTTAAGCCGTAGGTCCCGGTTGTCATTCGTAGAACTATTGGTATTCAGAAGCCAGAAAGTCTGACCAGTCTAACCAAATGGTAACGTGTCGCCCAGTTACTAGGTTGTGAGGGTCTGATAGGCAGTTGCTTCACTTAAAAAACTGGTACCCAGCTGAATCCAGTTAGTCTAAAAGCCGACCCCAACATAGTTGGGAAAAGGCTAGGGAAATGATGAAGATTTATCGAATAGATAAGAAGGCGATCTCAAAACTTACCATCAAATAATTGACATACACGCAAACTTGATACCTCATTATATCACAGTCTGTGTCGCTAGTGAAGTACTGCTTGTACTGTCCGTTCAGGCAGTACTTTTCGACTTCGTCATTCATAGGCTTGATAGCTGGATTCTCCCTATTATATTTATCGATTACAGCTCTGGCTTTACATTCGTCTATTTCATTGTTAGTTAAAACGCCAAATGCTTCTGCCACGCATTGCGATACTGAACACTAAATGTAAATAAAAAAGAGATTAGATAATGACTGGTAAAGTAAAGTAGTGTAGGCAGTATGGATGGATCCGGCCTTATGGTGTCGCCTAAATTAATTAATTTATTTTTTATTTATTTATTAAGGTAACCAACAGCGATACATAATAATGTTTTACAAAACATGCGTTTTACAGTTGTTATGGCCAAATATAGGTTATCCTGCGTCACTGGGATACATAATATAACACTTGCGAACGGACTAATGTCAGATATTTCAATTAAACTTAATAGTAATTCAATAGTACCTAATTCAGAATAAAATTATGTTAAATTTAGGTAAAGTTTTTGAAGAATTAAGACGTTTTAAAAAAGATAAAAAGATAGTAAAAAAAGAAGAAGATTGGTTGCTTGTCATATTATATCTCCGTTTATACTTTTCATTATTCGTTTTTAGGGTTCCGTAGTCAACTAGAAACCCTTATAGTTTAGCCCTGTCTGCCCGTCCGTCCGTCTGTCCGACCTCGCTTAATCTCTGTGACCGTTGCACTAGAAAGCTGAAATTTGATACAAATATGTATATCAATCACGCCGACAAAGTGGTAAAATAAAAATTGGAAAAAAATGTTTTTTTAGGGTAGTCCCCCTATATGTGAAATGGGAAGTGATTTTTTTTTAATTTCAACCCTAACGTGTGATATAATCGGTTAGATAGGTATTTAAAAATGAATAGGGGTTTACTAATATCGTTTTTTGATAATTTCAATAATTTCGGAAATAATCGCTCCAAAAGGAAAAATCAAAGTGACCCCCTCTAACTTTTGACCCGTAGGTTTAAAAAAATTGAAAAAATTCTGGAAAGTAGAACTTTATAAGGACTTTCTAGGAAAATTATTTTCAACTTGATGGAAACAACAATTTTTGTACAAAAAAGACAAAAAGGTTGTAAAAAATAATTTCTGCGTACTTAGTATGTCAACGTAACAAATAGCCTTTTTTTGTAACTTATAAGTGGGAACACTTATTGTGAAGAACGGGAAACTACGGAACCCTACATTGAGCGTGGCCCGACACGCTCTTGGCCGGTTTTTGTTTTGAAAATCGGTTTAGTACAGCTAAACAAATCAACCTCGGAGAGTTCCGAGTTGTAAATTCGAGCAATTCGAGTCAGTACACAGTTATTGGCGTAGGTAGTGGAGTGTCTGGGAACGCGCAACATTGGCGTGTGACGAGTGCGCCGTAGGGGAGTGTTAAAAGTTATCTGTGCGACAAACAGCCGATTTCTGAATTGAGTATTCAAGCTGGAATCAGTAAAGTTTTGCTCAAGTGGTTGATTAATACTTAAGTTTTCTACGTTTCAATCGTAAAAATTTGGTTTTCTCAAACCATAATTTGTTAAGTTTTCTTTACCTACAAAAATTGAGAACAAATCAATACAGGGACGTTCCATTACAAGTAAAAAAAACTGTATTTACTATTACAGTTATTCTGTCTTAACATTTGCATTTGTCAATTATGAAATATATTTTAATAGTTTCCGGAACGATAAATTGCAATAGATTGGAATTATTTTAAAAGGTAAAAATGCTTGATATTCTGTTATTATTAATTATCTCGTAGGGAACGTGTGTTTGCGAAGAACGAAACGTATTTAAATATGATAAGTGATCACTAACACTAATATTGACAACCAAGTTATAAAAGTCAACAAACAACAGGTGTATTCCGCGGTTTTTTTTTTATTTGTTTAAATACGAATCGAAACATTGCTTCCTGTGATGATGTGGTAGAATTTACAAAAAGCGATATTAAATATTTAAGGCATGGATGTACACACTATCTCCTAAAATGACACACAGTTATAAGTCTTTGTATTCTTGCAAATGGTAAATTCCTAAATTCCTAAAATCTAGTTTTGAACTGTTCATCATCGAGAGTAAAAAAAAAGTCTGGTCGATGTTTTGCCGTGGTAGCCTTACTTTACGAACCTCTATCCGTGATAGATAACGATGTTTCGACACTGAAGATGTTTTATTTGACGCTAAGCACAGTTTAAGTAGTCCGATTTGGGTACTTAACTATCCGATGCTCAACTTAGCAGTAAGCAGGATTTGAGTACCGTAAATAGTGTTCAGAAACGCAAAAGTTCACAAAACTCAAGTTGATTACAATATTTCATGTTCCAAACTGTCAAATTTGAGATTTCTCAAACTCTATGCTTAAATTTGAGATTTCTCAAACTCAATGCTTAAATCAAACATAAACTTAGTTCAGAAACAAAAATGTTTTTTAAATCCTACTTAAGTCATAGATAAGTATTCTCAACGTAAAATACTCAATTCAGAAATCGGCTGTAAGTTCGGGCAATCAAGGCGTCCATTGAGTATGCCATAGAGCAAACACAATGTCCATCACTTTACGCCTTTCTTCAAGTGTTGGCAGACCATAGTTTCGACAGCTACCCTCGTAAGACATCGGAGGTTTACGGAAGCGATAATTAAGATGATTCATAAACTTTTTTTGAATCCTTTCTATTTGGTTCTTATAAATTATGTATTGGGGGGACCAGATTTGGCACGCATATTCTAGTACTTAAACCAATCAGTCGACGTTAACATGGGTTGTAAAATATTGACCAATTATTTTCAACGCTTACGGTGTATATTGCTTGGGTTTCCCCTGTAGACTAAATAAAACCTCATGAATTAAGTGAACTATTTTAACTTACCGTAAACTTGTCGGAGCAGCTCTCTCTCTGACACATGGCATTTACCTCCACCAATCGTCTCATAGGAGGACAGCAGGCTACCTCTATCGCCTTGAAACGAATAAAATGTTAGTAACTGAATCTTATTATAAATATAAAGTGTTTTTTGGTACTTACTTCTGGGCTAAAGACAGCATCACATGCTGCAGTTCTTTCGTAGTCTATGCATGTGGAAACCTGTAATTAAAGTCAACATTCTAATACTATTAATGCTAAGGTTCTCTGCTAAGGTTCTAAGGTGTTCTGTCTAAGGTTTAAAGGCAAATTTCAAAACAGCGATTTTGTTCCCTGAATCGAAGTTTATATGGCCGGAGTTACGAGCAAAAACTATTTCTATTAGTAAGAAGATGGCGAACAAATAGCTTTTGCTCCTAATCTTTTCCCAACTACGTTGGGTTCGGCTTCCATTCTAACAGAACCCAGCTAAATATTAAATATTTACACATGACGACTAATAATTGCCGTCTGTATGTCTGCCAGTAACGTCTGTCGAAAATCTATAAATAATAACCTGGTTGAATAAAAATAGGTAAAAGACAACTGATACTAAAGCAGTTACTATATAATATTCTTACCGCAGGGGTACCAAAAAATAAAGCCACAAAGCCAAAAAGGAAAACGTAAAATACCATATTGAATAGAGGTCAAATAACAATTAAACTCCAATTGCAATTGCTCAAAGTATTTATTAAATTTTAGGCACGAAATAGGTATAACTTATATTTTGTACTAAAATTTTATAATGACCACGACCACGAATATATGATTTGATATGACACATTTTCATTGTAAAATGTCTAATGTGGTTGTGTGTGTGAGGGTAAATGTGTGTGTATATATAAGTGTTTTACTCTTAGAAATCCACGTGTAGCTAAAGCCCCGTATTCATGGTAAACATTTGTTTAGCAACTATTGATCAACAGATGTTGTCGCTCGCCGGGCGTCAACTCTGCAGTATGGCGTGATCAACACCGCAACACAAGTGTTGCCCGTAATATGATGACAGCAACTCGTCAACATGTTTATATGCAACCATGTTGCTAAACTAAATGTTTACCATGAATACGAGGCTCAAGTAAAACATTGGTGCTGATTTTCTTGTTCACAAACTTAACTAAATTTAAGTTAAATGCATCTTCCTCTTTCTATTTGTTAAAGAAAAGGACAGAAGATACATTTTAGTTTAATCCTGTCCTTTTCTTAATTAAATAGAAAGAAAAAGATGCTCTTAACTGAAATTTACGCTATTAGTTTGTGAATAAGAGAGTCGGCACCATTAGCCTCATTTTAAATGCCTCAAACAAATAGTAGTTTAGATATAAAATTTCCAACTTTTCCAATACCTGTAATACGTGATACATATCTATTGTTTCCAATAACGATTGCTGGAGTGTAACCTGAGTATTATAAAGAAAGTACCTATGTCATTTACATTGAATCTGCTTTCTAAATAACATTTTACGAAACATAGATTATTTATTTATATAATTCACCCGCAGTGTTTATACGCATTGCCGTATTGTAATATTTTCAATCATTCGCGGCATTCAAAAATATTTCGACAAAATATTCTTAAAAAAACCGCAGAGCACTTGATACATATTACTTTTATATTACTTTTTTTAAAGATACTGTAAGTAATACACAGTCAGACCTCGACAAAAGTCAGGTCTCGACAAAAAGTTTAAAAATAAATTCTTTTTCCAAAAACTAAAAACACAAAAAAAAAATAACGGCCCTCAAAAACTAAAAACACAAATTAACTAAATTTTTGGAAGTCTGTGGCCACACAAATTAATTGGCAGAAGAGAAGCCACCGACTTCCGTCATTTTAGTTATTTTTAACCGACTTAAAAAAAAGAGGAGGTTTCTCAATTCGACCGTATAAATGCTTTTTTTTATGTTTGTGCGCGGACAACTTCGTGATTTATGAACCTACTAGCTTTTGCCCGCGGCTTCGCTCGCGTTAAAAAGAGACAAAAAGTAGCCTATGTTACTCTCCATCCCTTCAACTATCTTCACTTAAAAAATCACGTCAATCCGTCGCTCCGTTTTGCCGTGAAAGAAAGACAAACATGCAGACAGACAGACAGACACACTTTCCCATTTATAATATAGTATGGATTTTAATGATTCTTTTTTTGTTTGATGTCATGATTCAGATGTGATAATGTTTTATCAAACAATCGTGTGCAATCGTGATCACGAAATACTTTATTGATTTGAACAAAATTTTATTGATATTTCGTGCCTTAAATGTAATAAATACTTTGTACTAACCCAATTTGAATTTAGGTGTTGCTTGACCACAATTAAATATGGTTTTTTGCGGTGTCATTTTTGGATTTGTGATTTTATTTTTTGGTTCCCCTGCGGTAAGAAAATTAAAATAGTAACTGCTTTAGTTGTCTTTTACCTATTTTTATCAACCTGGGGTGTTTGTTAATCGTAGATTTTTGACTATCGTGACTGGTAGTCAAATTGAAGTCGCTGTATGTACTATCGACAAAATTGAATCATGACCCATTTCGACGACAAATCGTTTGAAGCTGTCAAAATAATAAGACTAGACGTGTGACATTTTTAATACATGTTTACGCGATTGTCGACCTAATTGTATTTAAATGTCTGTAGAAAAATAAGCTTATGGTGGGTCATGATTCCATTGGGTCGATGGTACGGGTTATTCCGATCTGTCACCCCGTTTTGTCCCCATGGGTTGGTAAAATACTGAGATACTTAGTATTTAAATCAATCAAAAGTACTAGGCGCGCAGTAGCGTGAAGAGGTTAATAGAAAATGTGTTCCACACATTGCTAACTGGGGGACAAATCGAACTTTTTTTTCCTATCTGTCACCCGTGGGGACAAAACGGGGTGACAGATGGGAATAATCCGATGGTACATATATTCAGCTGGGTTTGGTTACAATGGAAGCCGGCCCCAATATAGTTAGGAAAACATTTTGGAAGACAAACAAGATAGCTTTTGCTCGTAACTTGATCCACATAAACTCCAATAACCTATTCTGAGCGTCAAATCGCGGTTTTGAAATTTTATTTTGTTTAAAGTCCTTAACTGAATCCTAAACACCAATAATATGAGTGTACTAACTTTAATTACAGGTTTCCACATGCATAGACTATGGAAGAACTGAAGCATGCGATGCTGTCTTTAGTCCAGAAGTAAGTACAAAAAAGAAGAATTTATATTTTATGATAATACCCAGCTGCTAACATTTTGTTCGTTTCAAGGCCATGGAGGTAACCTGCTGTCCTCCTATGAAACACTTTGTGGACACGATTGCCATGTGTAAGAGGGAGCAATGCACTGACCAGTTGACGGTAAGTTAAATTAGCTGAAAAACATCAAGTTATTTCAACGTTTCATATAAGAAAACATAAGTATAAAATAACAAAACGGACTTGATAGGAAGTCTATTAGATCAACAGTTTTAAGTAAGTTCTACGTGTAGGTATATGTTACCGTCCAAACCAGATTTCAGGACAAACTACTTTAGCCTAGGCTAAACTAGTTCTTCCTCGCCTCGACTCAGGGCATCCCGACTCGGACAGGTTAGGTTAGAAGGCTATGGCGGGAGCGAAACGGAGTGGAGCTCCTTAGCCTTCGTGGTTATTTTTTATTAAACCACTCAGAAAAAGGAGCCTCGCGCAGCGAGGCTCCGTCGACCTATCTTAAATTAGTTTAGCCTAAGCAAAACAGATTGTCCTGAATTCGGGTTTGTCAGTTAATCATCTTTAGCTATCTTTGTCTAATCTCTTTCTTATATCTTTGAATCCAGTGTTCAGTAGCATATTGCGTGACAGAAGCATATGGTGTTTTAACTAACAATGAAATTGACGAATGTAAAATAAGAGCTGTACTCGAAAGACTGAATAGAGAGGATCCAGCCACAAAGCCTCTGAATTACGAAATTGAGAAGAACTGTCTGAACGGACAGTACAAGCAGTACGTCACAAGCGACCCAGACTGTGATACGAAGAAGTTCCAAGTTTGCGCGTATGTTAATTATTTGATGGTAAGTTTCGAGTTTGCTCACAATTGCCTCTCTTATCTATTCAATAAAGGACAAGACCAGAAATTCGAGTGACAATAACAATTAAAGTCAATCTCCAATCCACATCTAATGGTGTTGAACGAACTGATTGACTGGCAGCTGGAATCTATAACCTTCTTGAGTACTGATTGCTGTGTTAAAGTACTGTTACAGTAATCAGTCCAACTACGCGTAAGCCTCAGATACATACAGGTTAGAGATAGGCTTGCCATATGTCAGGGAAATCCGGGATTGTCCCGGAATTTCACATCTTGTTCTGTATCCAGTAATTAGACCTCATTGTTTCTATCTGGCAAACCCTGTTGGAGTGCGTCGTTTAGCTCACCAAGGCTCTTCAACTTGATATTAACCGGCTGATTATGAACTCAGCAACACCCAAATCGGTTGCTCTATCGACGGATTTGCCATTTCCGAGTCAATTAACTATAATATGAATATTTTTCAGGGTTGTCGAAAGTTTAAGAAGACACCGTGCTACTGTAAATCGCTGTCTGCAAACGTGGCCACCTGCAAGCCGTACCTCCAACAGTACTTGGAACAAATAAACCCCAACAGATGTTACGTTGAATACTAAAATTTAACTAGTTCAATTTAGTATTTTTGACGAATATTGTAAATCTAAATATATATAAAAAAAAAACTGTAATGTGTATGCATTTATTTCTAGTTTCCAAGCTAAGTGTGTACTTCAAGTTTTTATTCAGTTTTTTTTTACAATACCACGTTATTCTCAACCATATCAATTTAATTTCTTCTTCCCTTAGCTTATAACAAGCAGGAGACAGAACAGATTTATGCCAATAGGCACAATGGCACTGTTTGGGGCAATCTGTGAAAAATCGGGTCTGCATACTGCGGAAATATTTCGTAACTAGCGACCCGCTCCACTCTAGTACGGATGTAAAAATTTTGAAAGTTTCTGTTTTTTGATTGCATCCTCTGACAAATGCAACCCCAATTGAAACTTTAAAATGAACTATATTTAGTAAATAACACTGATAACGCCTGAAAGAGCTACTGGTCTATGAAGGAACTGTTCAAAGGCGATTTGCCCATAGGTCTGAAGAGGTAGCTTATGGACATGTGCATCCTCCCTGTCTTAACCTATGGCGCACAGACTTGGTCTCTAACAAACGCACAGAAGTCCAAACTCAAGGTTTGCCAACGAGCAATGGAGCGCAGTATATTAGGTGTTAAATTAACAGATCGAGTTCGAAACACTACTGCGCTCCAAAACAGGAATAACTGATGTGGCTCAAAAGGCTGCCCAACTAAAATGGGACTGGGCAGGACATGTCTCCCGCATGCCGGCCAAACTGTGGGCTAAAATAGCACAAAGTTGGTGCCCTGAGACGGGGAGACGGGTCGCGGCAAGCCAAAAAGGAGATGGCGGGACGAACTGGACGGATTTCTACATGATTGGAAAAAGGAAGCGAGGGATCGCGATTCATGTAAGAAGTGGAGGGAGGCCTTTGCCCAGTAGTTGGACAGAACAGGCAATATATTTAGTAAGATTAAATGTAATTGACGTAAAAACTTTCTTTATACCTACTAAGGTTAAACTCCAGCAAGTTTTATTGCAAATAACAGATATGTATGTAAGGTATGTATGTGTGAAAAGGTGCTGGAAATATATATATATATATATATCTAAACTATTATTTACTTAACTGGTAAGTTACTAGTTTGAACGTTACTAGTTTAAAAAACTTTTTCCAAAAAAAAAACCGCCTTCAAAAACTAAAAACCCAAAAATTACTAAAATTTCGGAAATCGGTGACTTCTCTTCTAACAGTTAATTTGTGTTGCCACCGACTTCCGAAATTTTAGTCATTTTTGGGTTTTTAGTTTTTGGAGGCGGTTCTTTTTTCAACCGACTTCAAAAAAAGGAGGAGGTTCTCAATTCGACTGAATTTTTTTTTGTTTGTTACTCGATTTCTCGAAGACGCCTGGACAGATTTTTTATATTTTATTTGTATTGATGAGCACTTTACACCGAGATTGATTATACTGCAGATTCGATAGTGAAGACAAAATACAGTTTAAGGATATCCTAAATGATACGTAGCAGCTACCTCGTGTTTCAGCTTTATTGAAGTGAACTTTACACTGAAATTGGTTTTAATGATTTGTCGTTTTGAATCTATAATTTATTATGGGCACAATGTGTATTCCAAAAATGGAGCACATTCATATTAAAGAAGAAGTTTTATTGTATATTGTCTGCGTTATTAAACGTTTGACTTTTTTTTACGCTTGGATAAAACTATTGGTATGGACATTGGCAGCTTGGATACTTTAGTCAGACATTGGGACTCGACACTAAAAAGTAAAAAATAAAAAACTTTTTACAATTGACGGAGATATCGCGTAACAAACATACAAAAAAAAACATACAGACGAATTGAGAACCTCCTGCTTTTTTGAAGTCGGTTAAAAAGGAGGCTAATGTTTCTACTTAGCTACACGTGGATTTCTAAGAGTACACACTCTCACCTTCACACACACCAACGCAAAGAATAGTCATATCATATCATTTATTCGTGGTCGTGGTTTAGATAAAATTTTAATAAAACGAACAGTTTTTTATTGATATTTCGTTTTTAAAATTTAATATATTAATTATATAGGTACTTTGTGCAATTTTAAATGTTGTTTGATCACGATGCAATATGGTATTTAGCGTTTTCGTTTTTGGCTTAGTGGTTTTGTTTTATGGTACCCCTGCGGTAAGAATATTAAAACAGTAACTGCTTCAGTTTTTGGTTTATTGATTTTATTTTTTAATTTGGTAAGAACTAAGAATATTAAAATAGCAACTTCTGCAGTTACCTTTTACCTGTTTTTATTCGCCCCGGTTGTTATTCATAGATCTCTGACAGTCGTTACTTGAACAAGCAGATGAAAATTAGTCGTTCTATGTAATTTGAATTGTGTTGTTGTGTATTAAAACTCCGCCGGGTTTGGTTAGAAGGGAAGCCAGCCCTAATATAGTTGGGAAGAGATTAGTAAGATGATGATTAACAAAATAGATTCTGCTCTTAATTTCGTCCACAAAACTTCGAAACTTCTTCAACTTTACTTATTCTTAACGCTTAATCGCGGTTTTGAAATTAGACTTTAATTACAGGTTTCCACATGCATAGACTATGAAAGAACTGAAGCTTGCGATGCTGTCTTTAGTCCAGAAGTAAGTACTAAAAAGAAGGTAAACTATATATAAGAATATTGTAATATTATCCAGTTACTATCAATTTATTCGTTTGAAGGCCATGGAGGTAACCTGCTGTCCTCCTATGAAACAATTTGTGGAGGCGCTCGCCAAGTGTAAGAGAGAGAGCTACACCGATGAGTTTACGGTAAGTTTAAAAAGTTAAATTGACAAACATCATTAGGTAGGGGAGACCCAAGCTGTACACGACATAATCGTTCAAAATGTTTGGCGTTATGACCATCATTATTTTACAACACATGCAAACTCCCACTGATAGGTTTCAACAGTTTAATTATTAATGTTAGCAGACAAATAACTGGATGCTGCCCTCTACACCACTTACACCAGAGCAGCATCCAGCTTTAGATGGATCTATCCATCAGGAGAATATTATTGTCGAGTACCTATTCCCTAAAATAACAGAAGGAACTCGAACAAAGGTGTATCAGACCAATTCTATTAAGACCTTCTTTTAAGAGCTGGACGTATACATCGCATTATATAAATTTAACTACCCAGAAATGAATGCTATTCGGATTGCGTTGACATTTTGCCAATTTACACCGTATATAAAATGCCGGGCATTATGTAATCTGCGAACTCATACAAATTGCCTGCAATATACACATAAGCTTCACCAACCTATAATTACCTATCTATATCTTTTTTATATCTTTGAATCCAGTGTTCAGCAGCACAATGCGTGGCAGAAGCATAATATGGTGTGTTATCTGACAATGAAATTGACGAATGTAAATTAAGAGCTGTACTCAAAAAATTGGATAAAGAGGATCCAGCCACGAAGCCTCTAAATGACGAAATTGCGAAGAACTGTCTGAACGGACAGTACAAGCAGTACGTCACTAGCGACCCAGACTGTGATGCGATGAAGTTTCAAGTTTGCGCAAATGTTAATTATTTGATGGTAAGTTTCTCAAAATATTATAGATCACACACTTAGAGACGTTGCGGAATGTTATGTTTGTAACAGTTACCGTGACCCTGGAACATGGGGGGCAATCGAGGGAACATGAGTGGGTTTTAGTCAGTAAGAGTCTGACACACCCTCCCGCCGCACCCAGGACGGGAGCAGTCATTGGATGATTTCCCACTCACCAAAAAAAAAAAAAATAGACGTTCAAATTCTTAAACTAAACTTTTGGGAGGTGGTTTTCCGATTTGTTAAAAAAAATATGGAATGCTTTTGAATTAGACTTTTCCACTCATTGGGGTGCAATGGTAGGTATTTTTGTTTAACAGATCTCAGTGTGTGAGAAGCTAAAACATCGTTAAAACAATTAAACAGCATAGTGTTCTGCCTAGGTTTGCGCTTGCGGCAGTCTAAGGACCAATGTAGAAGAATGTTTATAATAGTTACCGTGACCTCGGAACATAAAGGGCAATCGAAGGAACATGAGTGGGTTTTAGTCAGTAAGAGTCTGACACGCCCTCCCGTCACACCCAGGACGGGAGCAGTCATTGGATGATTTCCCACTCACACCAATGTAGAAGGATTTTAAAAAAGTGCCCCGTGCATTTATTTGGTAATTAAACTTCCAATTTATAAGTTCAAAATTAATTAAATAATTTACATTTTCAGGGTTGTCAAAAGTTCAATAAGTCACCGTACAGGTGCAAGACGCTGTCTGCTAACGTGGCCACCTGCAAGCCGTACCGCCAACAGTACTTGGAACAAATAAGCTACAGATGCTACGTACAATACTAAATCAATTCAAATCGAATTAGTATTTATGACTGTCAAATTAAATGAGCATTGAAAAAGCTACTGTAATTTGTATTTTTTATTTCAAGTTTCCACCCGTAAATTGTTTAAAGCTAACTATCACTTGCAGTTTTTATCGCCAATTTAAAATTTTATTTTATCAATTAGTAACAATAACTCCAGTCTGCTAACTGCGAAAATTATTCGTAATCATTTTGTTTATTTGTAATATTGATCAGATTGTAACAGCTTATTCTTAACCATTTCTTCGCACCTTGACTGGCAAGCATAGTCATCTTATAATTTACTAGCGACCCGCCCCCGCTTCGCACGGGTATTACAAATCTTTAAAAATCCCGGCTTTTCACTACTATATTATGCATGTATTATACATATAAACCTTCCTTAAAAATCACTCTATCTATTAAAAAAACCGCACCAAAATCCGTTTCGTAGTTTTAAAGATCTAAGCATACATAGGGACAGACAGAGGATAGCGACTTTGTTTTATACTATGTAGTGATAAAACTCATGACTGTCTTTAGAATTTTTGAAGTTTAAATATTCTGATCACGGAGGTAACCTGCCAGTCATTTTAGTTCATAAGTAAAAAAACATATTATTATGTTAAGAACTGGCACAATGCCCTAAGTGAGATAACCAAGGAAAAATAGAAATAAAAAAAATACAAATTTTGGTGTAATTAGCGCTGCTTATCAAATATTTTTGTATTCCTTTATTTGAATTTCTACTTTTCTGGCATCATTTGAAAGCAGCTAGTTCTATAATAATTGATAAATACAAAAGACCAATTGTTTTTTTGTGTAAACTGATTAAATTAAACAAAAATAAGCCAAAAACAAAAAATTACGTGAAAAAGATGCGTCAAGCCTATATTTTAAAGTTATACTTTAAACTTTCGCGTTTCATATTTAAACTTCACTAATAAAAGGTACGTGCGCGTTAAATTCCGATTAACAGTAAAGTATAGATAAAGCCGTTGTTTCCTAGTTGACTTTGAGCATAAAATAAACATCGGAAACAAATTCAGAGGTCTCTTGAATCCTCACAATTGTATTGGTCACAACCGGCCACTTCATCTCTCTGGACACACTCATGATCGCTTACGAATTTGAAATGCCTCCAGCATTTCAAAAAAGGACATCACCCACTCCCCATAAATTTTTGGTCCAAATGTGGAAAAGCCGGCCAAAGAAAAAAATATGATATTCTGTTAGATCTTGTTCTTTTGAATATTTTTTATTATGGCACCAAAACTGTGGGACCATTCCCCTCGGTTTCATTTAAGTTCAAAGATACTCATTTTTAGGTAAAATAAATTGGCAAAACAAGAGATTTTGCTGTAATAAGTAATGAGGAACATAGTGTTAAGCTTCTTAAAGATCCTCCGACCTGACAGGTGTTGTGTCTGGTGGGTTTGTGCCCGACAATTGCTGTCGGGATTTTGAATATTAAGCTAATGTCTTGTGACTTTTAACACGATTAACGATCTCCGGTCTCAGAGGGGGAGTGGTGTAGCGATATCCATCACCCAACGTGTGTACTATAACTGACAGTCTATATCGCGCAATAAGAGTTTAACAAGACATTAGCTTAATTTTGTGGCGATCGGTTCAGTGCTTCTCGAAAAATTCACCAAGAACCAAAAACTTGAAGATACGTGCATTTCTTCAAGTTTCTATTTTTGTTTTATAAGATTGTAAGTAGTTTTAAGCTATTGCATAGCTTTTATCGCGGGCCTTGAGCGTAGAGACCGAATCCAGAAATTGCGTAACGAACATAACCTAATCTAACACCCCCCACTCAGTTTTGCCATCTTTCGATGAATAGAACTTTTAATGACTTTTTGAAATATCACGCTTGGGTGTCGTAATCATGATTTCTTGGGGTGCTAAGGTCAAATATGAGGTCTTTTGAATATTTATTATAAGTATTCACGCGGTTTTGGATATTTTCGACACTAAAATATAATAATCGGGAATTCAAGGAACGAAAAATATGCATCAGTCATTATATTAAAAGAAAAAATATTTGATCAACAAATGAAAAAAATATTATTTTTCTAAAACATTCGTTTTATTACCATTATCATCATACGTATAACCCTAGCAGATTTGTTGGACGACACGCACACACGTTAGTCGCGCGGCGGGCAAAAGAATCTCAACTCTCTTTATGCGTACTTATGGTACATTTCTCCTCGCTACAAACAGTTGGTATTATTATTATGATTTTGTAGGCTATTATAGCGTAGGTTTTTTCGTTTTTGTATTGGAGTGAAGTATCTGTTACGTAGTAACTATTTATTAATCTGTGGTATTAGTAAATAAGGATTAGGTAAGGACCGGACGATACAAAATTCATGGAAGCGAAGGAGGCGGGCAGTTTACTGTCTCTCTAGACTCTCTAGACTCTCTAGAAAATTAAATAAAGAAACTTGTTATTTGTTTGATTTATTTCCTAGTCGAACGCTCTTCAAATCTGTGTGTGTTGTAAATCACATGAAATCCTCTTAACATCTGTCAGAGTTTATTTGTTCCAAGTATTGTTTGAGGCATGGCTTGCAGGTGGCCACGTCTTCAGACAGCTCTTCACAGCTGCATGGCGACTGTTTGAACTTTTGACAGCCCTGAAAAAATTACATTTAACACTTCATCAATTTCATTCGCAACTATGGCAGAAAACTGGATATTCAAAAGAAAAAAGAATATTTATTTATTGAATTGATAAGGCAATATTTACGAAGGCTCATTCCTTATGACTGGTTTGACGGCTATGTGGGAGGCACGTATCGGCCTAATTATTATGGTAATGGTGTTTTAGCCAAGAAGCTAAAACATTATTTACAGCGATACGAGCGCTGTTTTAGCTTCTTATTCACTAAAAACCGTACGGGCTTCGTTCAGAACGCAAATTCTAGTAATTTTCTATTTTAAAACTTGCAACCTCAACTCTGTGACGATCAATGTCACAAAATTAAAGTAGATAGAAAGATAACTTTTGAGGATATTGTGATTTTAGCCTAATAAATGTTACTCAGCTCGTAATTCGGCTAACCATTATTCCTCACTGTTACACAACTGTCAAATGAAAAGTCCAAGATAGAGACGGGAACATAGCTAAGCAAAATTCCGCGCTTAGTAACATTTACTTACCTCAGTCTGCGAACGTTAAGAGCCTGCTCAGATGAGGGACAACGACGCTCAAAAAGTCCACGGTGCGCACTTATTAGTACTACAATAAGGTTGGTCTTGGTTCATGCGATACCGTATCTCGCCTGACGGACTGCAAGCGGACAAAAGCAACCTAATGATATAAGAGCGCACCGTAGAAATTTTTTTCACTATTTTCTCTCATCTGTGCAAGGTCTAAAGGTTCCCCTGCGCCCTGGTGCCGAGCGAATGATGAGACTTACCATCAAATAATTAATATACGCGCAATTCAGATACAACATCGAATCACAGTCTGGGTCGCTTGTGACGTACTGCTTGTACTGTCCGTTCAGACAGTTCTTAAAGATTTCTTCGTTCAGAGGCTTCGTCGCTGGAATATCTTTATTCAATTTATTGAGTGCAAGTCTGGCCTTTTTCTCATCGATCTTGTTGTTAGTCGTAACGTGGTATAACTCTATCACGCATTGTGCTAAAGAACACTAGAAACAAAGATAAAAGAAGAGATTAGGTATATGATACTTTTATATAAGAGTGGGCTAGATCTTAAATTCGATCATTAAACACATCAATCTCTATACAAGTTTTTCCTGTGTTGTTCCAGAATTTTCTTCGAACAGGACCCTTAATTCCTATGATATTGGGTTCCATGAGTAGGAGACCGTTTTGCTGTACAAGTGTGCAAAGCCGTAGTTAAATTTGTACCAGAGTAAAATCCTGCTGTATGTCTGCTAACTTTAATTCAACTGCTAGAACTTCAATCTAGTCTACATTACCAGTTCATTTGTGGCTATCGCAGTAGGCGTTTAGATCTACGGAGAAATGATGACAGTCGTGCTTGCAAGAAGTCAAACATTTTGAACAATTATGACGTCGCCATACGTGGCTTGTGAAAATCCGTCTTCACTGCCTTCGCGCAGTCTTATAATGTTTATTAGCTTTTTCTTTTGATAAATTTTTAATTTGGGACATTTATCGCAGTGCGTATGACAGTTCTAAAGCAATCTAATATAAATAAAGGCATTGCTATACAGCGTGACAATGCTGCCAGCCTTCTGGGCACGCTGTCCGTGAATTACAGTGATGACGAGTTTTTCGACGCCGACGGATAACGCCTTTCTTTTTATTTATTTATAATTTAATTTTTAGTTTTATTTTAGTTTTAGAAATTAACTAGCTTTCGCCCGCGGCTTCGCCTGCGTGGATGTCGTACTTCTGTCCTCTATTTTAACCCTGAAGGTGTTAAATGGTTAGTGTCTATTTACTCTTCACAAAGAATAAACCTTCCAAGTTTCAAGTCTGTAGTTAGTTAAATAACAAACGCGTTTAATATTAGTCAGTGAGTTTAATGTGTAATTATATACCGCAGTTTCACCCGCGTTATGATTTTTAAAGGATGGGAATTGATCAAATGACTTCTCATGAGGGAGTGGCAGACTTTTACTGACTAAAACCCACCCTTGTTCCTTCGGTTGCCCTTTATGTTCTGGGGCCACGGCAACTATTAGAACTAAACCGCAACCCCGGCAGGCTAATGCCTGCCGGGGTTGCGGAATAGTTCTTAGCCCTAGAGGGCCCCGTCACGTGCTGACTGCTCTTTGAGGCGCGCGTGGAACGAACGTGCCGTCTACACGGGCCTGGTCCTAGTCGGGCGGCGAGCTACCCATCGCTCGCCGTCCGTAGACCCGCGCATGGCTTGACGCTGCCTCAGCCTGACTGTTTCGCAGAAGGAGTCGACGGCTTCCCGTTCAGTCTCGCCCCGGAGCATGACCTAAACCAGCAACGGGCGCGAGAGGTCACTACTTAGGCACAATCCTCGCGTACCCGCGTTATGTTAGGTTTTTGGTTACTGATTGGCTTTCGTGGCTCATGGCGCAATGTAATGAAGAACAATATGTGTTATTCTGATGAATAAGCTACGAATATCTTGCAAAGCCGGCCAGCTTTGTTACTGCTCGTACGTACCATTTTTATATTGCTGCGGAGTAATTTTAAAACTGTGATGTCTCCGAAGATATTATTTATTGAAATTTAATGATGTAAACGACAGTTTTGTACATAATTAAAAACTTTTATTGGATAACGAATTTACATCGATTAGGATTAATACTATATTCATTAAAACACCCTGGCAAATCATGAATTATCTTAGAGCTAATTTTATTGCCATAAAAATGGTTATAGTGAGTGAGCTATAAATATTAGACATATGCTGTCGCGGACTTTTTTTTAGAACTTTTTAAGAGGAACAATTCTTTAGTACATGATTTTTGCGTAACTTCTACCATTTACGAAGCGCACGCAACGGAATCTCTCAAAAGGAACATTTTTTTCCCCGTTTTTGTCAAATATTTCATTACTGCTCGGCTCCTATGTGTCTTAGCGTTACGTTATATAGCCTATAACCTGCCCGGAAGTATGGATTACAATCGTACCAAGTTTGGCTTAAATCCCTTCAGTAGTTTTTAACCCATGCGTGCACATACAGACAGACAGACAGACAGACAGACAGACAGACAGACAAAAAATGTACTAATTGCATTTTTGGCATCAGTATTGATCACCAATCATCCTCCAATAAAAATTTTGAATATATATTCAATGTACAGAATTGACCTCTCTACAGTTTTATTATAAGTAATAGATTAGTTTTTAGTTAGTTTTAATTTAGCTATATTTATTTTTATATTATGCCTGTATATATTTAATTACTATTGTCTTTATAAATAAATGTAACCAAAATAGCTGTAAAAAAATATTAATAATAAAAAAGGACATGCAGTTCACATTACATTTGGGCCATGAACCTAAACAGACTCTTCGCATCATCACCATTTGGCTGCGGCAGAATTCTATCTAAGCAGTTCATTTCTGTCAGACTCATTTCTGACACAATCCTTCAATAAGTGATTCAAATATTTCACAACAGAAGGCCTAGACAAGTGGCATTGTAGAATAGATATCGAAAACGAAAACGATTGTCAAATGTATGGAGATGTCAAATTGTTTAGCGAAAGCTTATGTCAATTCCATACCTTTGACAATCTATTCGTTTAGTTTGGTGTAGGCCCTCAGTAGTAGTATTTATACTCACCGTATAGTCACTGGAGCCGGTCTTGTTGCTACACTTAGCATACGAGTCCACAACGTGCTGCATGGGAGGGCAGCAGTTTATCTTCATTCCCTTGAAATAAATCAAATGTTAGCGGCTACTACTTATATAAATTAGAAATATTGTTTCCAGTACTTACCACTTGATTGTCAAAGACGTCATCACACGCTTCTAGTTGTTCATGGTGTGAACTTGTAGAAACCTGGAATTAAAAGTATCCAGTATCTCTTGCGTTTGTTACATCATCAAGCTAAAATCGATCTGAACTTTAGATCCAAAACCTGTCGAAACTCAAAGAAGATAGAATAGGCTTATTTTAAATTCCCTTCTTTACGCCCACTAAACATCAGTTTTGTGTACGGAGTTAGGCCCGGTATCCACCAAAGTGGAGAGGAGGGGAGATGTGTCGTAATTAACCAATAGAATATTTTATTGTGCTCAAGCTAAGCACTGTGCTGTCAAAATGACGCAAGCTGATTGGTTGAATGACACATCTCCTCTCCTCTCTGCTTTGGTGGATACCAGGTCTTACAGGTAAAAACAGTGAGTTTTTAAATAGAAAAAAATGCCAAAGCAGTTTGCCATCTTAACATTTCAACGACCATGCGACAGCGGGCTGTCGCGCTGATATTGTCTTTCTATGGTGTCTTGTATCACGATCATGTGTTCGAAGGTTTAATAACTTACCGGGGAACAAATAAAGATAATTACGAAACTAGAAATGTAAACTTGAAATAACATGGTGAATTTTTTTTTTCAATTATCAACTACAAGGAGCAGTAACTCCCGATCGACGCGTGCGCAGTGTTAGTGGTATCGGTTACGCTCGCTCTTAAACTATTTCCTTATCTGTTATGGTTTCACAGGGCTTGCAAATATTTAACTTAATTTTAAACAATCAAACAAACTTAACAAATAACGTGTGTCAATTAAATAATCTATTAAGCTTTCTGGAATGAAAATCTATTAAAAATTAATCTACTCAGATTTATGGAACATGAGTGGGTTTTAGTCAGTAAAAGTCTGACACTCCCTCCCACCCCGCCCAGGACAAGAGAAGTCATTTGAGGATTTCCCTTTCGAAAAAAAGCATAAGCAGACAAGAAGTGGACTTTTTGTCAGCATGTATCCGTGATAGCTGACATTTACGCAAACGAAATAGAGGTGAAAAGCTAGTAATAAATAAAATAATGTTTTATTTCTACAGTTTATTGGTTGTTGAGAGATTGGCCGTGTTTTCAGACAGTGTCTCACTTTAGCACGGTGACTCATTGAACTTTTGACAGCCCTGAAAATGTACGTATACCTAACACTGAGTTAGAGTTGACGTCAAGCATCAATTTAATTTGAAATAAGTGTCAAAATTAGATATCTACGAGTATTCAAATACCTAGTTAATAGATATTTTTTTTTAATCAATAAGTTATATTTTATTTATTTCAAGTATAATCTACTTATATAAATTAAACGTAATATGTACAAAACTTATAAATAATACTAAAATAAATATATACAGATTATTCCGTACCAATCTGCAAAGCGGCTCATCCCACTGTCTCTGGGAAGGCGGTTTCACGGGCCCATCTGTCCCCGAGCAAGCCATTTTCCAGGCGTTTACAGCTTCGGTCAAGCACGGCTCCTTAAAGTTAACCAGTGAAGACGATAAGATCTTGCTAGTCAACCTGTCAGTGCTGTGGACAGAGGACAGAAACGCCGGCCGGTAAGCTCACACTGGAAATTTTGCGGACGCAGAGCCCACCAACACGAATCGGTAGAGTGGCTCGTAGCAGTGTTCGGTCGTCCAGAGCCACATTAAGAATTGACGTGGGAGTATTTTTAATAATTTGGTCAATTTTATTTAGGAGATTTGACTGGCGTGGCTGCGTCCACAAAGGAGAACAGCGCAGATTATACATATGTACAATTTTGGCCAAATCAACAGTATCTAATAAGTGTAAAAGCCGAATGTAAATTAATTTTAGAAAGTCGATCCGAAATATCATTAAGGCCGATTTTAGAGCTTGACCGTCCGTGCGTACATCAGTCGCGCTTCTCATTTGTATGAAAATTCACAAGTCGTCACAGTGCTTGACCGAGCGTACGCACGCGTATAAATGTAAATTTTCATACAAATGAGAAGCGCGACCGATGTACGCACCGACGGTCGGTCGAGCTCTAAAATCGGCCTAAAATGTTCGATTTTTTCTTTAACAAAAGAGGTAAAACTATCTTCTAAAATTGGGGAACCTAGGCGGTGTAGTGAACTTTTGTCAAGAATTTTGATTTGTGGGGCTATTGCATTAAATTTATCTAAAGTTGTCTGTCTGTCGGTGGAGTCAGGAAAGAAAATTTCGCACTTAAAAAAGTTAAGGTCAAATAACTAATAACTATAACAATGATAACTATTTGAATAGATATCTAATTTTGACACTTACACTTACAATATTATATATTATCTAGACCCTATTTTTGGGGCTTTCTACATATAGACAGGTTTGACGAATACTGAGAGATATGTGTTGGCTGTACTCATATAGAAATGTGTTCTAGCTTTTTTCTTACCAAGAACCGTACGAGTGCCGCACAGCTGTAAAACCAATCAGCTAAAGTAATGAGCTCAGAAGGTTAATCAAAAATGCATTTATTTAAATAAGGTTTTTTAACAGCTCAGTAACAGCGAATACTTGCAATATCATCTCAGCGTATAATTAATATAAGAGAAAGAGGGTTTTTGGACTGATTGTGGAGTACCTGTTAAATGGTTGGATTATTGTCAAATAAGAAATGCAAGATAGCGACGGAAACATTGCTAAGCCAATCGTGCTAACTTCTAAGCAATAAAATAAAAATAAAAAATATTTCGGCACAACTCATTCACCGCCACATGGATCCCAAGCTAAGCAGAGCTTGTGTTATGGTAACTGATACACGTACTTATATAATTTAGAAATACATACATATTATAGACTGCCCTGATGGCCCAGTGGGTAAAACACCCGCCTCTTGTGTAAGAGGTTGTGTAAAACATGTGACTTTCTCAATTCATATGTATTATGTACTTTCCAAAGTTTCTCTTGGACATAACTGACATTCCGTGCCTCGGAAGCACGTAAAGCCGTTAGTTGCGAATACTAGAACTTTGACAGCCGTTACGGGTAAGCCCGAAAGTCTGACCAGTCTAACCAAGAGGTGTCGTGTCGCCCAGTTACTGGGATGTCGAGGTTGATAGGCAGACGCTCCACGTAAATCACTGGTATCCAGCTGAAAGCCGACCCCAACAGTAGTAGTAGTAGTAAGATAAGGAAATAGTTTAAGAGCGAGCGTAACCGATACCACTAACACTGCGCACGCGTCGATCGGGAGTTACTGCTCCTTGTAGTTGATAATTGAAAAAAAAAATTCACCATGTTATTTCAAGTTTACATTTCTAGTTTCGTAATTATCTTTATTTGTTCCCCGGTAAGTTATTAAACCTTCGAACACATGATCGTGATGCAAGACACCATAGAAAGACAATATCAGCGCGACAGCCCGCTGTCGCATGGTCGTTGAAATGTTAAGATGGCAAACTGCTTTGGCATTTTTTTCTATTTAAAAACTCACTAGTTTTTACCTGTAAGACCTGGTATCCACCAAAGCAGAGAGGAGAGGAGATGTGTCATTCAACCAATCAGCTTGCGTCATTTTGACAGCACAGTGCTTAGCTTGAGCACAATAAAATATTCCATTGGTTAATTACGACACATCTCCTCTCCTCTCCGCTTTGGTGGATACCGGGCCTAACTCCGTACACAAAACTGCTGTTTAGAGGGCGTAAAGAAGGGTATTTAAAATAAGCCCATTCTATCTTCTTTGAGTTCCGACAGGTTTTGGATCTAAAGTTCAGATCGATTTTAGCTTGATGATGTAACAAACGCAAGAGATACTGGATACTTTTAATTCCAGGTTTCTACAAGTTCACACCATGAACAACTAGAAGCGTGTGATGACGTCTTTGAAAATCAAGTGGTAAGTACTGGAAACAATATTTTTAATTTTTATACGTAGTAGCCGCTAACACTTGATTTATTTCAAGGGAATGAAGATAAACTGCTGCCCTCCCATGCAGCACGTTGTGGATTCGTATGCTAAGTGTAGCAACAAGACCGGCTCCAGTGAGTATACGGTGAGTATAAATACTACTACTGAGGGCCTAGACAAGTGACATTGTAGAATAGATAGCGAAAACGAATAGATTGTCAAAGGTACGGAATTGACATAAGCTTCGCTAAACAATTTGACATCGCATACATTTGACAATCTATTCAAAATAAAAATTTGAAAATATGTTTTAAACATATTTTCAAATTTTTATTTTGACTACGGTGCCCTAAAAAGTATCACATACCTACTTTCTTCTTTTATCTTTGTTTCTAGTGTTCTTTAGCACAATGCGTGATAGAGTTATACCGCGTTACGACTAACAACAAGATCGATGACAAGAAGGTCCGATTGGCACTCAATAAATTGAACAAAGATATTCCAGCGACGAAGCCTCTGAATGAAGAAATCTTTAAGAACTGTCTGAACGGACAGTACAAGCAGTACGTCACAAGCGACCCAGACTGCGATTCGATGTTGTATCTGAATTGCGCGTATATTAATTATTTAATGGTAAGTCTCATCATTCGCTCGGCATTAGGGCGCAGGGTTCAATTCTACCAACCCTTAGAGCTTGCACAGATGAGGGAAAATGGTGAAAAAAAGCCACGGTGCGCTCTTATACTACCATGATTAGTTATGTTGCTTTTGTCCGCTTGCAGTCCGCCAGGCGAGATACGGTATTGCATGAGCCAATACCAACCTTATTGTATTTGTAGTACTAATAAGTGGGCACAATGGACTTTTTGAGCGTCGTTGTCCCTCATCTGAGCAGACTCTTAACGTTCGCAGACTGAGGTAAGTAAATGTTACTAAGTGCGGATTTTTGCTTGGCTATTTTCCCGTCTCTATCTTGGACTTTTCATTTGACAGTTGTGTAACAGTGAGAAATAATGGTTAGCCGAATTACGAGCTGATAGTAACATTTATTAGGCCAAAATCACAATCTCCTCGAAAGTTATCTCTCTATCTGCTTCAATTTTGTGACAGTGATCGTCACAGAGTTGAGGTTGCAAGTTTTAAAATAGAAAATTACTAGAATTTGCGTTCTGAACGGAGCCCGTACGGCTTTCGGTGAATAAGAAGCTAAAACAGCGCTCATATAGCTGTAGATAATGTTTTGGCTTCTTGGCTAAGACACCATTTCCATAATAATTAGGCCGATACGTGCCTCTCACATAGCCGTCAAACCAGTCATAAGGAATAAGCCTTCGTAAATATTGCCTTATCAATTCAACAAATAAGTAAATATTCTTTTTTCTTTTGAATATCCAGTTTTCTGCCATAGTTCCGAATGAAATTGATGAAGTGTTAAACGTAATTTTTTCAGGGCTGTCAAAAGTTCAAACAGTCACCATGCAGCTGTGAAGAGCTGTCTGAAGACGTGGCCACCTGCAAGCCATGCCTCAAAGAATACTTGAAACAAATAAACTCTGACAGATGTTAAGAGGTTTTGATGTGATTTAGAATTTACACAGATTACGCTCACGCTCGACGCTCTTTAGAGCGTTCGAGTTGGAAATAAACTGCTTATGACTATAGTTTCTTTATTTAATTTTTAAAAGTCCGTCCTTACCTAATCCTCATTACTAACTTCATATTTATATGCTTATAAAGACTTGACTTAGTCGTTGCATCTTATCATTGTAAGGTGGTTCTAGTACGTCAACTTTCTTTAAAAAAAAATCAATTATTTTATATGAAACTTCAGATAGTAATTTATTATTATAAAAAATAAATATATTTGGATTATTCGATCAATTTCCTAGAACGGATATTCGGATATTCGAATAATGACATGTCGGATATTTGCAAGCCCTGCTGAAACCCATTTAAGAACCGGTGACAGATAATTAGGCAGTTTAACGACACCGACACCTCTAGCACTGTGCGCACGCGGCGATCAGTTACAGCACCTTATTGTTAAACAATTTCAATATTATGTTGTTTCACGATTGCATATTTGGTTTCGTGATCATTATCTTTTGTTCTCTGGTGAGAATTACTTATGTATTGAAAACTTATTTGGCTTACTTAATTTTTAATTTGTTTTATAAACAAAAAAGCAAACCAGATTTGGATTTAGTAAAAAAAATTCTTAGTAAGTATTCTTATCGACTCTAGTTCAATGAAGTACCAAACTGACTAAGATGCTTCCGCATTTATGCTATTAGAATTACCTATAATTCCAGGTATCTACAGGTGCCGACGATGCAAAAACTAAAGCATGTGATGCTATCTTTAGTCCAGACGTAAGTACCAAAAAGTGGGCACTCATTATGATTGCGTTTTAATTATATCAAGTGCACAGCCACTAATATTTCATGCGTTTCAAGGCCATGAAGATAGCCTGCTGTGATCCTATGAAACAGCTTGTAGATGTGCATCTCCAATGTCTGCACAAGAGCTGTTCTGACGAGTTCACAGTGAGTACAAATAGCTGGCTTCTATACTAATTAGACAATAGTATCGGCAGTTAAACAGCAGGATACTATACTATGCTATACATTTTATAAAAGGGACGTACTGCAAAGCAGTTTCTTGCTCTGACGGAGCCGTTCAACAACAAAAGATTGAGCAGCATCATACTGTTCGGGTTCTTTCCAAAGAAACAGGGCAAACCTGAATAAAGTAACAGACCTACAAGTTTCAGGTCAAGTGGATATAAAATTATTTACATCTATACTGTACAAAGTATTGCCTATCATCACCATCATCTATATTTTTCGAAATAGCGTGGGATCTTCATAGTACTCGATCCCCTGTAATCTAATTAATTTTATTCTATGTGTTCTTCTAGTGTTCAGTATCACAATGCGTAACAAACATTTTCAAAATTACAACTAACAATAAGATCGACGAAACTAAATGCAGAGCTGTGCTCACAAGATTGAGTAATGAGATTCCGGAGTCGAAGCCTCTGAATGACAAAATTATGCAGAACTGCTTGTATGGACAGTATAAGCAGTACGTCACTAGCGACCCAGAGTGTGACACAATAAAGTATCTAGTTTGCGCGTTTGTTAATTATTTTATGGTAAGTTCCATGATCGCTTTTTATCAACGGTAATACTACTAACCTTTAGGAACGTGCACAGGCGGAGATAAATAATAGTAGCACGAATTTTTCTATATTGCATTTTATATTCGATAGTTAAACAGTTATTAGGCTAAGCCTTAATCTCTATGTCTCTTTTAATTAGATTTTCTGTCTAGAATTTGAACGATTTAAATTACAAGAACTGTCCTCTAAGGGATGTCCAATGAAACATTTATCTGGTAGTTTTTACAGGTGTAAGAAGCTAGAGCATCGTTTCACAGACACGAGTCCTCTATTATTATACCTACCATTCCTATAATTGAAGGACCAAAGCATTTTTTGCATAGCCGTCAAACAAGTCTTAGAGTAAATTGTGTGTTATTTATTTTCTCACCTAATTTCCGACTTACCATCGGTGGCCAAATTATTAGGGACAGTATTCATTGAGCAACATTTTTTTGTTCAAACACTTTTTTCAAGAAATTAAATATTGTATATATGTTTTTCTGGTTTGGTTTTACTCCTGGTATTATTATTATTAATTTTGATATGTGATACCACCATATGATCAAGTGATTTTCAAAAAAAGTGGTATAGCTTATAATATGTAGCAATTTTATTAACTTCAGTTGAAAAATACCTTTGTTTCATTGATGGCAAAAACTATTTTTGGTTTTAATATTACAAGATATTTCTGTTAAAACTAATCAAACCGCAGATAATGTTTCTGATGATGTCCTATTTTTCTTAAATTGAATACAAAATATTAAGTTTTGAGAACGATATTAAGCGATATGTTTAAAATTTTGCCTTTTTAAAATGGACAAAGCTGTAGACACGTCTCTACAAAAGTTTATAAAAATAAAAACGTTGTTTCTGTATTTTACACATTCTCTGAAAGATTTCACAGCTATTACATGTATCTAAAAGTCTGAAGTAAACAGTATTAAAGTAAAATCTGATCAGAACAAACTTCTAAAAACACAGAGTGTGAAAAAATGTGGCAAAAAACGGATCACCAATCTTTGTTCTGACCTTAAAAACAGAGATATCTGCCTAAAACATGATAAAAAGTGTGTTGTTTCCCTGACTACGATTATAAACGAGGGATAAGACAAGAAAATAGAAGTATTCGATCGGGCAGTTTGACGGAGGTTGGCCGAGAAGAATTGGATAAATCGCCGGCCGATCAAAAATCGCGCCTCACCGAGACCATGAAGTAGAAACGACTGCAGTGGGCCTGACAACACCGAAGTATGACAGTGGCGGACTGGAATCAGTTAATAATATTACTTTTAATATTCCCATACGTCTGAAATACACTATTCAGTAATTATTGCATTCTTTTCTGTGTATGCCTCTCCGACGAATATTTTTTTCAAGTGGAGGTCGATAAGAGCTCATTTGCAGTCGTACACATCGTTGAATTGTTCGAGAACAGCTCCATATAGTTTGCTTTTTAGGGAAAACTTAAGAACCAGGTAGAATCATTGTGTGATTTAACATCTCAGCTAAAAGCATGGGGTGCCTATATTTAGTGAAAGTGACTACAAGGCAAGATCTGTACAAGTTAGTACTAGAAACTGAATTATGGCTGCAAGTCTAAGAATGGGTGCCCAGTAGCCGGAGAGTTAAATTTTATGCACGATTCTACATCGTGTATCAAGGCCAAGAGTGTTAAAGCATTCCTGTCTAAACAATAAATAAATATTTTTATCACTAACTAGATAATTCACCAGATACGAACTCTATTGTGAACATGCAGAAGCTCATCAAAAGGGCTATTGTTAAGCACTTCGTACCTAACCACTAAACACCAGCTCATAGCAGTTCATAGAAATGAGTTTTATCATGACACAAGCCTAAACAACCTGTTATATAATGTATAGAACGTATAAAACGTCTTATACGAGTGAGCTGTTATTACAGCATTAGGCGGCGTCGCAAAATATTAAGTTGTACACAAAATATTTACTTTCAACTTATTAAAGCATTATTTTTTTAACCCTAGAACCGTACCCATATTAAAATTAAATTAACGGTACCCTGGGGTACTGCTGTACCCCATTGAAAAAACGCTATTTACAAAATGATAATTAATATTTATTAAAAATCAACTTACATAATCGTGTTTAACATTAATTTCAGTCTCATTGGTTACAATATAAGGCATAAATAATTAGGAAATTACAAACAATTCGGCATATCTTGCTTTGGTGGGCATTACAAATAAAGTAATTGCACTTGGCACATTGCACACGAGATTTATGGTCTGCAGACCTTGGGCAGAAGTAGCATCTTCCAGATTTCGGAGCTGAAGAGGTTGCCGCAGGTATCGGTCTTTGTTTGCCTAAAATATCACCAATACATATTTGTAGGGACCTCGGCAAAGTTCGGTACATAAATATCTCTTCTAGGTCAACAATATCGTCCTGTACATCTCCTGACGCCTCACCCAAAACCAGATTATCTCCATTTTCTTCCTACAAAAGAATATTTTGTATATCTTTTTCGTTCAAATTACGCTGTGAAGTCATCTAAAAAAAAAACTACAAAAAATAAAAACAGATAATTAATATCCAATAAAATATCTGTTTAAAACATAAAAAACTGCATTAATTAGCTATTCTGTTTGTACAATTACGTGTACACAATTATTACACACACTCTTGATAAATACATGTTAAAAAAACAACACAAAGACACAAAAAACTAAATTAAAAAAGCAAATATTCGTATATAAATACTTACGTTGATCGTACCTTGGGGTGGTGGTGTACCCCATACGCAGCATATCACGACAACTAGGCAAGAGCACTGCAGCCCGACTTGAGGTATCGACGCGTCTCCCCGCTCTCCACAAATACACCGGCGCGCACACAACAAACCGTCGTATTGCAAAAAAGTTATTAAAGATTTTAGTTTTTTTTTTTCATTTGTACCCCAGGGTACGGTTCTAGGGTTAAACAAATTACCAGGTTTAATTTCACCTTCATATTTCTTATTTTTATAATCTTAAATAATAAGGTTTCTGAATAAAAAATACCACTGAAGTCTACAACCAATCACTTTTCTGAAAAAATCAATCCAACTTCATAATACAAAAATCATGACACTGTCCCTGATAATTTGGCCAGCTAGTTACTGTACATACTTAAGACTGATTGTTTATAATATCAACGCCTTTGGATGTGCGTTGACATGCTGGTCATGTCTAGAGGCATCAATCCTAAAAGGGTGTGTTCTTTGTGAAGAGTCCACTGAGAAAGGATTTTTTAAGGAGTAAGTTGATATATTGTATATTGTGTATATTTTTCAGGGCTGTCAAAAGTTCAATGATTCATCGTGCAGATGTAAGAAGCTGTCCGAAAACGTGAACACCTGCAAGCCATACCTCCGACATTACTTGAAATTTGATAAACTCTATCAGATGTTAAATATATCCAATGAAAATAACCTAAATTAAAATTGTATTATTGATTTGTGTCGATTAAAAAAAGTCCTACCTTTGAAGCGTTTTTTTATTTATTATTATTTTGGAAATAAATGTAAAAACGATATTTGCAAGTTTCATTTATTTATTCTTCACAACCCATAAAACTTTTACGAATTTATGTACCATATGATATGCAACCCCATAGGGACAGAGGAAAACTCATACTGCATGTTTAAAACTTCATGTGCTCTTGACTTTACCTATATAAGGAGCCTTAATGTATTAACTTGAGAAAAAACTGTCATATATCACTAACTACTAACGGGATCCCTTTTTTTCGCATAATATTCTTTGTCCTAATATACTTCGGCATAACGATTTTGGCACAATTTGTTTTGGCATATTAATACTTCGGCATAATTTTTTTAGGCATACATTTTATGTTGG
This sequence comes from Athetis lepigone, assembly GCA_033675125.1. Lineage (NCBI taxonomy): Eukaryota > Metazoa > Arthropoda > Insecta > Lepidoptera > Noctuidae > Athetis > Athetis lepigone. Next base: position 5,165,997 of record CM066233.1, on the reverse strand, counting down.
CATAATCATGTTAAAGACTAATTTGTTTTGGCATAAATTTGATTCGCATGACGTTAGTAGGCCTAATGACTATTAGCATAATGTTAGTAGGCCTAAAGACTATTAGCATAACGTTAGTAGGCCTAATGACTATTAGCATAATAATGTTTAGGCATACAATTAATATAAATAACAAAAACAATTTTCATGCAAATGATTTATTATAAATATACTTGACATTATGTAAAGCAAACCAATTTGCTATAGTTTCTGTAACAATCAAATAAATTGTTGGTTAAAAAGTTAATATGCTGTGCAACAAAAGTTAGTGACAGAATCGAATTGCTGCAAAACACGCAGTCTTGTTTGTCCTACCCCTAGAGTGTTATTTAAAATCGCGTAGGTGGTAGGTGCGTAGGGGCGAGGCGGCCCGCGGGCTGAGGAGCAGGCGGCTGAGGCTTGCCGATTAGCACGTGTGGAGCCGCCGAAGGCCCGCAGCGCCGGAGCCGTTACAGAAACCCTGCCTGCTGCATGTTGCATGCTTGCTTGAATGCTGCATGCTTGCTTGCATGCTGCATGCTTGCTTGCATGCTGCATGCTTGCTTGCATGCTGCATGCGTGCTTGCATGCTGCGTGCTTGCTTGCATGCTGCACATGCTTGCTTGCATGCTGCATGCTTGCTTGCATGCTGCATGCTTGCTTGCATGCTGCATACTTGCTTGCATGCGTGTATAATGTCTAATATTCTAGTTGTTAATAAATTTTTCATTGTTATACCTATAAAAAAATGTTTTAATATTTTTATGCGTAATTTGTGCTTTAGGACATTATGCTTAAAAAAGTTATGCTTTAGAACTTTATGCTTAATAAATTTATGCTTTAGAATATTATGCCTAATAATTATTATGGTTAGAGACAATATGTTAAAAAAATTATGCATGAGCAGTTATGCGTAATTATGTTATGCGAAAATATAATTATGCCAAACAACATTATGCTAAGTTATATTAGGTCTTAAAATTTTATGCAAATGGATAGGGAACCGGCCAATACGTGACTCTTTTTTTTTTTGAGGATGGGAAATCATCCAATTACTTCTGGGCGGGGCGGTAGGGAGGGTCAGACTTTTACTGACTAAAACTCACCCTTATGTTTTGGTTGCCCTTTATGTTCAGGGGCCACGGTAACTATTAGACTTATTTCGCAACCCAGAGCAGGCAATTCGTGACTCTTACGTGGCCGTCAAACCAGTCTTGACGTATGACAGAAATTGTGTCTTATCAATTTTTTGCTCTAATTTCCGCATGAAATTGATGTAATAAACTACATTTTGCAGGGTTGCCAAAAGTTACCATACAGCTGAAAGTCGCAGTATAAAAATGTGGTCACCTGCAAGCCTCACCTCAAACATTACTTGAAACAAATAAACAATTAACAGGATTTCAAGTATTTAGTATAATCAGCGAATTGTATTTAACCATAACCTTTAAGTTGGAATAAATCATTACTATTGAAAAGTCTCTTTTAAACCGGTATTTGACACCATCATCAATTGACGTACTTTTTATGAGCTGTCAAAACGCAATTCTCCTATAGACTTTGTATGCCAATACCAGCTTGTGACGTCACAAGCTAGCAACCCTATTGACTAACTATTTATTGATTATAAAGCAATAAAAAATCCAATTTTACAGTAAATTAAAAACAAATCCGATGCTTAGGTCTAATAAAAAGATAGGTTTTTTAATAAATATGTCTTAGATTTATCGGTTAATAGTGTCAAATACCGTATTATTTTAAGACAGTCTGTTTCCCCTCCTCCTTTAGATAAAACAAAACATCGTTTTCCTAGTCTTTTTTCCAATTATATTGGCGTCGGCTTTTAGTCTAACCGGATGTACCTGGATATCAGATCCAGTGCAGTACCAGTACTGGGCGTCACAATGCCCCTCGGTAAGACTGGTCAGACTTTCTGGATTCTGATTACCCGCAACGACTGTCAAAGTTCTCCGAATGAAAAACCATGGAAAAGGATGGTGGGCAAAATACACCCAGCTTCGCCAGCTGTATACTAAGTGTGACTTAAAACATCTACCAAAAACATTTATTTTTTATTATGACGGTATAAAAAAAATCCCAGAGATATAAACATGTACATAGGTACCTAAACTAAAAAAATATTTTATTATTATTTCTGCTTGCTGGACGCGGGTAGTCGAGTTGTTATTGCCGCAGTCCTTTTGGTTACATCGTGGTGATTGTGCGCTCTTTTGTTACTTTACGATACTAAATAAATACTGACTACACCCTTCGGTTTTTATGTGCTTTCTAAATGACGGTTTTTGCGTATAAGAAATTCGTTAGATAGCAATACGTAGGCGTAAGGTCCAACTGCAGCATGATTGGGGAATTTTGACATATTGCGTAGCACGCTACGCTGACACAATCGGGAAGGTCGGAGCGCAGCACCCAGTCGTACCCGATGTCCCACAGGAGCGGCCCCATGACCGATCCCTGCGGAACACCGCCCGACATCCCTCGTCGACTCCACACTCCCTCGTGACCAGGGTAGATGACGGCTCTGTCCGTCAGATAGGCCTCGACCACACGACAGAGGTAGGTTGGCATCCGGTGATACTGGAGTGCCACCCCTATGCACCCCCAAGGCAGGGTATTAAAGGCGTTGGCGATGTCGAGAGACACTGCCAAGACGACCCTGCCCTGTGCCACCGCATCCCCTGTCGTAAGGGCCCGTACGCGCATGATGGCGTCCACCGTGGAGCGTCCTCTGCGGTAGCCGAACTAGCCGTCCGCCAGATCCGGCCCCACCCGCATCAGCCGCTCGAAAGAGCCCCCTTAGTCGAGGCCCGAGAGCCCCTAAGGCCAAGACCCAAGCCTTCCCTGGTAGGCCGTCGGGTCCAGGGGCGGTATTCTTGGCCCTGAGCCTTAGCACCGCCACTTCGGTCACCTCTGGAACGTCGTCGTCGTCGCCGACGCGGTCCGCATCGGTCACCGCCGGTGGCGGAGCCATGAGCGGGGGAGAAAACTCCCCCCGCGAAGGGAACAGAGCGATCACAACGCCCTCCACGACCTGGGGCCGGAGACTCTGCGTCAGCGGGGGGCCTGCGGTGCGGAGCTTGCCCCGCACCGCCAAGTAGGGGCGCCCCTAGGGATCTCTGTCCAGAGTCCCCAGCGCCTCTAGGCGGGCCGAAGATTTGGCCCGCTCAATCTCCAGTCGGAGGGCTTCCTTCGCCGCTATGTACCCTTCGTACAGCTCCGCCATAATGGCATCCGCATCCTCAGGGTGGATACGGAGCCTGCGGTGTCTGGTGTACGGGTGTCGAGCAGCCACGCACGCCTCGCGTAGTGACGCGATTTGCGGCGACCACCAGTACACCTGGCGCTGACCCCTTCCAGGCTAAACCCGGGGCATTGCCATGTCACAAATCTCGGACATGGCCTCCTGGAACCACCCAGCCTCCCTGGAACCACTTAGCCTCCCTGGAACCACCCAGCCTCTTTCATTAATACCTAGTATTTAAATATAAATAAATAGAAAACCCCAGGACAGAATTTGATGTCCATTGGCACCGGGAAACATGGGTGTGATACCTTTTAAATTAAAGTAGTCAAAGCTGTGGCGGATGTGGGTGCGCCGCCCATACATTTTTGCCCACTATCCTTTACTTAGTAATTAAAATGTGTGTATTTGAATTGTCATAATTACAATAGATTATATAATTAAAAAGAAGTAAGAATTGACCTTTAAGAACGCAAAAACGAATATAATTTATGAAACTTCAAATTGGAATTAATAATTTAAATCCCATAAATCTCGACGATGCCAGTATTCGGATTAATCTTTAAATCCGATACTTTTCTTTACATTTTCGATATTTTCGCCAACCCTAGAAATAGCCTATTGGACAGATAAGGAGTTAGTTTCAAGGTTTGGATGGCACTGTGCGCAAGCTTCGGTTGAGAGTTACAGCAAGTTGTAATTATCGATCCAATAATGTTGTTTCACGTCTGCATTTTTGGTTTTTTGGCTATCTTTTTTTGTTCCCCGGTAAGAATTAAAAATCTACTTTAGTAGGTTACAAATTGTATATTCTGCTTTTGCCCGTAATTTTATCCACATATTATGTCGATTATCGTGGACGCTAAGTGGCGTTTTTAAAAGTAGCCTGTTATGTCGCTATACGGAACCGACGCCAACTACTTCACACCTAATTTAAATAGGATTTCGTGGTAGGCACCCTATTACTAACTCTTCTAAACCTTTGCTGTCCGTTATCTCTGTCATAGGACTGTATCCAATGAATCGTACATAGTAAGTACTAGATAGTACCTATTCAGTGTGTATTTTTGTTAGTACAAATAATAATTATTATTTAGTAGGTATTGATTGTGTGCTAATAATTGGACTCGTAGTTGAAAAAAAAATCCTCGGCATCGGCACTTAGATCGGGTTCGGATAGGTTTTTGCTTGAGTTAACAAACAGACTGAGCGAATTTCATATTCGTATTATAACTATAAATTTCTTTAATTACAGGTATCTGCATGTTCACACTACATAGAAGCATGTGATGCCGTCTTTAGTATAGAAGTAAGTCCGAAAATACATCTTTTAAACAGCAATAAGTGTCAGTTACTAACATTTCGTACGTTTTAAGGCCATGAAGATATCCTGCTCTGCTCCTTTGGACCTGTACGTGGAGCTGATCGGTCGGTGTCGGAATCAGAGCTGCTCAGACGAGTTGACGGTAAGTGAGATTAAGGCAAATATTTTGTATAGCAAGTATTGTATGCAACAAGACGGCACGGATAGCATGTTTTGGGCGACGCAGGTGCTCTCGGACCATGGCTGCTTCAAGAGGTATCTGTCTCGCATCGACAGGTGGAGAACATTGAGGGGCATTTTACCCCAGACCTGAGGAGGAGGAGATCGCATCAGTTTACGTGATCCTCGACGTAAGTGGGAGAAGGGATACCGGGACAGTTTTAAGTCAGTAAGAGTCTGTCATACCCTTTCTGACTTATTATGTTATTATTACCTAAAATATATCACTATTTTGCTTAACATATTAATGGCCGTTATTCATTTTAACCTCTTAACGACCAAGCTACACCGGCTGTAGCGCTGCAATTGTCTTTCTATTGTACCTATCTCAAATCACTTGTGTTCGAAGGTTTAATAGCAACAAACATTCGGTCAGAGCGATATATACTGTAGTGGTACTTGTCTATGCTTTACAGCACATTTAATTTTATTCCTTTCTTTCCAGTGTTCAGTAGCACAATGCGCGGTAATCCCATTTGGATTTGTTTCGTGTGACAATACAACGATCGTCGAAGATAAACTCGGATGTGTACTTAAAAAGTTGGCCAAGCAGTATCCAGAGTCGAAACATTTGTATGAGGATGTCGCAAGGAACTGCATGAACGGACAGTACAAGCAGTACGTCACTAGCGACCCAGACTGTGATACGATGAAGTACCTAGTTTGCGCGTATGTTAATTATTCGATGGTAAGTCTCAAGATGTAACTTTAAACTTTTGTAAATATAGGAAAACTGGCCTGTCTCCAGACCAGCTGTCAAACCTGTTTTAGAGTAGTCTGTCCATAGAATAGATAAGTCTACTCTACTCCACAAATGTTGAAGATAGTTTTCCTAGAAACAATGCAGAATTGCTTTACTGGATACGGGCTTGGCGGCACCGTGCCAGAGCCTTCCAGCTCAATACAGTCCTCAAATTCTTGTAGAAGAAACTGAATTGTGAGATGAGGTTTTCTGAGATCTGCTGGAGTTAGCAGACTTTAATCAAACCAACCTGGAAACCTGGAGGAACCTTATAAACAACACCCTCTTGTTTCGTACCTAATTTCCCAATTAATTTATACAGTTATATTACATGTTTCAGGGTCGACAAAAGTTCAGAAAGTCACCGTGCTACTGCAAGACGCTGTCTGAAAACATTGCCATCTGCAAGCCGCACCTCCAAGAATACTTGAATCAAAAAAACTCACGTGTTTGTTGATCACGGATTCACGGTGTAGGAAATAAAAAAGATCTTCTGCTTTCTGAACTGTATTCTTTAAACCTTCGAACGCACGTGATTCGAGACACAATAGAAAGCCAATAATAGCGCGACAGCCGGCTGACGCTTGGTCGTTGAAAGGTTAAGTGCATTCTAGAACAGTCCTCATTCCTCATCCTCAATCCTCATTCCTTGTATTTAATGTGTGTATTTTGAAAAATATATTTATGTTATACCTACGACCCCTCGGAGCATGTGTGTCATCCGATTGACAGACAGCCAATACAGACCACTTACGGAACCAATGTTTTAGATCTTTAAGATTCACCATATTTTAACAGGTTATTTTTATTTAGCGAATTCACATCGCTTTTTATTTTATTTAAAAACATAATTTCGAACTGCGTTCTTACTTGAGTCAACATTTCGATCTATTTTGCATAGTAAAAGGCAGATACATAGTAATGTATTATTGTACGTTTCTAAAAAAAATATCTTTACATAGTATCCGCTGTCTGTACGCTTAAAGGTCCTCAGCACACATATGAGATCGGATAGGGATCGTCGCCGTATTGCCTCGAGCCGTTCAGAATGGTTTGTATTAAACTCCCTACTGCAACGCACACTTATCGGAATCGTAACGTAATCACCTCGCCTTGGAACAGGCTCCGAACTTGCAATTCCGCGCTTACGGCTAGGCGTCACTGCGCTTACGGCTCGTCCCCGCGCTCACGTCTCTGCGTACGAGACCTGGTGCCAACCAAGTCAGCCAGCGGGTGGCGAGCCGTAAGCGCGTTGCATGTCTAGCTATAGCCGTGTTGACGTACAGGCGCTGCTGATACGTTTACGTTAGTTACGTGCTTACGTTAGGTTGACGCCTGGTGGACAGCGAGGCGAAAGGCGATACGATTACGATCCCTTTCCGATCCCATAAGTGTGCTGAGACCTTTAGGGTCACAAGTCAACATCGAGCTATGCTGTGCTGTACTTACTGCGCTGTGCTATGTTTGGTCCAACGTAGGCGCGGTTCTGCGGACGGCGAGCGATGGGTAGCTCGCCGCCCGACTAGGACCAGGCCCGCGTCGACGGCGCGTTAGTGTTCCACGCGCGCCTCAAAGAGAAGTCAACACAGGAAGGGGCCCAACAGGGCCAACGCCTGCCTGGGTTGCGGAATGTTTATAATAGTTACCGTGACCCCGGAACATAAAGGGCAACCGAAGGAACATGAGTGGGTTTTAGTCAGTAAATGTCTGACACGCCATCCCGCGCACCCGGGAGCAGTTATTGGATGATTTCCCACTCCCCAAAAAAAAATGTTTGGTCAACTCACTAGTCTAATATCTAAATGAGGATATATGTGTGAGACTACGCTCTGTTTAAAAACGCAGCAGACTCGAGCAAGGCGCGCTACCCGCCGTGCTGAGCCGCGCTGTGCTATGTTTTTTATGGAGATCTGGCAAGTTTTACAAACATCTTTCTCAGACGTCTTTCTCACTCTCGTACTGCCATCTACACTTTCATCTTCATCGGATGCAACTATATCGTAATGTTTACGTTTTTTTTTTTAAAAATCCTTTTTGACAAGATAAACGACTACACGAGCTGCTGATTACTTTTAATACTGAGCTAAGCAAAGCGCAGCACAGCTTGATGTTGATTGTTAAGAAAACGTAGCTAAAAAAACACAGCACAGCACAGCGCAGTACAGCGCAGCATAGCTCGATCTTGATTTCACTCTTAGACTTCACATGCCATGTTTATGCTAACAAAACAGTTACAGGGTGGCACTATACCCTTTATTTACAACGCCGTATAAAAATAAATATACCCTCCACAATAAACGTGATGATCAAAGAGCTGAAACACTGTCGTTCAGCAGACAAGCTAGTCGTCACCGACTTCAGTGCGATCGAAAGCGAAGATTTTTGTGAGAATTACATGGCCAAATTCGAACCTGTGTACAACCGTCCCGCAGAAGAAATTGACTATCGCAGGAAGGCCGATAGTTTGCCAAATCCCTGGTGCTGGACCAGGTCGTGGGCTTTTGACAATTTCACACCTAAATTAGAAACCATTGCAACAAAATAATAAAAAGTAATTTCTTTTGATAAGCTTTTGTTTTATTTCATCACTATCTGCTTGACGCGGACGCTATAAAGCAGCAAAAATTCTTTGTGCATCACTGTTTCAAAGCTGGTGGCGCTAGCAGGAGGCTCAGATCAATGACATCTTGTCTACAAAAACTGTGATGAGTATTGCAGACTAAAGCGGGTTGTAGACCGCAAACTAAACTTCAGCGGCAACACAAATTCAGATAAATTGACTGGCAGAAGAGAAGCCACCAACTTCCGAAATTTTAGTTATTCTTGAGTTTTTAGTTTTTGAAGGCGGTTATTATTTTTTTGAAAAAGTTTTTTATTTTTTACTTTTTAGTGTCGAGTCTAACTATGTCTGACTGTGTACGACATCTTTCAAAGTAATTTATTTTCAAAATAAAACTACTTATAATCTTATAAAATGAAAAATAGAAATTGAAGTTAAGCACATTATAATATCGTCAATGTATATTTCGTCGATTTTTTTTGTTCTTTAGGAATTTTTCGAGAAGCACTATACCGATCGCCACAACATTTATATGAGACCACCTCTGAATCATGACTTAGCAAAAAAAAATGAACCATCAAAATCCGTTCACAATTGACGGAGATATCGCGTAACAAACATACAAAAAAAAATATACAGACGAATTGAGAACCTCCTCCTTTTTGAAGTCGGTTAATAAAATGGCCATGAGCACGTCAGGCAACGCATAGGACTGGGTTCTGTGACATTATTCATCATTCGCATTATGACGGTTTCGTATTATCGTAATATGTTGAGATTTGGGATCATGTGTCGTGATGGCCTAGTGTATAAAGCGCCCGCCACTCGCGTAAGACGTTGTGGGATCGAATCCGAGTGCTAATATGACTTTTTGAATTCATTTATGTACTTTCTAAAGTTTACCTTGGACATCACTAACATCCCGTGCATCGGAAATCACGTAAAGCCGTTGGTCATTCGTAGAATTTAGACAGTCGTTACAGGTAGTTAGAAGCCAGAAAGTCTGACCAGCTTTAATCAAGATCATGTCGCCCAGTTACTGGGTTGTGGAGGTTGATAGGCAGTTGCTTCACGTAAAACACTGATATCCAGCTAAATCCGGTTAGATTGGGAGCCAACCCCAACATAGTTGGGAAAAGGCTAGGGAGATGATGTTGAGATTTGGGATTATCTGCGTTTCCGTTCAGGAAATGCAGAGGTACCTTAGCTTCAAAGTTCCTCACATGGACTTAGTTATTCCTTTGCGATTTTCATCAGATTTTTTATTTATTTATTTTATTATTATTTATTATTTTTTTCGAGCCAGCAATTTAGCTAAAATTGTGACTGTTGCACAGCCGTCTAACCAGTCTTGACTTCGAAAATAGTGTCTTATCTTTTTTTTGCTGTAATTTCCGAAAAAAAGGAATGTAATTTATATGTGCATTTTTCAGGGTTGTCATAAGTTCAATGAATCACCCTGCAGCTGCAAGACGCAGTAGAAAACATGGCCATCTGCAAGCTGCACCTCTAATAATACTTGTTACAAATAAATAATTAAAAGGTATTAAGGAATTTAGTATTCTCAGCAAATTGTATTTAACAATAACATTCGATTTTTAGATAAGCCTTAATTTTTTTAAAGGCATCTTAATGACGAAATAGTATCGACCTGCTTCTTACAAAAAATTTCATAGTGTGTATTATTTAAAATGTCAAAATTACAATCCGTACTTCCGTACCAATATTATAAATGCGAAAGTAACTCTGTCTGTCTATCGGTCTTTCTTTCTGTCTGTGTGTCTCTTCTTCACGCCTAAACCACTGAACCGATTTGAATGAAATTTGGTACAGCCCCCTTACCATGACGTTTAAAGTAAGATTGTTTTAGTCCTGTAGCAGGGGTGTGCAAGTGACAGCGTTAGACACGTTGTCTAGCGCCGTCTCTTTCCCACTGAAAGTAATATCAAAGTAATACCACAGATTAATAAATAGTTACTACGTAACAGATACTTCACTCCAATACAAAAACGAAAAAACCTACGCTATAGCCTACAAAATCATAATAACAATACCAACTGTTTGCAGCGAGGAGAAATGTACCATAAGTACGCACAAAGAGAGTTGAGATTCTTTTGCCCGCCGCGCGACTAACGTGTGTGCGTGTCGTCCAACAAATCTGCTAGGGTTATACGTATGATGACAATGGTAATAAAACGAATGTTTTAGAAAAATAATATTTTTTTCATTTGTTGATCAAATATTTTTTCTTTTAATAAAATGACTGATGCATATTTTTCGTTCCTTGAATTCCCGATTATTATATTTTAGTGTCGAAAATATCCAAAACCGCGTGAATAATTATAATAAATATTCAAAAGGGAAACAGGAGAATTGGGAAACAGGGGAATTGCACAATAATCACGCAATAATTACGTGGTTTCGGCATTTTGATAGTCAGCGCTGTACCCGTGACGCGCGAGCACTCAGCCGGGCGCGCGACAGCCCGGTGTTCGTTGTATCGTCGACGATACGCGAAGCGGTAGGCATAAAACGGTTGTCTATTGTTTGCCCGAAGATTATATGCCATAATCATCATTTTCCCGAATTTCATTTACCCGAATTTCATTTGCCCGAATGTTTCATTTGCCCTAAAAGACATATGACATACTTTTAATTGCCCGAATTTTAGATACCATAAGATACGAATGCCATAAGTATTGTTTGCCATAATTTTATGTGCCATAATAATTATTAGACATAATATTTAAATGGCATAATATTTAAATGGCATAACAAGTATTAGACAAATATTTAAGCCCCGTAATGGTTTTTTTTTTTCTGTGCATGGTTGATGGTTAAGGCTGGTTTTAAGTCTCTCTTTATATTATCATCTGTACCCTTTTGGATGAATAAATGATTATTATTATTATTATATGGTGGGCTAGGTCGACGGAGCCCCGCTTCGCGGGGCTCCTACTTCTGTGTGGTTTATAAAAAAATAACCACGAAGGGGATGGCGGGGTCTATTCGCTCGCTTCGCTCGCTCACACGACCCCGCCATCCCCTTCTAACCTAACCTGTCCGAGTCGGGGTGCCCTAAAGTCCCAATTGCATCCAATTTCTCTTGATATAAACAACCGTTATACACCCGATGTCGATGGCAAATTATGTTATGGCATATCATAATTATGGCATGTGATAATTAGGACATGTGATAATTATGGCTTACAATGATTATGGCAAATGATGTTATGGTAAGTGACTTTATGGGAAACAATGATTCTGGCACGTGACTATTATGGCAAATAAGAGTAGGGCAAATGAGTATTATGTCGTATGATATTATGGCTGTTGACTATTATGGCAAATGAAATTAGGGCAAATAAAATTCGGGTAAACGGCGGTATACCGCATAAAACGCGTGGCCTTGAGCGAGTGACGGACGCCTGGTAATACTCCGAAAATTCTCCGGGAACGGGAACTATTATTCCACGCGGACTAAGTCGCGGGCAAAAGCTAGTAAAATTATAAATGCGAAAGTAACTCTGTCTGTCTGTCTGTCTCTTCTTCACGCCTAAACTACTGAACCGATTTAAATGAAATTTGGAACAGACATAGTCTGGGATCCGAGAAAGGACATAGGATAGTTTTCATCCCGGAAATCCCCCGGGAATGTGAACTATTAAGTATTACACGCGGATGAAGTCGCGGGCAAAAGCTAGTAATTTACATAATACAAAGTAAAAAGTAAGAAATTACATAGTTCTTATTGAAAGAACGAATATCTTATGAAACCTTGAATTGGAACAAAATTATTCGAAAAATATTCGAATATTTCCCAGAAATCACGATGAGGTCGGTATTTGAGTATCGGATATTTTTTTATAAATTTCCGATATTTTTGCACACCCTAGAAATAGCTCATACGACATTCACTAGCGACAGATAATAAGACTTTTAGGTTTGGTTGGCACTGTGCGCGAGCGTCAACCTTGTAATTAATTACCTTTATAATAAAAGTACTCTGTGCTTATAATTAACGATCAAATAATGTTGATTCGTGTCTGCATTTTTAGTTACGTGGCTATCCTTTTTTGCTCCCCGGTAAGAATTGCTATGATATTGCTATTATGTATTAGAAGAGTGTTTCGGTAATAAATAAAATAAATAATTTAAAAATCTACCTCACCTCTCCTCATCTAACACACCTCATTTTCTTACGGTTTCGTAGAGTGCATGTGCCATCGCCACCCTATTACTAAACCTTCGATGTATGTTCGTCTCTCTGTCAGTGTTTCTAACGAACCGGATTGCATAGAGGATTTCCAGTGTCTATTGTTACTAATAACAATTAATTAATAGGTATTTTTCACGTGTAAGTTAATTTCGTAGTTAAACAAATTTTCGTCGTGAAGAATTTGGGTGGGTTTTAGCTTTTAGGTATCAAACGGACCGAGAAGTCAAAGTCAAAGTCAAAACTATTTTATTCAAATAAACCATTTACAGGTACTTTCGAATCGTCAAGGTGTCAGTGTCAGTCTGTCAGAAAATTGAAGCGAAGAGATACTTTCACATCCATAATATTACTGTAAATAACTTTAATTACAGGTGTTTGCATGTTCGCACTACAAAGAAGCATGTGATGCGGTCTTTAGTCCAGAGGTCAGTGCTAAAAATTCAGTCTTTTAAATTGAAATACGTGTCAGTTAATAACGTTTAGTTTCTTTCAAGGCCTTGAAGATATCCTGCTCTGCTCCTTTAGATCAGTATTTGGAACTGCTTGGTGAGTGTCAGAAAAAGAGCTGCTCAGAGGAGTTTACGGTATGTGAGAGTAATTACAATACGCCTACCACACGCACAACCTTCCCCACAGTTGTACCTGCAAAAGCTAGTTTGCGCAGGTAAGACTGTCGTAAAGCTTGAGCGTGTGGTAGGCGCATAAGGGAATTATTATTTGTAGAGAAAAGTAGAACGTCTTAGTGGCAATAGAAGCAACCCACGTTTAAAATAAAATACCGGTAATAATCAGTTCTACAATAAATCTGAAAATATCTAAAATTATTTCAGCATTTCAATATCTGCACCACGCTTAAGTCACTCTTTGGTAGATTGTCTGTCACTTTAATGAGCGAATTTTTCGCCGTCTGCTGTAGAAATGTATTTACAATTAACCCACCCACTTTTTTTTAATGTCTGATACGTATAAATTAATACATGGATACGTAAGAAGTAATACGAATAATAATCAAGTACTACTATTATACAGCACATACCAACTTAAAATATTTAGTTTAATGTTAGAAAACAAATAGTAAACAGTTGACAATTTGGTCAGAGCGATATATATACTGTAGTGGTACTTGTCAATGCTTTACAGCACATTTAATTTTATTCCTTTCTTTCCAGTGTTCAGTAGCACAATGCGCGGTAATCCCATTTGGATTTGCTTCGTGTGACAATACAACGATCGTCGAAGACAAACTCGGTAGTGTAATTAAAAAACTGGCCAAGGAGTGTCCTGACTCGAAACATTTGTATGAGGGAGTCGCAAAGAATTGTATGAACGGACAGTACAAGCAGTACGTCACTAGCGACCCAGACTGTGATATCATGAAATACGTAGTCTGCGCGTATGTTAATTTCTCGATGGTAAGATTCAAGATACGAGTAGCTCGCATTTCAAAAAGTAACAGTAAAGTATTTAACTTTCTACTTTTAAAGATATGGGGAGTCTGGCCCGTTTCCCAAATTATCTGCTCTATTAAACCAGTTTTAGAATAGGCAGCTCCGTCGAATGGAAAATTTATTCTACGCCACTAATTTAGAAAATAATGCTTTTAACAATGGCTTAACTAGATACTGGCCTTGTGGCGCGGTGCCCTTAATAAATCTATAAAATACTAGCTTCTGCCCGCGGCTTCGCTCGCGTTAGAAAGAGACAAAAAGTAGCCTATGTTACTCTCCATCCCTTCAACTATCTCCACTTAAAAAATCACGTCAATCCGTCGCTCCGTTTTGCCGTGAAAGAAAGACAAACAGACAGACAGACAGACAGACACACTTTCCCATTTATAATATTAGTATGGATAGATTGCAATACGATTAATCAACTCAACTCTGAAAAATGTCCTTGCCCTGTATGGGGAAACCCTATATCACCCTCTCGTTTCTTACTTAATTTTCCAAAACTATTTATTAATCTGTGTAACTATTTATTAATCTGTGCTAATAGGCGAGACGACGAAAAAAAGTAATTAGTCCGTCATTGAGATTATTAAGAAATTTTGGACACGTATTTTTTCTTTTTCTCTTAAACGAAAAATGACGACGATACAGTGCGTTAAAGTTGTGCGTGACGTCACGATCAGATACAATTTTTGCATTACGGCGGCGTCAAAAGCCCCCACTATGCCCCCACTCCAGAACTTTGTTGCTCTTTATCTTTGTATTTTTTTATTATTTTGATGAAGCAAAAAATACGTGTCCCGTATTTTTGGCCGATCTACAAGACGGACTAAACAGAATGCCATTTTTTATGTTGTCGTCATCCCAATTGACATTGTGAAAATTACGCTTTTCCTTTCAGTGAAACGTTAAATAACATGTTTCAGGGCCGTCAAAAGTTCAGAGAGACACCGTGCTACTGCAAGACGCTGTCTGAAAACCTTGCCATCTGCAAGCCGCACCTACAAGAATACTTGAACCAGAGAAACTCATGTGGTTGAACATGGCATAGGAAATAAATCTATTGCATTGACAACTGTATTTATTCAGCAAAATTTTCTACATTTCAGAACAGAGATCCTGGAACTTTTATGTCTCGTAGTAGATCACTAGCTTTGTACATTTATAATATTTAAGCGTCAAGTAACATTATAAAAAAAACCGGCCAAGTGCGAGTCGGACTCGCTCATGAAGGGTTCCGTTCCGATATACGGTTTATGACGTATTAAAAAAAAACTATTTACTAGATCTCGTTCAAACCAATTTTCGGTGGAAGTTTACATGGTAATGTACATCATATATTTTTTTTTTTGATTTATCATTCTCTTATCTTGGAAGTTACAGGGGGGGGGACCAACATTTTACCACTTTGAAAGTGTCTCTCGCGCAAACTATTCATTTTAGAGAAAAATGATATTAGAAACCTCAATATCAGAAGAAACCTTAAAATGCCGGTCCCTAAATTAGAATTGTTTAGACGTAATTGTGTATATATGGCACCACTTGTGTACAACTCCTTACCTAAACACATTTCCGAATTACCCTTTAACAAATTTGGTCGTGTTTTACGGGATTGGCTGATAGAGGAAAGTTTCTATTCTATAAAAGATTTTTTGAGGAAAAGTTCATGTTGCTACAATTTTTTCAAAGTTTGACACTATTGACATTGTATAAAATAACGCACAAAAATTTGCACGCTTATAATGTTAAGCAAAACATGTATGCTCTTTACTTTAAACATTTGTACCACCTTCTATACCGTGTTTTTATGCAAATAAATAATTATCTATCTATCTATCTATCTATCATTTTTGAAGACCTATCCATAGACACCCCACACATATGGGTATGATGAAAAAAAAAATTTGGGTTTAAGTTCTATGTATGGGGACCCCCAAAATTTTTTATTAATTTTCTATTTTTGTATCAGAATCTTAATGCGGTTCACAGAATACATCCACTCAGCAAGTTTCAACAGTATAGCTCTTATAGTTTCGGAAAAAAATGGCTGTGACATACGGACGGACAGACAGACAGACAGACAGACGGACAGACAGACAGACATGACGAATCTATTAGGGTTCCGTTTTTGCCATTTGGCTACGGAACCCTAAAAATACATAATACATTAGTGTTATAATATTAGGTACACCTAAAGCTGGGCATTGACGGTCATTTTGGCGCGTAAGTTGAACTGAGCTGACATCCATCCAAAATTTGATCGTGGGTGTCGATTCGTCACCCCAGAGTTGGTTGGCCCCCTAAACCATTTGGAACGTCGCCAGAATTTTACGACTCGACTGACGCGAAAAACGACCGTCAATGCCCAGATTAAAGATTTCCCTGTGTTTTCCGATTGGTAGAGAACCAAAACTTATTCTGTAGCAATTTTGTTTCTTGCTGCCATGGACCCCTTATATTTTTCTCCAACCAATACAAAACGTTGGTTACGAAAATGTCCCAGAGGAGGATTTTTAAGGCTATGCACATTTGACCAGGTTATTTTTATTGTCGTTTGCGAATTCACGTCGCAGTTAAAACAGTACAACTGTAGGAAATATTGCCAATGTGGAACTAATCCTACATCAAATTGGCAATATTTTTCAATATCAATATAGAGTCCTTATTTTATTTTGATCTCTTTTGAAAAAAAAAACGGCCAATTACTTACGAGTCGGACTCGCGCACCGAGAGTTCCGTACAAACTTCATCATCTCCATAGCCTTTTTCTAACTATATTGGGGTCGGCTATCAGTCTAAGTGGATGCAGCTTGAAGCCCGTGTTTTACCTGAAGCGGCTGCCTATCCAACCTACCACAACCCAGTAACTAGGCGACAAGATACCCCTTGGCTGAGCTGGGGGCTTAGCCAAAGTAACATCGACTCGTAGCGAAACGATATCTAAATTCGTCATCGTTTCTGAGATAACGACAAACATTTCTTAGCCAATGTAACACTAATGTCGCGATTGTTATGACGAACTGTTTTGTTCGTTAAAAACCAAAAATATTGGTTATGGTACCGAAAATTTTGCTGTCAGTGTCAGTCAAATAGTTTCAGATCAAAATCCGCGAGATAAAGTAATTTTAAAATTTTAATATTAAGAATAAGTAAGGGAGTGTCGTGACTAATCTATTCAAAGTTTTAATTAAACAATATTTTGACAGTGGAAAACCGATACGATTGTATGGACTTAAGAGACTCCCTCTCCTCTGAGTTTGGTTTAGATGTTTCTTCTCAGAGCAGTGCAGCTAGAAAACACCGACCCCATCGTTCGCTTCCATCATTCCACGAAGGTTAAGGAGATTGTGGAATATGTACGAGTCAAGACGAACTGGACTTTGAGAGTTGTGCAGTTGGAATCGCGCCATAACACTAATTTTAAGTCGTTCGTGGTGCGGGTGCCGACCAATCATCTGGAGACCTTCCTCAAAGAAGAGTTTTGGCCGAAGAGTGTCGTGTATCGACGTTTTCGTGGAAGTATACCGACCTCGCAGCTAAACACGACGCCGACACTTCGTGTGCAATAGTTTAGAATTAGTTTACAGTTTCTTTACTGTGTTTCAAATATAAGAAGTGCAATTTGACACTTCTTACCTACCGAAGAATAGGGATTGGGTTAAAAAATCGATTACTACAATATCCGATTTATACGAGATATTGATTTCATTTCTTTGTAATTTATAATCGATTTAAGTTACAGATTTATTTATTTTATGACTGTAAATTTCAGAATTTTAGATGAAAGAAATTCTCACTTGCCAGTTTTGCCATATTAAAAGAAAAAATATTTTTTGTCAAGACTTGAGCACGAGCGATTTTGCTTACAAAAACCTATTAAAATTATAATAACTATATGTTTAATTTTAAATATGCTTTTTCGTTGACATTCAGAAATCATCGAAAATATATTTAAACAATAAATGTCGCTTTCATTGAAAACGATCGTTATTAGTAAGTTCGATTATTCGGTCATTTTTAACGATTATTGGTATACAAGTGAATTTGAAGAGTCACAACATTACGGTATCGTACCTTACTACGTGACTTTGACACGACGTCGAGAAAAAATATTATTTGTTGTCAACGATTGTTATATTGCTTTGTTTGAAAATTTTTAATGTAAATTAAGTGATTAAGAATTGTGCAGTTTGTGATAAAATAAAAATAACTTTAAAATTACGTGGTTTTACGGAAGAAATAAATGACAATTTTTGCGTTACGCATGTACAAAGTTGTGTCGTCATGAAAAGTATGAAACGTCAAATTGCACTTCTTATATTTGAAACATTGTAATATGTATTACTTTATGATTTTAAGTATTTCTGTATTGTTTCTATGGACCTCAGTTGCCTGATAATAAAGGTTATTATAATTATTATAACAAATCAAAATATTGACGTGTAAAAGTGTTATGTATATAACCTATATATACCAAATGTACCAAATTTCATTCAAATCGGTTTAGTGGTTTAGGCGTGAAGAAGAGACAGACAGAGTTACTTTCACAATTATAATATTAGTACGGATTAGATCTAGCTTCCATGTTGGGTTATAGCCTATTGAGGTAAGGTTTGTCTTGGCTTGGTAAAGGCCGATTAATATAATTTGTTGTGTTTAATATTGAGTTTATCAAGTGAGTTAATAAAAATATAAAAATATTTACTAGTAATTTTATTTATACACCTCTAGTACACCCTACTAACTATGAGATTGCGCATAGCCCTGCCTCGGATTGGTTAATTTTGGTTATCATTGGTGGAGGTGTTATGTTGTACTGTTGTACAGCATAAATAAATAAATAACACAGTCATCTGATCCCAAGCTAAGCAGAGCTTGTGTTATGGTAACCAGTCAACTGATATACATGCTTATATACTTTATAAATACATACATTTTATAGATAAATTACACCCAGACACAGAACAAACTATCATGCTCATCACACAAAGTTTGTCCTGGGTGGGAATCGAACCCACGACCTCGGGCTTAGCAGTCAGGGTCACTATCCACTAGACCAACTGGCCCGTCATGCAATGCATGATCTTTACTACCTTCTAGAACCTCGGCTGGCATATCACTTGGAGGAGGTATTCTAGCATCTAATGCAATGTTGTGCAGCACACAACATGCATTAGTGATTTTGCTCGCCATGTAAGGGTGATAGTGAAGAACTCTGTGTCCAAGGCTTCTTAAGGCTCGTTGGAGGTGTATACCTCCAACAAGCCTTAAGAAACAGCGCTCAATGTGAAATGGCTTGAACATGACGTCGTGTGTACATCTTTTCCGAGTCCCAGAATTTAATACAGGCGTCATCAACTAGGGCCGCAACTAAAAAAAAACAAAAAAATCTGAACATTGAGCTATTTTCTTCAGTTATCTACAGGGTCCTAGTGATCGCTAAGATACCGATTGATCGCTTCGACATCTCAACGATGACGAATGGCAAAACTGCCACTTGTCTACGCATTTGTATGAATGAAGCGTTCGTGACATTCGTTTTCTTTGTCGTTTCTTTATGCAGTTTGACATTGTCTAGCAATTAGCGATCGAAAACGTTTGATCACGTGACCTTTCGGAAGCTTATGTCATCTCCATACATTTTGGAGTTATCTACTTTCGTTATCGTTATTGAAGATGTAACATTGGCTAAGCCCCCTGGTCAGACTCTCGGGCTTCTGACTACCCGTAACGACTGATAAAGTTCTACGAATGTCAACCGGGACCAAACAGCTTTACGTGCTTTCGTAATCGCGAATTTTAGTTTGAGCTTCATACATACATATGGCAAAAAAATAAACTACTCACCAAATATCATAAATGTCAATGAACGCCTGCAAGATTTGAACAAGACACTCGCTGTGGTAAAGAGTAATGTTGCATATTTAAATTATTAGGCGCTTTTTCGTACAAATATATATTATATTTTTTATTAAGCTTCTGGCAATTACTTTGATACAATTTAAATTATTTATGACATAAATTTTGACATTAATTAACTAAATTACTAATAAATTTTATATATTTTTACAATTAACACCTGTTGTTTAAATAGCTTTGACATATTTACGCACCATTGTTATGGTAGAATGTGACGGGACTAGAATTACTTTACCACCACTGTATAACTACATTTCTAGTGATTATAATTATAATTAAGTTATATTGTTTTTAAGTTTGCAATCGTAATATCTCTTAGGGATAATCCACAATAACCATTTTTATTCTTTAGGTACTTTTAACGAGAAATAATGGCTTTTTTGCGAAGCAATTTAAAGGAATACAGCAAAATACAGCATTAATCCTTCCCTAATTAGGTATGTTCAATACATTGTGCATTTAATATAGATCAATATGGCTCTTTGCAGCATGTTTAATGAAGAAGATATTACAGTCTAGCTTTTGCCCGCGACTTCGTCCGCGTGATTAATAGTTCCCGTTCCCGGGGGATTTCCGGGATGAAAACTATTATGTCCTTTCTCGGGTCCCAGACAATATCCGTACAAAATTTCATTCAAATCGGTTCAGTGGTTTAGGCGTGAAGAAGAGACAGACAGACAGAGTTACTTTCGCATTTATAATATTAGTACAGATTACATAATTGCCATGCAAAAACTGTCAAATGAAGGATCAATCTACATATGGAGATTCTGCGTAAGCATTCGAAGAGCTTACTGTAGTACCAGAACAGCGATTTACAGAAACACGAGTCACTGCTAGATAAAAAACTTTTTCCAAAAAAAAGATAACCGACTTCAAAAACTAAAAGCTCAAAAATAACTATTTCTGAAGTCGGTGGCTTCTCTTCTGCCGGTCGAATTGTGTTGCCTTGCCACCGACTTCCGAAATAGTTATTTTTGAGCTTTTAGTTTTTGAAGTCGGTTATATTTTTTTTGGAAAAAGTTTTTTATTTTTTACTTTTTAGTTAGAGTCCCAACTACGTTTTAGAGTAACTTTAAAAAAAAACGTACGTTTATCTATAAAAATTGAGGAGTTCCCTCGATTTCGGCATGATACCATCATCAGATCCTGGACCTGATGACAATGGGACCATTTGGGAAGTCTACCCTTTCAAACAAAAAAAGAATTTTCAAATCGGTTGGCAAACGACGGAGATATGCGCGAACAAACATAAAAAAAAACATACAAACATCCGAATTGAGAACCTCCTCCTTTTTTTAGAAGTCGGTTAAAAACCGTTCCTATAGCACACAGACGAAAGGAAAATTTGTGCCTCTCGCATAGCCGTCGAACATGTCTTAATATAGAAATAGTGACTTCGTAAATAGTGTCTTATCAATTAAATAAATAAATATACTATTTCCAACATTTAGTTTTCTGTCCTAATTTCCGAGTTAATTTTATGCATTGTCATACGTATGTACGTTTTCAAGATTGTCAAAGGTTCAATTTATCATGGTGCAGCTTTAAGATGCTGTCTGAAACGTGGCCGCAAGCAGTACCTTCAACAATACTTGATATAAATACACTCGAACAGGGGGCCTACCACAAGCCCTTATAGCAATATTACTTTCAGTGGGAAAGAGACGGCGCTAGACAACGTGTCTAACGCTGTCACTTGCACACTCTGGGACAGGAATAAAACAATCTTACTTTAAACGTCATGGTAAGGGGGCAGATGTATGGTGTATTTGATCGATGTGATGTTGTATTCTCAGTCGATGGCTGGACAACTGAGATGTCTGTTAAGGCATCTACATCAAGCGACTGAATGTAACCGAGTCAAACAACTCGTTGACCGATCAAGGAGGAGAGAGTACCGAATTTTGTACTAATAAATAATTAATCATTACAATTTTTATTCTGATCATACGTATATACTTTACGGCTTTTATTTATTGCTAAGCTAAGGACCGCTGCCGTTGCAGAGGAAGACTCCCAACCCAATACAAATATAAAAACATATGTTCTTGACTTCAATAATATTCTACTTAAGCACTGTGAAAGAACTACGAGAATGATAGCTATTTGGATACATAATAAATTGACAGGAAAAAGTAGGTCTTTTTTTTAGTTTCCGCTCTCTTCATATAAGACTTTGTGCCTATCAATTTTTTGCCCTAAATTCCAAATTTAGAAAATAACTGTTGAAATTTTTAATTAAATATAAAGTTTAATTATGCTATTTTAGGGTTGTCACATGTTGGAACTCCTAAAAACGTGACCACCTGCAAGCCGCACCTCCAATAATATTTGAAATAAATAAACAAAGTTTAAGAGGGTTTGGTGTCATTTAGTGTATGCTTAACGAATATTTTATTTAACAATTACAATATTAATAGTTCTTCGACTTTTGACTACAAACTCTTAAAATCAGTCATCCTTCTTTAGATAAAAAATATGGACAATTGCATAGTAACCAAGTCATCAACAAACTTGCTTCTAGATTTTTTTTTTCATAAAGTTTAAGTATTTGAATTGTCGTCACAACAATCCATACTAATATTATAAATGGGAAAGTGTGTCTGTCTGTCTGTCTGTCTGTCTGTTTGTCTTTCTTTCACGGCTAAACGGAGCGACGGATTGACGTGATTTTTTAAGTGGAGATAGTTGAAGGGATGGAGAGTAACATAGGCTACTTTTTGTCTCTTTCTAACGCGAGCGAAGCCGCGGGCAGAGGCTAGTAAATTATAAAGTAAAAAATAAGTTTTCATTATAACACAGTTATACAAAGGTATAGATGTGTTTTCTAGCTCAAATAAAAAACGTAATAAGCCCAATGAATATTTCCCAGAAATCCCGATAATGTCAGTTTTTACATCCGATATTTTTTATTTATTTTATGTCATTTTCACAAACCCTAAAAATAAATTAATAAAAAAAAAATGTGTGTTGAATTTTGAGAACAGCTGGTGATAGATAAGAAGTTAGTTTAAGAGCGCACGAGATCGACGCTACATTCACAGTGCGCTCTCGTCTCTTACAAGTTACAGCACCTTACAGCTGTTGTCGTCTCAAAATGATTTTCCGCGCTTTCGTTTTTGGATTCGTGATTATCTTTATTTGTTCCTCGGTAAGAACTTATTCATTACTTTCATTTTGCCTTCTATAGGCCAACCGTTGAACTGAGTCCTCGCCTGCGCGGTACAGGGGCGCGGGGGTATGACGGGGGTATGACACGTACAATGGTCCTAAATAAGAGGACTAAGTGCGGAAACCAAACCTCCCAGAGGGAGGCCCATGATGAAGATGAAGAGGGTTCTATTACTAAGACTCCGCTGTCCGTCCGTCTGTATGTCCGTCGCTCACCAGTACAGTAACAGTAGTAACAGTTTACACTGTTACTGTACTGGTGAGCGACGGACATACATACACGTGACATAAATATTTCTATTGTAACTGAGAAAAAAAATAGAATAGAATAAATTATACGTACCCTTTTTTATGGATGGGAAATCATCAAATGACTTTTGCCCTTAGTGGCAGACTTTCACTAACTAAAACCCACCCTTGTTCCTTCGGTTGCCCTTTATGTTCCAGGGCCTCGGTAACTATTCGAACTATTCCGCAACCCATCATATATGTACCCCCCGTGTGCAAGTTGCACTCTAACCTACTTATAAATTGGTATTATTGGTATTTTGTGATAACAATAAATGTATAAATAAATAAATAAATTATTTTTGGAGTAACAAACCGAGATACCTTCACGTTTTTAATATTAATAACTTAAATTACAGGTGTCTGCCGATCATGACTACATTGAAGCATGTGATGCCGTCTTTAGTCCAGAGGTAAGTGACAGAAACAATATTTTTAACAGCAATAAGTTTCAAATAATATCGTTTCATTCGTTTCAAGGCCGTGACAAGGTCCTGCTGTGATCCTAATGACGATTTCGTGGAGACGATCATAGAGTGTCGTGAGAGCTGCTCTGACGATGATGATGACGATGACGATGACGATGAAGATGACGAAGATGGGTTGACGGTAAGTCAGAATACGTCAAACATTTTTAAACAGTTATAATGATATGAACGAAAACCTCAGAAAGTTTTAACATAGGTCAGAAAAGTGAACTGCCCGAAATTTAAAACGTCTTTTTGACACGTACCTAATGGTAACAGTAATGCGTTCTGTGTTTTGAAATGATCTAATTTTATTAGTAATTTATGATTTACCAAGCGCGTCAATTGGAAAAATGCCGTGTACAGAAGAATTAATAAGAAATTAACTCATATAATTTGATACTTGTCTTAAAGGTAATCGTATTAAATTAAATGAAGAATAAAGAAGATTATGGTGAGTTGCGTAAGCTAAGCAACGCGTTAACCGTACAAAAAAACATACAAGATTTGTAAAAGATTTAGGTACCTAAAAGAACTGATCAAGTCGTGTTTTGTTACCTAATATCTAATAAGCTGCAGTTTTGTAGTTCTTATGGCCATAATACAAGTAATACAACCTACACCTACGCCGCGCCGCCAACATTATCTGCGAGTGTCATAGTGACAATTGAAATGTTCAAGATGTTTGCGGGTAAAATTGCGTACCCTTACCAAGCTTCATTGTTTATCACGTAAAACGTATTAATTAGGCTACTGAGATTTTTCAGTTTCATTTACATGGAATTGAATCATCAATTTCATTTACATTAAACTGAATTACTTACATTAAATTAAATAATCTCTACCGAATGTATTAACTATTCACTTGATTCACTGTTAATAAATACTTCTGCAGCCCAGTGACTAATGCGCTCTTACTTTACCTTAGCCACTCGGTTGCTCAGCGCAAAAATAAAAAACCGTCGCTTGCCAGTGATTTTAGACCGCATCTGAGCGTGAGCGCGATAAGAGCATTGTTTATTATTTTATTCATAAACAAGATTAATTACTAGACTTATTTAATCACACATGGATAAATTTTATGTATAATTACAATACATTTTTACTATCTGCACACAGAGACACGCACCTAGAAAAACAAAAAAAAATAGCGAAGTCAATTTTTTTCCTATCGTGTAATAAGAATTAGATTTACAATTGCCAACTTGTATTTGAAGGGCGGATAATATATATTATTCTATGGTTTAAAAACGTTTTACGAGGACTTTATTGGCTACAAAATAAGGTTTAAAGTGGTTTAGTAAAAAATGGTTGTTGGAAACGATCGTTGCCAGAAGCAATCACGGGTGTTCAGTTTTGGAAACAATCGTTTCCAAACGCAAGCGAGCGGGAACATTTGTGCAAAGTTTCATTCTTTCCTAGCCATTGGTTACAGTTGTGCGTTAATCTATCGGTCAGTAAATCAGTCATGAGTCAAAGTCATGAAGTCATCAAGCTAACATCCCATTCTTTTTTTCTAGTGTTCAGCAGCGCGATGCGTGCTAGCCATATACGGAGCTCTATCGAACGACAATTCAACGCTCGTCGAACATAAAGTCAGACATTCAATTATAAGTTCGATCAGGAAGGATCCAGAGAGGAAGCCTTTGTTGGTTGAAGAATGGAGGCACTGCCTGCACGGACAGTACAAGCGGTACGCTAGCGACTCGAAATGTGATTTGGTGAAGTACCTAACTTGCTCGTATGTTACTAATTACATGGTAAGTTTCACGGTACTCAGATACTGTATTATTTAATTGATGATAAAATAGAAATAGCTTTCAAAGACGTCACAACAGACATTTTTATACGAATAATAGAGTACAAGCGTATAATTATACAAAACCAATCTTCGGTAAGATGGCATCTAGTGATGAGCAAAGACAAAAGATTTTTACTTCTTTAATAGACAGTTCAATCATACGAGCAGCTCACGTTTAAGAGGAAATTCTACAACTTTCAAGATATTAGGAACTCAACTGTATCCCTCTCAAAGCTTCCAAATCTTTAGTGTAGGCGGCTACGTCAAATAGATAATGGTTCTCTGTACAAAATCTAAATTAAATTTAAGTTAAGCGCATCTTTCTCTTCTCTTGTCATTAAGTAAAGGACAGAAGATAAAATATTAATTTAGTCCTGTCAAATTACACTTCGGAGATAATTCAGACGCAATCAAACACATGGTCCCTAAAATACGTCGATTTACTTCAGACGCTCGCTAATTATATACCGTTGCTAAACGACTTTTAATCATTTAAGAAGTAAAATTCCCTTTTTTTCCTCATAATTATTACCAAAATTTAATACATTAATACCATCTAAATGATACAATTAAAGTAAAATTTAACTTTTCAGGGTTGTCAAGAATTCGATGACTCAACGAGATTCTGCAGGGAGCTGGCTAAAAACGTGGCCATCTGCAAGCCGCACCTCTATCAATATTTAAAATACAAAGAGTCATGTGATTGAACATGTCCTAAGAAATAAATATGTTGCCCCCTGAACTGTATTCATTGAGTTAAAGTTTCTACATTTTAGAACCACATTGTTTTAGAACTTTTATAACAGAGGTCATCAAACTTTTAAATCTCGCAGTGTTAGGTAGCTTTCTTAATAATTAAGGTATTCTGAACAACATATTTAAATATATAATGTATCTTATTATACTTACGATTAAAGATACCCTCTGAGTATGTGGGAGGTCCGATTCACAGAAGTCCAAAACTGTCCTGTCGTTACTTATTGACCCCAGTTTGGTTCTTCGCTGACATGCTCC
Organism: Athetis lepigone; assembly: GCA_033675125.1. Classification (NCBI taxonomy): domain Eukaryota; kingdom Metazoa; phylum Arthropoda; class Insecta; order Lepidoptera; family Noctuidae; genus Athetis; species Athetis lepigone. Next base: position 5,139,542 of record CM066233.1, on the reverse strand, counting down.
CAATATACCCGTTGCCAACCCCTGGCGGTCAATGCAGACATGGGAAACCTTTGGGAACTCATTTTCTTGTCGTTTGCAAATTTACGTCGCATTTCGAAAATCCCATCGATGAATATTTGCACTGCGTGCTCCTTACAATAGTTAAATTTTATCCTACTACATCAAATTTATTTAGGCTTTATCACACAGTAAATATATAAAAATAGTTTATTTCTCATCATATAAATTACACCAGGAGTACATAAAAAACAAAAATACATTTTTTCTGTGGTGGCTTATAAGTTGCACAGAGACCAAACCCCCGGAACTAGGCGTGAGCCAGTATCTCAGGGGATATGGATTCAGCTATTACATAATAATCAAATAATTCATCTTAGGACATTTGTGTGTCTCTGCTTTACAACTCAGGTATAGAACCGAAACGCTTTGTTAAAAACCTTTATAGTACAGGCAGTCACAATGGTTATCATAACAGGCCTACTATAACACAGTTTGGTGACAAAACGCCTTGGTTATAATAGAATATTTTGCTACTTGGGGGTGCCAGACATCCGTCAGTCACTGACTGATATGATATATGCACTTGTTCGTTTTCATATGATATATGCACTTGTTCGTTTTCTTTCGTTCTGTAAGCGCACGTATTTTGTATTTTTCTTGTTTACATATACAGTAGCTGGCCAAATTATTAGGGACAGTTCCTAGATTTCTGTATTATCAAGTTGGACTGATTTTTTCAGGAATAATATTTTTTTTTTTTTTTTGGTGAGTGGGAAATCATCCAATGACTGCTCCCGTCCTGGGTGCGGCGGGAGGGCGTGTCAGACTCTTACTGACTAAAACCCACTCATGTTCCTTCGATTGCCCTTTACGTTCCAGGGTCACGGTGACTACTATACGGGAACCCTTCTTTTCGCATAATATTCTTTGTCCTAATATACTTCGGCATAACGATTTTGGCACAATTTGTTTTGGCATAATAATACTTCGGCATAATTTTTTTAGGCATACATTTTATGTTGGCATAATCATGTTAAAGACTAATTTGTTTTGGCATAAATTTGATTCGCATAACGTTAGTAGGCCTAATGACTATTAGCATAGCGTTAGTAGGCCTAAAGACTATTTAGCATAACGTTAGTAGGCCTAATGACTATTAGCATAATAATGTCACAGTTTAACGATCCATACAGTTGGAAAACGCCTTTGATGTCGGACGACACCGCCGCCGCCGCCCGTGTAGGTATTTACGCTACCGCGTGCAAATGCGCAAGGGTTGTCGTCAAAAAAGACAAACTTTATTTTTTTCATAATTGAATATTACCTACATGTTAGAATTACGCGGCTGGCGGTTTTATAAAGGGGGGCAAATTTTTCATTATTTTTGCGATAGGACACACCGTTTTCGAGATACAAGCTTTAGAAGAAAAAAAGACAGGTCACAGCGGCATGCGACTACGGTCATAACCTGGAAACAGACTGTTAGGTACCTTTGCTTATTGTTTTATCCGGGTTTTTTTGTAGTCAGGTTTTAGTTTTTTTAACTTTTGTATAAATAAATAACCTAACATTGCGTGAACAGTGTCCAAGTGCCTGAGATAGCCCGTTCGCAAAGCGTATATACCTACAATACGCAATATAAATGATGCCGATTGAAATTTTTTCCGATTGTAATAATATAACGTATACGAATACGTGTATAACTTAACTTTACTCGTACCTACTATAATTATTTATATACGTAACTATAAACACGACGGGTATTATTAGTTTATACAAAATAAATATTAGTAGGTACCCACCTGTTTAATACGAATTTATAAGAATAAACTTACCTCGCGTCACGGGGAAATCTATGAAATCTTAAATCCTTATTATGTCTCGTTGTCGAGGTACATCCGTACACAGAACAAGAAGTGTGCACCATTATAATTAGTTTATTCAATGATTCTTGCAAACTCGCTCGCGATTTACACGGATGCGTTAGCCCCAGAGTTTGGCCCTCCAACTACGCGCATTCGTGGGCAGCGATCCGCGCCGCCTACTTCCCCTCGAGATCCCCGCCGTTGCTCTATGCAAGTACATTCGTTTTACAACTGTATGGATCGTTAAACTGTGATAATGTTTAGGCATACAATTAATATAAATAACAAAAACAATTTTCATGCAAGTGATATATAAATATACATGACATTATGTAAGGCAAACCAATTTGCTGTAGTTTCTGTAACAATCAAATAAATTGTTGGTTAAAAAGTTAATATGCTGTGCAACAAAAATTAGTGACAGAACCGAATTGCTGCAAAACCGACTCCACGTAGTCTTGTTTGTCCTACCCCTAGAGTGTTATTTAAAATCGCGTAGGCGCGTAGGGGCGAGGCGGCCCGCGGTCTGAGGAGCAGGCGGCTGGGGCGAGTCGCCGCGGCTGAGGCTGGCCGGCGAAGCCGGCCAACAAGCCGAAGCTGCGGTGGTGAGACAAAGCCGTCTGCGACGATTAGCACGCGTGGAGCCGCCGGAGGCCCGCAGCGCCGGAGCCGTCACAGAAACCCTGCCTGCTGCATGTTGCATGCTTGCTTGAGTGCTGCATACTTGCTTGCATGCTGCATGTTTGCTTGCCTGCTGCATGCTTGCTTGCATGCTTGCTTGCATGCTGCATGCTTGCTTGCAAGCTGCATGCTTGCTTGCATGCTACTTACTGCATGCTTGCTTGCATGCGGGTATAGTGTCTAATATTCTAGGTGTTAATAAATTTTCCATTGTTATACTTATAAAAATATGTTTTAATATTTTTTTATGCGAAATTTATGCTTTAAATTTTATGCTTTAGGACATTATGCTTACAAACGTTATGCTTTAGAACTTTATGCTTAAAAAAGTTATGCTTTAGAACTTTATGCTTAATAAGTTTATGCTTTAGAATATTATGCCTAATCATTATTATGGTTAGAGACATTATGCTTAAAAAAGTTATGCATGAGCAGTTATGCGTAATTATGTTATGCGAAAATATAATTATGCCAAACAACATTATGCAAAGTTATATTAGGTCTTAAAATTTTATGCAAATGGATAGGGAACCCTACTATACACATTCCGCAACCCCGGCAGGCGTTGGCCCTGTTAGGCCCCTTCCTGTGCTGACTCCTTCTCTTTGAGGCGCGCGTGGAACACTAACGCGCCGTCGACGCGGTCCTGGTCCTAGCCGGGCGGCGAGCTACCCATCGCTCGCCATCCGCAGAACCGCGCCTACGGTGGCCGGTAGTCGTCTTGCGACTCTCGACGTCTTCGCCTGGGTCTTTGTCCGGGGCGAGAGGCTCGTCGTTGCCTCTCGCGCGCCGCCGCTTCCTTCACTAGCATAACTGCTTCGCAGAAGGAGGCGACGGCATCCCATTCCGTCTCGCCCCGCAGCATGGCCTGAACCAGCACTGGGCGCGAGAGGTCACCGCCGCCGATCGCCTCTACGAGGACACGTCTATGGTCCGCCCATGCGCGGCACACCTCCACCGTGTGCTCGACCGTGTCCTCCAGGCGACCGTTGCTGCAGTGGTGACACCCAGGCGTCGCTTCCGCCTGAATCCGTAACAGGAACCTCCCGAACTGACCATGTCCGGTGAGGACCTGTGTCAGGCGAAACGTGAGAGCGCCGTGGCGCCTCTCCAGCCACTCCTCAAAGAGGGGTCTTACCGCCGCTATCACGGCGTGCCCAGCACTAGGTTGCGACGCGCCACTCGTACGTGTGTGCAAGGACTGTTGCCTCCAGATCCCACGGCAGAGTGCCGGCAAGGAGGCATGCCGCCTCGCAGGAGATCGTGCGGTATCCCCGCACCATGCGAATCGCCATGACCCTCTGGGACGCCCTCAGAAGCCGGGCCGGAGCCGTGGCTAGGTTGGGCGCCCACACCGGAGCCCCGTAGAGGGCCATGGACCGCACGATTCCCGCGTAGAGCCTCCGGCAGGAGGCGTTTGGGCCACCGAGATTGGGCAGGAGCCGTTTGAGGGCAGCTCCAGCCCTCGCCAGTTTGGGGCCCAAACGTCGGAAATGCTCCGTGAAGTTCCATCGGTTGTCGAGGACAAGTCCCAGGTACTTTATCGTCGACTCGACACCGATGTGAACCCCTCCTACCGTTATCTGAGACCCCGGAGGTGGCCGGTGCCGAGGGCCATGAAAACACATGGCCTCGGACTTGTGCAGGGCCACCTCAAGTCCCAGTTGCCGGATCCTGTCCACGACTGTCGCAACACCACTCGACATTCAGTCGGCCGCCGCCTGGAACGACCCTCCCTGCGCTAGGACTAGCGTGTCGTCAGCGTAGCACACTACGCTGACGCCTTCGGGAAGGTCGGCGCGCAGCACCCAGTCGTACCCGATGTCCCACAGGAGCGGCCCCAAGACCGATCCCTGTGGAACACCGCACGACATCCCTCGTCGACTCCACACTCCCTCGTGACCGGGGTAGATGACGGCTCTGTCCGTCAGGTAGGCCTCGACCACACGACAGAGGTAGGCCGGCATTCGGTGATACCGTAATGCGGCCGCTATGCACCCCCAAGGCAGGGTATTGAAGGCGTTGGCGATGTCGAGAGACACCGCCAAGACGACCCTGCCCCGTGCCACCGCATCCCCTGTCGTGAGGGCTCGCACGCGCATGATGGCGTCCACCGTGGAGCGTCCTCTGCGAAAGCCGAACTGGCCGTCCGCCAGATCCGGCCCGACCCGCATCAGCCGCTCGACGAGACGGCTCGCAATCACTCTCTCCAAGAGCTTGGCCGCCTCGTCGAGCAAAACGATGGGCCGGTATGCGGACGGACTGTCCGCAGGACGCCCCGGCTTCGGTATGAGGACCAGCTTCCCGGTCTTCCAGCGAAGTGGGAACTGGCCCTCCTCCAAACATGCGCTAAAGAGCCCCCTTAGTCGAGGCCCGAGAGCCCCTAAGGCCAGGGCCCAGGCCTTCCCTGGTAGGCCGTCGGGTCCTGGGGCGGTGTTCTTGGCCCTAAGCCTTAGCACCGCCGCTCCCAGTTCTACCTCGGTCACTTCTGGAACGTCGTCGTCGTCGCCGTTGCGGTCCGCATCGGACACCGCCGGTGGCGGAGCCATGAGCGGGGGAGTGAACTCCCCTCGCGAAGGGAACAGAGCGCTCACCACGCCCTCCACGATCTGGGGCCGGAGACTCTGCGTCAGGGGGGGGCCCGCGGTGCGGAGCTTGCCCCGCACCGCCAGGTAGGGGCGCCCCCACGGATCTCTGTCCAGAGTCCCCAGCATCTCTTGGCGGGCCGAAGATTTGGCCCGCAATACCTCCAGTCGGAGGGCTTCCTTCGCCGCTCTGTACCCCTCATACAGCTCCGCCTCAATGGCATCCGCATCCACAGGGCGGATACGGAGCCTGCGGTGTCTGGTGTACGGGCGTCGCGCAGCCACGCACGCCTCACGTAGGGACGCGATTTGCGACGACCACCAGTACACCTGGCGCTGACCCCTTCCAGGCTGAACCCGGGGCATTGCCATGTCACAGATCTCGGACATGGCCTCCTGGAACCACCCAGCCTCGGCGTTGATGTCGGCAGGCCTGTCCGGTGATGACACCCAGGCCTGCACTATCGAGGCTTCCAGGAGAAGCTCCCGGTCCAGCTGCTTCAGCGCCCAACGCGGACCGCTTGGGGTCCGTCGGACCGGCGCAGCGGAGGTCTGGGCGGAGACGTCAAACCGGATGTACCGGTGGTCGGAGAACGTCTCCACCTCCTCCATTACGCGCCAGTCAACGACACGCGGTGACAGAGCGGGGCTGGCGAACGAGATGTCCACCACCGACTCACCCCGCATCCGCACACACGTGGGGACGGTACCCTGGTTCAACACGACTAGGCCTACCTCTAGGGCCCAGTCTTCCACCATTCTGCCCCGTGCGTCAGTGTATCGGGAGCCCCAAGCCAAGTTTTTGGCATTGAAGTCCCCGAGAACGAGCACGGGGAGGGTTCGGAACCCGGCGACGACGACGCTCAGCTCCATAAGGGAGTTGTGGAGTTCGACGAGGGATCGGTTCGGGGAGAGATAGACGCCTACCACGGCGATCTCCCCGAACCGTGCCGCAACGCACCCCTGTGCCCTCTTGGCACCCTCGAGGGTCGGGGTACCGACGGCGGCCGACGAAATGATGGTCACCGAGCCGCTCAGGTCCTCCACCCAAGAATCCCTGGGCGGGACAAAGTACGGCTCGGAGACCACGGCGATATTGATCGACCACTGCGCCATGCTCTGGAGCAACAGATCCTGAGCGGCGGCGCAGTGGTTTATGTTCGCCTGTAGGAGGCGCAATGGAGCCATTATTGGCACTCCATTGCGGCCTCGGTAGTCGCGGCGGCAGCGGCAGACGCGGCAGCGGCGGGTACGGCGGGAGCGGCGGCAGCAGCGGGAGCAGCGGCGGCAGCGGGAGCGGCGGCCGCAACGGGAGCGGCGGCAGCGGCGGCAGAGGGTCCTCTGCCCTTGCCTCTGGCCTTGGCGGGTGGGGCGCAAGCCTTGCCCCCAGCCCGGTGATCAGCCGGCTTGCCAGCTGCCGCACATACGTAACAGTGCGGCGCGGCAGTACACGAGCCGGCCTTGTGACCGGGCTGACCGCAGCGGAAGCAGTCACCGCTACGGTCCACCTCCGCGGTGCAGCGGACACCGACATGGTGCCCTACCTGGCACCTGTAGCACCGCAGAGGCCTGGGCTCCAGCAACCTTATTTGCGCCGAGGTCCAGCCCACCTTCAGCCTGCCGTGGCCCTCTATCGCCTTCGCCGCCTGTACGGGGCAGCTAACAGTGACCGCTCCCAGCCCGGAGCGGTCAAGGCGGATGGCTCCCACGCGCACATCGCCAGCAGAGCAGCTTCCCGCCTCGACGACGGCGGCCACTATCTCCTCACTTGTGGCGGAGTCGTCCAGGCCCATGATGCGCACGTCTGCGCGCATGGTAGGCCTGGACACTCTGGCCTCATCCGCCTGGAGTGCCGCCCGCAGCCTTTCAGCCAAGGCGTCGGCGACGGGGCCGCTGGTTGCCCCCGGGACCTCCAGCATGCGGGCTCCGGTCGCCGTGACTCGGAGCCGCAGGCCTTCGGTCACGCCGATCTCGGCGAGGTTCACCGCCGCCTTGGCCTTCGCGAGGACCGCCCCATAGGTGACGCCCCTCTTTTCGGCGTCCGGCTGCAGAGTGATGACCACCGCTGCCGTTTTTGAAGCGCGGAGCTTGGCCGCGAGGCTCTTGGCCTTGCGGCGCTCCCGCTGCCGCTGCCGCTTTTTGGCGGTCCTGGCCGCCTTGGCCGCCTTCTTTTTCTCCCCGGCGACTTGCCAGCCGGGCTCAGCCGGAGTTTCGGCAGTCGGGGGAGAAGGGGGGGGCGGTAGGGGACTTCGTGCAGCCACACTGGCTGCAGGTTTCCCTGCCGCTTTCCTCTGCTGCACCGCTTTGCCCTTTTTGGTGGGCGCAGCCTTCGGTTTTGCCGGCGTTTCCGGCGCAGCGGCGGCGCGCCTTGCCGCAGGAGCCGCGGCCACAGCGGCAAAGGTTGCCGCTGACGTCGCCGGGACCGCTCGACTGGCCGCGAGCGGAGGCCGGAGGACCCTGCCTTCCAGCACCGAAAAACGGCGCTGGAGGTCCGTCATGCCCTGCACAAGGGTCTGGAGCAGGGTGTCCCGCTCCTTGGGCTCCTCCGTTCGGGGCGCGTCCCCCCGGAGCTTGGCCAAGTCAGCGCGCAGCTCCCCATTCTCCTTGCGGAGCGTCTCCATGGCCGCCCGCATTGCGGCCAGTTCCCGCTCCACCAGTGAAGGCCCCTGCTGGTTATTGGCCTCATCCGCCGCTGCTAATATCGCAGCGGTGGCCTCGGCGATGGCGGTGTCTTTGGACCCTTTCTTCCTTTTTAGGGCCACCATCGCCAGCGCCTCCCCCACAACCTTAGCTAGCCCGGCCGCTCGCTCCTCCCTGGAGCTTTTCGCGGCGGCTGGCTTATCCCTCGGAGCCTGCGATGCAGCCGCTCCGGGATGACGTCCTTCCAGGGCGAGCCTTTCGGCTCGCCGCGCAGCTTCTTGCGCGGGGAGCTTGCGCCCCCCTCCTCCTGCTCGGCCCGCACCCCGCCTGCTGGTGGGGATTTTCGGGGCCGGAGCCGTAACCTCGCTGTCGGAAGACGACGAGGCGCCCTCCGACATCGTCCGCTTGCGATTGCGGCTCTCCCTTCCGCGCTTTGAGCTCCTTGAGCCTGAGCCCTCTGAACTCGAGCTCCCCGAGCTCGAGATCATACCAGCGTCGGTCACCGACCGCGCCTCTTCCTCCCTCTCTTCGCTTTTTAAATTGGTTTTTTTAATTATATCCATATCAAGTCCCACGAGTGTGGGGGATCTACAAGGTACACCCAGGGTAACCCCCTGTCCCTGGGCAAGTGTACATTTGTAACCCAACCAGAGGGTCCACCGGTTCCCTGGCTGGGGGTGCGCTAGAGACTGATGCGCCGTCCACAGATAGACGACACTACTCCTCAGCCATTCGTACCTTCGCCACGCACCAGAACTTGGTATTAGAGGTAATTTTTTATAGAGGTTGTCTTCCTCGCGGCCCGGGCGGTTAAGCCAAGGCCCTCGACCCCCGTCGAAAGTCAGAGACATGACCGTAACAGACTACGGGGCTACGAGATCAACGGGGGCAGCTAGGGATGACGACCCCCAGCTGCCTGCTCTGCGGCAGGGTGAGTGCACGCAGAGCCCGTTCCCCGACTCCAACACACACTGCCCTCTGCTACTCAGAGGGACAGGTGGTGGAGTCCTCCGCGACAGAATATTGGCAAGTGGGCAACGAGACCCCACAGGCACAACGTACCCAATGACGAGTCGTTGCCCACCTCCCAGGGTGCACCGTCCCTCGGACTGGTCTTCGCCCCGGAAGAATCCATAAGCGAACTCCAGCCCTCGGGCACACGTGGAGGTTTTCTGTCCAAGCACCCCTTCAGGAATAATATTGGGTGTAGGCCCAAGCGGTATTTTTATTCAAAAACCTTGTTAATTAAGATAATAAAAACAATAAATGTGGAGGCAAAATTAAAACTGTTAATTTATAAAAAAATATATCGCATTAATAAGTTGTAAGAAATTATTTTGTGTATATTATTTTGTGATGCCTCCTTTTGCTGTCATATCAGCTCCTATTAGGCGTGGTATACGTTCTATACATTATATAACAGCTGCTGAAGGTTTGTGTTATGATTTCATTCATTTATAAAAGCTGCAATGAGCTGGTGTTTGGTGGCAATGACATGCTTAGCGATAGCCCTCTTGGTAAGTTCCTGCATGTCCTCAATAGAGTTCGTATCTGGTGATTAATCGGGTCAGGGCAAAATATTTATTGTTATTTTAGCCAGGAATGCTGTTATACCATTGGCCTTGAGACACGATGCAGAATCGGCCATAAATATGTACTCTTCGACTACCAGGGAACAATTTTTCAACTTGCGGCAATAATTGAGTTTCTAGTTCTCGCTTGTACAAATCTTGCCTTATGGTCATTTCCACGATATATGTTGTTGAGATATACCCCATGTTGTTGGTAGAGATCACAAATCCCACCCTGATGATACCTGGATGTTTGATTATCCCAAAAGGCAATCTGAATTAAGCTGTTCTCGGGCAGTTCTAGGATGTGTGCGACTACAAAATGATCTTTTGTCGACCCACACCTGAAACAATTATTCATCGGAGAAACATACCTAAAAATAATGCAATGATCACTGAATAGTGCTTTTCGTACATATAGCATTAGTATAGTAAAGTAAAAGTAAAAGTAGTATAGCAAAAGTAATAATATTAACCGATTACAGTCTGCCACAGTCATACCTCGGTGTTTCCTAGCCCACTGCTGTAGTTTTTTACTCATGGTCTCGGTGAGGCGCGATTTTTTGATCGGTCGACGATTTATCCAATTCTTCTCGGCCAACCTCCATCAAACTGCCTTATCGAATAGGTACTTCTATTTTCTTGTCTAATCCCTCGTTTATAACACAAGGGAACAGCATTTTTGTTGCATGAAACATTTTGTCCAGTATTATGCATTGTCGGGGTGCTGATTTCAGATTTGAACTCAGATTGTTTGTATCAGCTTTCATTTTTGAGTTACAATAAAACGCGTTCATAAAGAAAAAAAATCATTTTTATCATAAAAAATCACTAGAAAAGCAAAGACTACTTATTTAAAAAAATCTTTTGTATTTTCTGGCTTGGGATGGTTCACAAGGGCTGTTTTTAATGCTCCAACAATAGTCCGCCATTATATGAGCATTCCTGTGACCCTGGTAACGTTCCTCCATAGTTCGAATGTCTTGATGGAACCGTTCCCCTTGTTCTTCACTCAGATAACCAAGATTTTTAGGAAAACGGTCCAAGTGGCTGTGGAGGAAGTGTACCTTGATACTCATATTACAACCAAGCTGCTGGAAGTGTGTCAACATCAATTTAATATGCGCGGCATAGCTTTCATCCTTTTTGTTTCCCAAAAAATTTTGTACAATCCAAACGATTTCATTTCAAGCGTTTTTTTTTTTTCAGTATCAGTCATGTAACTACTAAAATGTTCACCTTTATCAACCGTCTTATTTGTGGACCATCGAAAATTCCGGCTTTTATTTCCTCTGTGCTCAAATTATGGAACTTGTTAGAGATGTATTTGAAACAATCGGCATCCTTGTCCAGAGCTTTGACAAATTGTTTCATGAGCCCCAGTTTGATATGCAAAGGTGGCAATATGATACGATCCCGAAGCACAAGGGGTTCATTTATCACATTCAGTTGTCCCGGAAGCATAGCTTGCCTGGAAGGCCAGTCACTTCTAACCCAGTGCTCAGACTTGGCTCTGCTGTCCCACAGACAAATAAAACATGGATATTTTGTATAGCCCCCTTGTTGTCCAAGAAGAAAATTCACCATTTTGAAATCTACACATAACAGCAAACAAACAAACCAACAACAAACCATATGAGGGACCCAGTACTTGTCACGGGTGTCCAAAGGGAATCCAAAGTAATTTAAATACACTTGTTTTATGAACACACTAGTCTACAATATTTAAATGTATATTCACCACAGATGTTACAAAAACAGTTAGATCGTTTTCACAATTATTTCTCGTCGTTGACATTGCAAAAAAAATTTTTTTTTGTGAATTGCACGATTGATTTGTATTTGAAGTGTAACTAGTAAAAAAATACGTCTGGCCGCTGTATATCAAAAACAAAAGCTGTTAGAGAAAAAATGAGGGTAGATTTAAAATCAGCGACCTCAAATTATTTTTTTTTTTTTTCGCGGGTAGGTGTTAAAAAATACAAGACGTGTGTCCAATTTCGATTTTATATTTAAAATAGAAATTAACAGTTTTTCATAAATTTTCTTACATATTATCAGTTAATAACCTTTAAATAACGGGTACTCACGTTTGCAACACATTTATGTGAGTTTGTCTATAATTTGACACCACCTGCCAGCTTATTGTTTCACTACACCTCACTGTCACTATATCTTCCATAATGTCACAATTTGAGGAGATTGTATCCGCACAGAAGAGTCTGGAGGACAGCTTCATCCGCAAAATGAATGAACTGGAGGCGCAGATACAGAGTGCTGGACCCGCCAAAGATACCGTTGCAAGGGTTGCCGAAGAGTTCCGCACGTTTCGCGAGCTGATCTTCAGTATGTTGAGCTTGCTTAGAAAGCAAATCAGCGAGTGCGCAGGACAGGTCGACGGGTTGGAGACCAGACAACGCAGGAAGACTTTAATCTTCCAGGGTATGGCTGAGGTTGATGGGGAGGTCAGCACGGCAGTTATCCTGGACGTTATTAATTCGAAGCTGGGCCTTAATTCTGTCTCTGCATCGTCCATAAAAGTCTGCCACAGACTTGGAGAAGCCAAAAAAAGCCATCACAGGCCTATTCTAGTCAAGTTCACCAAGTATGAGGACCGGGCTGCAGTCTGGAGAGCGAAGACTGGACTGAAAGGTACTTCCATCTCCGTGAAAGAGTTCTTGACTAAGACTCGGCAGTCTGTCTTTGGGAAGGCGCGACTTCATTTCTCTATGCGGTGCTGCTGGACTCAAGACGGGGTCATAGTCATTAAAGCCCCTGACGGAAGCAGGCACAAGGTCACCACGCATGAAGAACTGAGTCCACTGCTGGTGAAATATCCCAAGGCCCAGACACCTGGAGACAATCTGAAAACAAAAACGCGTTAGTTCGTACGGTAACATTTCTTGTTATTATTTTACACAACCACTATTTGAATAATATGCTAATTTCTTACCTTATTTATATTGTTTGTTATTATGGTTGTAGTTTTAACTTTTATCCTTGGTATTGTAACTTGTTTTTCTTTATAGTCGCATATCTCAGTGATTGCATATATTAATATATTGCACCTAGTTATTTTACCCTCAACTTTACTTTTGTTACACTTTCTTGTTATAACCTATTTATTTCATACTCTTTGTGTCAAATTGTCTGTTGTCAAATCTGACGTATGTATTACGTACGTTCGGATACACTCTTGTCTCAAACAATCTATAATCTTGTCGCGTTTAGTTACTTGTAAATGTTTTCTTGTAGATAGTGTGATGTTTGTTGTGATTAGTGACTTGTATTGTTTTACCAAATATTGATGTTAGCTGGCGGGTGGTGCAGAGATGCTAACGTCTTACCACTTTTTTGTGTATTTTTTATTTATAATATTTTTTTTTTATATATAATATTTTATATACCTATTCCTATTTATCATTATGCAAACCTTGTCTGATGACTCTTTTTTTTCTGCAAATGATTCTGCTGCCTCTTTAGATAACGATACTTTTTGTTCGGTTACAGACACCCTTGGTGATTTGTTGCGACAAACTTTTAATTGTAGCTCTGATCGACTATTTAACGTCTGCCACATCAACGCCCAGAGCATTCCGAGCCACTACAGTGAACTGTATGACACTTTCACGAACAACGACGTGCATGCCGTCCTGATATCTGAGACTTGGTTGAAACCAGATCTCCTGTCTTCCACTTACTCTCTTCCCGGTTTCGTTCTTCTGCGGAATGATCGAATCGGTAGGAGAGGGGGTGGTGTAGCTATTTACCTTCGGGCTGATTTTCCCTATAAAATTCTGGCTACTTCTTCCTCTAACTGTTCGGCTGAGTTCCTTTTTCTTGAAGTTTCTGTTAAAGGAGCTAGAACCGTTATTGGAGTTGTGTATTGTCCCCCTTCCGTTGACTACTTCACCGAATTTGAGTCGGTCCTAGAATCCTTGGGTACAGAGTACGCACATCACATTATCATGGGGGATTTCAACACCAACCTCCTTGCCCATAACTCCCCTCGGTCCTGCAAATTCCTTCATTTGGTCGAGTCAGCTAGTTTACACGTGTTGCCTCTTCAAGCAACTCATCACAACACTGTCGGTGATGACACCTGGCTCGATCTGATCCTCATTTCTAACCCTTCCCTAGTTTCCTCACATGGTCAACATATCGCTCCTGGCTTTTCTCATCACGACCTTATTTTCCTGTCCTATATCCTTAAACCTCCTAAGCCCAAACCCACATTCCAGAACAGGCGTGCCTTTGCACAGATGAACACCGAGAAACTTGTACAGGATGCTTCAAATATTGACTGGACACCCCTGGAAGAAGCCACCACAGTGGATGACAAAGTTGAGCTTTTTAACTCAGCTGTTGTCAAACTGTATGACACCCACGCACCCATCAGGAGAATTAAATTGAAGCGCCCGCCTGCGCCATGGATGAATCGGGGAGTGCGTATGGCTATGCGACGAAGGGATCGTGCGTTCAGGAAGTTTAGAAAGGATCGGTCAGAAGATAATTGGGCCCTATTCAAGACTGCTCGCAACCGTTGTAATCAGATGATACGCAACGCGAAACGCCGACATATTCTCGATAACATCACTTCCTCTTCTCCTGCTGATATTTGGAAATTCCTTGGGACTCTAGGTATTGGCAGATCGCGACATTCAGACCTTCCTAATACATTTGGTTTAGACGATCTTAATCGCCATTTCGTCACTGTTCCCATCCTTGATAGTTCAACTAAATGTCAAACTATTCATTACCTTGATGGTCTGACGCGTTCCAAGATAACACCCTTTGCCTTCACCCCAGTCGATCCGGGAGAGATCAGGAAGATTATCCTTTCCATAAAATCCAAAGCTGTAGGTTGTGACAACATTAGTCGTTACATGATTGTGACGGCTCTTGATCAGCTCCTTCCTGCCATCTCCCATGTCATTAACTTCTCCCTGTACTCCTGTGTTTTTCCTTCGTTATGGAGGAAAGCTCATGTTCGTCCATTGCCTAAAATACCCAATCCCACCCTTCCCAGTCACTACAGACCTATTTCTATACTTCCCTTTCTATCTAAAGTACTTGAGGCCTGTGTCCATAAGCAGTTCTCTCACTTCGTTCTCCAAAACTCCCTTATTAGCCCTTTTCAATCCGGGTTCAGGCCGGGTCACAGTACTGTTTCTGCTCTCCTTAAAGTGACTGACGATATAAGGCGGGGAATGGAAGATACTAAAGTTTCTATTTTAGTTTTGATAGATTTTTCAAATGCTTTCAATACCGTCAGTCACGAAGTCCTTTTATCCGTCCTTTCCTATTTAATGGTCTCTCCTGAGGTCCTGGATTGGTTTTCATCATATCTTCAGGGGCGTCAGCAGTCAGTCCTTGCGGGAGATTCTTCTTCCAGCTGGCTTGATCTTGTTTCTGGCGTCCCTCAAGGCGGTATATTATCTCCACTTTTGTTCTCTATTTTTATAGATCTTATAACCACCGAGCTTCAGTGTGCGTATCATCTTTATGCTGACGATTTACAGCTTTACAGTCAGGCAAGTGTTGACAACATATCTGATGCGATTGAGGAGCTAAACCGGAATTTATCAGTGGTGAAAGATTGGGCTACTCGTTTTGGGGTAGCCGTTAACCCAACCAAGTGTCAGGCTATTATTATAGGGAGTTCTTTTAGCCTGCGCAGGCTGGGTGGTTTAGTGGTGCCTCCTGTTACCTTCGATGGCACAGTCATTCCGTTTAGCTCCGACGTCAAGGATTTGGGTCTGCATGTTGACACTTGCCTGGACTGGCGAAAGCAGGTTGCGACTGTGAGCAAAAAAGTCACCGGAACGTTGCGTTCGCTGTATAGGTTGAAAAATGTTCTTCCATCACACATAAAGGCAATGCTTGTTCAATCCCTCATATTCCCAATCCTTGATTATGGTGATGTGTGCTACTTTGACCTGAATGCAGATCTACTAAATAAACTTGACCGACTTCTCAATAATTGCATTCGATTCGTGTTCAATCTTCGCAAGTATGATCATGTCTCCGCTTATCGGACGATCCTAAAATGGTTACCTATCAGACAGCGCAGAGCGTTAAGGGCTTTGACTACCTTGTTTTCTCTTTTGAATAATCCCAGTTCTCCTTCTTACCTGACTACTCACTTTCAATACTTATGCTCTGCGCATACCAAAAATCTTCGTTCCTCTAATAACCGCCTTCTTCGATGTCCTTCTCACCGCTCTGGCTTTCTTAAATCTTCTTTTCTTGTTCAGGCGGTTTTTCTTTGGAATGCGCTTCCTCAGAATATCAGGACGGTGACCAGTCGATTTACTTTTAAGATAAAAGCTCGTGAACATTTACTGAAGGAGTTGGCAGACTCGATTAATAGTTAATTTGCAGTTTTTCACCACCTTAGTAATTATATCTCTCAATGGCTTTGTTATGTATATGTATGAATATGTATGTATATATGTATTTATTATTATCGTATATATGTATAATATATGTATGTTTATATTATATTTAATTCTACTGTTACTTATGAAATTTTATTTATATCTTCGCACCTGCCATGTTTTGTCTCTGCATCACCCTAAGGTAGACTGGTAGATAATGCCCAAGGCATTAAGTCCGCCGTTGTACATTGTTTTTTACATGTGCATAAAGTTTTCAAATAAATAAAATAAATAAATTAGTAAACAACAGGCATAAAATACCATGCAACAAAAAAAAAGTAAAATTTTGTTCCCTTGTGTAATCGTAGTCAGGCAGACGTTACACTTTTTGCCATGTTTTAGGCAGATATTCCTGTTTTTATGGCCAGAACGAAGAGCGAGGATCCATTTTCTGCCACATTTTTTTACAGTCTATGTTTCCAGCAGTTAGTTCTGATCAGATTTTACTTCAAAACTGTTTACTACAGACTTTCAGACACCTGATATAGGTGTTAAATCTCTCGGAGAATGTGTAAAATACAGAAATAATGTTTGCATTTTTATGAACTTTAGTGGATGGGTTTAAAGCCTTGCCTATTTTAAAAAGGCGAAATTTTAAAAATATCACGCAACATCGTTAAAAAAACTTTATATTTTGTATTCAATTTAAAAAAAAAAGGACACCATCAGAAACATTACTTGCGGTTCGATTAGTTTAAACAAATACATCTTGTAAAATTAAAACCAAACATTTGTTGCCATCAATGAAACAAATGTATAATTTTCAACAGAAGTTAGCAAAATTACTATGAATTATAAGCTGTACCACTTTTTTCAAAAATGGCTCGATCTCTCGGTGCTATCACATATCAAAATTAAAAATAATGATACCAGGAGTAAAACCAAAGCAGAAAAACCTATGTGAAATAATTATTTTATTGATAAAGGCGTTTGAACAAAAAATTGTTGCTCTGTGAATACTGTCATCTGGTTAAATCAGCTATTTGATTGTATGACTAGCGCGTTCATTGAATGACGACAATTAATTGAATGACTCAACGACAACTCGTCAAGTTGTTTAATGTAACGTTCAACGACTTGACTGAACGTCATTTAGCATTGTCGTTTAATAAGATATAGTCGACTTTGTAATGTTTGTTTAGGGTGACCATAAGTTCGCAACTTAAAAACTTAACTTCCTTTACAAAACAAAAATGAGGACATGACATGACACACTTTATTATGATTTTATTTTTAAAAAAACTTTACAACTAGCCGGCGGCGGCGTATCAATAGGTAAATCCATGCTGTCACACTATTTTATCAAGAATAAAGTCACTTTAAAGTAAATTTAATAAAATAATATCAAAACAGAGCTATCTGCGCGAGCTATTTTACGCCATATTTGTTTTGGTGACTACTAACGCCGCAGTGGAAAAAAAATGAACTAAATTACAATCACCTGACTGATATTACGTCCGCTCTGTTCAAAGGGCTATGCTTCAATCAGCTATCTAGTTGGACGTTAAGTGACGCTTGTTTAATCAGCTTTCGGCCTAGTCATTCAATTAAATGTTGCTATTCAATGAACGCGCTAGTCATACAATCAAATAGCTGATTCAACCAGATGACTGCGACATTTATATTACCTTGACTTTGCATATTATACTATTTGACGGATCTTGTTACTCTTAATTACCTGGCTCTCTGTTTTGGACAACTGTTTACGCCATTGGATATTGTCGACATGGATCGCAGTGTAAATTGAATGATTACTTTGATTATAAATGATTATAATCAAAGATTGTATGATTGTGACCGGCCGCAGTAACTCTATTGCTAGCAGAGTCTTGAAAGATCAGGCGATTTTAGCCAGTTATTCGTCAGTGATGTGTAATTTCGTAAATAAAATAACACATAATGTTATAATACTTTTACTTTATTTCATATTTACCTACATAACTTTCTTGGATAGCCAAATCTCACAAAACTTTTAGTGAGTCTTTGTTATTATATCCTCTTACGAATAAGGCCAGTTTGAATCATTTTACTTACCCTATTTCCTATTATTTACCTAGGCCCAGCGATGTATGGAGCCAGTTTCTTCTCTTTTCTAGCATGGGAAGAACATAGATATTGGAAGTGTGACAAAAGATAAGAAGGCGAAAAAGGAAAGTTGAGCAAGGAGTAAAACATTGCAAATGCCTGCGGCATTAAGTCCGCCTGTGTACCGTTGCACGGTGGTCCCGGTAATAGGTCATAGGGTTCCAATCACGAAGCTTGAATTAAGCCGCGTTACTTCCCTTAAATTACCCACTACTAGAGTACTACTAAAGGGTATAAAAGAAATTACAATCAATTATTTGTTACATTTCTTTTTGTGCATCGGAAGTTGACGCATCAGATTAATCAACATTTAGCGTAATCACAGAGTGTTAATTACTTTAACAAGAAACGTGTGTCTACTGGGAATTAGTTATTTTGACTTATTTTTTTGCAATGGATATTTTAGTTGAAGGTATGTATTTTCTATTATATGTATTGTTTTTAATATACATACAACTGATGTTATTTTTGTAAATATGGTGCTACGCCAAAACGAAAAAATGAATTTTTTTCGCTTTGATATTTTTTTAGTCGAAGCTTTTAATTATGTCCCCAACATTTCCCAATTATATAATGTACTATGAAAATATATGTTTGTTTACCTATTTTTTTTATTTAAATAAATTACCTGCAGAAAGTTGCAGATGTGCGTAGTACTAAGGGTCTACGCCATACGTCCGACCGCGTAGCACTTGCTACGAGATTAGTATTATTTTTGAATTGACACTAATTTGAATATTTTTGGTTTCAGGTACTACTATTAAGTGTTCTTTTACAGGAATGTTTGTTCTTGATACTTGGCTATCTATTCAAGAGTATAAATCTGATAGTGATAGATGTCGTCAAGTTTTTCAGCCTCTGACGCAGTTTCTGCCAGATGTTGAAAATATCAATATTGACGACTTGGAAAATAGGATTAATAGTATTTATAAGAGATTGGTGACATTTTGGAGTCAAGTCCAGCGTAAGCATTCTCAAAATAGTCGCTAAATATGGTGACTGGCTGAATAAAAGAGAAATCTGCTATCTAGCGAAAAAAATCTGATCCATATATTTCAAGTTTTAGAAAATTATCAAGAAAGAAGAAGTCTGTTCTGCCAAGGGAGGTGTTGAATTTATTATGTATTTAAAAATAAGATGTGATTTTGTGTTATATACTGTAGATTTAGATTTGATGTCTAGATATTATAGTAATGTGTAAAAAAAAAACTTGTTTAGTATACTTTTGTGTCTGTAAATTGATAATAAATTAGTTAATTAGTAATAAGAAAATTTAAATTTCAGCTAATTAGTTAGTTGATTAGCATAATTAGTTAATAATATTTAATTGATTGATTATATAGTTAACCTGTACTTAGTAAAGTAATTATTAACGGATTAAAGTATTTTTCATGAATTAAAGTATTAGTATTTCAACTTCACTGTGTTATTTTATTATGCTTTTAATTAATTGAACATAAAATAGCGTAATTACATTCATTAACACGCAGTTCAATAGTCTAACTGACTGGAACCTCTATGACCGCCCTTCATAGAGCGCGGGACCACCGTGCGTTGTGCATAAAGTGTAAATAAATAAATGCACGCAAACTTCGCCTTTGACGAAAACCGAATGGGCAACCATTTCAGTTCAACCCTAGAAACTCCATACATGATCGTATTTCCTTAGGTTGAATATGAGCCTAATACAGTTGTTTAGTGTACTATCCAGTTTATCCAACAATACCACATTCAGATCGAAGTAGCACACATCACCATAGTCGACTATAGGGAAAATTAAGGTCTGCACAAGCATAGTTTTTGTTTTAACATGCAAAAAGTTTTTCAGACGATATAGCAATGTAAGGTATAATTGAGTCAAGTCAATTGTTGATTGATGATGATTTATGATTTGATGTGGTGTAGTTCTCAGTCGATAGTCGAACTGGAGATGTCTGTCAAGGCGGCACTACATTTAGCGACTGAACGTAACCGATGGCGACCACTCGTTGACCGATCAAGGAGGAGAGGGTAGCGAATTTTGTACTAACCTCGAATGCAAATGTGTTCAAGTTAGAAACAAATAATTATTCATTAAAGGACATTGCTACGCATCCGTACATTGTTGGCCTAAGAACCGACAGGGAGGTGTTTTAACATTTTGAGTTCTAAATGATATATATATTCGATTGAAACTAAATTAAAACTACGGACACTTGAGACTTCTAAAAGCCATCAAAATACTTTCGGATTTTGAGGTTATAATTATGCCATTACAAACATACATCATAGATTAAAACAACATGTTTTGCTTCACAAAATGTTTATTTAATAACAACATCTTGTCACATCCCAGGTATCATATAGATAGATAGATAGATAAACCATTTATTTGGTGCAAAGTTTGACACAAAAATACAGAAAACATAAAGTAAACAAAAAAAAAAAAGAACTAAACAACATTACAAATTAAAGTGACCTACCAAGCAGTACGTGTCTCAAGTATGCACCAAATGGGTGTCCAGCTCAGCATATGTCAGGTGTAGGCTAAGCATATACCTGACGCTGGTATTCTGCTGGAACCAGGTGACTCTCGGACGCCGAGAAGACCGAAACTTCGTAACGGGGTAAAAGAAAATTATAAATAAATAAGAAAATAGTGTGCGGGTAAAAGGAAAATATTATTATAAAAAATAATTAATTATGCGGGTGTAATGAATGTGGGTGGTAATAAAGGTGTGTGTTACTTACAAGTGTTGCTGCGCAAGTCAGTATCCACGTAAGTCGATTAAATCTATACATATAATAAAATCGTAGGAAAGTCAAAACTGTACATTGAATATTTTTTTTAAAGAATACTTGAGGCGTGATCTACAATCGATACCGAAGCCAAAAATATAGTTTTTAGAATTTTTGTCTGTTTGTCTGTATGTATGTCCGGGATAAACTCAAAAAGTACTGCATGGATTTAGTTCAAATTTTGCAGGGATATTACTAAGAGGTCCGGTCAAAACATAGGCTACATATTATCACGCTATCACCTACGGGGGAGGAGCTGGAGCCTTGAAGCTGACGACGTCGCGGGCAGCAGCTATTTACGGAAGTACTCAACGAGTTTCAATGACTTTTTTTTTGTTGTATAGGTATTAAGTCTGGGCGCCATATAGGCTAAAACTTATCCTGGAAACTTGAACCCCTGATGCAGGACCGCAACAGACCAGCTAAACTATAAGAGATACAAAAATGGTATTAAAGCCAAAATTGCTTCACGTGATAAGCAATTTCTGTTGAGAGAATAAATTTGAAGATCTGGAACACCTGAGGTGGAACTCCATGAGCCCAGCTAAACTATAACATATATAAGTATGACGTCTTAGCAGGAGTTGTTTAGCTTGATGAGCACTCTCTGTTGACGTATAGATCTGGAACTTCTAATGTGGAACTTCAAGCACCCAACTACACCATAACACATTTAATAAGAATGACGTCTTAGCAAAAGTTGTTCGGTCTGATAGACATTTCCTGGTTTATAAGATCGAAGATTAAAAACATCTGATGTGGAAATCAAAGCTATCACGGATTTCAATGTTTAAAATAACTTAAGCTGGGAATACGTCATCCACACTATGAAGGCGGACATGCATACAAACAGGTCGAACAGAGAACCTTCTTTTTTGAAGTCGGTTAAATTCATTGGTGTTATATTTCCCAGAATGTAACGAACACTTAACTGAAAATCGCATCAAAATCGGCTCAGCCAAACACCCATACAAACAGGTCGAACAGAGAACCTACTTTTTTTTAAGTCAGTTCAATGATGATGATCATTTCTTCATCAATTTCATGTTTTTAGTACTGACACCCTCGCGGAGGCGAGCGTCAGTGACAGTCCCAGTCGCATGCGTCATCTGTTTGCCGTCATCTTGGTGTTTTGTGGAGTCGCGAACCCGATAGCTTTGTGGAAGAAGTACCGCCATCTTCTATCCGAGGACTTTTTACGAGCTTTGAGGCGTGCTTCTGAAGGTGAAATCGAAGCAACCGATGAACGCGTGCTGAACACCTGTCTCAGTTCACTTCAAGATGTGGTCATTTCAATCGGCGGTAAACCACTGGTAGAGTACGGGTTACCAGCTCCCAGATTATTATCGCATCAAGACCGTGGAAATCGGGAGTACACCGCCGAAACCAATTATCATTCGGGTTTAATGACCACTATCCGAAATGACCACGTCACTAGGTTCACCTCAGAGCAAAAACAAATATATGACACTGTTCTGGAAAGCATTGGGCTCGACCAGGGTAAAATGTTTTTCCTGGATGTGCTCCTGGTGGAACAAGGAAAACATTCATTATCACTGGTATTCTTGCAGAGGTCAGGAGGCAAGGCAAAATTGCCATTGCTGTAGCATCGTCAGGAATCGCTGCTATGCTGCTTCCTGGTGGCAAAACAGCGCATGCCATGTTCAAAATACCCATAGATTTAGAGAGCGCCGAAATGCCTGTTTGTGCGGTATCCCGTAACAGTGACAAGAGACATGTGCTCAGGGATTGCTCTCTGATCGTATGGGATGCGTGCACGATGACTAATAGGAAAGCAGTGGAGGCCGTGAACAGAACCCAGGACAACCGCAGGAATGAGCACCTGAGTTCAGTGTGTGGTTCAGCTCTGTTCAGTGGCGATTTCCGGCCAACACTCCCTGTGGTGATGCTGGGGTCTAGGGCTGACGAGGTGAATGCTTCGTTGAAACGATCTTCGTTGTGGTCACAAATTCATAGGCTGCGCTTGACCATCAATATGCGAGCTCAGCTCGGTGGCAATCCACGTGCCCAAGAATTCCCAGATGTCCTTCTAAGTCTCGGCGAAACCACTCTACCAGAGGAAAGAGGTGAACAGGTGGTGCTCCCAGAGTATCTCGGTAGAGTGGTGGCCTCCTTAGAAGAACTCATTTGTTGAGTGAATGGGGACATCAGTCGAATACCAAACCAACAGAATTCTTGGGTGTGCCAGCGAGCCATTTTAACACCCAAAAATGATCAAGCTGCAGCCATCAACGAAAAAATTCTCTCGGAAATTGAGGGAAACGAAAACGAAAACGAAACGTCTATACGTCCATAAACACTGTAGTCGATCAAGATGACGCCACACATTATCCTAGTAGTAGAATTCCTGAACTCTCTTACAGCAAGTAGACTTCCAGCGCACACCACCAAGCTTAAGGTCGGCGTCCCGATAATGCTTCTTCGGAACCTATCCCCTCCGAAGCTGTGTAACGGGACAAGGCTCAAAGTCATCTCACTGCAAAGGAATATAATTGAAGCGAAAATTCTGACGGGTTGTGGCGTCGGCGATGCAGTGTTTATACCACGTATTCCTCTCATACCGCACAACTACCCCTTCCAATTCAAGCGCGTGCAGTTCCCTGTGGTGTGCTTCGCCATGACTATCAACAAGTCGCATTGGCAGACGCTGCAGGCTGCGGGTGTCGACCACGAGCTGCTTCTCACACGGGCAGCTGTACGTCGCTTGCTCCCACGTCACGAGTCCTAATTCTCTGTATATTTTGGCTGCTGAGAGAAAAACTACAAACGTAGTTTACAGAGACGTTTTGTAACAATTCACAATCGTTAATATTTTTTATATCGTGGAATGTAGAAAAAATTGGTCAAGTGCGTGTCGGGCCACGCATAGAATAGGGTTCCATAACAATTTAACAACGATTTCATCTGAGCCGTTATAGCTTTCTTTTAAGGTTCAATCCAAGGACTACCATCATGATTTTTTTTTCGAACCAGCCGTTTAACTTTGAGAGAGGGGGAAACTATTTTGACAAAAAAATCGCTTGAACGTTAAATATCTTTTGTTGTTTGTTTGTCTGTATGTATGTCCGGGCTAATATCTAAAAGGACTGCATGGATTTACTTAAAATTTTGCATGAATATTACTAAGAGGTCAGGTCAACATAATTATAAGCTACATATATATTATCACGCTATCACCTACGGGGGCGGAGCTGAAGCCTTCACGCAGACAACGTCGCGGGCAGCAGCTAGTAAGTAAATAAATATGTAGCATCTAAATTTGATAAATAAACCAAGATAAACAGAAGATGGCCTGTTTTGTCGCTGTCAACTAAATAATAGAGGTATTTGCGGCAGTCATTCCGATATCCCTTTGTGAATCCAAAAGAAATCTACGCAGTCTTTTTTTAAACGTGCCAAGTGTTTTAAGATTTCTGATTGGGGGCGGGATATTATTCCAGCATTTGGATGCCGCATATCTAAAACTACCTCTGAAGGCTGCAGTTTTGTGTGGTCCGGTAGACAGCTGCAGTGAGCATTGTCTGGCCGCGCATTCCCTTCTGCTCGCAATCCAGCTCAGCTTTTTAAACAAGTAACTCGGCTGTTTGAAATTAATAACTCCAAATAGTAGGCACGCTAAATGTAGCTTCCGGCGCGACTTCATTTTTAAAATAGAGTGCTTGTTCAAAAAAGGAGTTACGTGGCTTCTGTACGGGATTGCAAAGCAGAATCGAGCACAAGCGGTTTGCACTCTCTATCTCTATCTCTGGATAAGCCTGTCTGTTTTAGCTAGCAGCCGAGGACCGAACACTGTGTCTGCGTAGTTCAAATTTGACAGTACCAGCGACTCGACCAGCTGAACGCGCAGTTCCTCGGATAAGTATGGCCTTATCTTGTATAGGACCTTGAGCCGATAGAAGCAGTTTCGGACTGACTCTGCCACATGTCCTTCATACCGCAGACCAGTATCCATATTTAGGCCCAAATTTCGCGCCTCACTTACCCGATCCACCGATTTGCCTAGCAAGGTAATATTAAGAGTTGCTGGTAATGCACTAATTTGATTTTTTGTACCAAACAACATATATTTAGTTTTGGCCGGGTTGAGAACCAAGCTGTTGCTTTCTGCCCAAGCTGCTATCCTATCGAGATCATCGTTCAAGACCTTCAAAGCACTGTCATATTCGCGAGGTTTGAACGAAATGTACATTTGAACATCGTCAGCGTAAATGTGGTACCTGCAGCTCTGAATAGAGTTTATAATGTCAGCGCAGTACAGGATGAAGATGAGAGGGCCGAGAATCGAACCCTGCGGTACGCCCCTATCAACAGGAGTGAGAGACGATACAAGATGTAAGCCATTACTTTGGCGGATTTCGACACGCTGCTGGCGGTTACTAAGGTAGCTATAAAACCAGTTTGTCGTTTGGCTGTCAAAGTCGTAGTAATTTAATTTAGATAAAAACAGCTTAATGTTAATGCAGTCGAAAGCCCGCGAAAAATCAAGTAATACAAGGATAGTACACAAGCCCTTATCCTGCGCAGACAGAATATTGTCTGTCACATCTAGAAGAGCTGCAGAAGTACTGCGTCCCCTACGGAAGCCCGATTGAAGCTCAGGTAGAATAGATTGTTCTTCCAGGTATTGTGACACTTGGTTGTAAACAGCCCTTTCAACAATTTTCGATAGGCAAGGCAAAATACTAATTGGTCTAAGGTCTTTTAACTCTGACGGATTTGTTTTTTTGGGTATTGGCCTAACCATCGCAGTCTTCCAGGCGTCAGGGAAGGTTGAGGAAAGTATAGAGCCGTTTACAATGTCAGTAATTGCTTTCAACGCGTGTGGAAGTGTAAGTAAAAGCATATTCAGGGTTATTTTGTCACAGCCTTCAGCGTTTGATTTAAGCTGTCCAAAATATCGCATTACTTCCTCGGTACCTACTGGGTGCAGTGTAAAAGTGGCATCGCTAAAACGGTGGGACTCAAAGTAAGCAACCTGCGACACACTACAAGAGGGATTACCAGGAACGTTCAGAAAATGTTTATTTATTTTATCCGTATCAGTGAGGTGCTGTGGAAGGTCATTTATTTGGTTTGACGGCAGTATAGTATTTATATATATGTTCGACCAATATAATTGCAGTGGCAGAAGTCTTTCCAAGACAATGTTTATTATATTCACACGGTATCAGTCTATCCTCGATGCAATTACTTGATGAGAGCGTGCACGATATGGTGGCAATGTAACGCAGAGCACATTCTTCACCAAAGTGACTTACATTTGGTGTTCTACCTATATTCTTGGCTTCCGACAAAGAAGATCATGTGTATGAACCTGAAAAAAGATTGGAATTACTAAACAGCCACCACTAACCATCGCTACCTTTAGTATTTTATATGTGCTGCAAGAGACTCTAATATAATATATATCGTTTTAACCAGAAAATACTTTTATTTAAAACAACACAAGATATGACATCATTTTTTACTTTGTTTAATTGTCACCATGGATACGACACTACCTATCATCTTTAACATAAACTACTTGATGGTCCCACACTAAGCTGGAGTGATGCAGGGTGATTTGATAAATAAGTTTACGAATCGTCAGCATTTCTCGAGACTCGAGAAAAAGAGAGGTTTTACTAACCAATCGAGAAGCAGTCCACTGTTGTATACAATAAAGAATTTGCTCACCTTCTAGTAACATGGAGTCAGAAGCTGATCCGCAGTTTACACAAAATATAGAATCATTTTGGGATTCCATGTTAAATCCGCAAAGTCCGTTTAACCTCTTGACACCCACCGACATGCCAGGTCGTTCTTAGTAGGTCCGTAAATCAGTCAATCACAGCTAGGGGTCGATATTTCAATCATCGGAAAGGAATAATAATAAAATTCAAACGAGCACAAACAACAGGATTACCCAGAACCTGGTCAAATGTTGGCATCTGTCAATTCAATTGACGGAAGACAATAGACTAATATGTTGATCTTTTTTTTTAATAAATGGCTTGCTCATTTCACACAGCACTTTCTGTCGCTTTAATATATTCGTATTAAAACCTTATTCATAGATCAAGCACTGAGAATATTGAGTTTTTTAATTTCGCTATACATACTTATTGTAATACTAGGCTGCATGAGCTACGATACCTTAGTCTACTACTAACTTTAAATTAAACAAAAATATCAGACACCGGAGATTGAAACTAAATTGAGTTACTTTTTATAATGTTTTCGAAATTAGCACCTGTCCATTATATTGTAATAGTCGTAATGCACTTTATAAAAAAAATTAGTAATTACTGTAAAGGTTTCATGCCAGCCAATTCGTAGGCTATTTTGAGCAATCTCCTTTATATTTTAACAGGACGGTCATATTTTACGACTTTTATTTATTGCTAAGCCAAGAATCGCTGCCATTGCAGAGGAAGACTCGCACTGCAAACTGTATAAAACATGTGTTCTTGACTTCAATTCTACTTAAGCATTTCTAAAGTTAAAACTATGCTACTTATTTGGATACATAATAAAGGAGATCCGCCAAAATGACCCCAGGCCCGGCGCTAAAATAATGTAACTCAGTTTTTAGTGTAAAAATAGCAATAATATTATATAGTTTCGGTATTGCTAAATTCACATGCTAACATAGTTTTTTTGGCTGTTGAATTTTCATAGGCGCTTTATGAAAAATAATTCTATTTATTAGAGAAGCGTCGTCCTTTTTAGTTCATTAACATTGTAATAAATAATGATGGCATATAACCATGTATATCAATCATTTTATATAAACATATTTCATTTGCAGTTATAATTTTATTTAGAAAAAAAAAGGATAAACTTCCCATAAATAAATAGAAGATGTTTAAGAAAACAACTTGAACAGGCAAAGAGCATTATTTACTAGACTGAACGCAAATAATCCAGAAGTATCAGATTTTCCGGAAATTCGCTATAGGCACACACGATGGGAACTGGCGTACAAATAGATATAATAAATGACCGAGTTATAAGATCACAGTCGCATACAAACAACGTACTGATTCGCTGCAGAATTAATTCACGTCATGTCAGATCAAAAACTTATTATACCTATTTGTTATTTAATACTGCGGTTTTTGGAATCGAGGCAGTGAAAGAACATTACTGTTCCTGTTATTACGGGAACAGAACACTGGGTAGTTGCGCCCATGCAATAAGCGTCATGTACTATTTGGGTTGGGGTAGACACAACGAACGTGATTTAGACCACCCAGCTCTAGGCTTAGATTTTGTATTACCTAGTTGATTTAAAACTAAGTCCATCAAACATAATATTCTGTCGAGAAAATGAAAATATATATGATTTTATAATACTAATGCCCTTACCAATAATCACTGTGTAAAGTTATGCAATACATAAAGCCTGTGTAACTATACATTTTTTGACGTATAAACCTGTCATAACTGTATTAGTAAGGCGCTTAGTGTTTTATTATACACATAGTTTCGTATATCGAATTTATTTTTTCATAGTTTACAGTACAGTACATACATGCTTATATGCCATAATGACTAATTACAAGATTAATGAACTAAAAATGACGACGTTTCTCTAAAAAATATAATTTTACAAAGAGTGTTAAAATTCAACGGGCAAAAAGACTATGTTAGCATGTGAATTTAGCAATACCGAAACTATGTAATATTTTTGCTATTTATACTCTAAAAATTGAGTTACATTATTTTGGCGCCGGGCCTGGGGTAATTTTGTATGGGATTTGGCGGATCTCCTTTACAGAAAAAAAGTAGGTCCTTTTTTTAGTTTCCGCTCTCTATTTGTCTAATGACTCTCCGATAGTGACTCTTGCACAACCATCTAACCAGTACTCATATATGACTTTGTGTTATCAATTTTTTGCCCTAATTTCTAAATCTAGAAAATAATAGTTTAAATTTTTAATTTAATTTAAAAGTTTAAATGTGCTTTTTTAGGGTTGTCAAAAGTTGAAACGGCTGAAAACGTGGCCACCTGCAAGACTAACCTCCTTCCAATATTTGAAATAAATAAACAAAAATTAAGAGGATTTGGTGTCATTTTGTGTATTCTTAACGAATATTTTATTTAACAATTACAATTAAGGTCTACAACAAACTAACACTCTCTCAACAAACTAACACTCTGAGGGCTGTATTGATGACAAGGATTGGCCTGAAACCGCACTAGACAGGGATATGTGGAAGGAGGGAGGGGAGGCCTTTGCCCTGCAGTGGGACACAGATGGCTGACAATAAATAAAAAAATTAAGGTGGATGTTCAAGGTAGCCCGCGAATTTTTTTTATCTTTGATTTGATTTGAAATTCAAATTTTCTAACGTAATTCTTTAAAGTGCATATACCTAACTCGATGTCTGCCTATTTCATGAAAAAGTCACCCTATCGAGTTGTATGCACTCTGAGGGCTGTATTGATGATTTAAATGATTATAATTCTGTAACCAACGACATATTTTTTTTTTTTTGGTGAGTGGGAAATCATCCAATGACTGCTCCCGTCCTGGGTGCGACGGGAGGGCGTGTCAGACTCTTACTGACTAAAACCCACTCATGTTCCTTCGATTGCCCTTTATGTTCCAGGGTCACGGTAACCACTATAAACATTCCGCAACCCCGAACCAATGACATATTACAGTCGCAAATCATTCTATATCAACACACACCCAGACACTAAGCAGAAAATTGCAAAAAACGTTCAAAACTTTGAATTTCGCGGGGTACCGTGAAGCATCCTTCTTAAGAGTTCTTCTTTACCGAAACAAATTCAGAGGTCAAAGCTCTTTTAAAATCAATAACTGAAGTGATCTCTAGAAGAGAGAAGCACACAGATTTTAGTGGACCTGTCCAAACAGTACATATGCATTCGTCAAAAGTTGTTGAGCTAATAAACTAATAAACCAGAGTCAGCAACGTAGTTGTCTGGGATTTTTGCTAAACATGAAATAGGTCCACTATTTGGCGTAGCCGCGAGACACGGCAGTGTTATTTTTCTTTATTTTTGTTTAAATTTGGTTTTCTGCAAGGTGTGTGTCTATGTGTCTAGCTCAGCTAAAAAACGTAATGCTTAGCTTATGCTCAGCATTACGTATGTACTTTGGTATTGTTCGTCAAGACGTTAGCGTCTTGACGAACAATACCAAAGTACATTCGAATATTTCCTAGAAATCCCGATAATGTCAGTTTTTACATCCGATATTTTTTATTATTTCCGATGTTTTTGCAAACCCTAAAAATAAATTTATAAAATAAAAGTGTGTTGAATTTTGAGAACAGCTGGTGATAGATAAGAAGTTAGTTTAAGAGCGCACGAGATCGACGCTACATTCACAGTGCGCTCTCGTCTCTTAGAAGTTGCAGCACCTTACAGTTGTCGTCTCAAAATGATATTCCGCGCTTTCGTTTTTGGATTCGTGATTATCTTTATTTGTTCCTCGGTAAGAACTTATTCATTACTTACATTTTAATTAAGGTTCTATTACTAAGACTCCACTGTTCATCCGGTCTATCTATCGGTCGTCTCTCATCCATGAAGTTAGTTAGTAATAGTAACAGATTTTCAAAGATTATGTATTTCTTTTGACGTTATAAAAACATTTATACAAAAAAAACCGAAATAAATAAATATTTAAGGGGTCTCGCTTACTACAAACGTGTTTTTTTACCACTTTTTGCCGATTATGGTACGAACCCCTTCGTGCTCGTGTTTGACTCGCACTTGGCCGGTTTTTGTTTTTTTGATTACCATAATAGGTACCTACTAGTTATTTTTTATGGGTGGGAATGGTTGTCTATTGTTTGCCCGAAGATTATATGCCATAATCATCATTTTCCCGAATTTCATTTACCCGAATTTCATTTGCCCGAATGTTTCATTTGCCCTAAAAGACATATGACATACTTTTAATTGCCCGAATTTTAGATACCATAAGATACGAATGCCATAAGTATTGTTTGCCATAATTTTATGTGCCATAATAATTATTAGACATAATATTTAAATGGCATAATATTTAAATGGCATAACAAGTATTAGACAAATATTTAAGCCCCGTAAAGGTTTTTTTTTCTGTGCATGGTTGATGGTGGGCTAGGTCGACGGAGCCCCGCTTCGCGGGGCTCCTACTTCTGTGTGGTTTATAAAAAAATAACCACGAAGGGGATGGCGGGGTCTATTCGCTCGCTTCGCTCGCTCACACGACCCCGCCATCCCCTTCTAACCTAACCTGTCCGAGTCGGGGTGCCCTAAAGTCCCAATTGCATCCAATTTCTCTTGATATAAACAACCGTTATACGATGTCGATGGCAAATTATGTTATGGCATATCATAATTATGGCATGTGATAATTAGGACATGTGATAATTATGGCTTACAATGATTATGGCAAATGATGTTATGGTAAGTGACTTTATGGGAAACAATGATTCTGGCACGTGACTATTATGGCAAATGAGAGTAGGGCAAATGAGTATTATGTCGTATGATATTATGGCTGTTGACTATTATGGCAAATGAAATTAGGGCAAATAAAATTCGGGTAAACGGCGGTATACCGTGGGAATTCATCAAATGGCTTCTCCCGCCCTGGGCGGGGTGGGAGTGAGTGTCAACCTTTACTGACTTAAGCTTTTGTTCCTTTGAGTGCCCTTTATGTTTCGGGTAACTATTCGAACTATTCTGCACCCCGTGTAGGTACCCTGTAAGTGTGCAAGTTGCACTCGTACCTACTTACAAATTGATGTTAGTTTAAGATAACAAACCGAGATACTTTCACATTCATAATATTAATGTGAATCATTTTAATTAGGTACAGGTGTCTGCCGATCATGACTACATCGAAGCATGTGATGCCGTCTTTAGTCCAGAGGTAAGTGCCAGAAACAATATTTTTTCTTGCAATAAGTGCCATAACCATTCAATGACCAAGCGACAGCCGGCTGTCGGGCTGCTATTGTGTCTCGTGTGTCTCGAATCGCGTGTGTTTGAAAGTTTAATAACATTTCATTCGTTTCAAGTCCGTGACGATGTCCTGCTGTGATCCTATGGACTATTTCGTGGAGACGATCATAGAGTGTCGGGAGGAGAGCTGCTCTCACCATGATGATGACGACGACGATGACGATGAAGATGATGAAGATGGGTTGAAGGTAACTCAGAATACGTCAAACATTTTTTAACTGTTTTAATGATAAGAAAACCTCAGAAAGTTTTAACATAATATGTAGGTAAAAAAGTGACCTTGACACGTAACGGTAGCAGTGGCGCATTGGCGTTCTTTATTTATCATATTATATTATATTATATAATGTTCAATATCTTTGCGGGTAAAATTGCCTGCCCTTACCAAGCTCGATTTTACAACATGTATTAAATAAGCGACTGCGATTGTTTAGTTTCATTTACATTCAACTGGATGTATTTACTATTCACTGTTAATAAATACATCTGCAGTCCAGTGACTAATGCGCTCTTACTTTACCTTAGGAACATCTGTGCAAACTTGCAAATGGTTCTTGTCATGCTTCTATAATCATTAGTTACAGTTGTGTGTTCTATCGGTCAGTAAAACAGTCATGGGTCATGAAGCCATCAAGCTAACATCTTATTCTTTTCTTTCTAGTGTTCAGCAGCGCGATGCGTGCTAGCCTCATACGGAGCTCTATCGTGCGACAATTCAACGCTTGTCGAACATAACGTCAGACATGTAATGAGAAGATTGATCAGGAGAAATCCAGAGTGGAAGCCTTTGTTGGATGTAGAAAAGAGGCTCTGCCTGAACGGACAGTACAAGCGGTACGCTAGCGACTCGAAATGTGATTTGGTGAAGTACCTAACTTGCTCGTATGGTAGTAATTTGCTGGTAAGTTTCACGATACTGTGTTATTTCAGTTGGTGATTAGATAGGATAGTTTTAAAAGACGTCACCGCAATAACCGTCACACCATCCGTCAATACCTTCGGTAGGATGGCGCGTCGTGATGGGCAAAGACAAAATATTTCATTTTTTAATAGACAGTACTAATCATACGAGCAGCTCACTTGTAAGGGCCAATCTACAACTTTCATGATATTAGGAAATCGACCGTATCCCTTTCATAGCAACTTTAGTGTAGTCGACTCCGTGCTATATATATGTAAATACGTATTTATTTTGAAGATCGGATTCTTTTTATTAGAATTTGTTTAAACGTAAACAATCTTGACATGTATTTTATTTACGAGCAACGTATGTTAGCAATTTCATGGTAAGTTTCTAATAGGTACTGTATTATTTAATTGATTACAAGATAGAAATAGCTTTCAAAGACATCACAACAGACATTTTATACGAATAATAGGGTACAAGCGTAAAATTAATTAAGTAAACAAACTATTACCTTCGGTAAGATGGCATCTAGTGATGAGCAAAACAAAAGATGTTTACTTTTTAATAGACAGTGTCGTAACACTACTAATCATACGAGCAGCTCACGTTTAAGAGGAAATTCTACAATTTTCAAGATATTAGGAACTCGACCGTATCCCTCTCAAAGCTTCCATATCTTTAGTGTAGGCGGCTACGTCAAATAGATAATGGTTCACTTGTTCACAATCTAAATTTAATTTAATTATATTTCTCTTCTCTTTTCATTAAGAAAAGGACAGAAGATAAAATATAAGTTTAGTCCTGTCAAATTACACTTCGGAGATAATTCAGATGCGATTAAAAATACTTCGATTTACTTCAGGCGCTGGCTAATTATATAAGTTGTTTAATCATTTAAGTAGTAAAATTACCTTTTTTCCTTATAATTATACCAATAATACAATTAAAAGTAAAATTTATTTTTTCAGGGTTGTCAAGAATTCGATGACTCACCGAGCTACTGCAGGAAGCTGGCTAAAAACGTGGCCATCTGCAAGCCGCACCTCCATCAATATTTGGAATACATAGAGTCATGTGATTGAACATGTCCTAACAAATAAATATGTTGCACCCTGAACTGTATTCATTGAGTTAAAGAACAGAGATCCTCAAACTTTTAAACCTCGCAGTGTTAGGTAGCTTTCTTTATAATTAAGGTATTCTGAACAACATATTTAATATAACGTATCTTAAGTACTTAATTATACTTAAGATTTAAGATACCCTCTGAGTATGTGGGTCCGATTCACAGAAGTCCAAATCTAGTCCTGTCCTTACTTTTGACCCCAATTTGGGCTTTCGCTGACCCAATATACCCGTTGTTACAGACCTTTGGAAACTAATTTCTATGTCGATTACGAATTTAAGTCGCATTTTAAAAATCTCGTCGATTAATTTTTGCACTGCGTTCTCCTTACAATAGTACAATTTTATCCTGCTACAGCATAATTTATTTATTTATTTACACTTTATGCACACAGACGGACTTAATGCTGCAGGCGTTTTCTCCCAGCCTACCTAGGGTGGTGAAGACATAGCATGATAGATGCATTTATGATGGTAAAAGTAAAAGGATAGAAATATAATAGATACTTAAATGGAAATAAAAATACATAATTAATTAATGATTCTGCGAACAAGTCGTCCGATGACGTCGATAAGAGTGATAGCTCCGATGATAGTTTAGAAAGATTGTCCGCAACAATTTTTGTAAAAAAAGTAGTGAAAAATTTATTTAAAAAAAAACCGGCCAAGTGCGAGCTGGACTCGCGCAACGAGGGTTCCGTTAATTTGTTTTTTTTTTTAGCGAAATAACCACAATATTACGGTAATCGCAGTTTTTTCTTTACTTGTGCTACATGACATTGCTTCTTGCTAAATTTCATGATTATTGGTCAATGGGAAGTACGGTGAGCTACGTACATCAAGCTGCCTTCTTCATAAGCTGACTTCTAATTGTACGAAAAACATACAAAATGCGAGGTCAGCTAAAACTGGTTTTGTATAGCTTGATGTGTAGCCGTGTGTACCCTATCTATAGGTTTTAATTTCCTTGCAAATGTCTAAATATGCAATGTAAACCGCCGTATCTTTTTATTGCATTGATTTAGAAACTTGATTTTTTCTCTGCTTTGAGAGCAAAGCAGTGAAAAAATCAAGTTTCTATATTATTATATTATATAACAGGCTTGCAGCTTAATATCTCGACGAATTTCTGGGAAAAAGGGTCTTGACAGACGGACGAACAGACGGACGGACGGTTGTGAACTAACTACAAATTTACGGCTTTCGGAGTTTTTCCATTACTTGTGCTATATGATCTTGCTTCTTGCCAAATTTCATGATTCTCGGTCAATAGTAAGTACCCTTTAGGTTTTGAGTTTTGATTCCCTTGCAAATGTCTAAATATGCAATATAAACCGCCGTATCTTTTTATTGCGTTGATTTAGAAACTTGATTTTTTCACTGCTTTGAGAGATAGCAGACTTGAGTATGTGATATAAATTTCAGCTTAATATCTCGACGTGTTTCTGAGGAAAAGGGTCTTGACAGACGGACAAACAGATGGACGGGTGGTTGTGAACTAACTACAAATTTACGTTTTTCGGAGTTTTTCCTTTACTGGCGCTACATGACCTTGCTTCTTGCCAAATTTTATGATTCTTGGTCAATAGGAAGTACCCTATAGGTTTTGAGTTTTGATTCCCTTGCAAATGTCTAAATATGCAATATAAACCGCCGTATCTTTTTATTTCGTTGATTTAGAAACTTGATTTTTTCAATGCTTTGAGAGATAGCAAACCTGAGTGTGTGATATTAATTTCAGCTTAATATCTCGACGCGTTTTTGGGAAAAAGGTTCTTGACAGACGGACGACCAAACGGACGGACGGATGTGAAGTAACTTCAAATTTACGGTTTTCGGAGTTTTTCCTTAACTTGTGCTACATGATCTTGCTTCTTGCCAAATTTCACGATTCTTGGTCAATGGGAAGTACCCTATAGGTTTTGAGTTTTGATTCCCTTGCAAATGTCTAAATATGCAATATAAACCACCGTATCTTTTTATTGCGTTGATTTAGAAACTTGATTTTTTCACTGCTTTGAGAAATAGCAGACCTGAGTGTGTGATATTAATTTCAGCTTGATATCTCGACGCGTTTCCGAGAAAAAGGGTCTTGACAGACAGACGAACGGACGGTCGGACGGATGTGAACTAACTACAAATTTACGGTTTTCGAAGTTTTTCCTTTACTTGTGCTACATGACCTTGCTTCTTGCCAAATTTCATGATTCTTGGTCAATGGGAAGTACCCTGTAGGTTTTGATTTCCTTGCAAATGTCTAAATATGCAATATAAACAGCCGTATCTTTTTATTGCGTTGATTTGGAAACTTGATTTTCTCAATGATTTGAGAGATAGCAGACCTGAGTATGTGATATAAATTTCAGCTTGATATCTCAACGCGTTTCTGAGAAAAAGGGTCTTGACAGACGGACGTACGGACGGACAGACGGACAACAAAGTGATCCTATAAGGGTTCCGTTTTTACCTTTTGAGGTACGGAACCCTAAAAATTAAAGGTTTTGACTCAACGCACATTCCACCGTGCTGGAAATCTTTTAAACAGAAATTGTTGCGTACAATTTTTGGTAATTCAATGTGGTTGAATGCTACTGATCCGGATTGCATCAAGTTTAGCGCGGAAAATAATGGCTGGCTGCTGTTAGATGGTTTTTTAAAACCAACATGGTTCGTGGGAGACTCAACTCCAGCGCAAGTTGAGAGTGTGCTGTGTGATTCTGCGAACAAGTCGTCCGATGACGTCGATAAAAGTGATAGCTCTGATGATAGTTTGAGTGAAAGCTCTGATGATTCAGATTTTTAAAAAGAAGCACGGAAATATAATAATTATACATTAAAACAATTTTTTTTTGTCATACAGGTCACAATACAATATTTTTTTGGTTTTATTTATCACCAATATCCATTTCTTTGCAATTTTTAAATTTGTCATTTTGAAAAGAAAGACGTTTCTTTTGGAGTATTTATTATTTATGCTATTGTTTGAATCGGGGGTTGAGAACACTAGCATCTGACGCATGCGCATTGGCTTTAAACTGTCCGACAGCTGGCAATCGCTATACTTGTCTAATCTAGTGGTGTTACGCGGTAGCTCTCTTTCACTCTACTTGTAATATTTACTATCTTTTACAGCCAGCTACCCTTATTTGCGGCCAGATTTAATTAGGCAGCCATATATCATAATAAAAAGAAACAAAATAGCTTTAACTTGATATATAAATTAAGCGCCTTAATAATAAACGCTGCATAAAGTTATGACAAGTTTCTACGTCAAAAAATGTATGGTTACACAGGCTTTATTCATTGCATAACTTTACACAGTGATTACTAGTAAGGGCATAAGAATGTACGTTGTGGGTACATAAATGTAACAAAATTATACCGGTGTATAAAAAAAAAATATATATATATATATAAAAATGTGTAAAAATTTGGTTTTTGACAAAAACTCGATGGGTACGCTATTTTGCAGCCGGATCCTAGACTATATCACTACTTATACAATGCGTAACTGAATAAATGCACTTTGAGAAAATAGTTTGGTTAGTATCGTTTACTGAATCGATTTTTGTAATTTTTAATATAGGTAATATTTTATCCCAAAAATAATTAAAACTACGTAAACTTCCGCTGTACACTCAAAACAAACTAAAATGGATGAAATACCTACTGCGCTAGACCCTTATGCCCTTACTAATAATCACTGTGTAAAGTTATGCAATGAATAAAGCCTGTATAACCATACATTTTTTATTTGTTTATTAGTAAGGCGCTTATGCAAGAGCGACTGTGTGCATGCGTAGATTTGTAATCTGACTATAATTTTCTCCCACAATCTGTACAACTAATTTATAAAAAAAGTGTTAAACATAATAATGTTTAAAACACTTTTTTTTATTAATTAATAATAATAAAAATTCAGTGTGTGTATTATGATTATAACATAATATTGTAATTGGGGTGTCTGGTGGTGTGCGTTTATTCCGGGACATGTTGTATAATCCAATAGTCAGTATTCTTGAAATTATAATATTCTTCTGCTCAGCAAAAGCACAGTTACATTTCGTTGTTCTGTCAATGCTTTAAGTGACTGATTTAAGCGGTTCGTGCGCGTAGTGTGCACGAACCGTGCCCACACGAATAGAGTCATGTGGACAGCAAATTTTTTAAATACATGTTACATTTCATAAGAGGACGACGCCCATAGGAGTTCAATTTAGCATGTTGTGTCCGATAGCTCTGCTGTGTCAGTAAACATCCGCAGTGAGTGATTTAGGGTCTGCCAAAAATTTTTTTTTTGGCGGGATTCTACACAGACCCGATATTAGCCATTTTTTGACAAACATTTTCGACGATTGACAACAGTGTTTCAGCTCTTTAGCAAGCCAAAGTTTCACAAAATAATGGACGATTTGCATATGCTGTTGCGTTGGATACCGAAAATGCATCTGCAATCACGCACTCTGCATTCACGCGTTGATGCGTTTCCGGTGTGTTAGCTAATATTTTATCTTTTGTCCTTTTGTTAATGAAATGAAAAGAGAAAGAGAATCGGCACCATTATATTTTAAACATTTAGTTTTCGAATCAAATTAATAAAAGTACAATAAGTCGCGGTGCAGAAGTAAGAAATTATCGCTGTCAACGCGTAAAGAGGCTGGCAGCATTGCCGCGTTGGAGGGCAACTGTGGCCAAGGTATAAGCCATCATTTGGGTCACGGGAAAAGTCAACAAGTCTTCTCGACAGCTCCCTAAAAATAAGGTGAGCTAGCTCATTATTATCTACTACTAGCTTCCGCCCGCGACTTCGCCTGCGTGAATGTCGATACTTCCATTCCTTATTTCAACCCTTTATAGTTGAATTTTCCGAAAATTCTTTCTTAGTACCTACTCTTTATAAAGAACACACCCTGCAAGCTTCATGTCTCTAGGACTAGCTGTGCGTTGATAAATCAACAGTCATAATCACTCAGTTTACCATTTCATAGCTCAGAAACTCGAAACAAAGAAAGATAGAAAGAAAGGAAGTAAACACATTTATTTTGGACACACACAGACACACAATTTAAAACAATAACAATAAACAAACAAAGCTTACAAAATAAAGCCTGACAAACACATCAACCGGTCTACATTTTCTTTTATATACATATATAGATAATTTTTTATATTAGAAAAGTATTTATTGGCAGTAGGGAAAAATTAAATTATAATCTTTAAAAGGACCGCTGCCTTTGGGGCAGAGGAATACTAAAACTGCCAATGTAAAATTATATCTGCTCTTGACTATAATATTATACAATTTTATTAAAGCACTTCTAAAGTGAAAGCTATGATAACTATGGAATACATAATGTATTTAAAAAGTAGGTCCTTTTTTGTAATATAAGCCATTCGTGCGTCTAATGACCTGGAAAATAATGTCTTATCTATTTTTTACCCAATTTTCGAATGAAATTGATGTACATATGATGTAAATATGCACTTTTCAGGGTTGTCAAAAGTTCAATGACTCACCGTGCTGCTGCAAGACGATGTCTGAAAACGTGAACTGCTACAAACGGTACAACAATACTTGAAACAAAAATACTGAGATCTTGGTGTGATTTTGTATATGATATTGCATTTAACAATCACATTTCAGCGTTCGATTTGGAATTAAATCATCAATTAGAAGTTTGCTAGTGTCCTGAATAATATATATATATCCTTATTAAAACTCCAATAATTTATACAGGGTAATGGAAAGTTTCTGAAGGAAAACTACTTTGAGTCGTTAAGATAAATTATTTTACCAAGGACCCATAAAAAGTTTACACCCCGAATAGGGTGTAAAACGCCCGAGGTGTTGAGGTGTCAGTAATGCAGGATCAGTTTCAATTATCTAACATTTTAATTTCTGTTGAGGTCAGGAATGTTGGATATCACGATATTAAAGAAGAGTTATTTTTTGGGTTTGTAATGAATAAAATCTAGAACTCCATTGCCGATTTATAAAAATCTTTGACCAATAAGTCACATTTAAAATCACGCTTTGTTCCACGTGAGCGAAACACTAACCAGAGACTAGCATAACGCGGGGGAACAACTAGTAAAAATAAATAAGAAATTAGAATTTATTGACCCATTTTTTTGTGAGAAGGAATATTGAAACACTAAATTGGAATGAATTATTCTAAAACTATTCGTATCCAATATTTTTCTGTATATTTTCTATATATTTGTAAACCCTAGAAATAAAAAAAACAACAACAAAATGGTGTCAGATAAGGAGACAGTTTAAGAGCGCGCGACATCCGCAGCTGAAACTGTGTGCACACCACGGTCTAAAGTTACAGTACTTATTTTTAAAATGGTTTTTCGCGTTTGCGTTTTTAGTTTCGTGGTTCTCTTTATTTGTTACCTGGTAAGAACTGGTTCAATATTTACATTTATTAGGGTACCGTACCCCAGGGATAAAACGGGACCCTATTACTAAGACTCCGCTGTACGTCGGTCTGTCTGCCTGTCTGTATGTCGATGTGTAACCATGCTGTATCTCATGAATCGTGACAGTTAGACAGTTGCCATTATTACAGACGATGAATTTCTGTTGCCTTTATAACAACAAATCCTAAAAAACAGAATAAAATAAATATTTAAGAGAGCTCCCATACAAAAAGCGTGCTTTCTTGCCGGTAACGGTACGGAACCTTGCAAAAGTTTTAACCTCGGAACGAATGTCCCGATTTTTGAATTTTCCAATTACTTACTATACTAGCTTTTGCCTGTAATTTCAACCATAAATGTTGATTAAGTGGACACCTTATTGCCTTTCAAAAAAGTTTGTACGCTAATATTGCAAGTATTATCGCTATATTACAAGTATTTTGTCCCTACTCGGGATTCAAGCCTAAAGAGGTTAATCTTTTATTTATTTTTAGGTTTCGTTAACCTAAGGATATAACGCGTCATCCTTTTAGTAAACCACCGCGTCTGTACTGAACCGTAATAGGGAGATTTGAATTTTTTAATTTGTTAGTAAATAAGTATAAGTAAGTACCTAAAATGAGAAAAAAAAAAGTAAGTACCATTCGTGTGCAAGTATGTATATTTCATTTAGATAACAAACGGACCGAAAAACTTTCACATTCATAAAGTTAGTATAAATAAATCTAATTACAGGCAAATGCAGATCCTGATTACATCGAAGCATGTGATGCCGTCTTTAGTCCAGAGGTAAGTGCCAAAACCATATTTTTTATTGCCATAAGTGCCAGTTGATAACTTTTCATTCGTTTCAAGGCCATAAAGATGTCTTGCTGTGAGCCTACAGAAGATTTTGTGAAGACAATTGCACAGTGTCGGAAGGAGAGCTGCTCTAACGATGACGAGTTGACGGTAAGTCAGAATACGTCAAATATTTTAATATTTCATACCTACAGGTCAGAAAGGTGTTAGGTGACATGCCTTAAGGGACTACGCACACTTTTTAGCTCGATTATTATTTCGCTGAACGATGTTATTCAGCTTAATTCAGCGTAATTATGTCAATGGGATACAAAAACATGGATAAAATGCAAACTTGAAAACAATAGTGCTGAATAATTCAGCGTAGTCCCTAACCTTTCGACGACCAACCGACAGCCGGCTGTCGGGCTGCTATTGTCTTTCTATTGTGTCTCATAGCACGTGTGCTCGAAGGCGTCTTCTTGACACGCAAGAGCAGCAGGGGAGGCGCGGTAGCGTTCTAATAGACCTGTTACTTTGGTGCTCGCCTTGAAGATAATCGTATAAAACTATAATAAATGAAGAATAAAAATAAAAAGGATGTTGGACTTGCGTAAGCAAAGCATAGCATCATCATAGCAACACATCATTAATCTGCACAATACAAAATTCAATTTTTTTTAAAGATTGACCTATTTGTAGATGTTTTGAAATTAATTGTAGTTACAGAATATATATAGTTTTTAAGTCTTACACTATTGTATTAGGTTCACCTGTGATGATAGTTGTACATGGTTAAATTAATAAATAAATTTGTATCTATAGAAGCGCTACAGATGGCACAGTACTTATTGTGGCTCTCGTGGCCGCTTTAGGGCCAATACTTGAACCGCCATCATTATAGGCGAGTGTTAGAGCAACGATTAAATGTTCAAGGCGATTGCAGGTAAAATTACCTACCCTTACCATGCTTCATTTTACAACACGTATTGAGCTGAGAATTATCAGTTTAATTTACATTCAAATAAATAATCTCGTCCAAATCACCAATCAAACCAGTGACTAAGAGCTCTTTCGTCCAACAGGGCCAACGCCTGCCGGGGTTGCGGAATGTTTATAAAAGTTACCGTGACCCTGGAACATAAAGGGCAATCGAAGGAACGTGAGTGGGTTTTAGTCAGTAAGAGTCTGACACGCCCTCCCGCCGCACCCAGGCCGGGAGCAGTCATTGGATGAAAAAAAAGCTCTTTCGTCACCTAAGGAACGCATTTGTGCAAAGTTTTATGCTTCTAGACCCAGTGATTCCAGCTGAACGTTTAAAACCAGTCTGAGTCATGGAGTTATAGAAATTGAAATTGAAATCGTTTATTTTGCAAGTAGGATCTTAAAATCACTTTTACATGTCATATTTTTATGCTAGTTGGAGCCGGCATTTCCTAACTGGACTACATCTGAGAAGAAACACCGAAACAAACTCAGGGATCATCGTCTCTTTTAAAGTCCAGACAATGTTATCAAGCAAACATGTTATTTCTTTCTTTCTAGTGTTCAGCAGCGCGATGCGTGCTAGCGATATTCGAAGTTCTTTCGGCTGACAATTCAACGCTCAGCGAAGCCAAAGTCAGAACTGTAAATAAAAAATTGATCAAGGAGGATCCGAAGTGGAAGCCTTTGTTGGACGAAGAGGAAAAGCGCTGTCTGAAGGGACAGTACAAGCAGTATGCTGCTGATTCAGCGTGTGATGTGCTGAAGTACTTAACTTGCTCGTATGTTAGTCATTTGATGGTAAGTTTCACGATGCTGTGTAACTTTAGTTGGTGACTAGATAGGATAGATTTAAAAGACGTCACAGCAGATTTGTTATACGAATTATAGAGTACATCAGTACATTCAGCATAAAAAGTCGCTGACCAAATTCAAATTTTCAAAATCACTGTACACTATGTACAGTGGCCATGCCCTATTTGTTAGGGTATTTAACTAAAGGTAAACAATCTTGTCATGTATTTTATTTAAAATTGGGTTAAAGTTTTATCTAAGAATGTTTACAATTAGGTAATAAATTGCCTAAACCGATGTTACTAATATATTTATATTTAATTTTTCTATGTCTCTTTTAATACGATTTTTTCACGTCAGTATTACATGTCAAGATGTTTATGTATTGTTAAATATGTACTCATATGGGGTATAGGTACAAGCTGGGCGGCGCAGTGCACCGGGGCTCTAGAGCTCAATACTCAATGACATCTTCCGACCATGAGCAGCAAACCTAAAATATAAATAAGTAGATGATATTGCAAAACGGCTTTAATCATAGCAACCCAGAAGTAGAATGACTATTTTTCGTGGGGAAACCGTCCTATCACCCTTTTATTTCTCACCTAATTTGCCAACTAAATCATACAATTAACCTTTCAACGACCAAGCGACAGCCGGCTGTCGGGCAGCTATTGTCATTTTATTGTGTCTCGAATCACGTGTGTTCGAAGGTTTAAAAGTAACATTTAATTTTTCAGGCTTGTCCAAACATCGATGATTCGCCGTG
The DNA here is from genome assembly GCA_033675125.1 of Athetis lepigone. NCBI lineage: Eukaryota > Metazoa > Arthropoda > Insecta > Lepidoptera > Noctuidae > Athetis > Athetis lepigone. Next base: position 5,096,112 of record CM066233.1, on the reverse strand, counting down.
CTTCTGCAAGAAGCTGGGTGAAAACGTGGCCACCTGCAAGCCGCACCTCAAAAAATATTTGAAATATCTAAACAAACACTCTGAATGTGACTGAACATGTCTTAGGAAATAAATCTGTTGTATCCTAAACTGTATTTTTGGGTTAAAGTTTATTTTTAGATTTTAATTCATTCACTCTATATCCGCTGGCAATAGTTATATGTCACTCTATTTACAACTATCTCAATATCGGAGAATTTTATACTGTATTGTAACAAATTAACTTTATTTTTGAAACATTTTTTTTTTTTGGTGAGTGGGAAATCATCCAATGACTGCTCCCGTCCTGGGTGCGGCGGTAGGGCGTGTCAGACTCTTACTGACTAAAACCCACTCATGTTCCTTCGATTGCCCTTTATGTTCCAGGGTCACGGTAACTATTATAAACATTCCTCAACCCCGGCAGGCGTTGGCTCTGTGGGGCCCATTCCAGTGCTGACTCCTTTCAATGAGTTCAATGACTCGTAGCCACCTGCAAACCGCACCTCAAAGAATATTTAAAACAAATAAAACTTATGTTAAAAATGCATTTATACAGGTTGGAAAGTTTGAATGGCCCTGGAAGATAGATTATTTTACTCAAAGGAAACATTCCATTATTTTATTAAAGAAATAAAACTGCGTTCTAAATTTCTCGAAAATGTGTCACAACCGGGAATCGAATTGGCTTAAAATGGGAAAACAACGTCCTGTACTTTTATGACGTTAAGCGATAATTGAAACTTTCCACCCATTGAAAACTACAAATTACAATTTGTAATTTTTATTATACATTTTAATAAGCAGCATTGACGTAAGCCGTTCTATTTGAAATAAATAAAAATGTCTTATCTATTTTTGCCCTATTTTCCAAATTAATATAAATAAAGAAATAAATTTAATAGCATAGTGTTGTTCAGGGCTGTCAAAAGTTCAATACACCGTGTGTGTTTAAGTTACTGTGAAGCTACAAGACGTAGTCTGAAAACTTGGATACATGCAAGCCTCACCTCCAACAATATAAACAATAAACTCAAGATTGAGTATTCTCAACGAAAATTATATTAAACAATAACATTTGAGCATTCGTGTTAGATAAATCATTTAATAAACCACCATCACAGAAAACTTACAGTTAAAAAAATATTAACCAAAAGTAAAAAATAAACTTGTTTCTTGCAAACATTTTCATAGTGTAGATGTGTATTTCAATTGCCTTTATTACAAAACTAAAATAAAGAAAGTAAGAAATGAGTTTTTATTTAGATATAGTTCCTATTGAGAGAGCAAATATCTTTAATGAAATTTGGCTTTAAAATTAATTATTCGAATATTTCTTAGAAAACCCGAAGATTTCTGAATTCTAATATCCGCTATTTTTCTAAATGTGTATTACCTCTGTGCAGCGCTGTGATGTAACGCTGACGCTCTGCTATCGCTACTAAACGAACGAGGCGAACACGGGTCGCCGCGCGGGGGAAAGGGAGTGGGGTCACATTCCAGCGAGGTACACAGAGAAGTCGCACGGGTTGTATTTTCGCTATTTATATTAGCAAACCCTAGAAATAGCCTATTTGACAACAATTGGTAACAGATAAGAATACAGTTAATAAAGTCGTGCGACACCGATGCCAAGGACACTGTTTGCACGCGTCGGTAGAGTTTTACCACCTTACAGGCAGTTGTCGATCCAATATGCTGTTTTACGTTTGCGTTTTTGGTTTCGTGGCTATCGTTTTTTGTTCCCCGGTAAGAATTTAAAATGTACATTCTAGCTTTTGCCCGAAAATTAAAATATATAGATTATCGAGCGTGCTAAGTGGCGTTTTTAAAAGTAGCTTATTGACAAAATAGCGAATCACCGGGAATCAAGTCAACAATACACCTCATTTATTTTGAGAGTACAGTAGGGTGCCACCACACTAACCCTCCGCTACACGTTCCGTCTCTCTGTCAACGAACTGTATCTTAAGAACAGTAATAGGCAGAGTTAAACCCATAATGTATTTCTATTTTTACTATCAATAAGAAAGTAGGTACGGTAAGAGTACCTAACTACCTACCCTTCGTAAGTTGGATTCGTACTTGATAAATGCTTTGATGGGACTCAGATTAAGGGTTTGGCTTAAGTTAAAAACAGACCGAACTACTTTCGCATTTTTTGATATTAGTGTGAAACCTTTAATTTCAGGTGTCTGCAGATTCTGACTACATCGCAGCATGTGATGCCGTTTTTAGTCCAGACGTAAGTGCCAACAATATTAACAAAATAATCATCAGCTCAATCGGTTAAAGATAACTGCTTCAAAATTGTGCTGCAGAATTCTACCCGAACCAAGATAGTTACAAACATACATTGCAAGTTACATAAAATCTTGTAAAAACAATGTTTTAAATTGTCATGAGTTTTAACGTTTAATTCGTTTCAAGGCCATGAAGGTGTCGTGTTGTGATCTTATGGACGAATTTGTGACGAAGATAAATCATTGTAAGAAAGAAAGCTGCGCAGACGAGTATACGGTAAGTCAGCATACGGCAAACCAGTCCAGGATCTACGATATTTTCTAACCCAGGCACCTACCTATATCTAAGCCGTGTCCCCCACATTGCCTGCGCGTGTCAGAGCGACGCCGGTTCAAGATGTTTGCGTATTAAATTTAAAATTACATACTCTTTCCTAGATCCTACCTTCAATATAACCATTTTAACAAGCAAATGGATTGAGATTAATTTGTTCAGTAAACAGTTGATTTAAACGATCGCATATTGACTAATGCGCATATACGTGATACGTCACAAATAGAGCAATTGGGCTAAGTTTCATGCTTCTAGACCCAGTGGTTTCAGCTATGCGTTGATCTATTAGTCAGTAAATCAATCTGTCAGTTTCTTCTTTTACAGAGATGGATAAGTTAGTAGTTCCAGGTTTCAGTTTTCATGCAATATTCATCTCACTTCTTTCTTTCTAGTGTTCAGTAGCGAAATGTGCGCTACAGCCATACGGCCTTCTTTCGCCTGACAATACAACGATTGTCGAATCTAAAGTCAGAAATCTGCTTAAAAGATTAATCAAGGAAGATCCAAATACGAAGCCTTTGTATGACGAAGAGGAAAAGAACTGTCTGAACGGACAGTACAAGCAGTACGTCACTACCGATCCAGAATGTGATGTGTTGAAGTACCTAGTTTGCGCGTTTGTTAATAATTTGTTGGTAAGTTTTATGAAACAGTGTTATTTAAAGTCAAAGATAAATTATTTATTTCCTTTCTCCGTTTCAAAGGCACTTAGAACGTCATTTACAAGAACAAAAAAAACCGGCCAAGAGCGTGTCGGGCCACGCTCAATGTAGGGTTCCGTAGTTTCCCGTCCGTCCGACTGAGCTTAATAGCTAGCTCAGTCTAAAGTTTGCTAAATATATAAATTATTATACGATTATTAATCAAGGCAATTAGGAATTGCCTTTTTGCGAGGAAAACCATTTTCTCTTATATAACATTCCAATTTATTGATACAATGAAATGTTAAATTTAATTTTTCAGGGCTGTCAAAAGTATAGAGAGTCACCGTGCGAATGCAAGACGCTGTCTGAAAACGCGACCACCTGCAAGCCGCACCTACAAGAATACTTGAAACAAAAAAATGCATGTTAAAACATTGTTGTTGTATATTTTTTAGAAAATTTAATATATTGAAATAAAACAACATTTTATAAGTCTCATCAGCAATATTCTGCAGTGCAAAAGTACTTATTTACATCAAGCGATACTAGCAGTTCAAGAATTACCTTTGTTCGCTAAAATTAGAGTTAACTGTTGTCAAGGAAAGGAAAATTTCTTATTGTCTTCATACTTGTTTTAATCTAAACTACGTCATAAATTGTCATTAGCAATCTAATCAAAAGAATAAAGGAGTTATACATTTTCAATAAAATTAAATTAACTTCAACAAGCGTACATAAATATTCCAAGGTTGTAAGTATTCCAAAATAACAATAATTACGCTTACATAGGTATATAGTGAAGTAGGTAACTTCATATAGATTTGAAGTTCCTCTCAACTAACAGGCAGATAAAATAAAAAGGCTTACAACTGTTTTTCTATCATTCTAATACGTTGCGTTGTTTAATATTCGAATCCCATAAACAATATATTTGCCGGGGTTGCGGAATGTTTATAGTGGTTACCTTGACCCCGGAAAATAAAGGGCAATCGAAGGAACATGAGTGGGTTTTAGTCAGTAAGAGTCTGACACGCCCTCCCGCCCCGCCCAGGACGGGAGAAGTCATTTGATGATGGGAGTGGATCCCAAAAAAAAGACTGATAGAGCAGGGGTCACGTAAACTATTATAAACATTTCGCAACGCTCTATCAGTCTATGCATGTGATACATTCGAAGTTTGGTACCTATCTTATATTCAGTGTGTGGTAAACTTAGACAATATTACGACTTGATCGACGAAACTAAATGCAGAGCTGTACTTAGAACATAGAGTAAAGAGAATCCAGAGTCAGACTCTGTAGTTAGATAGTGTAGAAGGAATCTAGAGTCAAAGACTCTGAATGGCACTGACTACCATACAGAACTGCCTGTTTGACAGTATAGTAGTACAACACACGTGACCCAGAGTGTAATCCATACTAATATTATAAATGGGAAAGTGTGTCTGTCTGTCTGTCTGTCTATCTGTTTGTCTTTCTTTCACGGTAAAACGGAGCGAGGGATTGACGTGATTTTTTAAGTGGAGATAGTTGAAGGGATGGTGAGTAACATAGGCTACTTTTTGTCTCTTTCTAACGCGAGCGAAGCAGCGGGCAGAAGCTAATATTACAATAAAGTACCAAGTCAAACCAGTCTTAATGTAGAAGGCGTTATAAAATTGTCTTATCAATTTAATAAATATATTCACTACTAGACTATGAAAAAAAACATTTAATTTCTGCCCTACTTTCCGAATTAAGTTGTGTATGTCTACATAATTATTGTCTAATTGTTCATTTTTCAAGGCTTCCAAAAGGGTCTGAGCTCCAAGACGCTGCCTGAAAACGTGCAAACCTTACCTGCAACTAAACGTGTCCCGTTTTGCCCTTGAAAAGTAGGAAGCCAATGTCTACATAAACCACTAAAGGTTTACACGTAATTATTTAAGCAATTTTATTATTTTGGATTCATATTATTTCCAAGTTTTATTTATTGTGCAGCCAACAGTCAATGGGGCTTTACGCTCGTTACGATCAGATATTTTTTTGAAAATATTCAAATATGTTTAAATTACATCAAATAAAAGTATATAGTGGCATCGTCGAATATTTGCAAACCCTATAAACAGCACATTCGACAACAACTTGTGACAGATAAGGAGACAGGTTAAGACTAACACTGCGAATGCGCTTCGTACGTGAAATACAGAACCATTAGTTCACAATATAATAATGTTGTTTTACGTTTTCATTTTTGATTTCGTGGTTATCTTTTTTTGTTCGCCGCCGGTAAGAATGTATAATTTATTTTGTTTTTAGGGCTAGGAATCCCTTACTTTTTTTGCCTCCTGGAACTTTTAGAGGATATTTCTATTTTTGCTATAACATCGAATAATATGAGACCCATCGTGTAAAAGTCTGACTCATAATTAACCGGTTTTTAAACTATCTGTTCTGCCAATCGGTTGGGACTCCAATCAAGGTTTCAGATCGGTTTCGGTCTCGGACCGAGGAACTTACAGATAGATAGATTTATAACGTTAGTGCGAATACTTTTATTACAGGTGTCTGCAGATTCTCACTACACCGAAGCATGTGATGCCGTCTTTAGTCCAGACGTAAGTGTCAAAAACAAAGTATTCGATTGCAATAAGAACTAGTTACTAACGTTTCATTCGTTTCAAGGCAATGAAGATGTCCTGCTGTGATCCTCTGGACCTGCTTGTGGAGCTGATTGTAAAGAGACAGAAAGAGAGCGGCTCTGACGAGTTTACGGTGAGTCAGAATACGGCACACGCTTTTAAACAGTTTTTTTTTTACACCGTGTTACCTTATTCGAGGAACATATTTAAGGACGTGATAAAAAATTATCATCACATCACATCACACCACACCTCACATCCCATCACAACACACCACATGCCATGACTGGGTATAAGTTTTTTTTACAGTCATGTCATTGATTTAAATAAAATTTGGTTAGGTTAGGTTGTGTAAGGCGTATTTATAGCCCTGAACAACCCGCTAGGAGATGTAACCCATGAAAACAAACAACTTTTATTATGGAATCAACTCTGAAACTGCGAAAAAAATATCAGCTGTTTCTAACAAAAGTTTAATGCCCCTTAACATAATGTATGAAACAGCTGATATTTTTTACGAGATTTCGGAGTTGGAGACCAAAAATACACCTAGTACTTTAAATTTCTTAAGATTAGCATGTAACTATAATAAAAATAAAAAAATGTATATACATTGCATAAGGTACACTATAATAATAACTAAGTTAGTATACATGTGTACGACAATGATGTTGAATAAGATTGCTTAAATGGGGGCTCCAAACACGTTAAAATGTAATGTAGTTTCTAATTAACACTAACTATTTTGTAAACTTGTAAACTTTGTAAAAAGATGTAGTAAAGACGTAGGTAGTACTGCAGTGTGTGCAGATATTTAAGCCGTTACTGAGTTTATATATCACTAGCTTTTGCCCGCGGCTTCGCTCGCGATAGAAAGAGACAAAAAGTAGCCTATGTTACTCTCCATCCAGAAGCCTTCAACTATCTCCACTTAAAATATCACGTCAATTCGTCGCTCCGTTTTGCCGTGAAAGAAAGACAAACATACAGACAGACAGACAGACACACTTTCCCATTTATAATATTAGTATGGATTTCTTTCTTTCCAGTGTTCAGTAGCCCAACACGTGCTAATGACATTTGGAGTTCTAACAACTGACAATACAACGGTCGTCGAACCTAAAGTCAGTCCTGTACTTAGAAGATTAAACAAAAAGTATCCAGAGGTTACACCTTTGCATGACGAAGTGGAAAAGAACTGCTTAAACGGGCAGTACAAGCAGTACGTCACTACCGACCCAGACTGTGATACGATGAAGTTCCTGGTTTGCTCGTATGTTAATTGTTTGATGGTAAGTTTCAAGATAGGTACGAGTAACTTTAGAGTGAGTATCTCCATCGAATAGGTAGGTATACTGGTCGTGCACCGGGGGTCTCAAAGGTGTCTTCAGACCTCAGCGGGTTTTATCCCGGCTTGATTTAACCCACTATAAAAATTATGGTTACAACACGACTTTTAATCATGGAAATCCCCAGATTAAGACTTGCATTTTTTTACCTGGGGATCCGTCATATCACCATCTTATTTCTTCCCAAATTTTAACTCATTAATACAATAACAAGCACAGCAAGTAAATTTTTCAGGGTTGTCAAAAGTTCGATGACTCTCCGTGCTTCTGCAAAACGCTGTCTGAAAACGTGGCCACCTGCAAGCCGCATCTCAAAGAATACTTGAAACAAAAAAACTCGTGTTAAAATCTAATGAAGAATACGTTTGAACATATTATAGAAAATAAATCTAGTTATATTATAATGTGAAAGTTTGTATGTGTGTGTATGTGTGGATGTTTGTTATCTACTCTTTCACACAAAAACTGCTGAACTCATTTAGATGAAGCTTTACAGTAACATCGAGTTTTGGCTGTTCCAAAGTCTCTTTAGTTGACCCACGTCGCGAACACGACGCTCGATGTTTTGTTACAAATTTAATTAAGGAAACAAGTGCTTTATGTAACGTTTTACCGAGTCAATGCACTAGTGTGGGGGAGCAAGACAAGCGACTTGTAGATCTCACATTTCAACTAAGAATGAACGCAAGATAGAAAGAAATGTTACCTGTATATGTATAAATGGAAAAAAGAACATCCTGTACTTTTATGACATTAATCAAATTAAATTAGTGGTAAACCGTGAAATTACAACTTTAGAAATCATAGACCGTCGATAATTTTCGTTCAATTGAAATAATATTCTCCAGATAGGTATATGGTTTTCCTGTAATTTAATTAACTAAGTTTTTTAGAGAGATTCGGTCCTTATGAATGAGCCTAACATCTGATGGCAAAGAAATACAGTGTTAAGTACTTATTCGGATTTTAGCCGGTCCGATTACTAAGTGTGGTAAGCGAAATTACGAAAATCTTTTAAACCCATTTTGTTTCTTTTCAAATTTAAAGGAATGTTTCCTTTAGGTAAAATTATAAATATCTTAACGATTAAAAGTTGTTTTACTTCAATTGAAACTTGTGGGCCACCCTATACAGATTATTTCTATTATATGTTTATTATGCACCATGCTTTCAGATAATTGAATTGAATATTATTAAATTCAACATACAACGGACAAAGTGTGTTATAAGTATGTCTCCTGCAAAGCCATCAAATCAGTCGTACGTAATGTAGAATGCGTCATAGAAAGCGTCTTATCAATTTAATAAATAAACACACTAAGTACTTAAAAACATCTAATTTTCTGTTCTAAATTTCGAATTAAATTACACTAAGTAAGTAAGTTCAAGGTGTTATTGTCTAATTGCACATGTTTCAGGGCTGTCATAACTTCAATAGGCGCTCCACCCACTGCGCACCACGCCGCGTAGCGCCGAGATGTATTATTTATTTATTGTATGCAAGTATTTCAATTTATATAGAATGCACGGGAAAGCGCAATGATAAAATCTGCCATCATACGCTACGCGACGGAGCGCGGTGTAGTGGGTTGAGTTGAGCGCCTACGTGCCCGTGCAAACTGCAAGACGCTGCGCGCTGACTGAAAACCTGAACATCTAAATGCCCGCGATACGGTATGGGCGGCAAACTGTGAAACGTGTAGTTGCAGGTGTGGCCTATAGTTGCAAACTACACGATTAAAGACTTCTAAACCTTTTCTGTCTATTTTAAAAATGATCTTTTGGCTTTTTCCAAATGGTACACATTTCAGAAAATATTAAAAAAAAACTGAAATAACACAAAAAAAATGCAACCACCACGCAGATAGCTCAGTACAAATTGTATAATTTTGCGGTATACTACTGGTGACTATCCAAACAACACAAAATGCTGTTTATGCAATTATTTTAGACCAAAGATGTCTTTTACTGGGCTAACCAGTAGTTAAGACTATCTGGTACCGTACGGTTCAGCCATCTCTGCCACGGATGCTTTGGATCAGCGAGGGGATCTTGAGTAGAAAGAAGTTGTGACGGCTTTAAGGAACATATTAATAAACGTTACTCAGATTAAAACTCGTACTTGATGCCCAGCTTAAGATCTTGTTCGTATTACTTGTAAGTATGAGTATATTGTATGCAATCATCGAGGTGACACATTCCTTAAAGAAAAAATCCTGTAATTAAATAAAGATAAAAAATAACTTGTAGTTATGGTCGGATATATTGGATACATGATACATTCAAATATTCGCCAACCCTATTCCACAACTACTGGTGACAGATAAGGAGACGATTTTTAAAAAGCGTGGTAGACCAATGCACATTATATTAACACACCAATTCAATATGTTGTTACATGTTTGCATTTTTGGTTTCGTGATTACCTTTTTATGTTCACCGGTAAGAATTTAATGACCTTTGTGCATGTCAATAAATATATAAATTAGCTGTCCCTATTTCAATTTATTAATAAAAACATACTCTCTCCTTTTATTTTGAAGGTTTCGTATCCCAAATATTTTGCGACATACTCGTACTTAGTTGTAATTTTCAGTGTGTAAGTATTTCTGTTTTTCTTCTATTTTGCTATGACATCAGATAGTTTAATCTTTTTTTCATTCGATCCGTTCTGTCGATAGGTTGGGATTCTGATCGAGGGTTAGAACTTAGTACAGTCACGAGCATAAACATGTATACACTTCTCAAAGATTTGAATCAAATTTCTTTTAAATGAGCCATAACTTTCAGTTGAAACTTATTTTATAGTAATTCTATCATAGACTACTTTACAATATGCCCTAAAACTAAATATTATTATAGGTAGTTATTCTACGTGAAAATTGATTTTAAAGTTGCGTGGTGTATACATGTTTCTACACGTGACTACACTGACGTTTACGTTTGACGATAGGACTGTGATACAAACATATATAGATATATTTATAACGTTAGTCTGAATACTTTTTATTACAGGTGTCTGCAGGTTCTCACTTCACCGAAGCATGTGATGCCGTCTTTAGTCCAGACGTAAGTTTGTACAAAGTACAAAGTTTTTGATTGCAATTAGAAAAACTAGGTAGTTACTAACGTTTCATTCGTTTCAAGGCCATGAAGATGTCTTGCTGTGATCCTATGGACCTGCTTGTGGAGGTGATTGTACGGAATCAGAACGAGACCTGCTCTGAGAAGTTTACAGTGAGTCAGAATACGGCAAACTTTTTAAAACAGTGTTTAGAATGGTGATTTCGGTCACTACACTCGTAAATAGCGCTGTAAAAGCGGGGGGTGCTCTTTTAATAAATATATAAATAATCCTTTTACAACCCAAAAGATATAATTAAAAATACTCATATCTATCAATGAAACACACCACGGTTTATTACAATAATATACCTACATTGTTTTCTTATTATTTAGACTATTTTTAATTCAATAAATCTTATTTTCTACCCTTTTGAATTCTACTTATATTTTTTTTATTCGACAACTATTCACATTAATCCTTTCATTCCAGTATTCAGTAGCACAACACGTGCTAAGCTCATTCGGAGTTCTTAAATGTGACAATACAACGATCGACGAAGCTAAAGTCAGAGCAGTACTTAAAGAATTGGTCAAACAGATTCCAGATGGGAAGCCTTTGAGTGACGAAGAGGAAAGGAACTGCTTGAACGGACAGTACAAGCAGTACGTCACTAGCGACCCAGACTGCGAAGCGATGAAGTACCTAGTTTGCGCGTATGTTAGTTGTTTGATGGTAAGTTTCAAGATACGGGTAGCTTTGGAGTGAGTAAAGGCAATTCCACTAATTTTTAAGACATGGCGATTGGCGACCTCCGTCGTGTCATGGCGATTGGCTACCTCCATAGTCTCCAGCATAGCTATCAAATTGGTTTAGTGTAGGCCGATCTGACTCCATCGAATAGGTCCTAACCTGCTCTCTAGCCTGACTTCGACCTATACTCTACTTTTTTATAGATAGATAGATGTTTTAAAGAATGTTTTCTACAGTGGCTTAACTACTAAGGTGCGGGTAGTGCAGAGTCGTGCGCGGGTATCCCACATCCGAAATTAAAATATTTATGTTACAATACTCTAGCTTTTAGTCATAGCAATCAGGTTTTGGGGAAAACCTCTTATTTGTCACCATTTGAAAATTAAAAAGTTATATTATTTTTTTCAGGGTTGTCAAAAGTTTGATGACTCTCCGTGCTTCTGCAAGACGCTGTCTGAAAACGTGACCACCTGCAAGCCGCACCTCAAAGAATATTTAAAACAAAAAAACTCATGTTAAAACCGCATGCGTTTGCACATAGCGTAGGAAATGAATCTGTTGTATTTTAAATTGTATTTTTTATTAAAGTTATTTATTTTAAGAATAGAGATTCTAGAACTTTTATGCGTCACAGACCGCTTGCCTTACCTTGTACATTTACGATTTTTATGTGTTATGTTACTTTATAATTATTATGCCTCAAAAGCCAGAACTAATTCTGTCCTGACCTATTGACTATTTACCACATTTACATCTCATAGTCCCCCCAGTTTAGTTTTTCGCTATATCATGTCCGTGGCTATCCTTAGGGGTCTATCTAGATAGCAACGTTGAAATTTTACACTCTGGGTCTAGTCTAAGTGTTTATCTAGTATATTACTTGAGCATTCGTTTATAACAGAACATCTTTCTCTAGTTTTAATTTTACTCGACCTACATCGCAAACATCTTGATTTTAGAAACCAACGACCGATTTTGTGGAACATTTTGTCAAGCAAATGCACGACGACGGCGGGGAGCAGGGCAAGACACTTGTAAGTCTGCTGTCTGTTTAAACTAACACTGAACGCAAGGTTTGTTACAGGTATATGCTCACTCGACGTGAGCATTACGCTTAAAAAAGCGTTGAGCATTTGCACTAAAAAGAAGCATTCTCACATTACCTACATATAAAAGTTTTGGTAACCGAGCATTTGCCTGTACTGCATATGGACTCGCGTACCCAGGTTACCATCCAAACTTCTATTTATAGAAATCTTGAAACAGTTTGTTTAGATGGCATTTCACTACTTTACATTACATTACACTACTTTAGAAGCCACTACACTACCATGGAACTACCATAAAGGTTGTCGACCTAAAACTTATAGTGCACTTCCGGTTGACTCTGAATTGTCAATGTTGGTTAAAAGCAAGGCTTACAGCATAAGAAAAGGGGAAATCTCGAAATATAAAACAGTCGATAGTTAAGGTTTTTGGTGGGTTTAAGTAACCCACCAAAAACCAATGCTTCGCGAAAATTATTTGTGGGTTAATTACCCATAACTTTTTGTTATGTTGACTCTTCAGTGTCTGGTATTTATAAATTTCGAATTGCTAGGGAAAATTGGGGGTGAGAAACGGACCGTCAAAAGGACAGAAGGATAAGAGAGTGGTCTTATAAGTGTTCCTTTTTTACATTTTCAGGGAACCTTAAAAAGAAAAGCAATAAAACATTTTCAATAGAATTCAGTTTACTGCAACTGCAACAAGTACACTTAGGCGTTGTCCTACTAGAACGCGAATATGCGATTATCGCGTAAGAGGTGATGCGACCATCGCGTATTCGCGCAATTTCAAAAACTAGTTGTCCCAATAAACCGGGATTCGCGAAACCGCGTAGTCGGGTTCTATTAGGCCAACGCCATAGAGATATCTGAATTGTCTCTTAGGCTTATTGTGGAGCAATATTACAGTTGTTCAGCTAGTTTTACAGATAGTTCTGCGGAGCCCGTACGGCTCTCTAAAGTGAGTTAGAAACTAGAACATCGTTTCACAGAGTCACATTACTGTCATGCTATTTCCACTTAAAAAGGGGCAATATGTGTCTCCCGCAAAGCCGTCAAACCAGTCGTAATGTAGGTGTCATAAAAAGTGTCTTATCAATTTCATAAACAAATACACTTCTTTGAACACCTAATTTTCTGCTCTAATTTCCGAATTAAATTGTAAGAAAGTTTTTAAGTACCTTGTGACTATTGTGTAAAAGAACATTTTTCAGGGCTGTCATAAGTTCAATAAGTGCTTGTGCATCTGCAAGACGCTTTTCGAAAACGTGAACACCTGGAAGCTCTACCTGCAACAATACAATTCACGATTTGCCTATTGAAACAGGTTCAAAGAGGAGTCGGCAAAAACCCCAACAAATGGAAGAAATTCTATAATATCTTATTTTTTATAATATTTTATTTTTAAGCCGTTATCGTGTAGCTTTACACATTAGACTTTGTATTTTCTTATCACAGTCAGCGCAGTTGCAGTGTGTCTTGCTCTACTACTAGTATAGGAAAAATTGCAATACCAAGTGTCATTGTGGTTTTGGTTGTACCTATGAAGAGTGTAAGAGACAATAAAGTACTAATTTATTAAAAAAAACTAGGTCCTATTTGTCAGCACAGTCTCATGAAGTGAAATATAAAGAAAATAGAATATTTCCAACACGCCTTGAGCTAGCGTGGCTCGTCGAGCCTTCTCTGTATGAGGAGAGGCCTTTGCCTTGCAGTGGGGCACATTGGTTCTGCTCGTCATTCGAAAGGTATTGGAATTATTTATTATTAATTATGTACCAAAAAATATCGAATAATAGTGACATTGTGGGATATTCGAAAACCCTAGGAACAGCGCATTCGACAACAACTGGTGACAGATAAGAGACAGTTTATGAGCGTGCAAAACCGATGCAACCAACACTGCTCATGCGCATCTTACATAAGATAAAGCACCTTATAGCTGACTATTTAAGATGTTACACGTCTGCGTTTTTGGTTACGTGATTTTCTTTTTTTGTACCCCGGTAAGAATTAATAAAATGGCAAACTACTTAACTTACTACTATTTTATAACATTCATAAAAAAACACACCTTTATACTTGTATATGTATTTTTATGAAAATGTTTGACTGTAATTTCATCCACATAAGCGTCAAATCAAATCATTTTATTTGTCAAAATGAAGGTACAACAATAAGATGTTACAGTAAGTAATGATTCTCTTCATTTGGCATATAGCCATACAAATATGGAGTTGGAATTAATTGCTAGTCACCATAATTAGTTTTATATTTAAATAACAGAAATTACAAATTTGGTGTCTGATATCGGGGGCACTAAATAGCGTTTTTAAAATTAGCCTATTGTTTCCCAAGCAACCAAATCTTTTACTTTTAACAATCTTTTTTTTAATATAAATAGGTAAATGGTGCCAACCTGACCCTAATTAGGTTTCCACTAATAGCTGTCTATGTTGTGTTGAGTGGTAGAGTTCAAATTGAAGAGTCTATACGACATCAAACAGTACGGGATCCTGCGTATGAAAGTCTGACTTATATTTGACCATTTTTTTATACGATTCATTAAGATTAAGCGATCGGTAGCCCAAAGCACAAACAACTTCCGAAAAAGTATTCGTATCGTTAACGTTAGCATTTTATATGGAAACATGAACGCGTTCCATATAAAATGCTAACGTTAACGACACGAATACTTTTTCGCAAGTTGTTCGTGCTTGGGCTACGGATCGGTTTTAGCTCGAATACACAAACAGATCGAGATACTTTCGCATATGATTATAATACCAGTGTGAATAACTTTAATCACAGGTGTCTGCAAGTACGGACTACACCGAAGCATGTGATGCCGTCTTTAGTCCAGACGTAAGTACAAAATCTCAATTTTTAATTGCAATAAGAACTACCTAGTTACTGACTTTTCATTCGTTTCAAGGCCATGGAGAGATCCTGTTGTGAACCTATGAACCAGCATGTAGAGTTTATAAAACAGTGTCAGAATGAGAGCGGCTCTGACGAGTTTACGGTAAGTAATAATACGGCTAACTTAGCGACGGTAGCCCAGCTTCTATAATTGTGCACATTTTTAAGTTTGTTTCACTTATAATACTTTTCCTGATGGAGTAACGTTACCACGATTTTTTTATGGGTATATCTTGTCTAAACGAGGCGTATGTTGCAACTTATTTTTATTTGTTCCTTCTTCGGCTTTGGCATTTTGCTAGGGTAACGATGATTGTCGATCATTTCCTACTATTTTCAAGCTTCTCTATCTCTATTTGTCTACACATTTTAATAGCCGACTGAGATTATATTCAATGCAAGCAAACAAACACTAAAAAGTTGACTGCGTGTTAGGTGCAGAGACTCTTTACCTATGAGACAATCCTCTACACAAACTATAATTATACAATGTATTAATAGAATACAGTAGCGGTAGTTTTCATCTTATTAATTTCTTTCTAGTGTTCAGTTTCACAATGTGTGCTAAGCACATTCGACATTCTTACGCCGAACGATACAAATATCGACGAAGCTAAAGTCAGAAAGACACTTAGACAATTGGGCGAGAATGATCCAGTGGCAAAACCTCTAAACGACGCAGCCGAGAAGAACTGTCTGAACGGACAGTACAAAAAGTACATCACTACCGACCCCGATTGTGATACGATGAAATACAATGTTTGCGCGTACGTTAGTTATTTGATGGTAAGTTTAATGATCGTTCTAGTGCCACCAGGGTAGAAATTCGCCTTGGCAAAGTTGACATAATGGTGCCGATTCTCTTGTGCACAAACTAACGTAAATTTAAGTTAAGTGCATCTTTCTCTTTCCGTTTAAGTAAGAAGAGGACAGAAGATCAAATATTAGTTAAGTCGTGTCAAATTTAGACACTCCATAGATAATTTAGACGCAATTTAAAAACATGGCGTCTAAATACACGTCAATTTAAATCAGGCGCTGTCTAATTTGACAGGATTAAACTAAAATGTATCTTCTGCCCTTTTCTTTAAGAAATGGAAAGAGAAAGATGCACTCAACTTAAATTTACGTTAGTTTGTGCTTAAGAGAATCGGCACCATTATAAATGTTACTTTGAACTAACTTTAGTTCCCGGTTCTATCTTGCTCTTTTTCACTTATGACGGGAATAAGCTTAAATATGCTTAGCTGAAATCCAAACTATGTTTTTTTCGGACTTCAATCTTAATCTGTCCAAAATGCCTCTATTTTGTCATTTTTAGGGTTTCGTACCTCAAAAGGTAAAAACGGAACCCTTATAGGATCACTTTGTTGTCCGTCTGTCCGTCCGTCCGTCTGTCAAGACCCTTTTTCTCAGAAACGCGTCGAGATATCAAAATGAAATTAATATCACATACGCGGGTCTGCTATCTCTTGAAGCAGTGAAGAAATCAAGTTTTTAAATCAACGCAATAAAAAGATACGGCGGTTTATATTGCATATTTGGACATTTGCAAGGAAATCAAAACCTATAGGGTACTTCCCATTGACCTAGAATCATGAAGTTTGGCAAAAAGCAAGGTCATGTAGCACAAGTAAAGGGTAAACTCCGAAAACCGTAAATTTGTAGTTAGTTCACACCAGGCGTCCGTCTGTCCGTCTGTCTGTCAAGAACCTTTTTCTCAGAAACGCGTCGAGATATCAAGCTGAAATTAATATCACATACTCAAGTCTGCTATCTCTCACAGCAGTGAAAAAATCAAGTTTCTAAATCAACGCAATAAAAAGATACGGCGGTTTATATTGCATATTTAGACATTTTCAAGGGAATCAAAACTCAAAACCTATAGGGTACTTCCCATTGACCTAGAATAGTGAAATTTGGCAAGAAGCAAGGTCATGTAGCACAAGTAAAGGAAAAACTCCGAAAACCGTAAATTTGTAGTTAGTTCACATCAGGCGTCCGTCTGTCCGTCTGTCTGTCAAGAACCTTTTTCTCAGGAACGCGTCGAGATATCAAACTGAAATTAATATCACATACTCAAGTCTGCTATCTCCCAAAGCAGTGAAAAAATCAAGTTTCTAAATCAACGCAATAAAAAGATACGGTGGTTTATATTGCATATTTAGACATTTTCAAGGGAATCAAAACTCAAAACCTATAGGGTACTTCCCATTGACCTAGAATAGTGAAATTTGGCAAGAAGCAAGGTCATGTAGCACAAGTAAAGGAAAAACTCCGAAAACCGTAAATTTGTAGTTAGTTCACATCAGGCGTCCGTCTGTCCGTCTGTCTGTCAAGAACCTTTTTCTCAGGAACGCGTCGAGATATCAAACTGAAATTAATATCACATACTCAAGTCTGCTATCTCCCAAAGCAGTGAAAAAATCAAGTTTCTAAATCAACGCAATAAAAAGATACGGTGGTTTATATTGCATATTTAGACATTTTCAAGGTAATCAAAACTCAAAACCTATAGGGTACTTCCCATTGACCTAGAATCGTGAAATTTGGCAAAAAGCAAGGTCATGTAGCACAAGTAAAGGGAAAACTCCGAAAACCGTAAATTTGTAGTTATTTCACTAAAAAACAAATTAACGGAACCCTCGTTGCGCGAGTAGAACTCGCACTTGACCGGTTTTTTTTTTACATTTATCGTCACTGAGATAAGATTGTGACTAAGGTAGCTAGAACATAATTTCTCAGGGACACAAGCTATAGTTAGATCACCAGTTTTTTATATAAACGGCCAGCCGTGCCTCCTACATACCCGTTAAAACAGTCCTAATTTAGCATTAGAAGACTTTTTAAATAATTCCTTAATTAATACCTTACACCATCACTATTTTTCCGAATTAAATTTATGTAAAAAATTATTAATTGATGTTAAATTATAAATTTTCAGGGCTGTCAAGAATTTAAGATGACCCCTTGCAGCTGTAAGACGCTGTCTGAAAACGTGGCCACCTGCAAACCGCACCTCCAACAATACTTAAAAGAAATAAACAACAGATGTTAAGAGGATTTGATGTGATTTATGGAATTTACAAGTATCAACAAAAATATATAATTATTTTATTAAACTGTTTTACATTTGTGAATATTTGAATTACTGCTTTAACAACAAATAATAAAAATAAATTAAATTAAAGGTAACCCAAAAATTAAACGTGGAAAACGCTTTCAGAATTGCACCCAAAGGATCTTGTTATAGAAATACAAGCGGAAAAATGTTTGCCCGACCTATACGATACATTCGCTGCCGAGCTTTTTAATCAGCGGCACTCTTCCGGCACGGAAACCTTAAATTAAAGATGTAGCATGGAATTCGGATATGGAATAATAGGCTACCTAAGTTTTAAATAACGCCATTCACCGCCCGCCAAGTCGATTGTATCAAAATTCAGGGGGATTAAATTATGTGTAAAAGCCTAAAAGCGAAAAGTAAAGAAAATACCTACTTCTTACCGGAGAACTAAAAAGATAATGAAGGCAAAAAAGAGGCCTTTTGATTTATTGGTTGATATCATTATTGTATGGTGCTCGCAATACAGAAACGGTTTTTAGTTAAATTCGTTTTTACTGATTTTATTTCTATAAGATCTCAAATTATTTCAACATTAGAATTGTTTTTACAATATTCAAATAAAAAATAGTCCAATATTTGCAAACCCTATAAACAGCCCATTCGACAAACGGTGACAGATAAGGAGGCAGTTTAAAAGCGTAGGAAAGCCATGCCACTATCTCTTTACGCACGCGTTGAACAAGAGTTCAGCACCCTCAGTAGTTACCAATTCAATAAATATGTTGTATTTGTATCACGTTTGCGTTTTTGGCTTCATTATCTTTTTTAGTTCTCCGGTAAGAATGAATTAGTTGCTCATATTTTTTTCTTTACTTTAACACATAATTTCATCTGCCTAAAAGTTGATTACAGTGGGCGCTGAATTGCGTTCTTAAAACCTTAGAGTCCTTCCTTAGGTAGCCAATTATTAGTCGTGTCGAATATCGTGCCGGAAGAGTGCCGTATCGTATAGGTCGGGTTTAAATTTTCCAACAAGATCCTTTGGGTGCAATTATGACTCGCACTAGTTGTACTTAAACAATTTTTATAAGTACAATCGGTCGGTTGTCGGTCGGGCATTAATAATAAGGCTGAAAAACTAAAATTGCAGGTGTACGCTGATCCTGACTACATCGAAGCATGTGACGCCGTCTTTAGTCCAGAAGTAAGTCCCAAAAACAAGGATTTTAATACTAATGGTTGCCAGTCAGGTACCTACTAATATTTTATTTGTTTCAAGGCAATGACGATGTCCTGTTGTGAACCTATGGACGAGTATGTGAGGCGGATTATACAGTGTCAGAAGGACAGCTGCTCTGACGAGTTTACGGTAAGTTAGAATTGAAAAAAAAGATAGTGATACTATAAGCTACCAAATAATCAGGTACCAGCTACCTGATTATTTTTCTAAGCACCTGCTATCACACTACTATTCTTTATCAATCTATTGCGCCTAGTCAATGGCCTAGCTAGAGAGAGAGACAGTAGTGTTATGACTGATGCCTAGGGCTTACCTAAATATCCTGTAGCTTTTAGGAAATGAACTACTTCATCGCAACCTTTTTTTTTTTTCAATAAGTATAACCGTTAATGCCGTTATAACCTTTAAAAAAATGTCGAGATGGCTTAGTAGATAAAGCGTGGGTCCAAATTCGGGCAAGTACCAATGTGGCTTTTTCAATTCATATGTACTTTCTAAAGTTTATCTTGGACGTCACAGACATCGGTGAAGGAAAACATCCTGAGAAATCCTGGACTTGTATCGATCGATCGATCAATGCTCGTGCCTTCTCTGTATGGAAAGAGGCCTTTGCCCTGCAATGGGACAATATTATTATTTATATCGTAAACTTTACGTTTCTCGGGACCCTGGGGTCCCGGACCTTTGAAAGGCGTACGAGGGGCCGAAGCCAACTCGCAGAGGCCACTTAAATAAAGCTTTATAATATGAAGTGATTATTATATAACCGTTAAATTAAATAAAAAATACTCTTTTTGTAGTGCTCAGTAGCAACATGTATACTAAGCTCATATTGCATTCTTACGGCTGACAATACGACGGTCGCCGAAGCTAAAGTTCCACCTCTACTGAAACAATTGACCAAGGAGGATCCAAGATCGAAGCCTATGAATGATGAAATCGAAAAGAACTGCCTTAATGGACAATACAAGCAATACGTCACTAGCGACCCAGAGTGTGATACGATTATCTATCAAGTGTGCGCATTTGTTAATTATTTGATGGTAAGTTTTACGATACTGTGTTATTTGGTTGTTGATAGAAAGAAGCTGTTAAAAAGTAAAAACACAGATTTATTATAAGGTTTAAGAACACATAAAATTATTAAAACTTTAGCTTTGGTAAAGTCTAGTGATGAACAAAGACAAAAATGCTTACTTTTTTTAGAAGTCGTAGGTACCTGTAAGTACCTAGTAACTACTAAGTAATCATTACAAATACGAGTTGCTCACGTTTATGGAGCTATTGTACTAATTTTCATGATAACATGGTGTTCGTGTCTCCAGCATATAAAGCGGCATACCAAACCAGTTTTGGTGTAGGTGGCCCATCAAACAGATAAGACACAAATTTTGAAAAAATAGAAATCTTTTTAGAAAAAAGTAATGCTTTCTTTCTGACACCGTACACCGGGGTCCCTCGAGCTTAGAGGGGTCCTGAGCCAACAAAAACCTTAACTAAAAATGGTTTCACCCACATTCAAAGTTTCAACCTTTCGATGACCAAGCGACAGCCGGCTATCGCCCTGCCAATGTCTTTCTATATTGTGTCTCGAATTACGTGTGTTCGAAGGTTCAGAATACAAATTTAAAAAAAGTAGCAACAGGAATTTATCGATGGCAACCAAATTGAAAGTCATTCGGAACTTTCAAACTAAAATATTTTCTGCTTAAGTAGCTACTTTTGATTTGCAGTTCATAATAAAATTCTGATTAGGTAGTTTACGTAGCGCCCAATTTTTATATACACCAAGGCCCGAGGACTTTAGTCTATGTTTTTGGCCTTCTTACTTAATTTCTCAAATATTAAAAGTAAACATTTATTTTTCAGGGCTGTCAAAAATTCAAAGACTCGCCGTGCTTCTGCAAGACGCTATCTGAAAACGTGGCCATCTGCAAGCCGCACCTCAAAGAATATTTGAAACAAAAAAACGCGTGTTAAAAACGCACGCGTTTTAATTTAGTGTCGAAAATAAATCTATGGCATTCTAAGCTGTGTTCCTTAAAGTTTCAACATTCTAGAAGAACAGAGATCCTTAAATATCTAGGTCTTGTTCCCTGTGTGTAAACCCCTGAAGATCACTGAACTTTCAGGTATTACGTATAGCTATGTATCATGTATATTATGGGTATTAGTAGTGTGTGAGGTAGCTTTATAATAATATTAATGTATTTTAAAAAACGCATTCATAATATAATGATAACTGAGGTTCAAGATATCATATATCATACTTAGTGTAGGACATTGGTATCGACCTCACCTCTAAAATACCTCATGGGGTCCATGTGTGCAATGTTTGGTTTTTAAAATTAGGTACAGAATTTACGGCACATTTCATAAAAAATGCTAGTTACTGCTTATTTCGTATTTTCCTGTCTTGAATATCGACTTAGCATTGCGATCTTTTTGCAAAAAAAAGATATAATAAGTAATATTATGTATCTTACCTAATATATTATGTCCAAGACACACCATTCTTCTAAATATCGTCAATAATAAATACAATGATCAATGGTTTTATTTAATGGACCTAATGTTTCATTGGAGCAACGAGTTCGCAGTTTCGCAACATAAATTTGATTTTGGCTGAATTTGGCGCAAAAAAGGCGGGTACAATTACCTAATGTTGAATTCAAGTCAAACTCGAGCGATCACCGCTCATCTACAGTAATCCTAATATTATAAAGAGGAAAACTTTGTTTGTATATTTGTTTGTTTGTTTGATTGTAATGAATAGGCTCAAAAACTACTGGACCGATTTTAAAAATTCTTTCCCCATTCGAAAGCTACATAGGATATATAATATCACGCTATGTCCCACGGGAGCGAAGCAGTAACCAAAAACCTAACGTAATGCGGGTGAAACCGCGAGGAACAGCTAGTCTATATATATATATATTATGTATTATTATATATAAATGAATTGCTGTTCGTTAGTCTCGCTAAAACTCAAGAACGGCTGAACGGATTTATCTTATCTTGGTCTTGAATTGTTCGTGGAGGTCTATGGAAGGTTAAAAAGGTGAGAAAAAATCTAATAATTGCCGAGAAATCAAAACAGCCCTTTTTATTTCTCATACAAACGTTTTCTAAATAAAATGGAAAGTCAATTTGTAATTTATTACCGATGCATAAAGTTCAAATTCGCGTGCGAGTAGGGTAGAGTAGGGTAAAGTATGGTAGAGTAGGGTAGGGTAGAGTAGAGTAGAGTACTGAGTAGGGTAGAGTAGGGTAAAGTATGGTAGAGTAAGGTAGGGTAGAGTAGAGTACTGAGTAGGGTAGAGTAAGGTAGAGTAGGGTAGAGTAGAGTACTGAGTAGGGTAGAGTAGAGTAGGATAGGGTAGAGTAGAGTAGAGTACTGAGTAGGGTAGAGGAGGGTAGAGTAGAGTAGTGTAGGGTAGGCTACAGTAGAGTAGGGTAGGCTAGAGTAGGGTATAGTGGAGTAGGGAAGACTGGGAGTGAAGCCGCGAGCAAAAGCTAGTCATCAATAAATCGCTCGACGGCTCGATAAGTCCTCTGCTCTCATTGGACGTACATAAGACAAAACAGCAACTTTGAAGTTATTACATCATGGAACTATAAAAAATCATAATGAAACTCATCACGAAACTGGTAAATTCCTTTCCCACTCAGGCCTCAACTCAACTCAAATAACGATTTTAATGTTGCTGTTTGAATGGATTTTACGTATTACGTAGGTATATATTTAGGACTATATTTTTATTTGGTGTACATTGTGCTAGCCATGGCCTGGCCTGGTCCTTTCTGAATTTTATTTTAGTTTTTTAAATAATAACATTTATTTTGGGCTTAGTTACACATAACATACTACAACGTTTTAAACGTGACAAAACTAACTAATTAGACACAAAATTGTAAAAAAAATTACGTGCACGCCTGAAAATCTGTTTCTGCACATCCGCCATTATAATTAAACTTGTGCCGTATAATGTAATAGTGATGCTAACGCTACTCGCAAGACGAGTGCGGGGCGCCGCGCGGAGTCGCGGGGAGAGGTTCGTTTTCGAGCCAGGTGGCCATGTTAGCTCGCACGGGTAGTAGGTACTTTGTGTTGTAGATACGGGTAGTACTTTGTGTTGTAGATAAGGACTATTTCAAAGTTATGAAACAGGTCCTAAATATGATTATATAAATAAAACAAGAGCATATTAAAAGAAATAACATTTTATTTGTTCCGACGGCTTCGATCTGATCGCCAAACTAATGTACGAAATCGTTCGTTCGCGACTCGCGACAACCGCGCGCTCACACATCTACCACATAAAAATAAAATCGTTCACTCTATATTCCGAACAGGCAATAGTTCTATGTCACTCATATTTACAACTATTTACACACATGGTGAATCACATAAAAACTATCTCAATATCGGAGATTTTTACACTTTAATGTAACATAATTTCATATCAGCTTACTGTTTAATTTCACGACAAACTCTTGTTTGGTTTTGTTCCGCAACCACAGTTGCGTTCATCTATCACTACATACTTATATAATCTAATAGTCAGTATTCTTGAAATTATAATATTCTGCTTTGCAAAAGCACTTACAACAAGCGAAAGCAGTTCAAGCATCACATTCTCTGTTCGCTAAAAGTCGCAAAAAGTAGAGGAAAATTTCTCATCGTCTTCGCACATACTTGTTTTATACTAAAACAGGTAATATTGTCATTAGCTAGTTAATCAATTAATAATCACCAGTTCAAGAAGTTTTGTATTGTAATATTTTATAAATACTTTCACAGACTGAAATCGTGAATCCGAGTAAATTTTACTTATTCAAATATATATATATATATATATTGCTTTATTACTTCAATTAATCATAGATTGGACTTTGAAAAATGTACTACTCCAACTAAGCAAACTCTACAAAAGAAATAAAATCTGAATTAATCTATAAATCGAAATGATAGATTACATATTATATTTATCAAAAAAATAAAAGCATTTGAACATTTTCTATAGAATTCAGTCTACTGCAACAAGCACACAAAGATTCCAGGGATGTGTTCCAAAATATCAATATTCACGTAAATACTTAATTAGTGAAATCGAGTAACTTCCAACATTTCTAAGGTTCGTCTTAACAAACAGACAGATAAATCGCAGAGGCATACAACTGTTTATAATATTTATTAAAATCTATTACTAATACTGTGTACTTAAACGGTTGCAGTTCATATTCGAGTTGCGATCGTGTTGTAGCAAAACTCCGGAGATCATAGTATAATATAATCATTAATACTTTATCTTGCATTAATCCCGTGAACATATATTAAATCATGTCTAAGAACATAGAATCATCTAGTTATAATACATTTAAAATCTAAAGAGGAGTTCCTTAATATATAATAGAACTATTGACTTACAAATATATTTACAATGTAGTTCAGTTGTAACTTGTCTATGCAGTACGTACTTTCGAAACACCAAAGCTACTTCATCGTACAGTATATTTTATGTAATATCCTTAATTCCTTTGTCCCGCAAATTTTTAATTTACAATCATTGGAATACTTAACGATCGTCATACAAATCAGTAGTCACATGCAAGTGTCTTAGCGAATACAAATTGAGTGGCTAATAAACCTTTACTAAATGAAATAGTGGTTTTATGCAACTATTGAATTGCTTGTCTTTACGACGAGAATCTATAAAGATACAATCACCGTCACTTACGTTTATGTGTGCACAAACGATCAATTCTGTGCACTTGTAACACAAAACAGTCAAATAATTAAAGCAGTCACTTATGAGTTCAATCGGGCTTGTTTCGTCGCGGCGTTTACTATCAATCTATGCATGTGATACATCCGAAGTGAGTGATTTAGTTTCTGCCACGTGCGTCTCCAGCGCTAGGTGTTCGGCCGACTAGCGGCCTTCCTGCGCTAGTCGATTTCTTCAGCGGGACGATTGTACACAGGTCCGAATTTGGCCATGTATTTTTTCACAAACATCTTCGCTTTCGATCGCACTGAATCGGTGACGACTAGCTCGTCTACTGAACGACAGTGTTTTAGTTCCTTTAGCATCACGAAGTGGGTGAGCTGGGAAGGAAAATGTGCAGTGAGTAATAAAATTGTTTATTTATTTGTTCACATAAATGTACAAAAACTTTGAAAAAATGTACAAAGACTTTATTCAATGATATTTAAAAGAAGATACGCTACGTTCATACTGAGCGACGTTCTGTATTGTTGCGTTGTTATTACTAAGTACTTACATATAGGTGTCAACAACGACTGCGATAGATAATACGGAACTTATGACACAGAAAGAGATAGTTATCTGTAGTGTGTTGCGCTTGAAGTACACTAATGAATCATAGAGTATGCGAATTTGCTAACAGAAGAGACATTGAATATAACAATAAGTATGATCTATTAAATAAAACAACAAACAAAATAGTCATCTATTTACTTAAAATCCAATTAATAATATTTTTTTTCTTTTTAGACGCATGTATCCTTCCGAAGTAGTGTATTTATCTTCCTGTTTAAAATTTGCAGAACAAATTGTACTACTTTTTGTAGGCATCCAGCCATGTTCACTTCTTTCCGCCAGTACCATGCTGACCCATTTCTGTTTTGTAAGATCGTCACTCGGAAATCTAAAAAATAATATAACATAATAATCTGTGTTATCTAGGTACATTACATAATATATTCTAATATTACTAATAAAATATCTAATAGCCTGCTATTACTGATCTCATTCTATATGGTTTTTATTATGAACAGTTAAAAGCCAGAACTTATTATATTCAGCATAATATTATTTTAAGAACACGCTCACCAAGGCCTCCCCCACATTAGGCACGCGCGTTCCTCTGGCGTATAAGCGACGCGGCCACCGCGTGCACGCCGCGAGCGCGCTACCATACAATAGGAGCCCGCGTCGCACGCGCGGCGCTCGCGCTACTCATACGCCCGATGATTTCGCACGCGTAATGTGGGGTCAGCCTAACTAACAAGAAAACTCAGGTTGCGCAATCGAGCGGTTCGAACGCTATGTATTTTGCCTTCGATTTCGCTTCTGGTTGATTAATCTATGACAATGTCATAATATCATAATGACATATTCTATTTGTCCTTGTCGCGCAGCGGTTGCCATCATATTTATTATCCTTTTCGAACCGCCATATTAAAATTCCGAAATTTATTTGTAAATGAGAAATAAAATCGTGAAAAAATACAAATATGACGTTCCTTTATATCTTACTTACGTATGGTATGAAATTCCTTCACTCTTATTTAACTTGGAACCACAGTTTTACACTTTCTTAATACACAGTTCGACATTTAAGATTATTATTGTCACAAATGTCACACCACGGACACGCTTTGCTTCGCTCGCTGCTACTAGCCCACTAAAGTGAAATTACAACAATTGTCTGAATTTGACTGCAACAATTTGTACGCGCTAGTGTGATATCTACCTCTTTATTGCATATATAACATCATTGACTTTATTAGTTAAAAAGGACATTGCTATTCGTCCATACATTGTTTGCCTAAGAACCGACAGGGAGGTGTTTTTTCATTTTTGGTTCTAAATAATATATGTATTTGATTGAAACTAAATTGAAACTACGGACACTTGAGATTTCTAAAAGCCAGCAAATTACTTTAATAACAACATCATGTCACATCAAAAGTATCATCTATATTTTCGACCAATATACACATTTGCAGCGGCAGAAGTCTTTCCAAGACACTTATTGATGTTCCCTTTCTCTTTTAGTGACATGGAGCCAGAAGCTGATCCGCAATTTACACAAAATATAGAATAATTTTGGGATTCCATGTTAAATCTGCAATGTCCGTTTAATCTCTTGACACCCACCGCCATGCCAGGTCGTCGTTCTTAGTAGGTCCGTACATCAGTCAATCACAGCCGGAGGTCGATATTTCAAGAGGAAATCACAGTCCGTAGTTTAAGCCAAGTGGGTAGATAAAATCGGAAAGGAATAATAATAAAATGTAAACAACCAGATTACACAGAACCTGGTCAAATGTTGGCATCTGTCAATTCAATTGACGAAAAACAATAGACTAATATGTTGATCTTTTTTTCTAAACAAATGGCTTGTTCATTTCACACAGCGCTTTCAATTGCTTTAATGCCCATTTCACACGAGGGCAGAACAATGGGCAGAGCAGTACTGCTACTGTGTGAACGCACAAAACAGTAATGTCTTGACAGTAACTGGACGTATGAATGAATGAATGACGTTTGAATGGATTACTGTTACTTACCAATTTTTACACCTAATATACACACACTGACAATCACAAACACGCACACTACACACATACACACACATGCACGCACTCATGACTCGAGAGTTTATATGAATAATAATTATTCAAATCGACACTGTTCTCACTTGCTAAATCTTATTATATAATCAATTTAGTTTAAACCAATGGCTGAACCCAGTCTCTTAAGATACAGGCTAGACCTAGTTTAAGGGATAGAGTCCAATAATGTAGTTCTACATAATTATATAATATCATTCTAAACTGTTTAGTGTAAGCCTTTATGTATACAGTGCACTGTTCCATGTTTTTATGAAATAAATACTTATTATTATTATAACTGTTCTGCCTCACTGTTCTGCCCTTGTGTGAAATGGGCATTATATATTCGTATTAAAACCTTATTCATAGATCAAGCGCTGAGAATATTTAATTTTTTTTAATTCGGTTTACATACTTATTTTAAATACTTGGCTGCATGAGCTACGATACCTTAGGCCACGTTCACACGGCGATTATTTTCCCGTATACCGTATACGAGATTTTATCGAATAGAGTAGTGACAACAGAATATATATGAAAACTTAAAAATTGTTTACACGGCGTTCATACGGGTAAATCCCGTGTTCGAGAAATATATTTTAACGTATACCGTGCGAAGTTGTCACCGGAACGCCACGTCTCGAAACGATTTTATCGAATACGACACGCAGTGGCGCTTATGTTCATGTTGTCTCGTTCACACGACTCGCTCATTCACCGAATTTAAAAAATCGACTCGAATGGTCGCCGTGTGAACGTGGCCTAAGTCTACTACTAACTTCAAATTAAACCAAAATATCTGACACCGGAGATTGAAACGAAATTGAGTTACTTTTTATAATGTTTCTGAAATTAGGACCTGTCCATTATATTGTAATAGTCGTAATGCACTTTATAAAAAAAATTAGTAATTACTGTAAAGGTTTCATGCCAGTCAATTCGTAGGCTATTTTGAGCAATCTCTTTTAACTAAAATAATCGTAGCGATAACTAAATAGTTTTCGTCAGAGCAAATTTCTCCATCGCCAGAGATCTTTTTATTCCAAAATCTGTCTAAACAGAGAAGGATTATTTTAGCACTAAAGATGGAGTTAAACTACACTCACCTTCCTAGCCAGATGTTTAAAGTCAGCAGTGCAGGTAATCCGCGCGGCAGGCGCGTCAGGATGTCGGTACGGGTTGAGATGTTGCACCATCACCCTCGCCATGCTGCAACGGAACTGCTCCTTAATCTTACGCGCCGTCTCCTCCGTGCTCATGACATTAGTGTTGTCAACAGATGGGGACGACGGGATCACCACCACTGGGGATGGTGATGATTCCACTACGATGGCCTTTTCTACAGGCTTTTCGACTGGAACTGGGATCGGTGCTGGTTCCTCGGTTGAAGAGTCTTCAGAGTCCGTCTCTGAGTCGACCAGTTCCACCATTTGCTATTGGATAGATTGTTTGGGTTAGAAATTGTGCTTTAGTGATGCATTTTGGAGGTTGGACTATGTCTATGACTACGAAGCAGTGTAAGTGTCACTGTCCATGGAGGCGTAGCTGCTAAAACGCATATTCGTCATTATACGCCTGCTTGCAGCTTACATACAAAACTGAGCTACACCATACGCTTCGTCGACACAGTTTCATAGTTTTGTATATAAGCTGCAAGCAGACGTACACTAAACGTATGACGAATACACGTCTATGCAGCTACGCCTCGTGCACAGTGACACTAAGGATTTGCAGAAATGTAGAAACAATAATAAAGACACCGATAAACTCAGAGACAGTAGACACAAAAATACACACATCAAAAGTGTCTAGGGATATTTCAATTAAACCTAAATTACTAAAATTCTATTAACTTTTTGTTAAAACATGTACACATTAAAATAAACCTTGTTTAATAGACTATTTAATCTGATAATAAACTTTTAGATAAAGTTAAATTTAAAAAAAACTTAGAAGAAGAGGAAAAACTCAAACAAAATTTCAATCTTAACTTTATTTTTGAAACATCAAAACTTAAACAAAACAACAATTTTTTTTTATAAAATTTCTTGAAAACTTAAAATTAATATTCCGTGGATCCACCTAAGACTCTCCTGACACATCTGCAGCGGTTCTGCATACTCAAAACAAGGGTGTCAATATCCTGTTGTGGAATACTGTCCCATAATTGCCGTTTCTGA
Source organism: Athetis lepigone (assembly GCA_033675125.1). Taxonomy (NCBI): domain Eukaryota; kingdom Metazoa; phylum Arthropoda; class Insecta; order Lepidoptera; family Noctuidae; genus Athetis; species Athetis lepigone. The sequence goes on along the minus strand of CM066233.1, from coordinate 5,066,267 downwards.
AGCCATGAAGACCAGTCAGAGCGTTATATCCAGGCTTTGGTCATGTTATCGTGTCACGGAGGAAGTGGTGGAACGGCACCGAGGACGTCAACGCATTACAACACATGTACAGGACCGATTCATAGTAAATGCTGCACGAAGTCAACTAAATGCAGCGGCGATGCAATTGGTTCAAAGGCTACAGAGAGAGTATGGTTTGCTGGTAAGCGGTCAAACTTTGAGAAGGCGACTGCATGAAGTCAATCTACGTGCTCGTAGGCCATTTTGGGTATCAGCACTAAGGAGAGGTAATCGAGGAAGAAGATTACAATGGGCTATTGCACACGAAAACTGGAACCATTCTCAATGGTCACTTGTGCTTTTCACTGATGAATCTAGGTTTGGATTTCATCCTGATTCGCGAAGAGTACGCGTTTGGAGAAAACCTGGACGTTGGAATCGACTGCAGCACCCACAACAAGTTCATGCATATTAAGGTGGCACGATTATGGTTTGGGCAGGAATTCGTCTCGGCGGTAGAACGGACCTCGTTTGGATACAAGGCAATATGACTGCTCGAAAATACCGAGATGAGGTGCTAGAGCCTGTAATCTTGCCCCACAAACAGCAAATGGGACAAAATTTCCAGCTAATGCACGACAATGCCCGTCCACATACGGCGCGTATCGTTACAAGTTGGTTACAACAGCATGTTATCCAAGCTTTAGACCGGCCTGCACAATCCCCTGACTTAAATCCTATTGAGCATGCCTGGAATATGCTTCAGAGAAGAGCTCGTAGGAATTTCCCTGTTGATATTGTGCATCAAAACCAGCTTTTCTTGCATCTTAGCAGGATTTGGGACAGTACTCCACAACAGGATATTGACACCCTTGTTTTGAGTATGCAGAACCGCTCCAGATGTGTCAGGAGAGTCTTAGGTGGATCCACGAATTATTAATTTTAAGTTTTCAACAATTTTTATAAAAAAAAATTGTTTTGTAATTTTGTTGTTTAGGTTTTGAAATTTCAAAAATAAAGTTAAATTGAAATTTTGTTGAGTTTTTCCTCTTCTTCTAAGTTTTTTTTTAATTTAACTTTATCTAAAAGTTTATTATCAGATTAGATAGGCAATTAAACAAGGTTTATTTTAAAGTGTAGGTGTCTTAACAAAAAGTTAATAGAATTTTAGTAATTTAGGTTTAATTAAAATATCCCTAGACACTTTTGATGTGTGTAGTTTATTGTTGCCCCTAAAAATTATAAAATAATGGCATCTACTACTAATATAATTCATATAACGTGCGAAACTGTAGGGACATAAATAAAATAAAAATACGACAACATTTACGCTGTGTAAGTCGCGGGCGTTTAATAATTAAGTAGTCTTCAAGTCCAGTCCATGTAAATTAAGGTAAGAGAGCAACTTATTTGTAATCAAATGAACATTCACATTCAATGACATCTTGTGCGGAAAACGTAACATAAATGTAGAATAAACCCCCCAGTTATTTTAAACGCCTGCGACAAATATACCTTAATTCTTTCTTCTTGTTTCTTGTCTAGTTCTCTTTTCTTTTCCATCAGTATTTTCTTTTCCATCTCTAACTTCTGATCCAACTCAAATTTCTTCTCCAATTCTATTTTCTTCTCTAATTCTATTTTCCTCTTGAATTCTTTCTCCCTTTCTAATTCTATAATCTTCTTTAACTCTTTTTCTCTCTCTAACTCTTTTTCCTTTTCTAATTCTCTTTCCTTCTCTTTCTCCCTTTCTAATTCTTTTTCCGTTTCCTTTTTGGTTAGCATTAACAATAAACATGACGGGAAATAAGTCACAAATGAATTTTTTGTTCACTAATTTGGTGTTTACATTCGCTTCTCCTAGTAATATCTGACTTGGAATATTTATATAACTACAAACCTTTTAGGTCAATTTTAAGGCCCACTTTTTGAGGTTGTCATAATGTTGCTAATGGAAAATTGTAGACAAGTAAAACTTTAAACATCTTTAATATGTCTTTAACAACAAAAAGAGCCCCATAGATCACCAATCATTAAAGTTTTTTCTACTAACCTTCAAATCCAGCATGCTGCCTTTAAGCCGTCGCTGCGACTTATTGGCTGCGAGCAGTCGCACCTTCTGCAATAACTTCTCGCGACGACGACGTAGCTTCTCCTTCGTCTGTTTGTACCTCTTCACTTCTAGTCTACCGGCTAGCTTGTCTTCTTCTGTTCTTGGCTGGGGATTGAAAAGGTTTTTCGTGAGTATAGAATGACTAGCAAGAATCCATTTTACAGGGTGTATTTTCGTTTTCTTAGTTATTTCGAAAAAGAAAAATACTTTTTCGTCTGCCAGAAGGGCCATTAATTTGAAAACATTTACACAGACATTATTTATGTACAAGAGTCGATTTTGCTTCGTCTGCGTTAATGTCGGATATCACGAACACCTCTACCAATCTACCTCTATAACGTCGTATAAAACAGATCAACAGACAATTCAAAAAATTCAATTCAAAATTCAAAGCATTTATTTCACTTAGACCATTTAAAGGTACTTATGAATTGTCAAAGAGTCGGTCGGTCTGTTAGTCAGAAAAAGTGACGCTAATTGCCTGTTCCAAAACGTAGATCTCTATGGAGAAGAACAGGCAAGAAACTCCACGGACACTCTTTTTAAAAATATCATGTTTTACAAAGTCTTGGTTACATTTTCTTTTTGGTGCTTCTACATGTGAAAACAATGTAAGTATATAACAAAATAAACAAATACAAAATTAAAATAAAAAGTCAAAAATAAAAAGTCATGGCAGTTAAGAGATGACCCATCTCAACTGATAGCGCCCGTTCACGAGCATGACGCGTGACATCAGCACCATTTAGCTCAACCATTTTGAAGGGAACCGAATGATCCAACGCACTCGCCACCATCAGCGAGACTTTTTGAGCGAGCATGACAATGCTCCTAACCGCCATGTCTATTTGTGTCAGTAGAAAACTATCGTAATAAATCACTGCATCGTACTCACATTTACAAAAACTCAAATATGCATCTAAATTACACAAACCAAAGTTTTGTACTGTAAATAAATATAAATAAGTGAAATTTAATTGCTTATAAAACTTATAATAATAAAGATCTTGAATATTAATGTCAAAAATTAAGGGGACAAGAAACATTTTCTATCTTCCAATGATTAAAATTTCTTATTTGTGAGCTTATGTGGAGCAGGACCAGCATTTAGCCAAGCATGTTTGTCATTGATATAATCTTCTAACTTATAATAAGCTTGTTTACATAGCGTGCGCTTAATGCATGTTTTAAATTTTTTCTCATTTAGATGGAGAATTTCGAGTGGTATTTTATTATAGCATTTTACACAGTACCCCATAAAAGAAGTGTGGACTTTTGACAATCTAAAACTTGGTTGATCCAATTTGTTCTTATTTCTGGTATTAAAATTATGCCTGTCACTTATTTTACTAAAAAGATGAAGATTTTTCCGAACGTACATTATGTTTTCGTATATATATTGACAAGGTACCGTCATGATGTTAATACTTTTAAACAAATCCCTTAGAGATTCGCGGCTGCGGAGATTATATATAGCACGGACAGCCCTCTTTTGCAATACAAAGACGGAATCTATATCTGCGGCACGTCCCCAAAGCAAAATACCGTAAGACATCACACTATGAAAGTAGCTAAAATAGACTAGTCTTGCGGTATCTACGTCAGTTAATTGCCGGATTTTTCTGACAGCGAAAGCAGCTGAACTTAACCGCGCTGTAAGAGATGTTATGTGAGGGCCCCACTGCAGCTTTGAGTCGAGCGTTATCCCCAAGAAAACCGTTTTTTCGACGAATTCTAGTATATCCTTATTCAATACAACATTACATTCAGTACTTCTAACATTCGGTAAAGTAAATCTTATGCATTTCGTTTTTTTTTCATTTAGTACTAAATTATTAACAGTAAACCAGTTATGAACCTTAAGCATAGCGTTATTTACGTCGTCAAGGTGTTGTCCCCGTCTATTCACTTTAAAAATCAGTGAAGTGTCATCAGCAAATAACACCATTTGAGGTTGGTTTTCCAGCAAACTAGGTAAATCATTAATATAGACTAAAAAGAGCAAAGGACCCAAAATTGATCCTTGCGGTACTCCCATTTTTACCTTTGAGCCCAGTGAATTTACACCATTAATTTGAACCTGCTGCAGTCGATCATTTAGATAAGATTTTACTAAACTTAGCGCTAATTTCCCGAGCCCGTAATGCTCAAGTTTTAAAAGAAGTGTTTCATGACTCACGCAATCAAAAGCCTTGGAGAGGTCGCAGAAAATGCCAATAGCATCTTGCGACTCTTCCCATGCTGTAAAAATATGTTTAATTAAAGTGACACCGGCGTCAGTAGTACAACGACCTCTGGTGAAACCATACTGTTGATCATGTAATATATTATTGCTGTTAAAATGACTGAGCATCTGGTTAAACATGATTTTTTCAAATACTTTACTAAAAACCGGCAAAACAGATACGGGTCTATAATTATTAGTGTCTTTGCTATCTCCAGATTTAAAAAGTGGGATTACTTTGCTATGCTTCATTAGATCCGGAAAAACTCCTTGATCTATACACAAATTAAAAATATGAGCTAAGCATGGGGCTATTGTCTCTATAACCGATTTACACACATTAGTAGACATGCCCCATAGATCTTCAGTAGCCTTGATTTTCAGTTGCTTAAAAGCCTTTACCACAACTACAGGGTTAATATGTTTAAATTTAAATTCCATGTAGCAGGCTGAAACATTTGCTTTTAGCAAATCAACGGCAAGAGAGGGTGAGGAATCTAAACTTTTAGTGGTTTCAGTTGGGATATTAGTAAAAAATGACACAAATTCCTGAGCCACATCAATGTTACTACTTATGAGACCACGCGACGTCTCCAGTGTATAATCAATATTGTTTTTCTTATTCCTATTTGTTTCATTATTAATAATTTTCCATACGGCCTTTATTTTATTGTCTGCTGACTTAACCTTGTTGCTAATAAATAAGGCTTTGGCTGCCTTGCAAGCATTTTTAAATATTTTTGAATAATTGCTAACAAACTTATTAAAAGTGTCTGTATTGTTATAAGGCTTAAGGCCATACAGCTCAAAAAGTCTATCCCTGCTTTTTCTAATACCGCGAGTTGCCCAGTCCGAGAATACAAATTTCCGGCAAATAGTTTTGGTTTTTTTCTCGAAAATATTATTAAACCCAGTTTGCACGACTGCAAAAAATTGTTCATACAGAATATTTCCATTTTCCATGTCAAAGCTTTGGCTATTTAAGTTATCAATCAAAGTGCTATTAAATTTATTTAAATTACTCAATGTTATTGGTCTATACTGAATCTGCATTTTTTGTAAAGGTATATAGGACTCAAAAGAAACGATTTGTCCACTGTGATCAGACGGGAGATAATCTACTATGGCTTTATCCAAATAGTCGCAACAACAAAAAACATTATCAATACATGTAGCAGTAGTCGTGGTAATACGGGTTGGTTCTAGAAACACATTTGACAAATTGAACGACTTAAATAGACTTACTAATCTACTGCTATTAGAATTATTATCTAAAATATTAACATTAAAATCGCCACAGATTATTATTGATTTATTACCAGCTACGAGTTTAGTCAAAACATCTTCCATTGTGGACTCAAACACAGAATAGTTTTGATGATTTGGGGGTCTGTAAACACACACTATGACATACTTATCTAGCTCAACACAAGACAGCTCAATAATATGTTCAACTGATAAATCAACTATGTCTTTACGAGATTTAGATTTAATACTTCGTTTTATCAAGATTAATGAACCCCCACGAATCATAAGTTTACGGTTATAACAACTCCCCATAATATAATTCTCATAGTTAATTAACATTTCACCCTCTTTAAACCAATGTTCAGTGAAACATACAATGTCAAACATAGTCTTTTCTAAAAATAACTCAATTTCTAATTGTTTGGAAGAAAAACCTTGAATATTTTGATGAAATAATTTCAAGGAATGTTGCTTAGCCCCTTTTTTACAATTTGGTACATAATCATTGCCAGAAGGTACCTTCATGTTCATAAAATTAGCAAAGTTATTATTACTAGTACCTTCTGTTGTCTTGCTGACTAGTTTAAACAATTTACCACCTTAACATTAGTATGATTACTAACCATGGTGGGTCTTATTACACAAGACTTCGACATACTAATTATGTCTGAGTAAAAATTAAAAGCTAATAGCCGAGCTATCTGACGTCTAAAGCTAATGGGCAGATACACTGTATCTCTAGTCGATTTCAATCTTTCATCAACAATAGTGTTGGTGTCAAAAAATTCTAACTTGTCACTATAGTGACTAACTAAAAATTGCATATGATTATTTAACATATGTATCTTGTGATTCTGACTATTTGAAAGGTGCTCAAAGTAAGGGAAAGCACACAATACAATTTTTTTACAATTAATTTTTAATAGTTCAGTGACACTCTCGGTAATATTATCTATGTGAACATTAAAGCTATTTCCTACAAATATAGTAATGATTGAATTGTGATCATATTCTTTGCTAGTAACTGAAACCATTACTTCTACATAGGAACTCCCAGGCATACAATAATTTAAAACAGAATGCCTCAGATTGTAATTTAATAATTTACCTAAACCTTTTCCAAAACTATCTGAAAACATTATAGGACAATAACAAACTTTATTACCAGGTTGACTATCATTCTGCACAATAGCTGAACTTTGTACATGTATACACTCACCAGCACTGGAAGACTGGGATGGGACTACCAAAACCTCAAGCTGGGGAGCCTTAGCATTTGATTTATTTAGGCTGCATTGAGAGGAGCTGAGAGGCAGCGGATCTACTCTGTCTACATTTGAGTTACACAGTTCAACTAACTCTTTTGTGGCCAGGATATGCTCTTGTATTTGCTTTTGAGACTTTACATATTTTGTATAGAGAGAGTGTAAGGACTCTTCAAGTACCTCTATCTCAGACTGTAATCGTTTAGTGTCAATCTCATATATGTTTGTACTGTCCTCAATTTTTATTTGAAAATTATTTAGTTTATTTATCAGAAATACACGTTCTTTTCTTAATTTAATATTGTTAAAGTAGTGTTTCTGTTGTTTCTTATATTTATGACATTTATTGATAATTTAACAGACAGAGTTATATAAAAGATATTCGTATGAATTTATAACGCACGTTGCCTTTAGTCTGACAATCAAAACTAAGCAAGATATATTATATAATCTAGTAGGAGTAAGAGAGTGTTAGATCGTGGAATCACAAGGTGTAGATACATATAAACACGTTTTTGTAAGACTTACGCTAATAGGTCGTTCAGAGACGAGTCCAGGTCTTCGTTTTCTTGGCTTTATGCTGACCAGCGCGTGATCAGGAATTAGACCGTTGTGGCCATCGTCTTTTATCACTGCAACATTACCATTGTCATTGTGATCAGATAAAAGGTAAATTGTAGGAGGCGTATGGTTTTGGCAATAATACCCTACCTTGAAAACAAATTTGCATGGGTAGGTATAGTAGTACCCATGAAAATTTGTTTTCAAGGTTATTTAATAACTAAGCAAAAAACAACAAAATGTTACAAAAAATTGTGATAAACAACTATAATACATTTGTTCGCTTTACTTTCAGTCTGTATAAATAATAAAGTACAGTTGCAAAATGAAAGCATAAATTACCTATAGGAAAATTTATACTTCCTTTGTGATGCGACTCATATTATTTTACCAACTAAGAATGAACTATACGCTCTGCCTATTCCAATCTCTGCTTTATATCTCTTAAAAATAGCTTAAACTTTTAATTCCACAAAAGTATATAACATCGTACAAGTAGATACAGTGAGTGGTCCCTTCCTACCTTCATATATGCCGTTGACTCCTTCTACCACTTTGCCCTTGGTCTGTCGCCGAACTAGCGGGCTATCCAGGCCTGAAGACGGCGGTTCTTCTTCTTCCTCTGACGAACTTTCTTCTATAAGAGATAAAATGTGCAAATTATAGCATCTGACAAATGAAATTAAAAGTATGAACCTCTGTTAATTTACACTAATATAAGATAGATAAATATATTATAAACGAAATTACTGGCAATAACCCGATTTGTTTTCTTATCTAACTGAAGTCTTCGAAACAAATTTAGTTTTGTTTTTTTATTCATTTAGCACAAGGCGACATGGGCAAAGATAGATACACTTAGGACTAGTAGAAGGACATCGTCTTAGAGGTCGACCACAAGTTGAAAAAAAAAATGTGATTTTTGCCCAGCAGTGAGACACGAAATTGGTTAATAAAAACATCAATAAGTAAAGGTAGTTGCATACCAGGTTCACTGGGCATAACGGGTGGTATCCACTGTGGCTGCCTGATCTTTACGTGGTAGTAGTAGGTCCTGCCTCGGTCGTCCGTGGTGCTACGCCATTGAGACGGCAGCACTATATCTTTAACGTCTTCTGTTGAAGCTGGAGCCTAGAAGATTAGAAGAATTGATTTCTATTATTGTTACTAGGAAAAACATATAAATATACGGTCGATTATTTGATGAAAGCGACGGCTTTACAAATATTTACACACACACATTTACACACATTCACATTTCATTTTTTCACATTTACATTTAGTCACATTCGATTTGATCAATGGCGTCCCATTGATCAAATCGAATGTGACTTCAAAATATATTATTACAACAGATGTGAATACTGCTGACTGCGTAGAGTTTAGATATTTTGACGTCTCATGCCCGATCAAAATCAATGGCATAGTTGTTAGATGTTTGCTAGAAATAAACTGTGATGTTTGGATAACATACAGGAAGGGGCCCAACAGGGCCAACGCCTGCCGGGGTTGCGGAATGTTTATAATAGTTACCGTGACCTCGGAACATAAAGGGCAATCGAAGGAACATGAGTGGGTTTTAGTCAGTAAGAGTCTGACACGCCCTCCCGTCGCACCCAGGACGGGAGCAGTCATTGGATGATTTCCCACTCACCAAAAAAAAAAAAAAAAAAAAAAAATGTTTGGATAACATATTGACACGCTTGGTGTACCAATCGCGTCAACATGGTGGTCGTTAGTTGGCGGCTTGTGGGTTGGCCATGCTTGCAGGCTTCTTTTTAATGTGTAATAGCAAAGTGAACATTTAGAATTGCCTATTGTTAAAATGAAATGAGACAAACACGTTTACATAAGTCGCCATTTCCGATACTTACAGTCGGCTGACGGTCAGGTTGCAGACAAAAATACTAACATAAACAGCCATTTCCGATACTTACGTTCTGCTGAGCGTCAGACTGCGCGGGTAGCTGCGGGAAGGCGGGCTGGCCCTGTACCTGCTGCCCGAACATGAAGCCGCCCATGGGAAACCCCGGCATGCCCATCATACTGCCGACATGGAAGAACGTTAGATATACTTGGTTATCGCAGACTTTTAGTTGAGACCAAGGTACGGTGGGCAAAGCAGATAAGTATCCAGGGCCGTCAGATACAGTTTAAGTTTTCTCAAAAACCCACGGATATTTTCTAATAAAAATTTTAACCATAGTAGAAAATGAGTAGTTCTTCAATTAGGTTCATTTGAATACATTCATTGGTATTCAAGAAAACCTCAATTGTATATGACGGCCCTGGATACTTATCTGCTTTGCCCACTGTACACTAGAGCCTATTTTTCTTAACTTGCTGAAAAATACTGTACTACACTACACATTATAAAAGACATCACGTAAATTGACCACCTAAAAACGTGTTATTTGGAGAATATCTAGATTTATCCATACTTATATTATAAATGGGAAAGTGCGTCTGTTTGTTTTTCACGGCAAAACGGAGCGACGAATTGACGTGCTTTTAAGTGGGGATAGTTGAAGGGATGAAGAGTGACATAGACTACTTTTTGTCTCTTTCTAACGCGAGTGAAGCCTAGGCAAAAGCTAGTTTATTTATAGTAAACTAGATGCTTCCTGCAGTTTCACCTGCGTTAAAAATGTTAAGAGTGAACAACCCTTATCACTTAGGGGTATGAAAAATAGATAGTAGCCGATTCTCAGACCTACTGAATATGCATATAAAATTTGGTGAAAATCTGTAAAGCCGTTTTGGAGAAGTAAGGTAACTAACATTGTGACACGAGAATTTTATATCTATACTAATATTATATAGAGGTAAAATTTTGTAAGTTTGTATGTAGGGGGTAAACTCTGGAACTACTGGTCCGATTTGAAAAATTCTTTCAGTGTTAGATAGCCCATTTATCGAGGAATGCTATAGGCTATATGCCATCACGCTACGACCCACGGCAGCGGCGCAGTAACGAAAAATGCGGGTGAAACCGCAGGAGACAGCTAGTAGTAAATGAAATAGCTAAAGTATGAGTAAGTACTGACTTGGGCTGCGGCATACAGAAGGGCGGGCAGAAGGGAGCGGGCGGGAAGTCGTGCGGCATCCAGTCGGGCGCCACGTCCGCCACCAGCCCCGGCACGCCCAGCACCATGCCGCCCAGGTTGCCCAGCGCAGGCATGTTGGCCATGTTGGGCATGTTGGACATGTTGGGCATGTTGCCCAGCATGTTGCCGCCCGCCACCATGCCGCCCGGAAACATTTGCTGTAAGGAAAATTAATTACAATTCATTTAAATGCAGATGGATCAGTAAAAGCGGACGTATGCACATCATCGTTAGCTGATAGACGTCCATTGCTGGACTAAGGCCTCCCCCAAAGATTTCCACATGCATCAGTCTTGCGCCACTCGGATCCAACGGGACTCAGCGATCTTGATGAGATCATCGGTCCATCTTGATTTTTGCGGGAGGCCTGCCCACGCTACGTTTTCGGGTACGCGGCCGCCACTCAACTCTGTCCCAACGGCGTAAAGGCAGGACGTATTCACACTGTTGATTCCCACAATAGGGATATGGCATTCTGTTTAGTCCGTCTGAAAGATCAGCCAAAAATACGGGACACGTATGTTTTGCGTGATCAAATTAATAAAAAAATAAAAAGATAAAAAGCATTTAAGTTCCGGAGTGGGGGCTTTCGACGTCGCCGTCCTGCAAAGATTGTATCAGATCGTGACGTCACGCACAACTTCAACGCTCTGTATCGTCGTCATTCTTCGTTTACGAGAAAAAAGAAATAATACGTTTCCAAAATTTTTTGATAATCTATTTGATGGAGCAATTACTTTTTTTTGTCGTCTCGCCTATAACGCCGTTTTAATTTCCGAATTCGTCTTCACAGTTTAGATATAGATTTTTGGGGTTTCGAAATAGGTGGGCCAGGCCACAGTATAAATATGGAACAGTATGGAAACTAAGCCTATTTGACAAAATAATTACCTACGCTCGATAGAAACAAAAGGGTTGTCACTTTTAATTTTTTTGAAAATGTTTTTATTTTGAAGTCTGATCGAATTGAAATAAGAAATTTATTTTTTATTTTATTTAAGAAGACTGTACGAATATGTATCTTTTGTCCTTTTTTTAACGAAATGAAAAGAGAAAGATGCGCTTAACTTAAATTTAGGTTAGTTTGTAAACAAGAGAATCAGCACCAATATTAAAATTAATTTTATTTTACCTAAACAAAAAACTAATTTTTGAGCGTAGTGACCGATAAGAAAAAATGTTAGCCGCCATCTTGAAATTCGAAATGGACCTAATTTTCGGCATCAGTGTCCCCAAAAACCACGGAAACGATACCCATGACCGAAATTTTAAAAAATGCTAGCCGCCATATCGTGCATTTTGAATCGGACCTCATTTTCAGCATCAGTGTCCCCGAAAACCACGGAAACGATACCCATGAGTGATTTTTTTTTAAATCTTAGCCACCATCTTGGATTTTGAAATGGACCTCATTTTCGCCATCAGTGTCCTCGAAAACCTCGGAAACGATACCCATGACCGATTTTTTTACAAATACTAGCGCCATTTTGGTTTCTGAAATGGATCTTATTTTCGGCATCAGTGTCCCCAGAAACCACGGACGCGATACCCATGACTAATATTTTAAAAAATAATTTTAGACGCCATCTTGGATTTTAAATGGACCTCATTTTCGGCATCAGCGCCCCCGAAAACTATAAAACGTGGGGCCAAGACGCATTACAAAAAATCTCTCAGCCGCCATCTTGGTTTGAAAAGTATCACATCAACAAACATTTAAAATTTTTTATCGATATGTTGCACATTACACCGGTCTACAACATTTTTGCGCACGGGTTAAACGTAATTTATTTTTATAGCTTTTATAATTAGAAATAAGAATAAGGACAAAAAAAAGTTCTGAATTTGCTTTTATGAGTAAAAAATGGGAAAATTAAAATCAATGAAAATACATAAAAAATTGACAGAGATGATTTATTGAAAGATACCGAACGTTCATTTATGTTTCTTTTTTACAGTAGAAGTTTTAAAATAGTGATAAAATGTTTAAAAATGAATAGTTTTACTTTTCCTTTCATGTTCAGTGGATGTTTCTCTTATTAACCTCCAAATATAGTCTCCCATCATGCTTTCAGTATACTGGCCTTGGTAACGTCTCTCAAATTCCATTATATCCTGATGGAAGCGTTTCCCTTGTTCTTCCGAATAAGCTCCCATATTAGGTATCTTTAAATTTATCTAAATGAGAATGTAACATATAACTTAATTAACGTTAGAATAAAATAGTTCATAAAATAAAAAGAGAAAATAAACTTAGCGTCCAAATTGTATCTGCAAGAGTTACATGACACATGTGGAGCCCATTTTTTGTCTTAATTTTTAATCGGTAAATTGAAGTAAGCTTGATATGCCTCGCAAATCTTTAAATTAGTACTTAAGTTATACTTTTTTTCTTTGATTTTGATAAATGCACCGCAAATATAACAAAACGAGTCAGGAGCGTCCCGTTTGCAACGTCTCAATGCCATTTTGTATAGGATATAGCGAATAAAGATAAAGATATCACGTTATTTCTCCGTAACATCTAAACACACACTGTCGTACACAACAAACGGCGTAAGAGACACTACTACATAACCTCTAACCTCTTTTTCTACATCAATAGAGCGCAAAGACCGTTATTGATTTGGCGCGAAATTCAAAAATGCAAAAATCGCTCTAAGTTCTTAAAAAGCAAATATTTACGATTGGTAATCACATTATTTTATATACATGTGCTTACATATCAATAATAGCATAATAAAAACCCATGCGCAAAAAAAGATTTTTTTTTTGTTGACCGGTGTTATCTGACGTGGCACTCGCTACTGACAGTACCCTTAGCACGCTTAGGCGCCTCGTCGGTGAGCATGTATGTCTGTGTGTTTTGTTTCGAACGCTTTGTAGGCAAAGTCAAAGTCAAAAAACGTTTATTTCCATTAGACCATGGAGGCACTTTGGAACGTCAATTACATTAAAAAAAAATATTTTGATTCTAGTCGTCCATTCCAAAAGGTAGTTTTATATGGAGAAGAACGGGCAAGAAACTCCAAACGTACTCTATATGTGTTACAATATTTAGTATACATGGCAGTTTCCGTACTGTTCTATTATTATTTATACTGTGGCCAGGCGTAGAGCATATGTGAGTAAGTGATTGGTGTCACACACCTGCGGGAATGCATCCTGCGGCCAGTACGTAGGCCAGGAGTGGTGTACTCGCTCGCGTTGTCTGCGCGACTCATCGGCTGCCGCGGCCGCTTCCGCAAAGGCGCGCCGACGTTCCTCCTTACTCATGGGAGGCACCGCCGCTAGTACTCGCTCGCTTAGCCTGAGAATATAATATAATAATTTATTTATTGACAGTAATAATGGTACATGGTTATTTGCAGTACATGAAGGGCTAATACATTCTAGAACAGAACACAACAAAGAACATGTAGTACACACAAATACTTGGGCGAGGCACTGATCTCCTAGCTAAATCTTAATCTTAATAATAAGTTTTTATATTATTCGTACATCGAAGATGACCATAACCAGAGGTCGGAATTAGGTAGTTATTTAGTACTTGCATCGAAATATTGATATTAATCTAAATCTTGCTGGAATTTTTAATAGACAATCTCGTGTGCAAAACAGTTTAACAAATAGATAAAAATAATAACATCATCACAGATGGATTAGACAGATAAATTGTGTAAAAGCAAATAACTTTTTTATTTAATAAATCGCGGGATTTTTCTCCTCTTTAATAGTAATTCGGGATTTGGGGCATTTCCACTTTATTATTTTTATTCATCAGAAATCAGTGTAAGTACATGAATAACTCTACTTAATTCTGACCTATGATCATAACAAAAAGGACAAATCAATATCTGACCTGATACTCCGCCTTCCTCCTTCAGGACTGCTCCTTCTTTTCCTCCTATCTCTTTCGTCTCTATCTCTATCCCTGTCTCGATCCCTGTCCCGGTCTCTGTACCTATCGCGGTCCCTTTCTCCGCGCTCTCTGTCGCTCCTGTCGCGTTCATTCCGGTCTCTATCTCTTTCCCTCTCACGGTCCCTCTCCTTCTCCCGCTCTCTGTCCCGCTCCTCCCGGCGGTCGCGGTCACGTTCGTCTCGTCGCTCGCGGTCGCGGTCCCGCGATCCGCTGGAGTCAGCCGCTCGCCTCTCTACGTTCGCTTGTCTTTCGTGCTCTTTCATCTGCTGTATTCTCTCCTTTTTCGGTATTTTGAATACTTCCTGTGAAGTTTATGTTTGTTTCACAATAAATTATTTTGGGTTAAATTAGAAGATATTTCAAAATACTACAAATATTCATATAACCTCTATCTTTGATATAAATTATGTAATTAACCTTACCTTCAAACTGGACCATCTCTCAAGCAGTTGGTTGGACAGGTCCTTTATTTTCTCTAATATGCTAGCACTCTCTTTCGCCTTTTCTGGACTCGATAGATTCTCTTGACTTCCTCTGTTAGGTAGCTCTATAGGCAAGCCTGTAAACGATTATAAAATCCTGTTACCATAACAAAATCGGTATCACAAAAAAAGTGTAAACAAAGGCGAGTTCTAAACTTTAAATGACTATTCAGCCGATTACTTTTTGCTAAACATTGTGAAATGTTTTTTACACAGTCGCAAAAATAGAAAGGAATGACGGGTCGTTAGGCATAATAGAAATTCTCAAAAATTGTTGAACAGTTTTCCAATGAAAATTGGATTCGAAGACATCCTATCTTCGAATTATATAAAACGACCTTGGCAACTTCTCTACCATTTTGTTGCCTGAACCATAGCCTAGTAGCCAACTAATATATCTTACCAGTAGCCTCATCGGTGAATACTGTTTCAGGTGAAGGCTGTGGCGCGTCGGCTGCACTAAGCCATCGCTCCACGATGGTGAAGAAGCGACTCTCCTGGATCATCGTCTTGTTGGGGATCGGCAGACGGTCTATTGTTTGCAGCATTTCTAGCCTGTGGGGGAAAAATTTAATTTTTAATGTGGATTTCTTGAGATTTTTGTGAAAAGATGAAAGAACAGGCTTCAATATGAGGATTGTAAAATTTTAGAGGGTGCATGCTAGTGTCTGTAACACTCTTTCTTCCGTGCGCAGATATATGTTACTTAGATAATACTTTGACTTAACCATTTCTCCATCTCTTTTGCCATTGCAGCATTGTAGTACAGTAACAGGAATATTGAAGTCAAAGCACCGGCTAAGTAGTACATATTTATCTGTTTAGACTGTAACTTATGTACACTTACTTCTACACTTCATATTGATGATACTTCAACACCAATTTTATAATATTTGGATATTATATTTATTGGATATTCCATACACCTCTTACATTCTATTATCATCATTCTTTACAGCGCCACAGAGGCGTCAAACATTTATACTTGAGCCAAATTTGATAAAGAATACAGGTAAACAAACCAATATAGGGTTATCACAACTCACTTTTTACAAGTCTTCTATTATTTACATGATTATCGCCTTTTTCACGCTAACTGTTTATTAAGAAATCCTATTGTAGCATATTTCACTAGAATCACTCGAATAACATGCATATTACCTCGTTATTTCGAAAAACCAAGCAACGGTTTGTTTACCTCTATTCTTTATCGGATTTGGCTCAAGTATAGACAGAACATTTGCCCGACTTACTTAAAGTCAAGAGGCGCGTCGCTACACCAAGGCGCCAGGAGCCTCAAGCCCCGGTAATCTAGGAACAGTCTCCTACAAGGCAGGTCGGCGTCCCGCAGTAGCCGCAGTAACGCCGTCTGAGCGCGGCGAGTCTTAGCGCGCACCACGGTACGGGAGAGGCGGAGAGTGTGGCTCTGGTTCTTTACGCCAGTGCGGTTCAGGGCTTCTAGGTCTTCTTCGATCTGAATGGATGGGGGAATTGGGTCAATTTTTATCATTTGCTTGGTTTTCAGTTGATAGTCATATTAATTAGTAAATAAATTCGCTAATGGCCTGCTCAATTAAAAATCTAAATCTGTCATTTAAAAGGTCGCACCCAGGACGGGAGCAGTCATTGGATGATTTCCCACTCACCAAAAAAAAAAAAATGTGTGGTCTTGTATACCACCTCTGACAACGGGATAAAACATCATGAAAGCATAATATTATAGTAATCGTTCTGAACTAATTTCAAAAACGTAGTGTCCATATTGCGATCACCCTAAATTCTTCTGGAATCAACAAACAAACACTTATTACTATAATTTAAAACCAGTTTTTATTATAGGTTGCATTAATTCTTTTAGCTACAAGATCTATTTACGTCAAAATACCATAAAAGACTAGCAACACTTACATCAGCATCTTGAACCAAGTCGGGTGCTTTCGGCTTGTAAGTTCTTTCCTTCTTGGGTCGTCGGACGCGCGGCCGCGGCTGTTCTGTGGGCGTGGCGAGAGACTCTTCTGAAGACTCCGTGGTACCAGACTTTGATGTAGACACGTCTTCTTCCTCCTGAGGCAGTTGCAATGTTTATGTTAATATTAAATCATAATTATCTATTCTTATTTTGTCTGTGTTTCCAAATTCATATAACCCGGAAGTATTTAAAAAACGTGTGCATAGGCATCTACTGGGTAAGCTCGCTCCATCGTAGGCTCCGTCTATGCCCTCGGGCTAGACTGGGACCAAGAGCAAACCCATAATAATAAAAAAAAAATGTTACTTTCTTATCGTAATACATTTCCAAGGGTGGGGTCTAGGATGATCACTGATATTTTTGTAATCTTATTTGACTTGATTTCGACTCATTGAAGACTGAATCCACCCTTGAAAGAGTTTATGTGACTTCTTGGTCATTGTGTAAACACAATAATTGTATAACTAAAAATAATGTAAGAAGGAAAAGTATGTATTTCCTTGCTTCTTCAATTTTTTTGTTTTTTTTTTCTGATAACTATAATCATCGTAAATAGCATGCATTACATTAGTTTTCCTCACAAAACTAATTAAAAATTTTATCGGTAAGAGCAGACAAACCAGCAATAAGCTCAAGCAGGATTCATAGATTAAGAATTTATTGGATAATGAAATATAATTGTATAACAATGAAAGAATTGGAAGCTTCGTAGTTCACGCGTAATGATAGATTGCCATCAACTTATTTCCGACACATAGAATTTTAAAACGAGTACTCGGATCACGAAGCCTGTGACGTCAGGTAGAACGATCGATCCACTTTAGAATTTTAAATGTCTCTATTTCTGTATAATCGTAACTACCTGGTGTTTTAGAATATAACAAAACCACAAGCTCTACTGGACCAAAGTTTTAAGCAAGTTTGCACTATTTGCGAATTTGAACACTATTTTTTATTTGTTTTATTTTCATCATCACACACAGGTCGACGAATATTGCTGTTCTGTTTCTCGCAACACTAGATACCAAACAGTGTTTTCACAATGCAATCAGATCACTAAAACCTGAATGTCATAAAACAACCACAAAAAAAAAACACGTGAAGTGCACAGTCACGAGCATAAACATGTATACACTATGCTAACATTATAATCAATTTTCTTTTAGAAAACCTTTTGTAACGTTCAGTTTAAGGACATATTTAATAGTAGTCTATGATATAATTACTATAAAATATGTTTTAACTAAAAGTTATGTCTAATTTAAGAGAAAAAATATTTTAATATTTGCGCAATGTATACACGTGACTGTACACCTTCAAAACATATCTTCAAGAAACTTCCTTCAAATCCATGCGAAAAAGCAGTCCCAAAATACGTAAACGTATATACCCGATCCGCGCGTACCTCGTCATCTTCCTCATCCGAGTCCGGCTCGCCGCCGATCCAACCGCGGCAGTTGTCGGCGCCGCAGTAGCAGCGCTGCGCCACCTTTCTGCACGAAACAACACACGTTTACACCAAGTTTCCACCCACCGTTACAGCTATACTGCCGCTGGAACCGATAACAGTCCGTTTTGTCAGCTTAGAATGTTGGATGGGAGATCTTGTGTTAGGTTGATTATTAGATGTAAGATTTTAAGGGTACAGTTTTCTCATTATAGTTATAGTTGCTAAGTACAAAACTGGAGAACTGATGGACAATTTGTTTTTATTTTTTTCAATGAAGCTTCATATGAAGACATAAATTGGATAGTCATCCATATAAATTCAATTTCGGGCAAAATAAAGACGAAGCTTCCATTTTCTATAGGATTTTTGTTAAAAATCATGACCATCATTCATTCTACAGGCTAAAGCCCGGTTTCCACCGCGAGCGGAACGGACCCATTAATGACTTCGTTCGCAAGCGCAAACTGCAAATAACAAATAGTCAAACAAATTAATAATAAATGCATTAAATAAACAATTATATATTAAGAATTATAATTTTGTTGGTGGAATTACAAGTATGCAGTTTGCGCTTGCAAACGAAGTCATTAATGGGGCCGTTCCGCTCGCGTTGGAAACCGGGCTTTAGACTTCTTACTTCAGTCATTTTACAGGCAAAGTCATTCTAAAGGCAGCTGTTTATCAACTAAAGGGTTATTCATACTTAAAACCGAAACTACTCATATTGCCGCATATGCAATCGCATCGCGACTTGTTCGTAATTAAACGATTGTGATGCTAATTATTTACGCTAATTATTTACGCTAATCATAATTTCGTTACAGATTCAGGTCTCAGAAGAGAAATGGTATACTTTGTTTTTTTTTATGTAAATTGTGTAAAATGAACTACTATAAATACGCTCATATCATAACTAATGAATTTTAATAAAATGGTATGTATAACGTTAAACGCATTACGAGACTAAATTGACTCTTTTGAGTGACGTATTCCTGTAATATCTACTTATTGGTTATAGATACTAGTCAATGTCATTCACGGTGACTGCCTACAAGACAGATTATTTACATGTAATATATTCGAAGGTTAAATCCAGTAGGTGGCCACTCTAATACTAAACAATTTCGGATACACTTTATTTATTTTGACAAAAAGAAACCGAAATTCTGGAAACTATGTAATGTCCTTCATTTCTAATCTAGATTCGATTGAATATAATATTCAACAGTGATTCTATTAAGGATTTTAAAAACATAAGATTTCTTATGTAGACATTTTTTTATCATCTCTATCTCAAGACGGGCAGTTGACGAGAGTCAAAATTCCGTTAGCAAGTGCCAGTTCTACCACATGTCAATAAACACTAATAATCCACTATTATTAATCAGATAAATAGATTAGAAAAATATATCCCAATTTGTACAAAATCTTGGCAAAAGATTTTGTACAAATTCGGCTTTCGACGGCAAAGTACTTAACATCTAAAATAATTGAAAGGTGGTAGAACAGGCACATAACATATGCAATAAAAAGCAAAAAGCATCGCGTCGGGTATAAAGCCACGTCAAACGCGAGTCGCCTGCCCACAAATTATAGTAGCTTCTTACAAAAGGGCAAAATTATCAAAAAACCATCAAAAAAAGTGAACTTACCCAAACCTCTGGAATTGATAATCGAACGTGAGTTCCTCGCCTGCAACAATATCCCTTTTGCTGAAGAAACCTATCCTCAGTTCTCCATTCACGGTCCATTTCTGAGTTTCAGCATTGGGATCGCAGGAATGGTTGATGAATCGTGATATGTTGCCTTTGAGAGTCGCGTCGATCACCGTGTCACCTTTGAGTGACATAAAATAGTGGTGTAAGTTGTTCTCGTCGGAGTATGCTTGCGCGCGCTTGTAGAATTGCTCATAGTCGAGAACCTCGCCTACGTATTCTAGAAGGAATTCGCCCCTGAAAGAGGATTGGCTGATTAGCTTACCTGCATTTAAAATTATGGGTAAAAAATAGGTCATAATGTGCTACAATCACTATTATTATTATTATTTCAACATTAATTACAATATTCATTTTTTTTTTTTTACAAATTCCGACACGGAGTAATATTTTTAACGTAAACATAACCTTAGTTGGTTTGGTTACAGAACTTCTTAACTTTATATCTAAATTTCATTTTTTCCCCTTATACTATTACCCTCTAAGCTTCTGTCTCTATTTCTAATTTCGTTTCTCTCTATTTCCTTGATCATGCCTATCACACGCAGTGCCTATGCTCGCCAAGAGGAGTCTAAACTTAGTCTGGCTTTGAGCGAACTAAAGGCGTCAAAGGAGCTCTGTGCCCAACTGAATAAGGAAATAGATGGCAATGAGACGATTCTTGCCGAAGCCCACGAGACAAACAGGAGGTTAAAAAGTGAAATGGCTCAGTTATATATTCAATTCACTGATGCCATAGAAGCCCGGGATAGACTCCAACTTGTTGTGGACGGATTCAACCAATGTAGTACAGAGTATGAACAAGCTCTTAGTCAAAAATATATGTTACAACAGCAACTACAAGAGGCTCAGACTCAAATTTCACAACTGGAAACTACAAACTTAAACATCACAGCCTCGTTGAATCAAAGTTTATTCAATGAGTTGGTGCCTATTGCCCCGTCAATGGTTTCTCAAACAAACCCCTGTAGTATTATAGATTTAACAAGTGATGATGACTCAAAACCTTGTAATACAGTAAGAATTAGCAGCAAAAATAAATTAAAAAAGTATATAAAATTAAACAAATACATTGTTAAAACAAAAAAAATGGTAAAGAAACAAAAATTCTTTATTAAGAATGTAAAACTTAACAGGGAAAGATTAAATTTGTTAAAGCAATTAGACTTGTACTCATCAAATCTAGAAAAATGTACAAGGAGGTATCAGACTGACACAGAGGACTTGCAACATGAACTTCATCGCTTACAAGAAAAACTTAGTGCGATGACTATCAAATACACAGCCTCAGAAAACCAAATGAGGGAATATGTTTTGGCAATGAATGATCTGGTGAACTCACAAAACACTAACTGTGAGCATTGTCAATCTCCATCCATTGAATCTACATCAGACCACTCATTGTCAATATTAAACACCACAACACCGCAGCCTTGTGATAGTTTGCCAGTAGAAATAACCAATTGTTTATCCCAACAAAATTCTAATAAAGAAATTGTAATATTTTGTGATGAAATTGGAAAAGATTTAGGCCATTATTTGACAAATGAGTACCCGGGACACTCTATAATAAATCATTGCATGCCTGGTTGTTCTATATATCAGATTATGAAATCAATTATTAAATGTAATTTTAACCAGGATACCATTCTTTTAATTTTTGTTGGTAATAGAGGTAATGATAATGAAAGAAATTTACTACAATATTATACAACTTTATGTAATTTGAACTTAGCGAAAATTGTGATGTTTACTTTTCCTTACAGTCATAGTTTGCCACAGGAAGAAAATCACTTTAGATATAATTTGAATATAAGAATGCATAATCTTACTTATAATAATAATTTATTTAAATTAATTGATACAAATAATTTTGTTAGCAGTAATTTTTATATGACAAGAGATAGGTATTTTGAGAATAAATACTATCTTTCTAACTATATTAAACGACAGATAGCTATGTCGCTATCATATTATTTTTCTATTTCAGCCAAGAATTTGGCTAAACAACTTGCTCCTATTGAGCAATGCAATCAAAGCAATTGTATAACAAATAACATAGTATCAATTAATGATACTAATTATCATTTAAATTAGAACTCGAGACAATAGAGGTATCCTCTTGCCATAATGTAAATGTAGGCAATAATAGTATCAACCTGGTGCATCAAAATATTCAAGGATTTATGAACAAAGATTTAGAATTAGAATTATTTCTCAATTGTAATAACATTGATATTATTTGTATAACTGAGCATTGGCTTAAAAGCCATCAGTTAATGTTCAATTTTAGCAATCACCAGGTTGGTAGTTCGTTCAACAGGGTAAATGCCATACATGGTGGCTCATTAATCTTATTACACAAACAAATTAAATTTAAAGACCGTAAGGATATTGTGAGCCTCTCTGTTGAGCGAACAATCGAAATGGCCTGTGTAGAATTGGAGCAGTATATTATAATAAGTGTGTACAGACCTCCTTCAGGACTGTATGATTGCTTTGAGAGGGTGATGGATGAAGTGTTGCATAAAATCTGTAACTCAACTAAGTCCATCATCATCTGTGGTGATTTAAATATTAATTTATTAGATAATTCTAGCTTAAATATTAGACTTATTAGCTTGTTTCAATCATACAATCTTGTAAACCTATTTATTGAGCCTACTAGAATAACTCCCACTTGTGCTACCTGCCTAGATAATATATTTACAGACATTATACCCACCCACAAAAAAATAATTAATTGTATAGACTCTGACCATTGTGGACAATTTGTTTCTATACCTATTATTAACAAAAAAATTACAAAAAAAAATATCACTGTTAATCCTAAATCTAAATGTCGGCTGGAGAATTTTAAAACTAAAATCTTAAATAAATTGCCATCATTGTCAACTAATGTTGGCCCAAATAAACAATATAATAATTTCTTTAATATGTATTGCGCTCAATTTGATACCACGTTTGTTCCGAAGACTATTTCAGTGAATAGTAATGTTTCTTTTGGTGACTGGGCCACCATTGGTATTTATAAAAGTAGAAAACGACTATTTGAGTTGTATGAAGAACGGACTTACGTTAACACTGCTGAATTTAATTTATATGTAAAGAATTATTCTAAATTGTTTAAAAAAGTCTGTTACATGGCCAAGTCACGCTATTTGAGTTCAAAAATAAAAAATAGTAATAATATAATAAAAACGACATGGAATATTATTAATAGCGAAACGGGTAAGTCTAATAACCGAATTAGTGATTATTGCTTAATGATTGATGATAATATAATTAAATCAGATTCAAAAGTAGCCGCGTCTTTTGAAAAATTTTTTGCAGAGATTCCCGTTTCGACTACTAAATCTTTAAATTCATCCCCTGCAGCTGCAGAATCATTGCTTAAAGAAAATGTGCCGGCCTGTGATTCTGAATTTTATTTTGAACATGTTACTTGCAGAAATGTCATTAAAGTCTTTCATACATTAAATATTAAAAAGACTGCAGATCTATGGGGTAATTCTGTAGAACTTGTAAAGTCTATTATAAATATTGTAGCGCCTACTTTAGCCAATATTTTTAATAACTGTATCGATAGTGGTGAGTTTCCTGATTTAATGAAATACAGCAAAATAATACCATTGTTTAAATCAGGTAGCACATCTGACCCCAGTAATTATAGACCAATTTCAGTGCTACCTACATTTAGTAAAATCTTTGAGAAATTAATTTTAAATCAAATGCAGTTTTATTTTAACAAATTGGAGTTGTTGCATAAAAAACAGTTTGGATTTACAAGGGGTCGTTCAACCACCGATGCAGGTGTTGAACTCTTAGGGCATATTTATGATGCATGGGAAGACAAATTCGATGCATTGGGCATTTTTTGTGATTTGTCCAAGGCATTTGATTGCGTTCTTCATGAAACTTTAATCAGGAAACTGCACTACTACGGAATCCGGGCCTCCTCTCTGGATCTTCTCACCTCATACCTGAGTGATAGGATTCAAAGAGTCGACGTGAACGGTGAAAGATCACCCGGCTCTGTAGTAAGAATGGGCGTGCCCCAGGGCTCAATTCTTGGTCCTTTCTTGTTCCTTATTTACATTAACGATTTGCCTTATCTCATTAAAGATAAACATGACGTAGTACTGTTTGCAGACGATACTTCGCTTTTATTTAAACTTAAACGTCAGCAACTGATAACTGATGATATAAGTAGTGCTCTCGCGTCAATAGTTAATTGGTTTAATGTAAATAATTTACTTCTCAATGAAAAGAAAACTAAACTAATTAAGTTTACGTTACCAAATGTCGCAAAGGTAGATACTTGTGTTCTATTAAAGGAAGAAGAACTGAGACCAGACGATTCCACCGTATTTTTAGGCATAACACTAGATGCCAAACTTCAGTGGGGCCCCCATATAGATAAATTGTCTAAAAAACTCAGCTCCGCAGCATACGCCGTTCGGAAAATTCGATGTTTAACGGATTTGGAAACAGCCCGTTTAGTTTACTTCAGCTATTTTCATAGTTTGATGTCGTACGGAATTCTATTGTGGGGAAATGCCGCCGATATTCAAACAATTTTTGTTTTACAAAAAAGGGCTATTCGTTCTATTTATAAATTAAGTCCCCGACACTCCCTCAGAGACAAATTTAAAGAGATTAATATTATGACTGTGCCCTGTCAATATGTATATGAAAATCTGTTGTATGCACATAAAAATATTAATCACTTTAAAAAATACAGTGATATCCACAATATTAACACAAGAAACAAGGACAAATATATTGTTCCTTCAACTAGGCTTAAAAAAATAGGTGGTTCGTTTAAATGTCAATGTATACGCTTTTATAATAAACTTCCTAGCCAGATTCAGGAACTTAGCATC
The DNA here is from genome assembly GCA_033675125.1 of Athetis lepigone. Classification (NCBI taxonomy): domain Eukaryota; kingdom Metazoa; phylum Arthropoda; class Insecta; order Lepidoptera; family Noctuidae; genus Athetis; species Athetis lepigone. The sequence goes on along the minus strand of CM066233.1, from coordinate 5,041,325 downwards.
ACCAAATTTAAATTATTTATAAAACGTAAATTATGCCGGAATGCTTTCTATTCTGTTAAAGAGTATATTGAGGACTCAAATGCTTGGAATTGAGCTGCTTCAATCATTAACATAGGCCAATATTGACATGTTAAAATTATCATTTTTATATTTATTGACATTAAGATTTTAATATTTGACATTTATGAGTACTTTTTTTAAAGTATTATTATTTTGTACACCAATTTTTATTCTGTTTGACATTGTAAGTAATTATTGAACTTGACATTTATGTACTTTTTGAGTACCTATATATTTTTTTTTACATCATATTTATTGTGAGTGTGAGGACTATGTGGGTTGCTTGATTGCTATATAGTATGTTTTATAATGACTGACGGTTTGAGTACTTAATGCGGCCTACCCGAATGTCCTCACTTTGGTATTGTTCGTCGAGACGTTGAGCTCCTTACGTGTTTTTTAGTTGAGCTTAACGACTTATGACATATGCTTGCACTGTTTGGACAGGTCCACTCAAATCTGTGTGCTTCTCTCATCAAGAGATCCCTTCAGTTTACCTTCATGGTCCTCGCATATTTTGACCAATACAATATTGTATGGACTTTAAAAGAGACTTTGACCTCTGAGTTTGTTTCGGATGTTTCTTCTCAGAGTAGTCCAGCTAGGAAACACCGGCCCCATCGTTCGATTAAAAAAAAAAAAGGAAAAAAAAAAATGACGTGTAAAAGTGTAATTTATTACCTATTTACAAAAATAAATCATATTTTATTCATATTTTATTTTTTTTTATTATTTTGTTACGAGGGTCATCCTTTTTTTTTTTTTTTTGGTGAGTGGGAAATCATCCAATGACTGCTCCCGTCCTGGGTGCGACGGGAGGGCGTGTCAGACTCTTACTGACTAAAACCCACTCATGTTCCTTCGATTGCCCTTTATGTTCCAGGGTCACGGTAACCACTATAAACATTCCGCAACAACGAGGGTCATCCTCATATCCCTCGCCTAAATTATAGAAGGATTTTCATCCTTGCTGGCTTTTTCCCAACCATGTTAAGGTGGGCTTGCAGTCAGAAAAAAATATTAAAATACTCATTTAAAACAAAATCAGTTTGCTTCAGATAAGTACAAAAACTGTTGGCTTCCTTGTTTTGATATATATGTATCTTATCACTTAGTAGGCATATAAACTATGCTTACAATGTATCTTCGACTCACAAAGCATTATTTTGAATATAAAACAATGTTATGTTTATATAAGTATTCAAAATGCTAGTTGTGGGTAAAATATCAAAATAATTTATATGTATGTATTCATGAATCACTGGAACAACATATCGTATTATAATTTATAAGTATAACATTGAATTGAGAGGCCTCTCTGCTAACAAAAAGCACAGACTGTTTAATGCACTTGAACAAAATTAAATGACTAATATAAAAAAGCTGAAACATTTTTTGGGTATTTTTTTTACCGTTAATAGGGCCAGAGCACTGGAACTTCAATTCAATTCAATATTCAATTCAATATATTTTATTGCATACCATATGTTTACAATTAGGTGTTATGTAACAGAAAGGGAAAGTACAATATGGACCCTGTCGGGGACAGCAAAAATTAGAAGAGAGGAAGAGAGGGCTATATTATATAAAGTTTCTTTATTTTTATTTTTTTTATTTAAGTCATTATGTGGGTATTAAACTAAGTTTTGTACTTGTACTATAATTTTTAATTAGTTATTTTATTTCTAACTTCTAACTTTCTTGTTTCATAGCCTAATTCATGAGGTAGTATATCGCGCCAGAACCTATGGGGGCGAATTAGTAACAAAAAAATGCGGATTAAACTGAGTACTGAAATTATATTTGGCTATGGAACTGTTTAAATGATTACATGAACACAATGTAATAAAAATATAATGAAGTCTTCAAGATCTCTGTGATTCTTTTTTATATATATATTTTTAATACTGAATTACTAGAGCATGAAATATTTCATTAAAACTATAATTATCTGAGATTATTAAACTACACATGGTTATTATGCTAAATAATATTGGGCTTGATACACAACAACTATACTACAATCAATATTTTGGGTAGAGAAATGATAATGATATTTCTAGCATTTTTCACAACATAATTTTGCAAATGCCTTAAACTACATAGTCAACTCTTAAGTAATACTTACGTAGGAATATCAGCACTAGCCTCCACACCACAGCCCTTCTTATCAGCATAGAAAACCTTCAAGGGAGCCATCTCTTTTGACTGGAACCTTCTATTGGTACAGCGATCTCCTACTGGGCAGCGGGAATTACTGGAAACATAATATTAGACCATTGGATACCTACTCTCAATGATAATTCTGATTAATTTAAACTGGAATAGAATAACCAAAACAGAGTATTACCATTCAATCATGAGCAGCCTGTTGAGACAGTCCTCTCCACAAGCCAGCTCCCCTCTCTCCAACTCTTCTTTGGTCATAAAACAGTCGCAAGTCATCTTCTTTGTCTCCTTACTAATCATCCTATCACATAAATACTCATTTTCATCCAAATGTTGGTATTGGTTCATCCTCTCTTCAATTATCCTGTCATAATCTTCTTTGCTCAATGGAATTACACTTTGTTCCTCTTCTTGGTGGTTGGGACTTTCTGCCACTGCAGGTAATCGTTGAGGTAGGCTAGGACTAGCTAATGGTGAGTTAGCCGGTGAGCTAGCACCCATCTCAAGCTCACTAGACCTACGCCAACGAGACTTCACTTTCACAGGCATTTCAGAAGGCACAGGAAATGATGGAGAGTTTGGCATTGTACTTGGCAAAGATTCACTAGTCTTTTCCTGACTATCAGATCCAATTTCTTCAAGTTTCAGCTTTGTCTGTGTGATCAAAGCCTTCTTCAGTGGAGTCTTGACCAACCCATAGCCTTTAGTTTTCTGTTTCAAGTTACTTATTGTCTTAATTCTACTTGACCTCCTCACTCCGGTGGGGGATGATTCAGCTGAGTCATTTGAGTTAGTATGAGTTTGTTCAGTTACTCTTGAAGAGTTACTGTCATCAGACAGAATGGAGCTTGGTGTTAGACTGGGATCTGGTCTAGTTAGAGCTTCAGCTAGATTCTCTTTAAATGGTATGTCAGGAGTTGAACAAGGTGGGGTCCTAAGTTCTATAACCTCTGAACAATCCATTGGAGGGTCAGGTTCAGCTGCAGATTTAAGATTCAGCTTCTCAAAATGTGCCTGGAAGTCACTGTTTTGAGAAAGCTCTTTATTTTCATCATTATCATTTGTCCCAGACATGTGCTCCTGTGGGCTTTCAATCTTAATGTTGTAATACAGCTCTGGGTGGTCGTCCTCCACTATCTGCACAATAGTGATGACTTCGTCATCATCTCCAGTAAAGTCTATTTGTTCTTCTTCCAGTGGAATGTCTACAGTTGGTATTTCTTCAGGTTTTGATTCTTTGGAGAACTCTTCAATAATTTGACACTCATCTTTATTGTCAGGCATTTGTTCAGTAGTAGCACTGAGCTTGGAGTCACTTTCTGTTAAATCAATAGTATTTAAATCTATTGGCTTCTCATTAACTTCATCTGTGGTCAGTGCTGGGATCTCAAATGATAATTCGCATGGTGCAGGTACAGGTGATATGTCTCTAGAGCTGTTCTGTGTTATTGTTTTACTGTTCATTGGACTAAAATTAGCTCCACTGTTAGTATCAGACTGTGTATCTAATGCAGCATTCGAATCTGACTCAGAGCTTGCACACGGATCAACAACCCTTATTTCTACACTACTGTTAGTTTCACTGTCACTACCAATATCATATTTTCTAGTAAATGTCTCATCACTATTGAATAGACAGCGATATTTACCAAATTTCTTATGCAATGCTACGATTGGGACATGAGAGGGTTTGACAAGAGTAAGGTTTGGTGGTTGTGATGCCTCCGGTGCCTGGGGGTCAGTTGCACTGGAGGGATCAGTAGGCTCCGTCTCTGTGTCTTGCTGATTGATCTCGGAGGTGGTCGCCTCGACGGATGCGGAAGCTTCGCCTTCAGCGGCCGATGCAGCATCGACGTGCTTGGCGCGCCGTGTCGTACGGCGCGTTGCCGCGGTTTTAGTTGCTGCCTTCTTTCTTTTCGCCATTGTACTATTTTAAAGCAGCAACATACAACCTAAAACATAATTCGTTCACATTACAGATACTCAGGACATGGTTGGGCATAGTGACCTCTTTCGATCGTTGTTGTTTCTCATTACTGTCAATGCCACATGGTTATAATAAAAAAGAAAACACTTAATATCTTTACAATGAATTTGGCTGTATTATCTATAACCTTATTAACACCCGGGACTCACAGTTTTGAGTCTCCAATGAATTCATGCAATGAAGCCACCGGTTGGTGTTGATGGTATACAGTGGTCTCGAACGTCATAGAGCGAGATCGGTAGAATTGCCAGCTAAAATCGGTATATTTGTACCCAAATTCGGTATTTGACAAAAAAAAATACAATATTCAATAATATTCGTTTATTTATTAAAAAAAAACTTACAGACTAATTTGTAACAATCATAATTATTTTTTATACCAATATTCTTTGGCCATAGCCGCGGTCATCTTCGAATTAATTTCAAAATCGTAACAATTAGTTGTATTAAAGAGTCGTTTTGAATGTAATAGACCAGTGATTGATTCAGTAGAGAACCTATTTCGCTGCTTTGTTTTCAAAAGATTAATATGTGAAAATATGCGTTCAACGTTAGCGGATGAATGGGGAAGTGATAAAATATTAAAGACGAAATTAGACAACAATGGAAACATTTGAGTTTCATCGCCACGCTTTAGTAAACTTACTTCATCCCAAAATAGTTCTACATCATCAGGAAATGCTTTGATTTGTTCACAATTTCTTAAAATGCGCCACTCAGTATCAATTTCCTGGAAATCATTGCTGTGAACAATATTGGGAAAGAGCCTACTCACAGAACCTATCAAAGTAGTTTTGCCAATTTTAAAATTTTTTGGATTGATTATGTCTAAACCTTTTATTGGGTTATTTTTCAATGGAAACCGCGTGGTTATTTGTTTACAAGCTTCGATATAAAAATCTAGGCATCTGCATTCAAACTTTACTTGATCTGAGTTTAGATTTTCTGAACTACTTAGTAGTGTATTAGACGCAGCAGCACCATAGTATACGTCATCAATATCCATAAAATTTCTGGGATTCTTAAATCAATATTTTCGATTGAAGTGCTAGTTAAATATTCTCTTTTTAAAAAACAATCAAAAATAGTTTTTAATGTTCCAGTAATTTTTTCATTATAAATTATGTGTTTTCGGGTGTTCTGTGAAATCGTAGAAAAGTCGTTATATTTCGGTATTTCGGTAGAACAGAGCCCATATCGGTAGAAATACCGAAAAATCGGTAGGTTCGAGACCACTGATGGTATAGCAATAACATTTCATGATACAATCTGAATACATACCATTACTTTTTGAATCTAATAGTATTTCTTGCATTTATTGAAATACTAAAAATTATGCAAAACTAATATACTCTCTCACAATTAAAATAAAACATAATTAGCAAGCAAAATTACAATTTTCTTCTTTCATTTTAGTTCATTGCTTTTTTTTGTTGCGGATTGAGCCATAGACAAACTATCGAGACAAGAGTGATGTGCAATGGAGGAGAGAGATGGACTTGAACGGGTATCAAATAAAACCAGTGTGAATAAACTAAAGACAAAAAAAAAACAATATTTTACCTAATTTTGACAGTACACCGCATTCCCACTTGTAAGCTAATCAATTGTAATGTAGGATCTAATTAACTTTTTATAATCCTCATAAATAATGCAGTTTTATTAGTGGATGTTTCTAACAACAGTCTTAGCAATTATGAGCAACTGCGGTTTTATATACAAAATTCTGAAACAACTGTAGAATGCAGAAATGACACCTATTTTCTTCATCTACTACCTATGTCTATTTATTTGAACGAAGCTATTTATTTACTTTTATCGTATTTTGAAACGCGACTTAATGACGTTGACGTTTACATTCACGTCACCGAAATACGTCAACATTTTATAAATGTCAGAGTCTCGAAGAGACGAAGAATATAACCAAGTAAGCCGTAAGCCGAAAGAGAGAAATACGCGGTTACAGCTTGGTATTTAAGTGTTCTATTGTTAATACTTTCTTTTATATTTTATAAGTAATTAACAAGATGACTGAAACTCCTGAGGTAATTTTGAATCCCACTTCATTTATCTTTCCTTGTTAGCTATAAACTTAACGGGACACGTCACGTTTATGTTTTTACAAATTGTAATGCGATTACTGCTTTGGACAGTCTATTTTTCTTTATAAACTTCGAACGTTGATGTTTCGTATTCAGTAGAGTGCCATATTAGTCCACAATGGTAATAGCTTACAATATTGTTTTCAGAATGTGAAAATCAATAAGTGGGACGGTGCTGCTGCTAAAAATGCTATTGATGATGCTATCAGAGAGGTAATTGATGTTTATCTATTATTTACTTCATTATATATATTTGAAGTTGCCAGGCTGCTGTCCTCGTCATTCTTATGCATTAAAATTGAAACTCTGGAGGGATACAAATTTGTAATTAAAGACTGGGCAATCAGACCATTAACTGGTACTTTTGAACTGTCAAGGAGTCCACCAGTTCAAAATTTAAAAAGTTACAGATGGTTGCTTAGTCGAAAACATAAGTAGGGTTTTATGGAGAAGAAGACACAAGAAATGTTAATGTGGTTACAGATGTGTTACGTCCATCCATGCTCACAATCTTTCGATTTTATGTACATAAACTTTGATGTCAACTACTGGAGCTAACAGTGTTACCAATAGTTTGGCATTGGTAGACAATAAATAAATATTTTGGGACAACTCACTCACGGCCATCTGATCCCAAGCTAAGCAGAGCTTGTGTTATGGTAACCAGACAACTGATAAACATACTTATATAATTTTTAAAAACATACATATTATAGATAAATCACACCCAGACACAGAACAAACAATCAAGTCAATAAACAAATGAATTACATGAAACTTTGCCATAACTCTTAAATCTTGGCTTCAGGTTCTAACAGGAGATCTGAAATGTAAAGAGAGCTTTGCCCTCATTGATGGACGGCTCTTCCTCTGTGCGCTGGCTGTCGGTGTGGCTCTCTATGCCCTGCTCTGGGATTACCTGTACCCATTCCCCCAATCAAGGTATGTGTGACAATTGTTTATAGTAATTGTTAAACATGTGACAACAATAGACCAAATAATTATTTATAGATTTAACCATAAAAAGTTGATTTTTATTTAAAGTTTGTACACTGGTAGAACAATAACTTGCTGTTACTTATAATGCTTAAGCTATCGACAACCAAGCAACTGCTGCCTGTCTTCTATTGTGTCTCAATCACTTTTGTTCCAAGAATTAATTTTATAACTGTCTTGTAACTTGCATGAAAAGATATTACACAAGTTAAATTAAATTGTAACATTTAAACAACCCTTTCTTAACCAGAGTACCAATATTACTGTCACACAGAATCAAAACTACATTTTTTTTATAGGAGCTAAGCCAAAGTATCAAACCGACCTCATTTTTATCAAAAACCTATTGGCTTACACAATATGGTCTTCACAATACTAATCCTTTGTTGTTTTATTAATTACAGACTTGTCCTCATAATCTGTGTGTCGTCATACTTCATTCTCATGGGTATCCTGACTCTATACACCACATTCAAAGAAAAGGGAGTGTTTGTGGTGGCTAAGGAGAAGACCGGAAACAACAACAGGGTGTGGGAAGCTAGCTCCTATGTCAAGAAGTAAGTCAATTTGAATCACATATTTTAAAATTTTATATCCGAGTCCCTAATTGGCATATCTTAGAATATAGATAATAATTATGAAGAAAACCGTGGGAACATAGCAAAATCAATGTAGTTTATTTTTGTAGAAGTACTTAATTGAGTTATATTTTCAAAGGTTTTCAAAATATGGACAAAAAATGAAAAAGGGCCATTCTCCCTCAGGATACCTGAAACAGAAAAGTAAAAATACAAAATAAGAATCCTTATATTTCTTGAAATTACATATCAAGTTATAATCAGTACTTCCATACTAATATTATATAGGGTGACTGGTAATTAGTGTACGATACTTAAACATGTGATTGTGCTCATGATAACAAACAATTTTTATCATGGGAGCAAAACCGAAATCGCGATAAAAATATCAGTTATTCAGTACATTAGGCAAACAAGAATGTACTTAACAACTGACTTCTTTTCGCGATTCCAGGTTTGTTCCTATAGTAATAGTTGTGTGTTTTTGCCCCAAAAATCTTGAAATTTGTGTATGAATTGATGGAAAGGACAATGCTCACAATGTATGGGGAAAAAACCCAGGCCCGGCGAAAATGAAATGTATCTCAGATTTTAAGTATTTATATGTGACATAATATTCAGTAGGGGGCATTACCAAAATCTTTTTTTTTAAATGTCATAAAATGCTAGTTGTTTTATGTAAGGAGCTTCAAAAATGTGTTTTTTTTTTAATTGTTTCTTTCTTTACTCTTATTCTATAAATGACATTTAGACATCTATTTTGACAAAGCCATCTACATTTTGTGCAATTTTAGGGTAAACTTAATAAAAAACAAGAGTAGGCAAATTAAATTATTTTATTATTATACACATTATTGGTTCTCTAAGTCGATTATAAACAATGAAGCGCACAGATCTCAACGAAGTATAACGAAGGACTGCGCATTGGTCACGTGACGTGAGCGAGGCTACACAATGAGTGACACTCGGCCGGTAACTTGATAAGGTACGAGAATACAGGGAACCTATAAGTGCGAGTGAAATAGCAGTTGACTCTTGGTTCGTTTTTGTAGCGAGCGACGACGACGGAAAGGTATTGTGTGAACAAACAACCGTTTTAGTTTAGTGCCTCTCCGCCTTGCAACAACCACTGAGAATATCATAATGGTTAGCGTAGTATGTTAAAATATATGTATATACATATTTTCTTTTCTTTAAATCTATTTAAAAATTACTTTCACGAAAAAAGGATTAGCAAAATATTACCTTTAATAAAAAGCTTTTTTAAAAAAAAGATAACCGACTTCAAAAACTAAAAGCTCTAAAATAACTATTTCGGAAGTCGGTGGCAGCACAAATCGACCGGCAGAAGAGAAGCCACCGACTTCCGAAATAGTTATTTTTGAGCTTTTAGTTTTTGAAGTCGGTTATCTTTTTTTTAAAAAAGCTTTTTATTTTTTTACTTTTTAGTTAGAGTCTCAGTGTCTGACTACGTTTTAGGGTAGCTCTCAAAATAAACTTATAATCTTATAAAATGAAAACGGCACTATGCGCGCAACGTCACAGGATATCCATTAGTGTTATATACTAAAACCTTCCACGGAATGTTACAAATACTTTTATGAAAACCGCATCGAAATCGGTATAGCTAAACGCGAGATAATCGCGGTCAAACATACCATCGTCTTTGAAAATCTACAATCCAAGAAAGCAAAACGCGATCTATGCGGGCAACGTCACGGGATATCAATTAGTGTTATATACTTAAACCTTCCCCAGAATGTAACAAACACTTTGCTGAAAACCGCATCAAAATCGGTTCAGCCAAACGTGAGATAATCGCGGACAAACACACATACATACATACATACATACAGGTCGAACAGAGAACCTACTTTTTTTTTGAAGTCGGTTAAAAACGAATTTTCGGCTATATTTTTTTTTTGTATGAAACTACTATTTTATACTAAGAATTTGAGATATGTACCGTTTGCGCCGGGCCTGGGTTTTATTTTTAGCATTATCCTTTTTGTTTGAAAACATACCCTCAAAATCTAACTATGAATATCTCCGTATCCATGGGTCTCCGCGTGTTGAGAATTGGACGGGGGTCAGCCCTGCCCCCCGACCTTTAAATCCATAAATGAAAGTTTAACCAAGTATTTTCATAGTCCATATAATAATTATTTATAAATGTAACTACGAAAAATATTCTTTAAAATTTCATCCTTCTGCGATAGCAGTGTAACTTCTGCCTAGCACCTTTTGATTAAATTCCCTGCCAAATATTTTTTGTATTTTTCGCGCCAACCCTCTCGTGGGGCACGACATACATTTATTATGCTATATTACTGTAAGGTTTCAACGAAACAAGGTCATTACTTTTTGTGTGAAAGAGTTATATAACCATCCTCACAAATTTTTAACATTAGTAGAAATAAAACCAAAGAGATTTTACTAATTTAATAAAACTTACAAGTATTCTCATTTTTTAACTTTCAAAACTGGCTGTCATATCCAAAAAAAAACGACAAGGCCATTATTTGTTGAAAAAAATAAGAAGTAAAAAAAAAACACAAATGGCGTTACTATTTTTTTCGACTTAAGACGGCCAGCAACTCTTAATCAAAGAAGATCCAATCAGTGGCGTAGCGTGGGGGGGGCCGGGGGGGCCATGGCCCCGGGCGGCACATAATAGGGGGCGGCAATTTGGGAACATGACGAAAATATCGGATTGAATTAAAAAAAATACTTTTCCAAATTACCTACCTACTGATCGCAATATGTTAGTTACCAAAAGCACCCGCGAAAGCTTTGCCGCAAGTGTGTGAAAAAGAGGACGATAACCGCGCGGGCTCAGGCAGCCGGCGACGCGCGTCCGCGCGATTTTATCCGCTCTTTGACCTTGTCCAGAAAGGGCGAATTCACCGCAAAACGTTTGGCGCGAATTAATTCGCGCGTTGGCGAGATACTAGGCACCAAAACATCGCGTCCACAAGCATCGCGCGAATAATAAATTCGCGTGCAATTCGCTAGACTCGACTCGCGCCTACTGCGCGCGAGTCGAGCTCGAGATACTAGGGCTGCCTTGTTGCGTCCAGATTTCGCGCGAATTTCAAAGCGAGTGCACGTATAACGGATAAAGAGAGAGAAAGAGAATCGCGGCGACTTTGCCCTTCCTGGACAAGGCCTTTGAGGCGCGAGTGAAACTAGCGCGCCGTCGACACGGGCCTGGTCCTTATCGGGCGGCGAGCTACCCATCGATTGCCGCCCACGGGCCCGCGCCTATGGTGGCCGGTAGTCGCCTTGCCACTCTCGACGCCTACGCCTGGGTTTTGGTCCGGGGTGTGAGGCCTGACACTGCCTCACGCGTGCAGCAGCCTACTTCTCCAGCATGACTGCTTCGCAGAAGGCGGTGACGGCTTCCCATTCGGTCACTCCCACCGATCGCCTCTGCAAGGACACAGCGGTGGCCCGCTCATGCGAGGCATTCCTCCAGGCGACCGTTGCCGGTGACACCCAGGCGTCGCCTCCCCCCGAATCCGACACAGGAACCTCCCGAAATGTCCGTGTCCCGTGAGAACCTGTGTCCGGCGATACGTGAGAGCGCCGTGGCGCCTCGTCAGCCAACTCCTCAAAGAGGCGTGCCCAGCACTGGGTTGCGACAGTCGCATAGTCTCCAAATCCCACGGCCGGATGCCCGCAGGAAGCCTCGCCGCCTCGCAGGAGATTTTACGGTATTCCCTGCACCATCCGAATGGTTATAACTCTCTGGGACGCCCTCAAAAGCCGGGCCGGAGCCAAGGCCAAGTTTGAGCCTCGTAGAGGGCCATGGACCCCACGATCCTCGCGTACCCACGTTATGTTAGGTTTTTGGTTCTGATCGGCTCCCGTGGCCGTGGCTCATGGTGCAATGTTATGTAGCACAATATTATGTGTTATTCTGATTTACACATCAGCTACGCATATCCAGCAAAGCCATCGGTCAGCCTTATTACAGCCCGCACGCAACGGAATCTCTTAAAAGGAATATTTTTTCCCCGTTTTTTCTCCCACTTTTATTTACTGCTCGGCTCCTATGTGTCTTAGCGTTGTGTTATATATATAGCCTATAGCCGGCCAAGGAGTATGGATTATAATCGTACCAAGATTGGTTATAATCCCTTCAGTAGTTTTTAACCCATGCTTGCACACTACGTGCGTGTTTACTAATTGCATTTATGGCATCAGTATCCATCACCAATCATTCTCCAATATTAGTTTTGAATAAATATTCAATGTACAGAATTGACCTCTCTACAGTTTTATTTTAAGCAGATTACTAGCTTCTGCCCGCGGCTTCGCTCGCGTTAGAAAGATACAAAAAGTAGCCTATGTTACTCTCCATCCCTTCAACTATCTCCATTTAAAAAATCACGTCAATCCGTCGCTCCGTTTTGCCGTGAAAGAAAGACAAACAGACAGACAGACAGACACACTTTCCCATTTATAATATTAGTATGGATTGGACGTATTTCTCAACAACTAGTGCCACCATTAATTTCTCTTGTTACAGACCGAAATTCAAAAAAGTGAAGTGATTTGAAAATGGTGTTTTGAATTAATTTAATTTAAAATTGTGTATACTTTTTTGTACGAATTAGGTCAATTCAATATAATATTTAAACTTTAAGCGGCTTATAGTTAAAATAAGGGGCGGCGGATTTCCGATCAGCCCCGGGCGGCGAAAAGCCACGCTACGCCACTGGATCCAATGAGGATCTATTCAAAATAGTATTAGAACTTTTACAAGAAATTGCCGTAGTATTATAGGTTTTCCTCTAAGGAGTAGGGTGAAGTACCCAATTATCAGCACTTTAAGAGTTAGTCTTAATTTAAGCCTATATATTATTGTGAAAAATAGTTCTTCACCCGTTAAGGCAAATTTTATTGTTCTAATATTTAATAAGGAAGACAATATTAAAAGAAAACATGGTTGACCTCTATCCAAGATTTTTTAGACAAGTAAGAATAAAAAATAGGTCTCTCACCATTTTACTGGCACCATCGCCCCAATTAATAGCATAGAGCGAGCCAATTATCAGCACATAACTATCACTGTTAGGAATTGCATTAAAAAAAATATTTCCATTCTTAAAATCTGTTTTTAATTCTTTTTTTTTATATAGGTAGTTAGTAGGTAGGTACCCTGTAATACAAAACAATCACTTATAATCTAATAATACTTTTATAACATTTACAAAGTTTAACATTAATAAAGTTATCTTAAGTAAGAGTTAAAATAATTTGTTCAGACTTACGTAAATCTCACTAGAAAGTGTTTTACTTAAATACAGGGTGTCCCACGACAATGCCACATGGAGGGAAAGTACCTTAAATATTGTAGATAGAACATTTTACTGAAAGAAGACATTATTTGAAATTTGAAAACATTTTATACTACTTTCATAGATATTTTAATAATTACATAGTTGAACCGGGAATCGAACCTGTTACTCGAGAAATATAACCAGCCTGTAGTTTTATCCTAGCGATCGAAAGGCTTCATCACAAGGATTATTTTTTGCTAAATAACATAGTGTCAAAAATAAAAGAAAGACCATGAATTTTAACATTTTTAATACAAAATTAGTCAATTTACAAATGCTCAAAACTAGTCCCTTCTTCTTGAATACAAAGTGATAACTTTTGATTATTTCGTTCCCTGACGATTTTTTGGTCTTGTTGTGGTGGATATTTATTTATTTAAATGATGCGTATTACTCAAGTGGGTACATTAATTAGTAATAAGTAGTTATGATTGTCAATTGTACGTCCTTACGGCAATGTAATCTTTTAACTTTTCTGAACAAAATTTTACATCAAATGTTAAATTTCACGGTCTTCCTTTTATTTGTGACACTATGTTATTTAGCAAAAATTAATCCTTATGATAAAACCTTTCGATCGGTATGATAAAACTACAGGCTGATTATTTTTTCTCGTGGAACAAGTTCGATTCCCGGCCCAACCATTTGATTATTTGAAAATATATGAATGCAATTTAAATTGTTTTTTAAATTAAAATAATGTCTTCTTTCATTAAAATGTTCTATCTACAGGATTTAAGGTACTTTCCCTCCATGTGGCATAGCCGTGGGACACCCTGTATAATATGGTAACCGACCAATATAATTATTAACTATGTAGGTAACAGCAACCATTAAGGAACATAAAATTGCATATTAGGAAGTTTACCAGTAAGTAAATAAAATAAAAGAAAGGATAGGCTCTTGCTATCACATCTTCTAATCCTCTGTAAGGATCTTCTCTAGTTCTTGCAAAGTGTAAGTCTTCTTTCCTTTATTGTTTATTATTTTTTTATTATTTTCCTTCTTTGGCTTCATGGTAGGTGTAGGTAGGTAAGTGATTCTGAAAAAAGAAAAGAGATTATAAAAATCTAGGAAAACCAATTTATCAGCATGCTTCTGATCCAATTATCAGCACCATGCTGACAAATGGTAAATAAAGTTTCAGCACCATGCTAAGATTTGGATTTTGATACTATAAAACACTTTTATAAAACAAAATGAATTTTATGCATAAAATAAACACAGTTTACATTAAAAAGTGTGGAATTAGTATTTATGTACTTTTTTCCATTTATCAGCACCAGTGCTGATAATTTGGAATTTACAAAATATTCGATCCATTTATCAGCACCACGTATTTTACCAATTTATCACCATAACCTCAAATTCTACTCTTCAGATTATCATCATAAACTATCTCAAATATCAGAGAAATCGCTAGTTTCAATATAAAATATGTAAAAGATCTGATATATCATAAAATGTAAACACGTGAACTTACCGGCGATCACAAGAAACAGGCAAAAACTGAAGAAACTGCAGGACACAAATATTTGTTTACATAATTTCCGCCATTTGGAAGTCTCAAAGTATGGTGTTGTTAATAGTAGGATTCAGGGCCGTCTTAAGCCTATTCTGCGCCGGGGTGCGGGACTCAGCCTGCGCCCTCGTTTTTTTGGATATAATTTAAATAATCACCAAAAAAATCTTTTATCTACCAAAATGGATTAATGATCACCAAATTTTGCTAGGTTAGGTTAGAACTGTGAACTGGCGTGTCGCCGTGGAGGTGGAGACATTGTCGGATCACAGATATATCCGTTTCGATGTCACCCCCAGACCACTGGCGGCCGCAGTCCTGTGGTCCCGCGAACGGACGGTCCGCGCTGGCCACGCAAGCGTATCGACAGGGAGCTGCTCGAGGAGGCTGCTATTGTGCAGACTTGGTTTCGGTAGTTGGCAACGAATGGACCCGTCGACTTCGAAGGGGAGGCGCAGTGGTTCCGCGGGGCAATGATGCAAATATCCTACGCGTCAATGCCTCGGGTCCTCGGATGTAGGGGTAAGCGCCAGGTGTACTGGTGGACTGTTGAAATCGCGCAATTTCGCTTCTCGTGCGTCGAGGTCAGGTGCCAGTACACCCGATACCGGAGGAGACCTCGTTGGGTCCCTAACGAGGAAGCCGCGCTGTATGAGGTGTACCGCGCGGCGAAGAGGGCTCTGTGGCTGGCCACTGAGACTAGGGAGGAGATGTTGGAGACACTAGATAGGAATCCGTGGGGGCGTTCGTACCAGTCGGTACGAGGAAAACTCGATTTTTTGGGCGCCCCCAATTACGCAGAGTCTCCAACCCGAGCTGTTGGATGAGGTAATTGCATCTCTCTTCCCGGCGCGAGCGGAGCATTCTCGGCCACCGATGGCACTGCCCACAGCCACAAAGCCTGATGAAGAAGAGGACGCCGGCGTCCCAGAGGTGACACAGGCAGTGATGAAGGCAGCCGTGATGCGGCTCCGGGCTAAGAACGTTGCCCCGGGGCCCGATGGGATCCTTGGCTGTGTGTTGGCCCTTGCTCTGAAGGTGCTTGAGCCTCAACTGAGAGGACTACACTGCGTGCCTTGAGCAGGGCCAGTTTCCCGTTCAGTGGAAGTCTGGTCCTCTGGTTCTGCTCAGTTCTGTTCGGCCCATAGTGTTGTTGAACAAGGTGAGGAAGTTGTCAGAGCGGATTATCGCAGCCCGCCTCGTCAGTCACTTATGCGGAGAAGGGCCCAACCTAGCCGAATGTCAGTTCGGGTTTCGGCACGGGCGCTCCACCAACACCGCAATATCGTGGGTGAGAGACCTGGCGGAAGACGCGGGTCGCGGTGTCTCGGAGCGGGGTGCTGTTGGCGGTGTCCTTGGACATCTCTAACGCCTTCAACAGCCTGTCGTGGAGTTGTATTCGGGAGGCACCACTAAGCTGTTGGGCGCGACTGGTGCTCTGACAACGCTGCTTCCTAATCTGGGGGGCCTGAGCACCACCTGCAGGCGGTTGTGCGTGGGGATCGTGCGATCGATGGCTCTGTATGGGGCCCTGATCTGGGCGGCTGACCTGGCGGCCAGCACCATTACTGTTTTGCGGAGGCCGCAGAGTTTAATAACCGTCAAAGTTATTAGGGGATATATATGGCACGTTCTCCTACGAGGCGGCTTGTGCACTGGCCGGATCCCCGTTATGGGACCTGAATGCTAAGGTGCTCGCGTCACTATACCGGTGGCTCGAGGGGGCGCGAAGCCGAGGAGAGCGACCGATGCAGCGGGAGATAGATCTGCGTCGGCCGCAGCTTCGCGAGTTCCTGGTGGCGGAATGGCGGGACAGGCTTTCACGCCCTACCCAGGAGGGCGTACGCTGCCCTCCTCTAGCCACCCTAAATGGGTCCAGGGGCGATGGACTTGGGGACGTCCGTCGCCCGTATTTAACAGGACCCGAGGTGGTGGTGCGTAGTGTTCCCGCGCGCCCTTCGATGTTGTGGGGGGGAGTCATACACCTCATTCTCCCCCCCAAACCTGAGGAGGCCCGCTGACGCGGGCCGGCACCAGCCGGGGATTGCGGTCCTCGGCGTAGTTGGGATAATGAACACCGTTCGCCCCCCCCCCCCAGGACGGAGGACATCCATGAGGATTTTCCACCCAGAAACAAAAAAACGGTTAGAACTGTGACCACACAACGCGCCGCCCGGCGCGTGCCGCGGCAGCGGCCGTCGAGCGCCAGATTTATTAGTGATTTATATAAAGTTTCAGTTCTAAATTTCTCGACAAATGCCTCAGTCTTTGTAACCAGTAGGGGCATTAAATGCAGTGACATTATAATAAAAAGCAACAACCCTCAGAGTGCATACAACGCTACTGAATGGCTTTTTCATGAAATAGGCAGTCAATCGCGTTATATGCTCTTTGAGGGTTGTTTTGATGATTCTAATGATTATAATTCTATAACTAATGGCCTATTACAGTCGCAAATCATTCTATAATAACATACATCCAGACACTGAGCTGCAAATTACAAAAATACGTAAGATAATTTGAATTTCGCGGGCTACCTTTAACATCCACCTTCAGTGCGAGCGCCCGGACGGCTATGTCAAGTCAATGACAAGCACCGAAAGTGTAATAAAAGAAGAAAAATATTATTGTTGCTGACTATTCCTTCTTGCTTGCGCATACATTTTTGTCAGAAGTAACAAGTAGTAATAAGTTTAATGAAATATCCAAAAATTCAGTGCTCAAGCGGCGCCCCCGGGCGCTCCGCGCCCGGGTGCACCGCACCCCTTGCACCCCCTGGTAAAGACGGCCCTGGTAGGATTCCAAAAACATACATTTATTCATTTATTAGTGTGGTAACCCAAATTAGTAAGTGAAAACCTTAGAATTTGCCAATTTATTTGGAGTGCTGATAATTTGGTGCAGTGCTAGCGTTTGGGTTATTCACCCTATGTAGTCCTAATAACTATAGTATGAAGTATCTGTATCACGTTATACAGATACTGGCAATTTTTAATAAAAAAAAAACAATGACATTTGTGTTTATTTTATCTGTCTCTAGAAATAATGTCACATTTATTTTCCAAAAAAAAAAAATTATGACGCATGTTCTGTTTAAAGTTGACATACCTTGGTTGAACATTAAAACAACTGAACGACATTCGGTCTTATTACACTTTTCTTAATGCAAGGTTTTTTTAATCAGATTTTTTATTTTATACAAACCTTGTCCTAATAACAAAAAAAAAGAAAGATTTGATTAGATTTGTTGTCCAATACTTATAAAAACACAAGCTAGTCTCGCGGTTTCAACCGCGTAAAGTTAGGTCTTGAATATTACTTTGTTCCTGTGGGGGATAGCGTGCAGCTAATGTGTTATTCTGATGTATAGACTTATTACTTCTAAAGCTTAATCAAAATCCGTTCAATAGTTTTTGTCTGAAAGAGAAACAAACATATGTCAAATAGTCCTCACAAGCTTTCACATTTATGATAGGAATAGGCTAGAGCAGACCAAATGTGTATGCGTAGACGTAAGCTTAAACGTGCGCGTACCACTGAGTTGTAGTGTATGGAACTGTTTAAGACAGGACACACCGCTTGTGTAACGTAGACGTGCATGTGGTCGTGTCGTGATGACGTGAATTTATGTAAAATTCACGTCTAGCACAACCCACTGCTGACGCGGAAATGCGCGGGAATTCGCTATGGAAAAAATCTGCCATCATCGCGACGGGGCGCGGTGGACCGCTTAGATGTTATTATGATGTATAATCTATATTACTGTAAAGTTTTATCAAAATCCGTTCACTTCAGTAGAACGTTTGATCCAATACTTTCTTTTTTTTTTATTCCGCTTGTATATTAGCGGCTGGCTATTTTCGCGGCTTCGACCACCTATATATTACCATATATACCTTATTTTACTTCTTCGATCTGAAATTACTAGGGATGGGCCGAAATTCGTTTCACATTCGGTTTAACCGAATTTCGGTGGCTTGAACCGAACTTCGACATTCGGCCGACTTTCGGTTCAAATGCCGAACATTCGGTCCAAGATAAGATTTAATTAATTCATCTATTTTTACAAAAAGAAAAACAAAGTGCCAGTAAAATTGGTAGGTAATCAAATCAGTCATTTATTGACCTTTGTTATTAGTTACCACTACACAATCTTTTTTAGTAAATCAATTAAACTTTTAATTATTGACTTGACATAGACATTGAAATAATTAAGGTCTTCAAACTAACTATATTTTTAAAAATAACTGTAGTAAGTAATAGTAAGTATTACTTTAGATGTAGCCCGCAGTGTGCTCAGTATCAGAGAGTGAGATAATATAAGCTATATTCGCGGTTATAAAATGGATATATTTACACTCTATGTTGTAATATGAAATTGTTATCGAGCTAATGTACAGTTAAACTTAAAAAGCACAACTTGTTATTTATGCACGTTCACATGTCACTAGTAACTGAAACTATTTTAGCATTAGATAACTGGCCGAAACATTTTTTTTCAGTAGTTTATACATTTGAGGTTATAATAAGTAGTCTCACTAAAATATTTTCGACTTGGAATCTGATATTTGGACTTTAGTATAGTCAAATCGATTAAATCCAGAATCTTCTACAACCGACATAGGTACTATCGCTCCCTAGAAAGCGCTCCAAAAATAACCGAAGTTCGGCCGAATTTCGGCCGAATTTTAAAATTTTACCGAATGTTCGGCCGAATTTCGTATTCGGTACAAACCACATTCGGCCCATCACTAGAAATTACTAAAGAGTCATAAAGGGTGGTTCGTACCTTCTCGTACGGTCAGCAAAGCAGATAAATCCAGGGCCGTCAGATACAATTTAAGTATTCTCAAAAACCCATGGATATTTTCTAAAAAAAACTTAAACTATAGTAGAAAATAACTAGTTCTTCAGTTGGGTTAAATTTCATTTGAAAGGATTCATCGGTTTTTAAGAAGACCTCAATTGTAAATGACGGCCCTGGATACATATCTACTTTGCTGACTGTACACCTAAACAAAAGAATATAAGAAAAAGCTGTTATTAAAGCCGTATTCAATAATTAAGTATCCTCTTTCTCAACAGGCACGACGACAAGTACAACCTAGTCCTGGTGATGCGCGATGCGTCAGGCAAGTCCCGCGAGGCCTCGATCACCAAGTCGTTCGCCAACTTCATCGACACCAACGGAACCATCGTCCAGTCCCTCGTCATCAATGAAATCACCAAACTTTACAACTCACTCTCATCTGAAAAGAAAGAGAAGTAATCACTTCTCTTTTTCGCACAAATATAAATAAGGTCTGACATTATTGTAATACTATTTTACTCCTAATAAACTAATGTCCTATGCATTGTTGTTTATGATTTGTCTTTTTGATTTCCCCAGGTTGTTTATGAATGTTGAACATTTCAGTCCCGGCGCTTACTGCTGTGTCGAGTGAGCCTGTCATTTTGTTCCTTCAGGTATTATTGACCCCATATTGTCATTCAGGTAATGAAAGTAGTTTAGAATTAGCGCCCTTCGGTGGTTTTGTAGAACACTTGTAATGTTTGCAGTAGTTTATAGATGGCGCTGTTTTAAATATTAGATAGTGAATAGTAACTTTGAATAAAGATTCCTACATTATTTAGAAAATTATATAAACCTAGTGGAATTGAAATTGCGACGCGATGTCGTTTCAGTCTTTTCTAATAAAATATTGACCTATACAATGATTGGCGCGCACAGCAAATGAGCATACTAAGGGTTACTGACTTCCTGTATCGAACGCCAGATGTCTCTAGTGTGCATAACTGTACCAACAAGTATAGGGCGCCTAAATACTGCGGAATTTCCACGAACTATTTACGCGAACGATATAGAGTTGCTAATCAGGCGGTTTTGTAGTAGCGTCCTCACAGCGGGTTCTTTTATTTTTGGTCGCATTTTCCGCGTTTTAGGCGTGAAGTTGTGTTGTTGGTTTCAATGTCAGGAGAACAATGACTCACGCCTGATGGCATGGAGCGAGATCGAATGCGCTACGGTCAGTCAGTAGGTCGGTCGGTACGTCGTGGGTGTCACTCACGCACGATTAGCTAACATGTACTAGAATATTAAGTAACACATTAGTGAAATAAGTTTTGAATAAATTTTGAATTAAAAAGTGATGTGAAACTGAAACAATAAGTGCTATTATCGCTCAAATTTTATATTGAAATAAATACGAAGAATTTTAATTGCCTTGCTAATAAAATTTACCTAAAATAGATTACATGTTTTCATCGTAGTTTTCCTTGGATACATTTATTAGGTAAGTTGAACGATAATAACGTAAGCTTTTACCTGTATTTAAAGGTCGTTGAATGTCACACATTTTATAGAAAATTCATTGTAAATAAATACAACTATATAACTAAACATACGAAGTAATTCAAGAAGTGGTATTAAATTAATTCAACTTTATGTTTCTCTTTATCCGAAACCCAAGACAGTGGGACAGTGGATCAATATATTTCGGCGTCGTTGTTGTAAATCAATAGCTAGCTTGTAAAAATTGTGGCACAAAGCTGGGCAGAAACCGGCAGCGTTATAATATGACATCACCACAGCGGCCTGAATCAAGGACTCCCAGATTATGAGTACTACATAATCTTCACATTGTTTGTATCACGTACCTAGTCACCGAAACAGTTTAATGTATCTGTCTTCCACTAACAATTTCCGCATACGTTTACGTTTTTATCAATGGTAATATGATTTTATTGATGTTGTAATAGGTTTATCCAACTCTATAAAATTACTTGCTTGTTTTGATATGCTGGCGTTACATAAACATATTTTAATTAAATTGAATTAGGTACTCAGCTGAGGTACGAAGCTAAATATAGTGTTGTGTTATTTGAATATTTTTAACAATAGCTGAATGCGAATATATTAGAGACGTTGTTACAGCAGGTTGTTTTATAATACTGCCATGTTCTCAGAGAGTGTTTAGTCACCTGACTGCACGTGTTAAACTAGGTATTAACCCATACGACAAAGATTATTTCACAAGCCGATGCTATTTTAGTTCTGGCTTGAGTATCAACGCGTGGCATACTATCTCACTGAACCACTGTGTGCACACAGTGCAAAATACACTAACACAGATCGTAGCGACCTTGAAATGCCGGTCGAATATTGCAAAAGCCGTGGGTTCAACGGCCGTTGACCCCTATCAGCTGGAATTTTCGCTCCCCCATCTGTTTCGCGTTCGGTAGGACAGGTCACAGGGACA
Organism: Athetis lepigone; assembly: GCA_033675125.1. Taxonomy (NCBI): domain Eukaryota; kingdom Metazoa; phylum Arthropoda; class Insecta; order Lepidoptera; family Noctuidae; genus Athetis; species Athetis lepigone. Next base: position 5,019,304 of record CM066233.1, on the reverse strand, counting down.
CGAGTACTACGTATTCCCCATGTATTCCCCAAGATCCGCTTGGTTATACGCGAAAATCAATACTAAAACTAGTGTATTTTGCAAATTACTGCGTTGTTTTATTTTGTTTCATTATCGATATAGGTAGCTCAAAATTATATTAGCTGCTGGAAGCCGTCATAATATTTTTAAAAATTAATTATATTTGCACCAGAACTAATGTCAGGAGCTGTACTCGTACTTTAAATGATGAAAAAATTAATAAAATCGTCATCTTGATTGTCGCATGTGAATTTTATCAACGTACAGCATATTAATAAATCGCCGCTGCAATTTGCATAAAAACTTTGTAAAAAAAATTGTATTTCGCGGGCAACCTTGAAATAATCACTTCAGAAAATAATAATAACACCACATTTCCACTGTTTTCACGCTGTTACGTGACAGTACATCGTGAAAATAATGTGTTGCCGCGTTGATTCAAGTAAAATTGGAACTGAATTCGGCGCAGAGCTCTTGCCAACATTTTAACCTGTCTGCCTGTGCTGTAATGATTGCGTGAAAAAATGCTATTGTTTTAATGTTTAAAAGTAACAAAGAAAGTTTAATTTAATTCATTAAAATCAACGTTTTTGTATAATGATATCCTCCGCTCATGACTTCGCCTACTCTTAATTTGTTCTATATTTGTGCAACGATCAACGATTTTTCGAAGTTTTCAACCTTTTGAAGTCGATCATTACTAGAATTTACCCCCTATAAAAAATGTATTGTTTATTATATTATTAGAGTTCATTTTGAAGACACAGCAAGAACTTTAGACATTATTGCTTTTAAATATCCAACAGGAAATAGTAGATAATGCTATACAATAAGGACAGCAGGACAAAACATTTTACCTGCGTATTTACCAAAAGTCGATATTGCAATGCGTGATTCATTTTTCTTAAGAAATAAGCATTTCCTCTATTATTATTTATTTATTTATTTATTTAAAACTTTATGTACAAACACCGTACAAAGGCGGACTTAATGCCTTAGGCATTTTCTACCAGTCTACCTTAGGGTGACTACCTTACCTTACCTTAGGGGGGTTAGGGGAGGCTGAGGGGTATTATGCTGTATTTTCTTTTCAATAAACTATGTAATTACATCATTATGTTACGATTATCTTGCGACTCGATTTTCAAGTTAATTCTGTATCTGTAATTGGGAATCTTCTTCAGTGATTTTGGTGTTATACGAGTTTCGAGATAAGAGAATCCAGAGAAAAGACTGGACAAACGAAAACTTTTAAAAACACTGAAAATTAATTAAAAAACCTTGGAATGAGTTTTTTAATTAATCTTCAGTGTTTTTAAAAGTTTTCGTAACCATCATTTCCAAAAGAAATATTCATTATGAATACCGAAAAGACAAGAATTTAAATAAACGTTAGGTATTCCACTTATTACTGATTCACATGATAAAGTTGATACTCTATTGTTTTTAGATTTCCTATGCGAACCTTTCAGAGTTACATAAACGCACGACCAAGATTAACTGATAAGCAAACACGTGTTTGACCTTGCCAAGCGTTATCACTACTGCAGCGGCAGATACACACACGGAAGATAATCTATTTAATTAAGAGCCGCTAATAAGAGAAGCGTCTATACAATATACATGTATTGTAATAATGATTTGTCAACGTATAGAAAAGCCGAGTGCCAATAAATTGACTGAAATCAACGAAGCAGAGACAATTTATGTAAAACAGTTTATTATTGATAAAGGTTGCCAAAGGATTGTAGTACGTATTTTAATATTATTTATTAAACGGGAAGAGTTCAGCTAGAATAAATATTCGACAAATAGTCAGACGAAAATTTTACATTTAATAGCCTCGCTACGTATCTGTCGTGCTGAAAATAAGATTTGATTTGTTTTGAAAAAGAAATAAAAAAACACATACACGCTGTGCAATTGCAACAATCAATTCGCGCAACTAATCAATCTACTCCGTGCTTACTACTAAATACTCATTCACAAGCTTTAAATTAAAAATCGAAAGAATATAATCACAAAACTGATTCTACATACAATTTATTATTAGACAACGTTATCAAAGCTTTCATTTCTTATCACTAATTAATCATAATTATATGCCTAATTGCATCTAGAGGAAACTTTATAAATATTATTATACTGTGGAAATTAACAGATATATTAGAATAGTAGATACTAACACATCATGTTAAATAGCTAAGAAATCCGTTGACAGTTTTGCAACAGACAATATTAAAATGTTATCTATCAATGAGACTATCCAGAAACTTTAAGATCATAAACAGCCTTCTAAATAAGGAATGCGTTTGACTAAGTTCAACAGATATGATACTTATGTCCTAATTGACGAACAGCATTTCTTTAATAAAAAGATAGTGCTGGATGTTAAACAAACATTAACAACACTAGTGACATTTACAGAAATGTTATACCTTTGATTTTTAGACGTGACCAGATATATCATTAAAGGAGTTCCCCAAGGAGCCATCTTAAGCCCTTTCTAATTTTGCTGATAAGAATATTTTTAAAATAAAGAATGAGGAGTTCCTACTTACGATATCTGTGTGTGGTATACGTGTTATCATTCTAAAGCAAATGCCGATTCCAACGCAACGCGATTCCTTAACTTAGAAAATATTGCCGACTCAATGCAAATTATTTCGAGGCTCGTCCTAGGCCATAGAAATTAAAGTTCTATTTTCAGCACTTAAGTACTAGCTACATGTAAAATATCCATATCCTGTCTTTGTCATGTGCCCGTCAAGGCGTGAATAGTTGTAAAAATATTATTCTAAGTGTTCATGATTATTTAAGATTGCTTTGATGTTCTTCAGCATCGATTTCTGACATAAATAACTGTCTGACCGTGACCGCAGCGTTATCTGCCTTGTACGCGTATTACGTAACAAATATGCGGATAGTTCCTGCTTTTTATCTACACGCATTCGTGAGATAAACAACTTAGTTTTATGTGTCTCACTGTCGCGTCTGTTTTGTGAATTAAGAGTTCAAGATCGGGAACGTCTTTTTTAATAGCTGATTTCTAAATGGTACTCGTGTTTTAGGCCAATGTCAAACTTTAGGATTAAAAAGATTGTCCATGGAGTTTCTTGCTTGTTCTCCTCTATACCACCACCACCACCACCAACCCACCTATATTTTGCAACAAGCAACTAATTTCAATTTTCTGACTGAATTGTCAATCAGTCGGTTGGTCACCTACTCTTTAACATTTCATAAGCCCCTGGCCCCTGTTAATGGTCAAGTTCTAAGTGAAATAAATGCTTCAATGCCTGTCTCTTTACTGTCTCATTGTCCCAAATAGTACCTATAGCGTTATAAGGTACTTTCATAAGATTGGCTTGGGACCAAGTCTATTTTCAAAATAGTTTGGCAGTAGCCAGAGTACCACAGGTAAACAAAGAGATCGTGTTTTGACATATTATTTAGAAGTAACGTTATTAACCATCTCTCACTGCTGCTGGTTAACTCTTATCACGAGAAGACGGTTCTTAAAATCGCTGTAATAGGAGGTTAGGAAATGTTTTAATTTTTTTTAGGCTTAGCGTCCATTTGCCAGAATACAATTTTATTTTTTAAATATCAAGGAGTTCGTTTAAAGTTACACCCCAAGTTGATGGTGTTGTAACTTTATCCCATGACCACCACCTTGGAAAAAGCGTTTCAAATGGTTTTTAGAATTTATCTCCGATAATGCAGCGAAAACCTAAGAGTCCATATTTTTTTAAGAAAGTTTGATCCCCCTTCTCACAGATTTTCAAAGATATGTACAGATAGCAATTAGCTATTTACTCAAGTCGTTAGTTCAGGAGTTATAGAGGCCTAACTTGACAAACAATAAATGCGAAATCTTGACATCGATATATTCGATTCGAAGTGATTGCGAAATGGTTTTTATTTTATGATTCTGATGCCGACGACTATATTCATTGATTTGCGAGTTTTCCGTATTTCCGTTTTATGCTGCTTTTTCCCGTTGGATGCTTATCTTTTACCCATAGTCATAAATCACATTATCGCAAATGTTAGTTCTATACTGCCATACGTCGAGATCAAAATTCTTTAAGTAGGCACGGACTTAATTAAGATTCTGTTCTCGCCTGGCTTACTCAATAGGTTGGCAACAACCGCGCAAGCGTGCCTTTACAATATAAATAAAAGGGAAAAGCCAAAATACTACAACCAATTGTGTTTAAAGAGAAAACTAAACGTCAATAGTTTAAAGACTTGTATCTTCAAGTTATAAAGTTAAGTGTTTCAAGAATCAATATCTAACCAAAGTAAATAATTATTGAGTATAGAAACAGTCGAGGACGTGTACAGGAAACTGTCATCTATTGTTTTTATAGAGAATACAAACATGATGTGGTAGTAGTAGCTAATAAGCTAAAGTGTTTTATAATAGTAATGGCTTGGACCAATATAGGAGGGTCAGCTGTTCTATTGCTGGCTGACTCTGGCTCTGACTATCGTAATATCTAAGAAATGCGGCGATATCATTATGTTCTGAACCTAGTACAGGAAAACTAAAAGTATAATTTATCTAGATACTCGTACATCGACGAATATTTTAACACACAATATACTGAAATCCATTAAAGTATAACTGGCCTAGTAGCATAATGGGCCGAATTAACCCTCTTCATTTCGCGAAAAACGATAAAAAAGTCTAAGTAACAAGATTTGCTTCACAAAGGGACAACTCTCTCTTTGACTTTACTTACATAATGTAAGTAGTTTAGTTCATATGATCGATACTTAATCAAGAGTAACACTATTTTTCACTCACATAGACTCAAATATTTATGGATTGATTATTAGTAATACGCTGGTAATAATTTGATTTGCGTTATAATAGAAGATAATTTAACTGTTCTATTACAAGTCTGGTTCAGTCTAGATCTAGAAGAATGAAATGCTATGCAGGTCTATAACAAACTAAAATGGCTGGCTTGGATAATGCAGACAAACGGATAACGACTGCAATCATACCGAAGGAAACGGAACTTATCTGTGCACTGGCATGTACTATACCTACATACATATACCAACTAAACTTATAAATTATACCTTAGAATTACTATATAGGCATACAGTATTCACGTCTATCAAATGACTTAAGAATGAATGAATACACAATTCATTCTTACACACTAAACGTAAAATTAGGAGATAAACAATTTATTTTTTGTTTTAGAAGTGTGCGGAAGTTATGATGCAATTTGATGAGATTTTCACTGATACAAAGCTACATAATCCAATGGTAATAAAATAACACTCAGACAAAGCCATGAGCAAACGCTAGCTATAGGATATAAGCGTTAGGATTACTCCGCTTTGCACTTTTTATGGCTCTGTAACCACAGTGTTATTAACAGAGACCCTGCTCAAAAAAAATGTGGTTTACTCTTAGTAACTAAAGATGCTTTAACTTTACTCTCTTGGAGTGTTAACCAAAGAAACTAGTTATTCCGGGCAAAATCTTGGAATGTGTAAAGTGCATTTGGCTATTCTGCAAAATCGGTTCGGTGTTCACCCTAATTATATCAAAATTACGCACAGTAGTAGTGGCAGACTTAGGAGAAGGCGACGATACGAGCATGACTCACACTCTTACAGACAGAATTTGTCCACACTAGCTCAAGGAAGAGAATACGGTAGTTTACACCATTATCAATATTGATGTAGTTTTTATGAGCTGTCAACAGTTCAACACGCAATTGTCCAATAGATTTTGTATGGCAATGGCAACTTAAGACGTCAATAAAATAACAACTCAGTTGACTATCTATTTATTGATTTCAAAGCAACTAAAAATCAAATTTTATAGCAAATTGAAAATGAACCGAATTTATTAGGCTGAAATTAAAAGACGTTTTATAGAAATTGTGTCTAACATTAATATTGGTTAATGGTGTAAAAAACTACCCAATACTAGGGTGCCTGCCCTAGTATTGGGTAGAGAGCCTGCCCTAGTGATTCAGCGAATTCAGAGGACAAACGAAGAAATATTAACCAATAGAATTGCATAAAATCCTGCTCGCGCTATTCTCTTCAATTCTATTGGTGGATTTTTACGCTCTATGAAGAAACAGCAGCATTTGAAAGGAGAAAAGAAAGCGCTTTCCCCTGCAGGCAGGGGGACAAGTGGACAATACAAGCTAAAAATTATTGCTAAGGACATTCCATCATAGTTGCTGCAACTTATAGATAGACATAAAAAAAATATACCTAACAGATTAGTTTTCCTTCAAGACTATTAAGGTCCATGACACGGAGGTCCATAATACAAACGAGCATTCAGTGGATACGCTAACTAACCTACACAATTTGTTTTATATAATGCGGCCCAGCCCACGGCAACACACAGTCATTCAACTCTATCTTGTTTTAGGAATATTTTGTAAAGACGACATTAGTATCAGATAAGCTATATCACGTATCGGTATTATCACAGCGTGACGCGAGGAGCATGCCCAGACGCAGCGCCTTCCTCGCGTGATCGCTTCGTGATACAATAGTAATATTATCTTTTAACGCATGATTTATAGTAACACAAATGATATCATTATTAACTCGGTATCTTGATCTGATGTTAACCATGGAAAATTATCAATTTTGCTACAGGCATTCCCTTCAGAAGGTCACTTGAAATGTAAAACAGAAAAAACGTTCTTCTGATGAAAGAAGGTCGAAAAGATACAACTTGAAAGAAAAATTGCCAAGTGGGTTTGTAACCTTTTAGGCTGAGTAAATCGATTGAAAAAAATGTAAAATATGATGAAATATTAAAAAAGCGTCCGTCTGACGTAAAATATATAATACTATTACGACATATTATTTCCGTATGAACTGATAAAATATGATATCAGAGTGGGATGTCTGTGATATCGTCTACTTAAGACGAAAATGAAATTCCTGACAGTACTAATCGCATGGCAGTGACGTTTTAGTCTCTAAATCTATAGGATAATCATTAAAATTGTTTGATGAATAAGAGACAAGAGCTAAGCTTTTTATTACCAATGGCGACTCTATGTTATAATCTGTCAATATAAGGTCTCTATCTCTCGTACCATGTGGCCACCTTTGGCTGGCTCACATCGTCAGTTGACGTAATTTCACTGAGGGAGATTTTTATACAACATGTCGGCAGACGGTCGCTTGAGTTCCTACTATCTACGTTCGGAACATTTTGAACCAAGTCTATTTAATCCAGTCCTCGCCGACCGGAAATACCTGCACCCACTTTCAGGGCTTGGTTCAAAACCTCTCACGAAATTTTCTATTTAACCTTGGAACGCCCTCTATAGACAGCAAATCGCGGTAATATATTTTAATATCTACATCCAGTGCCTCGCGTGTTGCTAGTTCAACAACTTTAATGGAAGGTCATGATAATTACTATCAAATGATGGTGTTGTATAAACATTCTGCATTGTGTTGTCATTTTTATTAAGATATGCAGGCAGCCATCAATGGATCATATTTCAGTCGCTAAGTGTGTAATTTTCCTCAAGGGGATTTTTTTAGTCTTGATAGGACCTATATATTTAAAAACGTGCTAACTTCTCCTCAAATCACAGTGGGAGGATTTTTGAAGTTCGGCACATCTGAATTGTACTAAGTAGGTGCCTCGCGGTTTGATCCGCATCTTAGTTTACCGCTTGCGTGGGTCGTATTGTAACGATTTACAGCCATATATCAGAGATTATTTTTTCAATCCCTCTGGAAGTTTGAAGATATTAGCACGTTACATACATAGTTATTTATATCAAAAAAACATAATTATGGTTAGACCTTTAACTTTGTTTATGCAAACACTTGTTAATAAACAACAGCTATGAACAAGGGAAATCCTATTGACGTTTTCTTTAATCATTTCTTTTTTTTTTCAGAATAATGTCTCGCAGAAGATTGTTGATAGGCGGCGCGGCGGGAGTAGCGGGCGCCGCTCTCACTGCGTGGGCCGTGGCGGCCGATGACTCACCAGCGGTAGGTGCCGAGGAAACCCGACATTATCAGGGGGACCAGATAACACCGCTTTTCCTTTCGCCGGTTTTAATATCGGAGTGTAGCGACTCAGATTATTTGGAGATAAGATTCGATAGAGCTATTTTCGTATTGTGTCGATTACATATGTCCTCGGAACTGACCACAATCCTTGCTGTTACCTGGTTTAATTAAAACATTACCTACGCATACGTAGTTATTTATGCGTAGTTATTATCACACATAGCGCGGATATCTTTTCACGGGGAGACAATGAATGGCGTTTAACTCTTACAAAACCACCAGATAAGGAAAACGCTCAATTAAAATTGGCCAAAGGAAACTCGGAAACACAAACGTAACAATCAGAAAACTCAGGAAATTAAGACTGATCCAGGTCCTAGGTCTAAAATAACATAATCAAACCTGTTCCTCCGCCCACAGGAATGGTACAGACCGGCAAAGGTGTCAGCAACGACAGCGCGCAAGAAGCGCCCTCTGCCGACGCGCGACCACCAGGTGGCTTCCTTACAGGCCGGACACACCTTCGACGTCCTCATCGTAGGAGGGGGCGCCACTGGCGTTGGCTGCGCTCTGGATGCGTGCACAAGAGGCATGTAGCTTTCTACTAATTCTGATAGACAGAATTTCGATGCTAAAGTAAGAATAATGACAGTTAGCATGATAATTATATTTTTCGACCTGCAGTAGACCCACAGAACAGAATCTGTTCTGTGAGTAGACCGATGTACAAATAGATACATAAAAGATCTTCAATCTTCACTCGAACAATATCCCGATTTTAGTGGGGCTTGAACACTAGCTCAGCTGTTGATTCAATGAATGATATCCGAACAAGCAATAAAATGGCAGAAGACAGGCAGAAACAGTTTATTTTGATTCAAACTCGCAGAGAAGTAAGCAAACATACACTTTAGAAATAATGCATAGGTCTGAGTACTTATGAAAGGAAAAATAGTATGAGATCCTATTGGATACCAGTTGAATGATTTGACTGTTTCAAAAGAACCAATACTTTATATAATAAAAAAATACCATTCAAATTCCCCTCCCTAAAAAAATACCTCTCCTTTTTGAAGTCTGTTAAAAATACTCTAATCTACAATGTACCCTATCTAACCACGTTCCCTTCTCCAGGTCTCCGCACAGCCCTGGTCGAAGCTGACGATTTCGCCAGCGGCACCTCAAGTCGCAGTACCAAGCTGATCCACGGAGGAGTCCGATACCTTCAAAAGGCCATCATGCAGCTGGACTACGACCAGTACAAGATGGTGAAGGAAGCCTTGCACGAGAGAGCCAACATGTTGGAAGTCGCCCCACATTTAACACGACCCCTACCTATATTGCTGCCTGTTTACAAGTAAGTTAAATAACATAGGAGAAGTAACACCTTACTTCTCGTATGTTCTTTTCTGAATGGGAAAACGTGGGTCCTAAGACAGCTGAATTGTTCCGCTCTGGCTTTCTTAAATCTTCTTTTCTTGTTCAGGCGGTTTTTCTTTGGAATGCGCTTCCTCAGAATATCAGGACGGTGACCAGTCGATTTACTTTTAAGTTAAAAGCTCGTGAACATTTACTGAAGGAGTTGGCAGACTCGATTAATAGTTAATTTGCAGTTTTTCACCACCTTAGTAATGATATCTCTCAATGGCTTTGTTTTGTATATGTATGAATATGTATGTATATATGTATTTATTATTATCGTATATATGTATAATATATGTATGTTTATATTATATTTATTTCTACTGTTACTTATGAAATTTTATTTATATCTTTGCACCTGCCATGTTTTGTCTCTGCATCACCCTAAGGTAGACTGGTAGATAATGCCCAAGGCATTAAGTCCGCCGTTGTACATTGTTTTTTACATGTGCATAAAGTTTTCAAATAAATAAATAAATAAATTGTTTCTCCGGTATTGCTTAACATTTTTTTAAGAAGTCCGAAAGAGACCGGTGATCAGGATTGTCAGAATAGTTGAAATTTTCTTAGAAATTGCTGTTTGTTTTCTAATGTTTAAACAGAGATACGAGGAATAAGCACTCAAAGATATTTGTCTTTTTCTAAGAAAACTTCAAGTAAGTAATAGGTTTTCCTCATAAATCTTGTAGTGCACAAATGCTGAGCGATAATTGCCAAAACGTCGACGTACCATACATGCATTCCGATGTTATGCGCATAAATGATTTTTTAAATCTGCCTGCAGCAAGACTGCAATACTAGATTTAAAAAAGAAACTCCACACAATTCCTCAATAAAAATAAAGTAGTATTACGAAGATGCTCAATCTGTCAGTTGAATTAATTTGTGGCTTGTCTAAAACAATGTTGCATCATTCCTTGTGGTGCTCTAGATCTAACAACACCAAATGGACACGTGTAGATATTAAAATGTAATTAATTAGTTCAATAACTTGGCACTGTGTTGAGCATTTTTATATCTCTACATTGTATTTTGAAGTGCTGTATTTGGGTTTGTTTTTGTTTACAAGCAATTTTTTGGCACTACTTTTGTTTATTGTCTTGAGAGCCAAAATTCCAGTGCTTTGCGTGTGCAGGGCTCTCCCATGAGTTACTGTTTTGAATCATACAAATATTTCATAAAGCGAAATCGTAACAACGATTACGACAAGTAATTTACTACTGGGACAGGATTTGTAAAAGTTTGGATTGAATAGGTGTCGGATACAATAAAACCTAATTTTGTGATGTTCTCAAAAATGCTCGTTATGATGGTTTATTTTAAATTCATAGAACACAATTCACAGCAATAGGCCTACGAATTTACCAGTGTTTTGAAAATACCCAGTACAATTTCCCATTCCCAGATGGTGGCAAGTCCCCTACTACTGGTTCGGTATCAAGATGTACGACTTGGTAGCGGGCGACAGGAACGTGAAGAGTTCGTACTACTTGTCCAAGAAGAACACTCTGGAACTGTTCCCCATGTTGAAGTCCGACAACCTGTGCGGAGGCATCGTATATTATGATGGTAAGTTTGGTTTAGAAACTGGTTGTTGAACTGGAAATTGCCTTGAATCGAGTCGTACTGGCAGAAAATTTACTGATTAAGAGCCACAAGTACATGCGGTTGCTTAAATAACTTTCAAAACCACTCGATTGACTTAAAATAGTCTAGTTCTATAAATAGCTTTAGGAAAGTGCACCAAGTGCCGTATGTAGAATATAGAGATTGTTATGACACAGCATGGGAAAGCCCCTGAACTGAACCTTTTATTTTCCTTTAGGGGAAGTCCAATATCCAGTCGAGAGCTGTGATAAAAGTCTACACACACATCTAGTATCATGAAATACTTGCGCACACACACTGTGACACATATCGCGGATTTTATCCTCGCATTGAATAAAAACTTGTATGATCATACAAGTATTTAGTGGATTGAGTGAGTTATGGGCACATGGGGTCACGACACACCATTGGCTGTGGTCTAGGTCGATCACTGATAATTTTAAATAGAAGTGCAGATCGGCTTGACTGCACTTCGATTATGTGAACACCTCCTGACTGAGGCTGGATCCGTCCATCTTTGTTCGTAATGTTTATAAACGCTCTCACAATATCAGTTAGAGAATTTCTTACTACTCCAACTTTAAACAGTATATAACTATCTATATTTTGTAGAATATATCACGAACATTGTATTTTAAATATTCGAATACAGGCCAACAAGACGACGCTCGTATGAACCTAGCGATAGCTCTAACGGCGGCCCGCCATGGCGCCACTATCGCCAACCACGTCAGCGTCACCAAGCTGTACAAGACGGCCGGCAAGCTCAGCGGGGCCAGGCTAAAGGTAACATTATTTATTTGTAACGCAAATAAGACATTTAGACAAGTAAATGAGAATAACAGCCACTGCCAGCAGGCTAAACTTCATAGTGGCGCGCTACTGAATAAAAAAGGACTCCTGAAGGCCGCGACCCATAATGTTTTAAAACATTGGTTTATATTCTAATGCTGTTAATGTACTTGTTTCACTGGTAGAGAATGCCTTAGAGTCTTAGACATTAAGCATTTGTAATTCTGACCATAACATGTAAATAAAAAATATTGCGTTAGTACGATAAATCGGTACGGAACCATAAATGTTTTGCCATGTTTTGTCTCTGCATCACCTTAAGGTAGACTGGTAGAAAATGCCTAAGGCATTAAGTCCGCCATTGTGCAGCAATGTTTTTCTTTGTGCATAAAGTTTTAATAAATAAATAAATAAATAAATCTGTCTCCAGGACGAGCTGACCGGCAAGGAATGGGACATCAAAGCCAAGTGCATCATCAACGCCACAGGCCCCTTCACGGATAGCATCCGCAAGATGGACGACTCAACCGTCAAGGACATCTGCTGCCCCTCTTCCGGAGTACATATTGTGTTGCCTGGATATTACAGGTGACTGTTCTAGAATTTGTGATAGTAATACACCACAATCCCAACTTAAAAAGGCTTGCAGAGGCGGGATTGCTGCAGTTGCTTACTTTTTTCGATTAGCGGAGCAGATTTGGAAAAATGGAGCAATTTTAGTCAGTCACGAGTCCACGAAAATTTTAACAGTTCTGCTTACTTCAAAAGAACAAAAAATCTTCTTTTATCCAATTATCCTATATACTTCTTACTAAGCCAGTTTTAAATAGATATGTAAACACTGTGGTGATAACAAGAAGTGTCTGTTCAACCGTTGCGTGTCTTATAACACAAGGTAATGAGTCGAACTATTAATAGACGAGGCTATTCCACAGTAACGATGAACGAGGTAATATTTTAAACTGATATATTAATAGGTTTTCTATGAGATTATAATTGGTTAGTTAGTTCAAACATTTTGAACTTAAAAAGAGTCTTAAATAAAATATATATTTCTCAAAATGTTTATGAGAAGGGATTCTTTCCGATTTTTCAACAACCAACCAATCTGCGAATACCCATCGCCAAAAATTGTTTCTAGCAACTAGCAAGAATTTTGCTAGTTGCTAGAAAAAATTTTTTGTTGCAACGAAAGTCGTAGTTCTGTGAAATAACTAGTTTTATTTTCATCGAATAGTAATAACTTCTAAATGATGATTATTAAAAAAAAACACACTCATCATCTTGCCGAATTTGAACGTCAACACACCATGTAACGTAAGATATTTTAATTTCAACTACGTTATTGCGTCCTCTTTAATTTATCATTATTCCCAGTCCGGAGCACATGGGTCTCCTGGACCCGGCGACGTCGGACGGGCGCGTCATTTTCTTCCTGCCGTGGTTGAAGGGAACCATCGCCGGCACCACCGACCTGCCCTGCAAGGTCACACACAACCCCAAACCCACTGAAGACGAGATCCTCTTTATCCTCACTGAGGTCAAGAACTATTTGAACCCTGATGTTGAAGGTTTGTAGTAGTATGGAGATTTAAATAATTATGTTATGTCGAAATTATTACTAAATAGTAAAATCGCATTTTTACGCTTTATATTCACACTAGCGTTTCTTCAGCGTAGACGTTCGTTAAACGACCGTCGTGCGCGTCTTCGCCTCTTATACGTTCACCGAATGTCGACACTGGACAAACTCTAGTTTAATAGGTGGTCTAAGGTCTATATGTACCATAAAACTTACTACAAATTAATTAGAGCTTAACAATAAACAAGGCATGAACTCAGTTTGTTTAATATAATAACATTGTGGCGCCTCGTAATTAGTGACCGATACTTTTACACATAATTTTGCTCATGTTAACGAACAAAATTCCAAAGAAAACATTTTTTTTTTATCTTGACGATCCTGGCCCCTGCTTATCGAGGTCAAAAACCTTACAGTTTATAGATTATCGGTCGTATATAAGACTTTCTTTCAAACCTACTAAAGATTTGTTCAAGTTTTTCCAACATACAGCTAATACTCTTTATAGTACGTCGCGGCGACGTCCTCTCCGCGTGGTCAGGCATCCGGCCGCTGGTGTCGGACCCGAACAAGCCCGACACGCAGTCCCTCGCGCGCAACCACATCGTGCACGTGTCGCCCGCCGGGCTCGTCACCATCGCCGGCGGCAAGTGGACCACGTACCGCGCTATGGCGGCCGAGACCATCGACGCGGCTATCGAGAGTGAGTAGTGGGGATGAGTACTTTGATGAGACTATTGAGAGTGAGTAGTGAGGATGGGGCTATGGAGAGTAAGTAGTGGGGATGGGGCTATTGAGTGAGTAGTGGGGTGGGGCTATTCAGAGTGAGTGGGACTAATACAAGGTGTCACATCGTGCACGTGTCGCCCGCCAGGCTCGTCACGATCGACGCGGCTATTGAGAGTGAGTAGTGGGTATGGGATATTGAGAGTGAGTGGTGGGGATGGGGCTATTGAGAGTGAGTAGTGGGGATGGGGCTATTGAGAGTGAGTAGTGGGGATGGGGCTATTGAGAGTGAGTAGTGGGGATGGGGCTATTGAGAGTGAGTAGTGGGGATGGGGCTATTGAGAGTGAGTAGTGACTGTGGTGATTAGGCTAATGAGAGTAAGTAGCGGGGAGGAGCCTATTGAGAGTGAGTAGTGAGGATGGGGCTATTGTGAGTGAGTAGTGGAGATGGGAATATTGGAAGTGAGTGGTGGGGGTGGGATAAGAATAAGATGCCACATCGTGCACGTGTCGCCCGACGGGCTCGTCACCATCGCCGGCGACAAGTGGACCTCCTACCGCGCCGTGGCGGCCGAGACCATCGATACGGTATTGAGAGTGAGTAGTGGGGATGGTACTTATTAGAATGAGTAGTGGGAATGAGACTATTGAGAGTAAGTGGGACTAGTACAAGGTGTCGCATCGTGCACGTGTCGCCCGCCAGGCTCATCACGATTGACGCGGCTATTAAAAGTGAGTAGTGGGGATGGGACTGTTGGCAGTGAGTAGTGGGGATGACACTATTAGGAGTGAGTAGTGGGGATGGGGCTATTAAGAGTGAGTAGTGGGAATGGGGCTATTGAGAGTGAGTAGTGGGGATGGGATATTTAAAGTGAATAATGCGGATGGGCCTATTGAGAGTGAGTGGTGGGGATGAGGTTAGTATAAGATGGGGACGGGGCTAGAAAGGAAGAAGATGGCAGGATCGCAAATCTGACAGAAATTAGTAATTAAGACTATATGTTTGCACTGTACATATATTGTGTTCAAGCTATCATGAATCATGTGGTACTTTTTGGAAGATATTGGAAGACAGATGGAACGCAAAGCCCTGAAGCCAAAAATCATATATCCTACGCCATATGTTTCAGGCGCGAACCTAAAGCCACTGTACAAGGAGTGCCAGACGGACGGGTTCCTAATAGAGGGCGCACATGGCTGGACGCCCACCATGTATATCAGATTAGTACAGGACTTTGGACTTGAGATGGAAGTAAGTGTCCTATTAACTAATGAACATTATGCTATAAAAGAGACGATCTAGATTCGGCTCATGCACAAAACAATAATTTCGCTATAGGCTTTCAAACTAAGGGACCATCGGGCCAACATATGAGTGATCTTATCTCTTCTTCTTTCTTATTCTAAAAACAACATTTTATGGCAATGAATAGAGTTACATCAGGAAAACTACATTTTTATTTAGCTTACTTCTCGTTTTGAAATAGCGTTCAAAATGCTTAAGAAGGCTTCAGAAGTAATACGAAAGTAACGTGTTTCAGGTAGCACAACACTTGGCTAAGTCGTACGGCGACAGAGCATTCGCCGTCGCCAAGATGGCGGCCATGACTGGCAAGAGATGGCCCATTATTGGCAAGAAAGTCCACCCTGAGTTCCCTTACATTGACGCCGAAATTAGGTAAGTATTTATTGTGCCATTGTGTGAATTTTTATTCGTGACCAAAAGTCGAGATTTTGAGCTCATAAATGAAAGACTCTTTCGCTAGGTCTATCAATAACTTAAGAACCCTCGTCGCCACAACTAATGACTTACGTATACAGACACGAAAAAACCCTCAAGCCGTCTCATTGTTTGTTTGTTAGAAGCAGAACTACTGAACAGATTATACTTTTTTATTGATTTACAGGTATGATAGTTTATAGTATAATCCCATCAGACGAAATGTCTCACTAAAGCTCCCATCAGTAATTTAATGCCAGGAAGAAAATTTACGTCCTAGGGGCCTACCATGACATCTTAAAGCCAGAGTAGTTCTGCTGAGGGAACGAGATGGCGCTAGACGACTTGTATAGCTCTGTCTCTTTCCCTTTCCCTTCCAGGCCTCTAAAATAGTGGAATCACGCTTTTTATGATAAGGATGGATTAAAAAAAACAATCAGCTTTAAATATCCAAAATTATAACCAATTTGAATAATAAAAAGTTTAGATTAATATTGCTACAAGCCTACGATCCCCCTAGGTACGGGTGCCGTGAGTACGCACGCACCGCAGTGGACATGATCGCGCGGCGCCTTCGCCTCGCCTTCCTCAACGTGCAGGCCGCCGCCGAGGCGCTGCCCACCATCGTCGACATCATGGCCGAGGAGCTCAACTGGAGTGATGCGGAGAAGAAGGTGAATACATTGGGATTGGTTATTAGACGTGTAGGAATCAAGAGAGTTGAAGAGGAGGCGCTTCAAAAAAGATTCTGAAAGAATTCAGAGATGCTTTTGTTAGCAGTGGGAAAAGGCTAATTCATTGAAGCAAACATAACTATGTTGTACAAAATGCTGCATTTTTACAAGGCCCAATATTGTTTTCCTTATTGATAAATTCCTTTGTCAAATTCTTTGAAATTACATATTCTTGGTTTTTGTCATGCAGCCATGTAGTCGAGTTTTTCGTATCCAATTATAAACTATCTATCCTTCCCAGTATTTATCTCAAATAAGACCTGAAACACACAGTTCTTAAACACCAAATAACACGTGACGTCAGATTTCACTTAAAACTCAAGTGTACACTCGACTCTACTTTAAAATCCCACACCAAAATTCCAGAAACAAATCAAAGAAGCCGGGGAATTCTTGGCCAACGAGATGGGCCAGATGGTCAACCGTGCCAGTCGCGACAAGATACCCATCAACCTCAGCAAGGACGAGATCCAGACCTACATCAAACGCTTCCAGATCATCGACAAGGACCGGAAAGGATTCGTGTCTATTAACGACATCAGAAGGAGTCTTAAGGTATGGAGTTTAGAATGTGGGTAAGAAAAAAAACGTAGATTTTTGATCGAAATTATCACCATAATTGTTATAATTTGATAGTTTTATGAGCCAAAGAGAACTATGCTCTGTTTCGAAAAAAGAGTGTAAACTTTTGAGCCATAGCGGTCAGTTGAAAAGAGTTACAAATCTTTTGTCTATTAATTTAGTTTTTATTAATTTTGTCTATGATGACTTGATGACCTAAAGAGGTCAGTTAAAAAAAAAAGAATTCTTTTGTCTGTAAACTAATAAGGTTTTATAATTTTAAAGGAGATATTACATTGGATTGTAGAATGTCTAATGATTTAGTTTTTATACCTTGATATGGAATCAGATCATGGAATAAAACCTCTGATCTGACAAAGAAATATATACATGTAAAGGAAAAGGATGGGATTGGGCTTTCTCAAGGCTTATACAAGCTGTGGGAAAATAGACCTTATTCTCAACACAACGAGAAAGCAACATGAACACCTAAACCATTTCTTTTTCTAAACTTACTGCCAATTCTAGAGTATGGGGCTGAAACCTAGCGACGCGGAAATAAGCGCCATTTTGTCCGAGATTGACGTCACTTATCACGGGCAGTTGGAATTACAAGACTACCTACAGGTAGAGAGTATATCCGGTTACTGGGTAGAGCCATCATGCTGCCGTTCTCGTCTGCCGGGCTATAACTACGGGATTATCGCTTTTTGGAATTATGCTGATGTTTTATATGAAAGTTTTTCGATACGTACTTTAAAAACATTGAATCCCTTTGTGAAATGCCAAAATTGGTTGACGTTTTATAAACCAATCGTAACCATAAAATAATTAGACAGAAGTTGAAGTTGCATATTATTATCTTTCTCTGCATTCTTGAAAACTTTTGTATAAAACATGTGCATTATTTCATTACATATTTTGTGAATAAGTTGCACAGAATCTTTGTTATAGGCACTAACTAGCTTTAATTGTTGTAAATCATATTACCTGCATTATGTTTTATTACATTATTATTTTTATTCGCAGCTTTATTTGACAACACGCCCGGGACCTTATGCAACAATGACAGAGTCGGTTTTTTTTCGGATTGTAGGGGTCGAATAGGCATGTTAACACTGGTAAAGGGTACTCAGCTGTGTTAAGCAAGACTGGAGTTCGACCCTAAAATAGTTTGGGGTAGATGTAAGCCGACCCTAACATAGTTGGCAAAAGGCTACGAAGATAAATATGACGTATGTTTTTAGAATCACAGATTAGTTAGTCAAAAGAGGAAGATACGGCCATGAAAAATTAGGCATCTTGTTTTTCAACCATGTGTATTATGTAGGTAAACGTTCTTACTATTTCTATTCTTAAAATAAAGCCCTGTAACAGATGGAAAGATAGACTAGTAGTAGTAGTTTAAATAACAGCGTCCCGTTTAGAGAGAGAAACTTAAACACTGATAAAAGTATTAGTCAAATGTTAAGGCTGTACCAAAAAAACCTATAAAAAAGATTCAGTGCAACAACCCACGTGTTGCGTCTTCCATACGCTTGTTGATGTCGGGTCATGGTCCACAGAACTACGGCGAGGAGGTGACCGGGGAACAATTGCACGAAATACTGAAAGAGATCGACACTAACATGAACGGACAGGTCGAACTCGACGAGTACTTGCAGGTCTCTAGTGTTTGTCAATCGTACCTTCTGTTTTATTCTTTGCTCTATGGTACTACATTTCGCGTTTGTGAAATGAACTTTGTGTGGAGTAGGGTGTTTTGCGCTTTGTAGTACCGCGTTTAGTTGGAATGGTATTTATTTCTTTTTTTCTGCTTGGCATGGTGGAATGTAAATAATTTCTTTTTGTTTGTGTTGGATTTACACAATGTTATTTGCACTTGATTTTTGTTAAAAAAAATATACTTTTATCCGATATATGAGTAGGTGTTAAAGTACAGTGATTTTTGTACACATATTTAAAGTAGCAAAGATATCCGGCATTGCGTAAAAAAAAATACAAATGTCCAGTAGAGTAGGAAGTAATAATCGCTAAAATATATTATGCATGCACTTTTGCAACTATCGATACTGCTCATAACGCCAAAAATCTAATAGCACGCTTTCAAAATTACATCCAACTGTAACACCCAACTTATGATACTATCAGTTTTTGGATTAGTAACAATCTCTTATTCTAACTACAAGTAGGTCAGATGCAGAGTTAATTATAATGACTACGTTCAGAAGTACAGTACCGTTATGTTGGCAACGCTTCAAAAACATTGCCGCCAACTTTCAGACAGGCGCCAAATGGGCTGTTTTTTATATGAGTAAATTGTAAATAGCTATGATTCGTTGATCCCCATCTTTGAAGCTTTTTGCAGTATAAAAATAATCTTTTTATTTATTACAGCATATTAAATTACTTGTTACATATTAAATTACAATTACTAGCGTAAATTTTTAGGATAATATTTGTAAGTATATTTTTATTTATTTTAATATAGATATGTAAGTATTTTATTTATCATTTTGGTGTGCATTCACAAGCAGGTTACTAATTTTATGTTTTCATTAACATGGCTTGGGTCGCTTTCTGTGTTTGTTTTACTAATATATATATTTATAATACTTGTATGTGATAACTAAGGGTAAGTAAATACTTAATACATAAACTGTATTATTTTTAGTTTGTCAGTGCACCCATTGTACAAAAAAAATGTTATGGGACTAAGTTTATTCGGTAAACCGCCGTTTACCCGAATTTTATTTGCCCTAATATCATTTGCCATAATAGTCAACAGCCATAATATCATACGACATAATACTCATTTGCCCTACTCTCATTTGCCATATTAGTCACGTGCCAGAATCATTGTTTCCCATAAAGTCACTTACCATAACATCATTTGCCATAATCATTGTAAGCCCTAATTATCACATGTCCTAATTATAACATGCCATAATTATGATATGCCATAACATAATTTGCCATCGACGTCGGTTGTTTATATCAAGAGAAATTGGATGCAATTGGGACTTTAGGGCACTCCAACTCGGACAGGTTAGGTTAGAAGGGGATGGCCATCCCCTTCGTGGTTATTTTTTTACAAACCACATAGAAGTAGGAGCCCCGCGAAGCGGGGCTCCGTCGACCTAGCCCACCATCAACCATGCACAGAAAAAAAACCATTACGGGGCTTAAATATTTGTCTAATAATTGTTATGCCATTTAAATATTATGTCTAATAATTATTATGGCACATAAAAATATGGCAAACAATACTTATGGTATTCGTAGGTTGTCTATTGTTTGCCCGATGATTATATGCCATAATCATCATTTTCCCGAATTTCATTTGCCCGAATGTTTCATTTGCCCTAAAAGACATATGACATACTTTTAATTGCCCGAATTTTAGATACCATAAGATACGAATGCCATAAGTATTGTTTCCCATATTTTTATGTGCCATAATAATTATTAGACATAATATTTAAATGGCATAATATTTAAATAGTATAACAAGTATTAGACAAATATTTAAGCCCCGTAATGGTTTTTTTTTCTGTGCATTGTTGATGGTGGGCTAGGTCGACGGAGCCCCGCTTCGCGGGGCTCCTACTTCTGTGTGGTTTATAAAAAAATAACCACGAAGGGGGTGGCGGGGTCTATTCGCTCGCTTCGCTCGCTCACACGACCCCGCCATCCCCTTCTAACCTAACCTGTCCGAGTCGGGGTGCCCTAAAGTCCCAATTGCATCCAATTTCTCTTGATATAAACAACCGTTATACACCCGATGTCGATGGCAAATTATGTTATGGCATATCATAATTATGGCATGTGATAATTAGGACATGTGATAATTATGGCTTACAATGATTATGGCAAATGATGTTATGGTAAGTGACTTTATGGGAAACAATGATTCTGGCACGTGACTAATATGGCAAATGAGAGTAGGGCAAATGAGGATTATGTCGTATGATATTATGGCTGTTGACTATTATGGCAAATGAAATTAGGGCAAATAAAATTCGGGTAAACGGCGGTATACCGCATTCGTATCTTATGGTATCTAAAATTCAGGCAATTAAAAGTATGTCATATGTCTTTTAGGGCAAATGAAACATTCGGGCAAATGAAATTCGGGTAAATGAAATTCGGGAAAATGATGATTATGGCATATAATCTTCGGACAAACAATAGACAACCAGTTTATTCAGGTCAAACTGTCAAACCAGCTTCCGCAACCATTCTAACGCGGAAAGCAGAATGGACGTGTGTCCATTCTGCTTTCATGTCTATACAGAACTAGTTTTTTCTATAGACAAAAGCTGACTTGATCTAAGTAAGTGTGGTTAAAAAATATATTAATATGCCTATACAGGGTGCCAATGCCTAATGGCCAATACTTTTGCATTTATTACCCAAATAAATTATTTTACTTTTTTTGAAATGTTAATAAAACTAGTACGGTTGGTAGTTAAATTAATGTCTAATTAATGTTTATTTAGAAAAATTGATTTCTTTTACGAGCGTAGTATGTATCGGTCACATTTTTATTTTCTTAACCATCTTGTGAAGTGTCTATTGACACTTCCATATTCAAAAATCCCGCCTTGTCAACATTGAGTTATAATGTACTGTACGAAGTACATTATAACTCAATGCCTTGTCAACCGAATTCTGACCCGTTCCGTTCCACGCAGATGATGTCAGCAATCAAGTCGGGCCACGTAGCGTACTCCCGGTTCGCGCGCATGGCTGAGATGGAGGAGGAACATCACGAACAAGAGGTTCTCAAGAAGCAGATCTCTGTTGAGAGGAGCGGCGGTGGCTTGTAGACGTCATGTACATGGTGAGAAGACCTTTATGCATTGTAAGGCTTCGCTATAGTTAGGGAGCAGTATGGCAAAGGCAGTCGCCTTCATGTTTGGCGCGTCCTTTGCTTTTATAGCGACTTTGACAAGACTGATGAATTGACTCATATAATTTCAATGGCGATAGTAAACTGCGCGACGTCACTTGTTTGCCAACTCATTTGACTAACTCTTTATTGGTTTCAAAGCTTTTATAGGAAAATAAGAAAGCAGTAATTTTATTTTTATGATGAACTAGCTGTTCCTGGCGGTTTCACCCGCATTACGTTAGGTTTTTGGTTACTGGTTCGCTCCCGTGGGACCTAGCGTGAAATTATATAGCCTATGTTACTCGTGGACAATGTAGCTTTCGAATAGTGAAAGAATTTCTAAAATCGGTCCAGTAAGTTTTTGGTTTATTCCCGTTGTCCCCGTACGCCGTGTCCCCGTCCTACGGGGACAGCGGTACTTCAATTAAATATTTGAAAATAGTTCCCGTTGTCCCCGTACGCTGTCCCGGTAGATTAATATAAAGGATTTAGACCTTGTTTTCAAGTAAGATTTTTTATTTAATGAAATGCCCCACAGAGTTACAGGACGTTATTTTTCAATTAAATATTGAAAACTTAAGAGAACAAAAGTACTAGGCGAGCAGTAACGTGAAGTGGTCATGTGCGAAAATATGTGGTGGAGCACGTTTTCCATTTACCACTTCACGTTACTGCGCGCCTAGTACTTTTGATTGAATTAAGTAGTCAAGTGTGAAAATTTAAAATTACTGTGAATTTGAAATTTAGTTTAGTTTAAACATTAGCCGAATGTACGTTACGGGGACAACGGGAAATAAATTTAATCACGTCCCGCTGCACAGTATGTAATTTCGCCTCAAAAGCGGACATCCTTGTTTTATATGCTATTTAGAAAGATAGAAATCGATCAAATCCCCTAATAAAACTCCGGTGACGTTATCTATCATAGTTGTCGAGAAATATTGAAAATCGAGAAAAGTCCATAGAAACCATAAAAACGTTTTATTTCCGTATTTAATCATTTTTTCCATTAAATGTTTTTTTGGTTACGATTCAAATGTATTTGAGGCACCTATTTATATTAAAAAGTTAAAAAATCTCGACTGGTATGGGCGAAAAAATTTTTTTTCAGTTATTTTGTTTATATTTTTTTTCTGAGATGTCCTGCAATATTAGCATTTTTTTTAAATGCCAAATTATTAGTTACTGTACCTATTACTTCCACAAAAAAAACTAGATGCTTTAAACATAGGACTTCGGAGATATTAAATTTTAAAATTTTAAGTTAGGGTTGTCACTCAAGTCTATGGTTTACTTCAGTGATGGTCGTTATATTTATTTATGGTTTTATGGATGACAGAAGTTAAAATTTCTATAATATTATGTCTATCTCTTATATCTTATTTTTATCGCGTAATATTAATACTTAGCATTACGCCATGTACCTATTTGTTGGTTATAAGGGGGTTATAAGACTTAAAATTGTATTCAGTTTTGCGGTTGTCACCCAACTCTTTGATTTCTCTTAAGTTGCAGCCACCGTCATTTTATTTAGAAGTGGAACTAACTTCAGACGAAATCTGCTCTATTTCAGATACTGAAGATAGGGCGTAAGTGACATTTCTCTTTTTTTTGTGTTAAAATGTTAATACCAAATAAGTTTAATTTATTTCTCCCTTTTCTTTCATAAACTCAAAATTTTATACTGGCTATCCACCGCAGTTTCAACTACGTTTTTGTTTACTGCTTCACCTCCATAGGTAGTAGCGTGAAGTTATATTACGTTTATGTATTTTGCATGCATTCATGCTTTTTGAACCACATGTATTTTGCTATCATATTATAATAGAATTGAAAAAAAACTGAATTTTCCCATATGTTTTATCTCGAGGTGGTACAATATTTTTTAACAAATGTTGCTAATTTGTTGTATTGTTAATTGTGTAATTTTTCCATAACATACCTAAATAACATAATCTAGACCTATATTTGACCATCGCATCGTATAAACTCATCCTTTTTGTGACAACCCTATTTCCATAGAAATTGATAAAAAACTTAGAAACGTTATAGTTCTGAAGTCCTGTACGTTAAATGTTCCAATTTTTCACAGTAAGAAGCTATATGACTAAAGTGTATTTCTTTGGTAAAACAAAATGCTAATGTCAGATAGAAAATTTTATATAATTTATTTTCTAAAATTAAGAAAATAATTTTTTACTCGCATTCCAGGGAAAGCAAAGACTTGTAATTTATACACAACATTATTAAAACAACCTTCAATTCATGGTTAATTTTAAATAAAGCCACAGTTTGTTATTTTGGGAAATATCTACAAAAAAGTTTTTGACCAAGTTCATTGACCTTTCAAAAAAACTCTTGTAGCTTCAAAATTAAGAAATATATTTAAACTGGTGTTTCATATTATATTGTATAACGGTTATATCCATCGGAATTTACTATAAAAAGAGGATGTCCGCTTTTGAAGCAAAATTATACACTGTGCGCTGTCTCCGTGACGGGGGTATGGCACACGGGGACAACGGGAACAAACCAAGTTTTTGAGCCTATTCATTACAATCAAACAAACAAAGTTTTCCTCTTTATAATATTAGTATAGATAAATCTTGCAGAAATATTAATATATCAAAGACATGGCGATTTCTTTATGTGTCACGTGATTTAATTAGTACAATGTTCATAATACGTTTATTTTCTCATTACAGGTACCGAAATCATCGCAACAAATAGGCGTTAAGCAAGACACAAGTATTATTTCTCAAATCTAGATTACAATTTATTGCGATTTCTATACATAGCTTCATTGTCATAAATCTAAAAACACCAATCAATTTATATAAAATAAGTACGTCCATAAAAACACTCGCGGACTCCTGAATCGAGTCGCCTGTGTTAGAAAAAAGCACGAGGAAAAAAGCCTACAGTCAGTTGACAGTTGATTCTGGTTGCGAATACATATTTGGAACCTTGAAAATTCAAATTTAAATTTTTTAAATTTAGAATTTTTTAGTTCAGGATGTCAGCTTCAAAACTGCATTTTTTGCAATACGGTTTCCGTACCCAACCAGTGTGCCAAACGGAACCTTTTATTAAAGGCTATTCTTATGTGTATAATGCATGGTAAACAATTTGCGAGTCCGGGAGTGTATATATTTTATTTTGTAGATAAAATAAGTAAGTAAAGGAATTCTATTCGAGGATGATTTTTTTGAATCATTTTATTTATTTTGACGAAAAAAAAAACGAAATATACTTACGTTACGACATTTTGATTCTTGTTCCCTAATTTTAAGATAAAAGGATTTGATATGTGATTGTTTTAATTGTAAGACGATTTATTTATTCGTTTTTTGTTATATAAAACATGTATTTAATATTCAATCATACCGTCGGAATGCGATTTTTATAATTTGTTACAATTTTATTAAGTGCTGTTTTGTGTGTTAAGCTCTGACATGGAATTGCAAAGGGAAATCAGACCTAGTCAGTTCAACATCAGGTTTAAATTGCAGGCAACGAAAATAGGGTTAAGTGCAGATTTAATTCTATATCAATATTTTTTTTATATTGCTGGAGCTTGGCCCTCACAACACGCATTACTTGTTATGCCTGGGCTACATTTACGCAAACAATATTTGCGGGTAAAACCCTCAGATGGAATCTCCGGAGTGTGGGCCCGACGTTAGATATTACATTGACACTTCACTATAATGCATTAAACTGTCCTATATCAACGATACAATTTACAATGTATTTTAAAGTTCTTGATGTGTTTATTGTGCAAAATAAATTGATTTTGAATCACTTTCTGTTATTTACCTGATCCTTAGAGCATCTAAATAGATAAAGGGCGTAGCCAAGGGGGAGTGGGGCAGCTGCCTCCCCACTCCCTTGCTTTAGCTCGTTTTAGTTAGCTTTACAAACCGAAAGACTTAAGGGGGATGCTTCACGTTAGCCCGCGAAATTCAAATTTTTAAACGTTTTTGCAATTTGCCGCTCAGTCTTTGTGCTCAAAGTGCATAAAACTCGATTGAATGACTTTGGCAATCAAGAAGGCAATCAATCGAGTTATATGTACTTTGAGGGCTGTTTTTATGACTTAAATGTTTATAATTCTGCAACTAATGGCCTATTACAGTTGCAAGTCAAACTACATGTCACACACCCAGACAGTTTGCTGCAAATTGCAAAAATACGTAAGGAAATTTGAATTTCACGGGCTACCTTGAACATCCACCTAAACTGTGCACCTTGCTGGAATGCAACCTTTCACCCGATTGCCAGCGCGGCGCGGCGCGCCGTTCTCGCCTCGTTCGATTAATAGCGAGCTTTTAGGCAGCGTTGCGTCACAGTTCAAGAAGCACAGTTAATCCTACGAGTATATTTTGTGCCATAGGGTTGTAATGAGACTTGTACTGAAAGTGCAAAACCTCATGTCCTGACCTCATGTCCTACTATAAACTTCTCTTCCTGAACGTATCAACTTGACCTTCCCTCTTGAACCGTTGCCTAGCGACGCCCTTCTACAGGATTAACCTGCCCAACAAAGTACTGCGAATTGTTTGAAATATGTCACCAGCGTTCGTTAGGTACGCCTTTGGTCAATGCTCTGCTACCGTGGCGTGGGTCATAGCGTGATATTAGCCTATAGGTAATATTCCTAAATCCGGCTATCATAATGTTTTGACAGCCTGATTGGTTATTCAAGAGATGTGTGACTTTATTCAAACAAAGTTTTATTACGTATAATTGGCACAGATTTGCGTTATAATAAATATCTTGGGACAACTCACACACGGCAATCTGATCCCAAACTAAGCAGGGCTTGTACTATGGTAACCAGACAACTGATAAACATACTTATATAATTTTTAAATACATACATACTGGTGCCGATTCTCTTGTGCACAAACTATCGTAAATTTAAGTTAAGTGCATCTTTCTCTTTCCTTTTAATTAAGAAAAGGACAGAAGATCAAATATTAGTTAAGTCCTGTCAAATTTAGACACTCCATAGATAATTTAGACGCAATTTAAAAACATGGCCTCTAAATATACGTCAATTTTCATCAGGCGCTGTCTAATTTGACAGGATTAAATTAAAATGTATCTTCTGTCCTTTTCTTTGAGAAATGGAAAGAGAAAGATGCACTTAACTTAAATTTACGATAGTTTGTGTTGTGCACAAGAGAATCGGCACCATTATATAAAAATTACACCCAGACACAGGACACAGAACAAACATTCATGCTCATCACACAAAGTTTGTCCTGGGTGGGAATCGAACCCACGACCTCTGGTTTAGCAGTCAGGGTCACTAACCACTAGACCAACAGGCCCGTCAAATACCTCATACAGTAGATAGAATGATAGATAAGTAAAGTTATCCTACATAATTTAGGAAATAAGAAGTGAAAAAGGTTTTTCCTCTAGTTCAGCGGGCGAGATATATATATACTTAGAACGTACTTTGATTGAACTGTTCTTCGTGTCTCTCTATCTCTACCTTGTCATCGTAGTTTGACTGCTGTTATATTACTAAAGCAATTAATGCAAAGTTTGTTTTTTCGAAAATAAATAAACCCATTAATGAAAAATCTATGTTCATAATACTGGAGAAGATAAAATTATTACCGTACCTACACATAATTAACGCCTACGTCGCAACGAACCAATCAAGCCGGTAGACTTACAAAACAACAATGTTCGCTACAGAAAGAAGTACAAAATATCAAAATGTTCGCAAACTTACCGGTTCGATTCTTGGATAAAAGAACTAAGGCATGGTTTCGGTAGTCTCCAAGAAATAAACAGCGGTTTTAATCATGAAACTAGTAAAAATATTTTACTTCCAAAAACAAAGTAGGTAATAGGTATATACAAACAGAAAAAAACTTTCTGTCCTTTTCAAATTCAAACGCGCGAAAGTTCAGAAATCAAACTCATAGACAAAATTATAGAAGACATGAATGAATGAACGAATTATTGACAACCAAGTCAATAAATCGTTCACTTTCAATCAACACAATGATTGTAAACGTGCGTGAACTTGTTTCTCATTGACATGAATATCCAACCACGTGACGTCACGTTGTTGCTGTTATATCGATCCAAAAATCAATACGCTAGTACTTTAAATAGAACATCGAGTAAAACTTTTTTTTTTTCGGAAATTTTTACTTGTGATTCAAGGATTTGTGTAGGAATTTGCTTTTTCTTATATAATACAACTGAGGACTAAGAAAACTTGTAGGAAGAGTCGTAGGAAATTTGGCGGGAAAAAGTTTTGTGGCCTCGGGCGCGGCGTAGGGCGGCGGTTACGCCCCCGCGGCCAATGTCGCGGGCGGGCGGTGGGTGGGCGCGTCTCTTCCGCGTTCTTATGAATTTTTTAACTCAAGGAACTAAGGGAAACATTACAAGGGGGCATTTTGCCCTTCGATAAGCTATGATTAGCCTCGAAAGGATTGGAGAAAATATTTTCTTTTTAATTGGTACTTATTTTGCTAATAAGTTTTTTCGTACTTACTTTTGTGCTGAGCCTTGAATGGTTTGGATGTTTGGTGATTTCTATGATATGTTATTATAAGGAAAATAGATTTAAATATTGTCTACGTACGTAATTGCGGTATCAGTGTTGAAACACTTTCTCGCGGGTTCTTTTGAAACATAATTTTGGCTTTGATAGCTTTCTTTGTAATCGCAATACTCTCGAATTTTTACATGTTCCTAACTTTTTATGATGATAGTGGTACTTATATAATTTTTTTGTTGATCCATTAAGCAGATTGTGATGAAGTCGTCTATTTTTAGGAGTTAAGCGAAACTTTTTGTTCATTTCGTGAAAACGTCATAGTTATACATAATTGACAAAGTTTAAACGTATTCATTTCTAAAACAAAAACCCCCTGCAAAAAAGTGTTTATTAGAACCACTCTTTTCTTTTACTGTCCCTTTTAAAAGTTACAGCAATTGTTTACCTAATATTTTGGTTTTGCACTAATCACCAGATGTCCAGCCGACCCTTCTTTGGGGTTATAATAAGTAAAAGGAAACAAAAGAATCAAAAAAGAAAAGTTATTGCTTTTTAACATTGTTTTTTTTTGTTCATTTGAAATTAGCACAGCTACTTACATCGATTGACTACACAACAAAGACATGGAAAGAAAGATAATAATAACAGTCATATTGCCGAGGTGCTGCAAATGACAGGAAATGTAAGTTATTTTTATAAAATTTATATAGTTTTAATACTTTAAATCCGTAACTTTGTCTTCATAGATTTTGATAAAAAGAAGCCAATACTCTATTGCGATATATTAGCATATGTTTATATGAAGTATCATTAGGTTCAGCAGTTTTTGTGCGAAGGATTTATTTATTTATTTAGGTCTTCTTCAATTGGTTTGTGTAGATTCGGATTAACGCTAATATAAAAAGTCGAGATTTTCTTTTCACATTATTTTATTCATAATATGGTAGAAATGGAGTAGCTGTTTTTTTATACATTATATTAGGACTTTGGCTTTAGGGCAACACGTACACTGTATGTACGTGTTGCCCAAAATTTATTTCATTTGTGCCTTTCATTGCCTTGTACGGTACAAGGCAATGAAAGGCACAAATGAAATAAATTTTCCGCCAGTTATTTATTTTTAAAGAAAGTTTACAGACTAATATTAACTTAAGTGACATGCATAAATAGAGATAATTTGCTAATAACAAGCTTCTTTGTATGAAACCACCATGTAACCACCACCATGTTATACCATTTATTAATGCCACAGCAGCTCCAAAGCGTATTGCAACAGGTAGAAATAACTATGGTAGAGTCAGAACATATATATCTACTTCTATATTTAGTATTTAATACAATAAACATCACAAAATCGGTAAAGTTAATTTTAATATTACATAATACAAAAGTAAAAAGTTATGTTGGTGTATAAAAAAAATCTATTATGTTACAAGTTTACAACCCAATTTCTATATCATTAAATTAGTCTCCACTTTATACCAAATTATCTTTATTCATGAAATAATATAATAGGGAAACACCTCAATTTTCCTCAATACTCATCGACGATCAAAAAAACTCACAGTGTGATTAATGGGCCCGTACATTGAACCAGCGTCGAGTGGGTGGGGAGTGTCGCCCACTCGCGTTTTTGCGCCATCACTCCTATTACTTACGGCTCTGCTTTGAGGAAGTCACTCAAATATAATGTGATGTTGAGTGTTAATTAGTGAGATGCAGCATACCTCGTGAGAACTAGGGCGTGTCTGGTCGCGGGGCGGATGGCGCGGGCGGTCCGGTCCGCCCACCGTCACTTCCGCTTCCGGGTGCCCATAAACCCTACTGTTCCTTGACTGAAGTTAAAAGGACCACCCCTGAGATGTAGAGGCCTCTTTAAATATAGAACCAGTCATCTTGACAAGGGCTTAACAAATGTAACGAATGTGTTACGCAATAGCGGATATCGGGATCTGTGTCGATTCTTTTTCGATCACAGGAAAGCGATATTTATAGTCAATATCAGTACTACATAATCGACAATGATTTGAGGTCGTATTGTAAATATTGATTGAAATTGAACGGGCAAGTATTATAATATCATGGAAGTGCACTGCTATTAACAAATAAGGAAGTGAAGCTGACAACACTACAGTTTAAATCTAAAATATTAGATTTGTCGATGTGATTTAGTAGATACATTGCTGATGATTATGACATGACGTTTTCAACATACCAAATTAAACCATGAGTGTTAATATGTTGTTAAAAAAGTTCAGCGGAAGGTAGACGCTACGAGCTCAAGGGTCTTCTTATAGCTTGATAGGTGTTTCGATTTCGAATGCAAATTGGGACAAGATAAATAATTGCAGGGGACGTAGCGGTTATTGCGAGAATAACCTTTAGAAGTTGTATTACTCATACACGTATGAGTTGATATGATACTAAACCAAGATTACTCTTATCAAAATACTTTTCATATTTTGTGATAAATTGGCTTATAGGTGGGCAATGATTTGGTCCAATAGTGACGAATATTTCTAGAGGTCTACTAGGGTCTACTATGTCTACAGCTACTTAGGTATGTTATTTGGGAGCGCCTGCAGTTTGTACCTGACGTGCACTCATTAAATAACTTAATAGAAGCAATAAAAACTCCAGTCAGTTACCTTTGTTAACTAATACTCTGCCAAGTTGTGTTGTGCAATATATTATTCAAATGGATTTTAAACTACAGATTTTCAACGAGAGCCTTCTAAGTCCCTCAAAGACAAATTTCGTTATGACTGCATTTGTATATATGCATCTGCAATAAAATCTCCTCCTCCATATTATATGCATTTGCCCATAGACATGGGCGTAGTCAGGATTTGGAAGGAGGGGGGAGGAGCAAAATATATAATCAAATATCTTGTAAAAGTAAAAACATGATGTTGTTCGGATGCCTGGTTAATCTGCATTCAGCAAAAAATAGACGAAGATACAAGAATTATTCTGGTCGCTCGTAGCTCACGAAACCATTTCAATGGGACAGAGAGGCAAGTTGGTATAAAATGTAAACTTGGTCTTTGTGCGTAATAACATCATGGTGAACAATGAACTGTTTTGTTATAATGATTTCATTGATATGCACTTTGATATACATACGCTTCAGAATCAAAAACAGTCTTTCAGTTTAGGGTACAGTATGTTAGAATCAATACAAGTTAACTCTATTTAGAGTGGTCAGAAGTATCCCTAATATTGAATAATAACAGCAGTACTGACCGATAAAGGAAAAACTATGGGGCATAGGCGTTACCATGGAGTGCCGAGGGGCACTCTCTTCCCCTCACGGATGGACCGTTACGAAATCTGACGAACGAACGAAATCTAAGCTTTCTTCGTAAGCTTTTTATCACTGTCACGGATTTTAGCTGCGAAAGGACGATCAAAATTACGTCGATAAAATAACAGTTTTCTGTAAACTATTTTTTTAGGTTTATTGATCCCAAATTAGAAGAAAAGTTATTTTCATGAGTAATGAAGGTTAGAGAAATCATTTGGATCTTATGTGGGTCTTTGCTATATCGTGTATCTCTATCTATATTAGTGTACTGTGACGTCGTACTTCGAAGTGATCGGAATCAAGTAATTTATTGACATTAACGATCTCATCGTTTGTAATGTATATTATATATACAGGAAAACGAACCGTTGATTGCTGGGTAGGTACACCTAACAAAATTAATCTTGAGCAAGTTTGGCAACTTCTCTCAGTAAGGTAAACTTATCATGCAAGTAAATTCAATACGAACCATACAAGCTTGGAACCGGAGAGGAAGCTATTAATCTTGATTGCTATCTTTCGGATAAAGTTACGCGCGCTTGAACTTGTTTTAATCTGTGTTTTATCAAGACTGTCGCAAATCTGGTGCAGGTATAATAGAGTGTGAAAGATAAGTTGCAAAAAATTAACCACGAGTAAAACATATTGTTATTTTTTGTGGCTTTATAAACTTTCTTTGGAAGTAGAAAATTTTGCCTTCGTAGTCGTTTATGCTTTTAAAATCGTGTTACCTACTCAAAACCGTAACTATGGCCCAGATTACAAATACTCAAACTGCTAATTATCTGTCTTGTAGCACGTTTGCTCGAACCGAACAATGAACGATGATTTCATCAACACAATTCATTGACTAATTAAAATCGTTATACGCAAACAGCATCACGTCACTCCACTACCGCATGCCGCGCCACGCCGACGAGGTACACCCATAATAGATTTTGGTACATTTAAAAATAGCGTATCTCCATAAACAAGCCCAACTTATTTTAGTCTTTACTGCGCTTGTTTAAGACACAAAATGGAGTACCAGCCTATTAGAAAACTGCGTACTTGCATATGCACGTCTGACATCTATTTGTATAGAAGTTTAAGCTTTAAGCAACATAGTTTTAGGTCTGAAATGGTCCGTAAGTTATGCAAAATAATTAAGCCGGGGACACACGCTCTCTTGGGGCGGCTGCTCATTCGTGCATAATGGACTCGGGCGATGCGACGCGACTGACGCTTGACAAAACGTAGTCCGACTTTCACTCTCACTCCAAACCAGTCTAAACCTAGAAATAATGGGGTCGCTATTTCTGCAGGCGTAGAAATTTGGTAATGCAATCAATCATCTTCTAATGGAGTGCTTTGATAATGCTATTTTATTAATGACTTGGGCTGTAGTCGGTTTTAAATAGAAAAACGTTTTGTCTAAGTATAAAAAACACAGGTTGAAAATTTGACTTTAACAGAATTTATTTTATCCAGCTATTTTTCTACTCGACGTGGATGGTGGAGTGTGAGGTTACGTAGGATCTACATTTTTTACAAATTGTTAAAGATGTTTTGATAGGAAATAATCTTTCAGTTAAATACATATTGTTGATTTGAGTTCATAATGATGATAAAAAAAATTGATCTAGTTACTTGGTGTTAAACAAATTTGATCACTCCTCCGTACTTATGTGCTAAGAACGAGTTGCCAACTACCTTTTTACGCTATATCACAAGAAATTAAATTCCTCCAATAACCATACAATGGGTGAACTCGATCCAACACTGATAAGAGTTTCTCAGACACGAGTGTGTTGTAATCTAGTATACAGTAAGGAGTCAAGTGAACAAAGAATCATAAGTGCAACGGCGTATGCTTATCGTTTGTTTACAGGCCACGTCTTGTTAGACGATGCGGCTGGCGCGCCGACTGGCACGACATGTGTGCATTTTTTGCCCGCCCAAGGAGGCCGCGGGCGCGAGGTTATACACCCATTATTACGTCCTTCCTACTTTCAATTATTATTATCGGGCGGCGGCGCCGCACCCGCGAAGGGGAGGAGGAGAGAGGCGCAGCTGCTGCCTACCAATAATCAAGACCTGTCTCGGTTAGAGCGAGATGGAGATAACCGCGGATAAGTTGAAAAATAAAGTTCTAAAAAGTTTTATACAGCTATAAGTTGATTGCGACTATAAAAAGTATACCAAACGAATTATAAAACCCTTGAAGCAACTTCCTATTCCTCAAGAGTGTAAGGTATTTGATAAAAATGTGTATAAACGTTATAAATCCGAACGCGATAGGAGGCGGATCTCCGAAAATTGCCGAGCGCGTTCGGCGTACTTGCCTGCCAGTTCGCTCGCCGCAGTTTGGCGGCCGGTCGTGAGGATGGTGTTTTCTGTGTGTGAACAAAGGGAAATAATTGTTAGCAAGTGTACAGTAGATAATGTCGCCTGAGCCCACAAAAGTGAAGGTGGAATACATAAACGAGGACAAAACTAGCAAGGTAAAGAGTGCAAAGTGAAAGGATGCAGTGTTATTGTGTAACAGATCGGACGCCAGCGGGCAGCGGTCTCGTGTCGGTCGGTGCAGGGGGAGGGCGGGGCGAGTGCGGCCCCGGCCGTGTGGGGCCCGCCAGGCCACACGCAGGAGGTTGTGACCGTGTTGCTAGCAACTCCCTTGCCGAAATAGCATCAGCGTCCTCCTCCGGTTCCTCATACAATTAACTTCCACCCATTTTTAATGCCACTACAAGAAACAATACATTTTCTGTCCAAGAAAGCAATCATCACAAAAAGCCAATAACACATGGAAATATCGGTATATCTATAGGTAGCCATTTTAAATTATGACATATAACAATTGTTTCAAGTAAAAGTCGTAAAGTAAAAGGAAAATTGCGTACGTACTTACCTTAGACCTAAAATTAACATGTTCGATATGTTGCTGTGATAGCCCACTTAGCAGCTGCATAAAAATCAGTCACGCGATTTGAGGTGGGTGGATCAAAGGGCGGCGGCGGCCTTGCATGCGACGACTCCCGGCACTTGTTAGGAAAAGGCGTGTCGCCTCACAACTATTACGATGTATAAACTTTGCGAACTGTAGCAATGTCAAACTTTTGACGACATTCGCGTTGTGTTCGCGTGAAACTAACTTTTCAGAACACAAACACAACCAAGCTGAAAAGAATAAAAACCAGTCAGTGCAATAAATATTCAAATATCAAAATAGCGAAAGCAAAAAAACGTAAAAAGAATGAACATTTTGTCTATAACTAATCAATCATTCGTAATTTCTTTTCTGTGATTTTTGACAGCTGAAAAGGAATGAATTGAAAACAAAAAAAAAAAAACAAAATGAAAGGAAATAAAAACAAACAGGATTTTTTAATTGTATTAGTTACCTATTATTTGCTGTATGTAATTTAAGAATGCTAACATCACATCCATACACGGTGAGCAATGTGTAGTATGTAAGTGTTATATGTATTAAAAAAAAGATTTGTCAACATTTAAAAATATATCAAAAAGGGTTCGTTTGGCGTCGGTGCTTCCTTTGAGCGCAATAAAAGGGCCCGGGGCGACGCCGCTGACATTTTCCCCCTTATTATTCCGTCCCCAATTGCTTTGTGCGCAACGCAACTCGCGTCTGACCTTCGATAATGATATACTTATATGCCACAAAAAAAAAGGTATACTTATGTCTACTTTGAAGAAACCTTGGTATACTACTATATTGTAAAACATCCACAATAAATTAATTTTAATTGAAACTAAAAAAAATACTTTCTATAAGTAATATATATTTTTTTATTATTTTTGTTTTCTTTGCTTTAATATTTTATGCCACTTGATCATTCGACAATTTATCAAAATGTTGAAAAAAAAAATGTAAATTACTTTTCCATTTTCGGAGTCAAATAATCAGTTGCATTTTTGAATCAGCCTTATCATGCAAAACAAAAACAAATCAAATAATTTTCCTGATATGACAATGTATTCAAAAAATACTTAGTTACACAAATTTTCCTGGTGCATTGAAATTATGTCTTTACCAAACATAAATTAAACTATGAACTAAGAATGAAATACCTATGTAGAAAAAATATAAATAAGAAAATGAAGTTAAAACAGAATCCAGTTTATTTTCTAGCTCAATGTATATTATGAGTTTGTGGCATAGTTACAAAGGTTTCATGAGATAAATTCTAATTAAAAATAATAATGAAAACTTGATAACCCATTAGGCTGCTAGGCAGCCATATTAATATTATAAAAAAATATGAATACTAAAGTCTGCTACATAAAAATGGTTTTCAAAGGCTTAAAAGAGTATTATAGCCATTTGTGTTTGTCAGTAAATAAATGTTTTTATGTTAATTAATTTTCGCGTCACAAGGCAATGTCATATGTAAAACATAATTATTTACTCCTTATTTGGCTACTAACAATCTTAAATCAGACATATTTTGCATAACGTTTTTAAATTTAGAAAGGATTTATTTACTATGTTGAATAATCTAGAGGCTATTCGTATTTATCCTGGATCCTCAAACATGTACTGTTACAAATGAAAATCATAAATGGTATCAGTAG
This sequence comes from Athetis lepigone, assembly GCA_033675125.1. Lineage (NCBI taxonomy): Eukaryota > Metazoa > Arthropoda > Insecta > Lepidoptera > Noctuidae > Athetis > Athetis lepigone. The sequence goes on along the minus strand of CM066233.1, from coordinate 4,982,784 downwards.
ATCTATTGCACAATTCAACAAATCAGTATGTTCACTAACACATAATAATATCAATGTAATTGTTTTAGCTACTTCATTAGTGGCTAAGCTCAATAATGATATACCAACTTTCTAATGTTAAATCATCCATGTATACAAGCCAGAGGCTATATGTATAGCTTATTAATACAGCTCTCATTTAGAAACCTCTTCATGCTTTAATTATGTGTTACTAGAAGCGAAATCTTGGCAATATCTTGGTAAAGTCAGTATGATAGAGTTATTAGAGTGCAATCAATATTTATGATGATTGAGTAGCCTGAAAGAGACCAAGTGGAATGTTAAAAGGTGTGCTATAAGATTAATGTCTTAACTGATGATCAGGTTTAATAAAATGTGAACCATTAAAGTCATCTGTCTTATGGCATAATAAAATAGTATTTGAATTGAAGCTTAAACTATCAATAGTTTAAGCTCAAAATGCAATAACTGTGTTGAGCTTGTTAATGTAGTTTTAACTTTATTCTGCTGAAGATAAAGTTTATTTTATGAAATTGGCTAGGTTCAAGGAATGTCTGGCTCTTGTGGTAAGAATTCATAAAATCAAATAATTTATTTGAAAAAATCAATTTTCAGGTATTTTTAAACTGCCTGAGATTCAGGAAGTTGGGTCTAGGTAACTGTTGAATAGTGTTTGAACTGGCCCCCTAAAAATGATTTTTGATTTTGATTGTAATCTTCTATTTTGAAATGAAAATAAATCAATACAGTAATTGGTCAAGCCAAAATTGGTGGTTGAAAGACCATTCAGGCTAATTTTCAATCAAATACCCTACTTCCGAGGAAGGAAGCAAGGAAGAAAAATTTGGAAAAGTTCTGTTAATTTTCTATTTTGGGCAAAACTGATATTGGTAATGTGATATTGTATTTATTATTCCGAATCCGGAATAAAGTGATAATTATTATCAAACCGGATAGTCATTTATTCTGCTAGTCGTACCCCTGAGTACTCAAATATCACTTAATTGTATGACATTTTCAAATCTGTTCCAGCCCCCTTACCGTGACGTTTAAAGTAAGATTGTTTTATTCCTGTTCCAGGTGCAAGTGACAGCGTTAGACACGTTGTCTAGCGCCGTCTCTTTCCCACTGAAAGTAATATCGAAGTAATACTGCTATAAGGGCTTGTGGTAGGCCTCCTGTACGTACTTTATCCCTTTGGATTGACAGCAGCAACAGATTTCAGTGTCTTAAAATTAAGTGACGTTTGAGTATTCAGGCATTAGTGGGAAAAGTGGGAACCAGTCAGGACAGAACAGCCTTTCAGAATCTCAGAATCAGCTGGTTACTCTAAACACTCATACATTGAACAGGACAGAGCCTATTGGGCTCACCTAGTTCTTATTAATAATAACTACAGGGTCACCAGTCACCTAGTTATTTTAATAATTACTATGACATCATATTCCCAGGAAGGCAACGGGACGCAGTCGCCGTTAGCTCTATTGGCGGCGACGTGCAGCCGGCTCGGCGCCGCCACCATGGGTCCTGAACAGCAGCAGGACAACAAGGACCAACAGCACTTTAGTTAGTAACTATATCTTTACTGAGTAATGTTGAAAATGAGCTGTGGACAGAATGCCAGTGGTATTCAACTTAGGAGACACACAGGTTTTGTAGTACTGTTCTAATTATGACATTACAGTATCAGAAGACCACTCTCTTCATTAATTAGACAGTGGTTATTGATTTAATACACCATAACACCTATGAACATCTTTCATGGATTAAATAACTAATTTTATAATAGATTCGGGGCCGTATTTTTTGGACTTTTGACTAAAAGCATGGACTTTGTGTTCCCCCTAACATCTTCAAAACAATCTAAATCCTTATTTCCAATTCCAGGTCCACAGCAACAACAACAGGCGCAACAGCAACAAGCACAGCAACAGCAAGTGCAACAACAACAGGTGCAGCAGCAACAACAAGCGCAACAACAGGCGCAACAACAAGCGCAACTGATACAGCAACAAGTGCAGGGCGATGCCGCAACCATAGCTGCGATACAGCAACAGTACTTGCAACAACAGCAGCAACAGCCGCAGCTTAGGGTTATTAGTTCTGCTGTGGTGCAGCAGTTGAGAGCACAGGGGCTATCGGTGAGTTCTGAACCCCAAAATCCCAAACCTAAACCTCAGTAGGGGATATTAAAAATTGAAGTTATAGATACTTATGTTCCTATTTTGTGGGACGTTTGTTCTAACAAACGTCCCACAAAATAGGTAGTAAGGTAATCCATGGAAATACTGATCTGATTTATTAGTTTTACTAAACTAAAATAGTAAGAGTATTTAGAATTAATTTAAGAACATTTTCCTTTTGCAATATGGTAGATTTTGATTTCAATCCATAAATAAATAAATTATAATAAATATAATGATTGAAAAAGAAATCCCCTTGAATTGTATTTTTGTTAGATTAACATAGATAAGATTATGAACATTCCAAAAAATAAGTAGAATAGTCGTTTAGGTGGACTCATAAGCTGACAAGCTTATTTATTATTCAGTGACAAGGATAATGACTAAAACAAGGTAATTTGTTTTCAGGGTAATGAGTTATCAGCAGCTATTGTAAATGCAGCCAACGCAGTACCAAATGGAATTCAAGTACAACAGCCACAGGTAATAACAATAAATTAAGAATAATGCAGATATCAGAAAACAAAATGTTTATTTTATAATAATGCAAATGGAATCAAAAGTCATTAAATGTTAACCAGTTTGGTTTGGTGGTCGAAATTCGTCCATAATTTTATTATTTTAACTAATGTTAAATTATGATAAATCACACTTTGTTTGCACATTTTTGAGGTATAAGAATCAGAGCGAAAACTTTATCAACTACATTACAATTTCATTTAAAAATGTGGACCCTCTCTAACTAGATGTTCAATGGGCTACTGCCCGACCGTTCTTGTCGGTATTTTATAAATCCCACCATATCACTGTTCGACGATAGTTTATAAACCTATCTCCCCCTAATTGTTTTGTAATTAGGCAGTTGTAATTTACATGTCGTGCGATAGATGTCGCCACACGCTTACAGATTTTTCTTTATTACTCTTGTTAAAAATCTATTTCTCTCCTGACTATATTTTACATTTCTGACTTTTACTCAATCACACAGTCAGACTTTTACTGACTAAAACCCACTCATGTTCCTTGGGTTGCCCTTTATGTACCGGGGTCACCATAACTATTATAAACATTCCGCAACAAAAGTTTAGTAAAAGGTTATTGTTGGTGTGCAGGTGATATCGATGCAGCAGCTACAGTCGCTGCTGGGCGGCGGCGTGGTGTCGGGGGAGGGCGCCACGTATCAGAACACGCCGCAGCAACTGTTGCAGATACACCCGCAGTTGTTACAGGTATGTGTTCTATGTTACTTGTTTATTTATGACTAGCTTTTGCCCACGGCTTCGCTCGCGTTAGAAAGAGTCAGAAAGTAGCCTATGTTACTGTCCATCCCTTCAACTACCTCCACTTAAAAATCACGTCAATTTGTCGCTCCGTTTTGCCGTGAAAGAAAGACAAACATACAGACACACTTTCCCATTTATAATATTAGTATGGATATCTAAAACTCAAGTAAATGTAACATAATCATATAAAGTGAATGTAACATATTATATAAATAATTATGTCAAATATTGCACAGTTTTGTATTTCAATAAAAGATAGTAGTGAATAAATCATGATGAATAAATACATCTCAAATAGAGCTTTTTGCGATTCTCGTCCGGCAATGTACTGCCACGGTCCACCATATCTATTTCTGCTGCAAAGTAGCTTTGCTGATTTCCGTTTTGGATGGTATGGCAGCTGTTGTACAAGACATACAATCTTTGTCTTTGGGGTGATAACACATCTGCAACGCCTTTGGTATTGCTGATGTCTTAGTTGGCAGTGATTACTTACTATTAGATTGGTTGTCAGTTTGTTTGGAAATCATATATTAGAGATAACAGCGGCTATAAGCGAGTTGCCCGAGACCGGGACGGCTGAGTGCTCTTTGGAAGGAGGCCTACGATAAGTAGGGGACGGCAATAGGCTGATATGATGACACGTATGTGCAATACAACATCTCCATATTGGCAATAATATCCTCCACTGCTAATAGTTAATACTCCTTAGCAACAACAAGGCGTGTACGGCGGCTGCCTGGTGGGCGGCGTGGGCGGAGTGGCGCCCATGCAGGCCGTCACTGTGGACGGACAGGACGCGCTCTTCATTCCCGCGCAACATGCACAGGTAACTAGTATAAAAACTAGCTTTAAAGTGTTGGAACTAACTAAGGAGAGAATTGAAATGATGATGAAATCCTGTTAATTTATAATCAACAAAAAAAAACTTTTCAGCCTATTTCCTAACTATAGTATGATTTTTGTGTTAAAGTTCTCTTAATTTTAACACAAAAAGTCAGGATTTTTAGTTGCTTTGAAATCAATAAATAGTTGGTCAATTGAGTAGTCAAAAATGGCATTGTGGTTGCTACTGCCAAAAAAAAACTATGAGGTTCTAAAGCGTTTTGACAGCCCATAAAAACTAAATGCAAAACTAAATGTTAGCTAAATTTTTGCTTAGTATGATTTACAATATGCATTGATAGCATCTATATGATATTATGTCCTTTACACCCAATATCTCTTTTTCAGAATTTTTCAGGCATGGGCCAAGTGAGCCTAGTCAACGGTCAGTTGGTAAGGACACCCGTCCTGCCCGCTGGCTTTCTACAGAATGTCATGCATTTACCCACCGGTACGTACATAGAATAATCACTGTTGATATATAATACTACTCTTTATTAAAGGCTTAGTTTTGCAAGAAAATAATATAGAATGTATGTTATAAATGTAATGTGAATTGCAAAAATAAAACAATAATTAATTGATTTATAGTGAAATTCTTCAATATTATTTTTCTGCAATAATCTGCGAAAATAAAGAGAGGATTACAATCGCTTATTTAGGATATTTTTAACTGTTAGGTTTGTAGGTACTAAGTACAGGCGGCATCAAAAATATGGGCCAAATAAACTGTTCAAAATAGTCAGTTTTATTAAGAAAATTTGGCTTAATCTCAATTGAATAATATTTTTGTCCCACCTTGTCCCATTGAGATTTAGGTGGATTTTCGTTAGGACGGTTTTGACCATTTGGTTTGAACCAATATTATAGATGTTTACTGTACCATAGGTTTTTCATAAGCTTTGGTCTCACTTAACCTCAGTCAGCTTCGGGATTGCTTTGGGATTAACTTTCCATTCAACGGCTTTGCTTTCAAACTAAAATATTCAATCTTTTTCTCTCTCTTTTCGACTAAAACATTTTCATACATTTTCCACGAGGCGGGTAGTCACTTCTGTAGACTTATTAAAAAAAATCGATAATATCGAATCAGTGTAATCAATGCATGCCAGTCAATATACTCTTTATTAGTTGATGTTGAATTAGAAAAAAAAAATAGTTATTTTATTTCAAGTGAAATTTCTATGATTTTGGCTGTTCTATTATTTACACATTTTAGTATCAGACTCTTCGTTTAGATGACAAATCCTGTAAAACATTGACAAACAATGTTGGCTACTGACTTTGTGCAAGACATCACACTAGTCATCACCATCGCATGTCCTTCGCTTCTAACGTACTACTGTCATACTAATCTGTGTTTTTCCGCCCCCCTCCCCCCACCGCTAACAGAGCAGCAGGCGAGCGTCACAATCCCGGGCACTAACCTATCCATTCCCATAAGCGCTTTGACCGGGAACCAACCGATGATCACGATTCCCGGCACGAATATATCGTTGCCGGGACTTCAGGCAAATCAGGCGATTACGATCCCGAGCAGTCAGGCGATATCCATCCCGTGTAGCTCGGCCTCCGTCACCTCTGTGGACAAGCAAGCCAACGGGAAAGACGTCAAGCCGCCCCACAGCCCCACTGGACAAGGTTGGTGCCGCGGTCACGTGTGGAGACGCATTTCTACGGCGATTTGGATTCTGATGGCTTTGTGTGTGTTACGGATAAAAGGGCACGCAGATATAACAGAATTCCGAGCTGCGTGAATTGAAATGAGTTCAAATATTAAGACGCTACTACTCATTTATAAATATACATACCAGAATAAACTGGGAATAAACCTTTGACAGATCTGTCAATGGGAATAAGACTAGTAAGATCTGTGTTCAATACCCGCTAATTCGTTATAGAACAAGCTATTAGCTTCAACTTTCCAAACATCATATCGACTCATGGACAATTCATGAGTGCCGATAAATACTCTAAGTGTAATAAAATATATTACTAAATTGATTGATTATGTGAACGACAAAGTCAAACGAACATGCTTATTAAATGTTTCTGTATTTAAAATTCATTTTCAAAAATTCTTAAGAGCAACTGTTTAAGAAAGAAAGAAAGAAAAACAGTTTATTCGTGCAAAAGTTTTACAGCAAAAGAACTTAATATTTAAATAAATTTATTTATTGCACTAAAGGGCTATACTACCTGTGTACGGGCTCAGCATAATGCCGGGCCCGTACACAGGTGCGAGTCCACGGCGCTGGTTTTCAGCGCTAGCCGAGTTATGTGTGTTTCTGTCCGTAACCAAAAGTTTGTGAAGAAAGGCCTAGTGTGTGATTTGGTTAATCTGTCGCGTAAGATTAGAGCAACCCCACAACTTTTGTCCGTAACATACACATTTTTGGAGTTGGTAAGTCTCTTGAAGTAAAATATTGAAATAAAATCTATCCTAAACCGCGACTGCGAAATTCTCTCCATACATTATCATCCTATAATTCTCCCAAGCTTACATTTTAATCTTATCTTGCAATTACATACATTTTGCTTTTTGTGTATATTTTCTCATGCACTGTCGCTATCATTAGATCACATATTAACATATTTATGATACATGTAATGCATTGTGTTTATTGAGATTATTTAACATTAGTGGCAGAGGTTGATTTAACGAAAAGTATTCTTTGAATACTATACTAAACGTTTTTATTGTGATATGAAATATTAAATGAAGAAGGGTTTTAAACTAAACATATCTGTTATATGCAGACTTTCTGCATTACAGTTCTTCAAATTAACATCATTATACAAAATCATTTATAAGTTGGTGTTTATTTCAAACAACAGTAAACGCAAATTAGCAGAGTAACTACCGAATTGAGGTGAATCATTTTCTACTGTTTGCCCCAATAAAATGGTGGGAGGAAGTATTCATGGTGAACCAAATCTGACGGCTTTAATAGCCAACACAGTCGAGTAGATTTAATTGAACGTCCTATTCACCCACAACCGAGGACGCGTTACTTGCGGTCGACGCACTAGCGCATGCGTCCGACGCAACTTCCTCAGATGTGAGTCCACATGCTTTTAATTTAGTCCTAGGACATTTAGTATTACGGCACAATACGTAATGCACAAAAAATTAAAATGCTTTGTTTTAGCAAGTTGGGCACAGTTTTTTATTTAAAAATTTTGTTTACATTTTTAGGGTATATTCAAATTAAAAGTTTTCATTTGTTGTTAACTTCTACACTAGATTTTGTGCAAAATATAAAGTAAATTTTACGCGAAAAGAAAACTTAATTATAAATTTTAATAAAAAATATATAAACCAGTCTGCTGACTTCTGAATTGTGCCACAACCACAATGCAAGGAATGTCCCCAAAGAGATTTATTTTATTGCTAGAAACGAAAAATACCATACCACTGCAGTTTCAGAATGGAAACTCATGTAAAAATTAAGTTTACTACACAGAGTCCTGCGTCAATGTGTGAGTGTGCTGGTCCTTTTGTATAATATATAATAAATTGTATAAAATTATATGTGTTGGGTGACTGACAAAAGCGATGTGACGTAATAGGAGTTTAGTGCCGCTACACAAAACGCATCAAGTGTAAATAAAGATTAGTTTCGAACTCGCTGGTTGCTTTCGAATTTTGGTTTTCGACCCTTTGCAAAAATATTTTTGTAGCCCTACAGAACTATACCGTTTTTTTAGATACTTAAAAAAATGTTAAACCTTTTTAGCTTTATTAGTTGTTTAGTCGAGACGCCTTATAAATAAGACTTTCTGTCCTTAAAGTAAGAAATCGTAGTCAGAAACTTTTAATTTTGTCCTCTCACGGAGGGCTCGGTCCTGGAGGCAATGAAAACATTGCATAAATACTAATGGCGAAATACTAGTGGCCAATGGGCGAAAAACCGAAGTTTTCTTTACATTACCAATTCCATCCTCTCAACATCAAGCCTAATTTTAAAAAAAAATACAAAAACAGGCAATCGTTTCTGCTAAAAAGTAACGTCATGGAGTAATATTGCCAAACAAAATCCATAGGGAAATCCCGTTTTGACAGCTTAGGAAAAGAAAGTCGAAAATAAAGTCAATTGACAGGTAATCTTAAATCGAACTTATCTGCTTACAACCCTTAACAAATAGTGTTACAAACACAGAGCAAGGGCAGACTGCAACCTCATATTCCCAATTGATGACTTCATTAAAACGTAATATACATCGCATTTGTCTCTCATCTAGAAATACAATAACAGGAATCATTTATAACCATACTGATCTGCGCAGGCGGCGGCGGTGGCATCGCAGTGCGAGGAGGCGTCGGCGGGATGGGCATGGTGCCCGTGCAGGTGCCCGTGAGCGTGGCCAACGGACACACGGTGTACCAGACCGTGCATCTGCCGGTGCACGCGCCGCAACACTTGCAGATCATCCCGCAGCTACAGCAGGTACTTGTTCCTAAGCTAGGCGGGAAGGCATGGTGCCCGTGCAGGTGCCCGTGAGCGTGGCCAACGGACACACGGTGTAATAATAAATTAAATATCATAGCTGCATCCTTTTTTATTTTACGTATCATTTCTTACATAAATAATAATAACAAATAACATGTTTTTACGTAAGGCCCCACTCTCTAAAATAGTTCATCATATTTATTTAATTTAATATTTCAGTTAACACGCACCAAACGTCATCAATCGATAAAAAAAAATGAAAACTTTGAATTAAATATCATAGCTGCATCCTTTTTTTATTTTACGTCTCATTTCTTACATAAATAATAAATAATAATAACAAATAACATGTTTTTACGTAAGGCCCACTCTCTAAAATAGTTCATCATATTTATTTAATTTAATATTTCAGTTAACACGCACCAAACGTTATCAATCGATAAAAAAAAACTGAAAAAATTGAATTGAATTTAAAAAAATATTTTCTAGTTTTATGAACTAAAACTAACACTGTTCGCCTGCTTTTTTGCATAAGCTATCTCAATAATATATTTTTAGTTTTTTTCTCTTAACAGTGTAATACCCTATTGTATTAAAAAGCTGAGTAAAAGATAAAACTAAGAAACTAACAATTATTTATTATGGAGTTTTTTTTATAAAATGGCAACACATTTTATTCCAGTATGGCGGATTGTTGATAATCTTTTACATGTTTTCTTGTGGTTGTCTTTTTTATTATCATATTTTGTGCCAGTTCTACATTGTTATCTGTGAATAATTGCGTTAATCACTACGTGATCTTGACTCTACAGTGCGAAATTTATGCTTTCTGTGTTCACAAGATAGACTAATAATTGTATTTGTGTGATATTGGACGCTTTTAGTGTTTACGAAACAGAAACTAACTTTATTTGTGCGATATTGACGCTTTAGTGTTATATTTTGTAGGAATTTGTTTAAGAAGTCTCCAAAAAAGCTATGAAAAAATAAATAAATATATATACATGTTTCAACATGTATAGAAACTTTGTTTTATTTATTACGTTCCCACTACAGCTAGTTTTTATTTTTGAAGTTTTTTGTCATACGAATATGTATCATAACTAGGTAATGCATAATCGTTAAATGAACTGCATAAGAATAACGAATTCTCATTTTGCAGTTTATTTAAAGATTGTGCATTACAAGGGATACATACAAAACTAAGAAATTATAGTAGGTACCTATCCGTTCAAAATTACCGCGCCTCGCGTGTTGCTGGAGCGCTAGTGTGCTCTCGTGTAGGCAATAGTATGAAGTTGTCGTTCTTCCCGTTAGGGTATGTATGGGTGTTCTGTGCCCATCAGTCACTATTACGAAGCGAAGCGGAGCGCACGTCAATTTTACCGCGCAATTTTTTTCAACAAAGTAACAGTAGTTTGTGAACAGTTTGTCAATTATTTAAGTCATCACCATTACGACAAAAAAAAACAGGTAAGTACCAATACTGAATCTTTTTTAACCTTCCTGTACCCGCGTGAATTTCTATAACACCTATACCCGCGTGCGGTGTGACAGACCGAAAGTTTGAAAAACTATTTTTGTTATGAAGATCTGTAGATACTTATATCGTATTTAGTTTATAGCTTTGGAATATATTTAATAGGAAAACACTATTTCTTTTTGCAATAAGAATTGTAATTATTTACTAAAGTCTTTAATTAATGCCTGTAAAAATTGTTTTTTCTTTTCTTATAGCCTACGAATATGTAACCAAAAAAATATTTTTTCTTCTAACAAATCAAAACAAAATTGAAATCTTAATTATATAATAATAAAAGAACGGTATAATAATAATTAAACTTCGGGAAAAGTATTATAGTAGCTGTCAAAGCACTCCATAATGGCATGTTCTAAGCAAAAATTTGTTTTGCATTTAGCGCAACTTGCAATTGTTTTTTGTGGTTCAATAATAATACCCACTTACTTTATGGTTTTGAGTCGTTGCTGGTCATTGTGGACGATCTAATTCGCATACCTTTATGATTCTGAGCCTGAAAATTCACGGCCAATGCCTGTTTATAGCCGGTCTCCTGCGATGTGAATGTATAAGGGCATATGATAAAATATCTTATGTTCTACAGTAGACTTTCTTATCGGGGTTATTTACTAATGCCGTTACTAATAATCACTGTGTAAAGTTATGCAATGAATAAAGCCTGTGTAACCATACATTTTTTGACGTATAAACCTGTCATAACTTTATGCAGCGTTTATTAGTAAGACACTAAGTATATAATATACAGATTGATGCATGTTACATTCATAGGGCACACACAAACACTACCTTAGACTATCTATTCGTCCCTCGTGCAACGTTATAAATCTCGCACATTTTGTCGACAGTATCTACCCCACCTATGATAGCGTTGTAGTGCATTATCAATTCAGGCATTATGTTCTCATCTTTGATTTGGTAATGCATGTTAGGTTCATTAAAAACATATTTGCCCTTTCTGGGTACGTAAGAAACATATATACAATTTTTTTCTTGAACAAATAAACTGGATTTCTCTCCTCAGCATTTTGTAGCGAAAATTATGTCCTAAAAACTATAAAATACATTATATACAATAGTATATATGTAACACATAACTTTTGTCATATTAAAACACTAAAAACAAAGCGACTTCAAACAAATAATGAAAGTTACTACTTACACAAAAAGTTGCACCTATCCCCGCGTCGGTCTCACAGACCAATTGGTACCAAAATCTGTCACAATCGCAATTCCAGCGACTGCCCGCCACACATTAAAATGAAGCTAGCAACTAATTGTGCCGCTACAGAGGAGCACAGGTTGCTAATTTATAAAATAAAAAAAATACACGCATAAATATGTTTCGTCGGCCTCACAGACCAACACGCGTGTATAGGAATATACATAACCAAAAAATGGCTAGTTTTGCTATTTGCACCGTTGTATTTAGGTACAAAAATCGTAAATAAGTCATATTCGTCATAACCATCACCATCATTACCATTTTATCTTGGTTAATGGTAATGATAATATGTGAATGGTAATGACATAGTGTGTTAAAAAAAATCAAATAGTCTATTATTATAGTCCATAATGTGTCTAGTTTAATTTTTTTCATGTTAATATTTATGTAAATTTATTTATGTTTTTAGATAAATCATGGACAAAAAAAAGAAACCAAAGCAAAATGAGCGGTTACTGAAGCAAAAGATTGCTAGAAGAAAGAAATACTCTAAAATCAAGGCAGATCCAGTTCTCTACGAGTTAGAAAAGGAAAAAGAAAAAAGAAGATATCAGAACAGAAAAGATCAGAAGAAAATTAAAAGCGTGGATGAATTATATCCTCGCGACCAACGGAAAAAAAGGAAGAGATGGCGCGAAGCTTCTAAAAAATACAGAGAAAGTAAAAAAAAACCAGATGATTTAGAGGTAAGTGTAATTATTGATACAACTATAAAAGACAGCAATAAAATAGAGGCAAAATATGAAGATCCCTTAAAATTTCGTCAATCTCAAGCTAACGTAAATTTCAAAGAATTCGATACATTGAACAGAAGAAAAGAAAGTACCTTATGAGAATAATTAAAAAAACTTAAAGAGGGGAACAATCAGTTAAAAGTAAAACTTAATATGTGTAGGAAAGAAAAGAAAAATAGAGAAAAAAAATCGGCTGAAAAAGTTAAAAGAGTGATAAATAAAAATATAGACAAGGATAAAGATGATAATCGAATTCGACAGTTGGTAAGAAAAGTGCGCAACTATTATCTTGACGACTTAAACAGCACAATCGGAGCAGGAAAGAAGGGGTATATGACAAGACTGAAAGTGCAAAAGCAAAAACGCTACATGACAAGCACATAATAGTAGATTGTATTACAAGGGCGCAAAGTAATATTTTTACGGCGAGGGCGTTTTTTGAATCCAGAGCGAAGTGAGGGATTCTAGAGTAAAATCCCGAGCTCTGCGAGGGATTCTTAACCTTTTGACTGCCGGAAGCGCATATATATTATACGCGACACACAATACTTTTCTATTGTTTTATTAATTACGGCATACGAGAGGTTAAATAGAATCCCGAACGTGGCAAGGGATTCTTAAATAGAATTCCGAACGTAGCGAGGGATTCAAAGTACGTCGCCCGAGCCAAAAATATATTTTGCGCCCGAGTGATACACTCTACTTTTCATCACCCTCTATGAGAAAATAAAAGGCGCTTCATACTTTATTGTAAAATTATTATTGATTAATAATTTGCTGCAAAACAAGTGAAAATTATTACGAGAACTCGGGCTGTTGTTTGCGCGTTTTATTTCTATTTAAGATTTTTTTTATTCAGCCGTGGCGTGACTATTGTATTGGCCGTCGTACCAGCCATTCATAATTTGCGTTCGATTCTTTGGCGCTGAGCATTAAGACGTTCCAAATTCAAAGAGTTTTTAGGCGCACTTATAACAGGGCGTTAAACATGCAAAGACGCTCCAAATTCAAAAAGTGCGATTAAAAGTTACTTTTAGGCGCACTTTTTGAATTTGGAGCGTCATTATTGCCCGCTGTAAGTTTCTCATAGAAAACAGCAACTTTGGGCGTACTTTAAGGGGAACAAAGTCGTCTTTTTCGAATAGGTGGGATAAAAAGTATTACATCAGAAGTTCATGACTAAATATCAAATAAAAATTAGTTATAGCTTTTTTGTAAGCATAGGCCGTTTTGGGTGTTGGCTCCTAAGAGTGCCCAAAGGGACACATGCAAGTGCATAAGTTCATGAAAATATGGATCTCATGACCAAAGCATTGAAATCATCTTCTATTATAGACGAGCCAGACTGCGATGTATTACTAAAGAGTATGCTTAGATTATATACAAGAGTATGTGTTGCTCTATATCTTTATACGTAGGTCACACTAAAAGTTTTGCGTAATTTAAAAAAACAACATGTTATAAACAAAATATTACGTTTATTGCTTTTCAAAATACTCTCCTTTACATTTTAAAGATTTTTTCATGCAATCGAACCATTTTTTAAAACAGGAGGACCACAGATCTGAAGGCATGTTTTCTGTGTGCTGATTGAACGCTATCACTGCCTCTTCGGAGTTGGTAAAACTAAAACCTCTCATCAAATCTTTAATTTTGGGAAAAATACAGAAATCACAGGGTGCTAGGTCGGGGCTATGTGCAGGATGGGTGACGAGTTCTACTTTTTCGGAAGCTAAAAATGACTTCGTTTTGTTGGCCGTGTGTGACGAAGCGTTGTCATGATGTAGGAGAATGCGGCTTTTTGGTCATCTTTCGCGAACCTTTTCTAACACCCTGGGTAAACAAATGGTAGAATACCACTCGGCATTAACACTCTTTTGATCTTCAAGTGGAATTGTACAGATAGGACCCGTAGCTGAGAAAAAAAAACGCGATCATTTTTTTACCAACGTTTCTCGCCTGCCTCACTTTTGTTGGCCTGTTCTCATTTTTAAACACCCATTCACAAGACTGCTGGTTTTTTTCGGGTTCAAAACAATAAATCCACGTTTCGTCTCCTGTGACAATGTCATAAACAGCATTAGAATGTCCGTGGTCGTACTTCAGTAGCATCTGTGAGCACCATTCCACGCGAGCCCGCTTTTGCTCCGCTGTCAGTTCATGAGGGATCCAACGACAACAAAGTTTCCGAAGTCTCAATTCTTCGTGTAAAATTTTCTGAATTTGGCTCATACCAATACCCAATAGTCCTCGAATTGCCTCATAGGTAATCCGCGGGTTTTCTTCAATTAGTCGCTTAACAGTAGCCACATTATTTTCGTTAACGGCAGTTGAAGGCCGCCGTTCACGAAATTCGTCATGTAGAGAAACTCGTCCTCTCTCAAATTCAGCATACCATCGCCTCACGGTGCTCAAACAAGGAGCTTCTCTCCCAAAAGCATTTTGAAGACGAGCAGCACAGTCTTGCGGAGAGAGAGAACTTTTAAAATCATAAAAAATCATCGGTGTAAAATCTTTTCGACTTAATTCCATTTTCGTCGCGTACGTAGAACTTTGATGTGTGATAAAAAACGATTGACAAATGATTTCCCGCCAATTTTATTTTTTTTATACTAAGGAGGTTTCAACGTTTAAAAAATATAACATTCCAAATTCAAATAGTTCCGATTAGCTAGAAGTGCAAAACTTTTAGTGTGCCCCATCTTTATATATAAATAATTCTTCTGTGAGTGTGTATTTCATTGAACTCCTCCTAAACGACTGGACCGATTTTGATGAAATTTTTTGTGTGTGTTCAAGGGGATCTGGGAATGGTTTAGATTCACAAATCAACCCGGCAGATGGCGCTGATTGCTTGAAAAAGCATGTGATCTCGAAAACGGCCCTAACGATTTCGCTGAAATTTGATATGTGGGGGTTTTCGGGGACGAGAAATCGATCTAGCTCAGTCTTATGTCTGGGGAAGCGCATGTTTTCGAGTTTTCTCTTTCGCAATATTTTACGCATAATATAGGCGCTAATTAGACTATATTTATTGTAATCTTATATCTACCTGTGCGAAGCTGGGACGGGCCGCTAGTCTTAATATATAAAAATAAGTGGCATTTTTCGTTGTCACGTTATAACTCAAGAACGGGCTCACTTATCCAAACCAAATTTTCAGGGTTTGTTCGGACTATTTAGTAGATGGTTTATGTGAAGTTTGCACAAAATCGGTCGAGTGGTTCTTCATTTACCACATTTTTTGTAACAAATAAATTCAATAAATGGCGGGTAATTTTTTAATGGAGATTTTGTAGACGGGGAATTGTGCTGTCAAATTAACCTTACATATTCAAACAGATTCGCCGACTTCTCAATATAGAAATACATACATATTTCCTATGTTTCAACAATTACACAAAGAATTCCCACAAATAAGTACTATTACATGGAACTACAGAGAAGCTGGTCACGGCTAAGGTGCTGCCGATGGTGTCGGGGGAATAATAAAGAGAACACTTGATTCCTGTGTTAATCATGGCACTGATGTAGGCAGCTATGCTCAATTTATGCGTGTGTGCTGAGACAATATTACTAATGTGACCCTAATTGATGTACCTGAAGAAAAAATCAGTGAGAAAACTTGCAGACATACAGAGGAACGCAAGAAGTCCACCAAGTTTTGTGGAAAAAAGGAATCCCCACTTTGACCTTTCGGAATGCAAGCTGCTTTAAGTGTGACTGCGGAATGGTATGCGCTCATGGGAAACACCTAGGATTTTTTAATATAGTAAAAAGTTTGAGTTCGCCCCTTATTCCTGATACAGATAAATAAAGTGATACCTCTCATAGCTACAAAGAGCCATTATGGTAACGCAGTATTCGCAAATATTACTAACACGATGCATGCGACCACATCAACTGTAGATAATATTTCTGTTGCTGGACCTTCTAACATAAAAATTTTATCTAAAAAAAGAATTATATTAACAAAAAACTGAAAACTAATATTATAGATAGTTGTAGTGTCAACTGTATTTCAAAGTTGATCTCATTTATAGTGCTTATTTAAAAATTTTGTTTAAGTCACTTTTAATTTCTTGAATCATCATATCGTCACCGGAAAGCCAAAAGACCATTTTACAGTACAGGCATTTGAAGTTTTTTATTTTATACATAACCGTGGCTAAGCTTTTTCTAATTTAGTAATCGAAATATGGTAAAGACAAAAAATAATTGTTAATAATAATTCTGGAGATAATTGTCGCTAACTAGCTGAATGATAACTTCAAATAGCTCTACTGTAATGGTCTTTTGGCGTTTTAAGAATTATTATAGGCTTTTCGGTGACGATATTATCATTAATAAAAAAAAATCTGGGCTCTTATGATAATTTGAATTTGTTTTATAGTTAAAGATAGTTCTTAAAAACTGATTGTAGTCATTCAATCTTAATTTCCAGAGAATTAACCAAAAATCGTCTAATTAGTGAAACATTTTACTGTTAGAATTTTTTTAAGTAATAGATAAGGATAGTTCTTTTATATTAATTTGCAAGTCATTCGACCTTAATTTTTAAAGAATTAATAAAAAATCGTCTAAACAGTGATCAATTTTATTGGGATTTTTTAAATTTACCTTTATACTATTCGGTCGTTATTGGTAAGAAAATGTATAATACATACTTTTGAGTATGAATCAATCGTTGATTTGTGATATTTTATTATGATTATAGAGATTCAAAGCAGAAAAATGTGTTTTTTACTCTCTTGCTTGCATCATTCCCGTTAACATTTTGTCATTCCCATTAAACAAAAGTCATTTCCATGATGAATACGTCATTACCACTTCAGTTAAATAACTTTGAAGATCGATAACTTTTCGATAAGTTTAGTAATGATTATTAGTAATGATATTTAGTAGTTTAGTAATGATATGAACAACTATTTATTTTTTGCGTTTAGCACGCATTTGCGACGATTTAAAAAAAATACAAAAAAAAAAATACAAAATAAATAAGAAAGAATCAAAACGGCGAGTTCACCCGGACTCAGATTATTTATTTTTAAAATAAATAATGGTCTTGCCACAGGCTCACAGTTATTGCTTATTTTGATCAACCTTCTACTAAATGAGTGGCTTTGAATAGATGGTCCACGTCGCTCATATTTAAAAGTTGAAAACAATGATTTATTTGGTTATTTCCCATACAGATGCAAGCACAACCACAGATGGCGAGTGTACTTACACCTTCGGGACAAATTCAGCAGATTCAGATAGCGTCATTGGCCAATGTACAGGTAAATATATTTAATTTTTTTTCTTTTCATCGTAAATTTACATAGAATAGAATATTCTTTATTGTACACCAATAGGACAAAAACAGTAAAGGACAACACAAACAAATATGCAAGAGTACAATAGGCGGCCATATACGGTCTCTTTAGTTCATTAATTTCTTAAGTGGTCTAAATCGACACCTTGGGGTCGATGGTCAAGCTTGATGTTAGCGAAAAATGAAATTTAGGACAACGATATTGGATATCTTTCTTGAAAAAAAAAAGTAGTTCATGTGAATGTCTTTCCTTGGCGTTCATAACTTACTGCATAACAAATGTCATTATTTGTTCGCTGCTTAAACCCTCAAAGTTAAAATTTTATTATGGATTATAAAATTATGAATTAAAACCTCAAGTCTTTGTGAAACGTGATGGGGTGTCTGATAATACTCATTGATTCAGTTATTGCCTAATGACTTTTCTTTAAAACAATACTAAATTTCTTTTAATACTACGCTATCCAAAACTTGGCTTATAACGCTAACTATAACAGAACATTATTCATAATTCGATTCGAATTACAATTTTATTACATTACGTCGTTGCGGTATTAATCTAAAAAGAAGATTTTGGCACATAGCAAAAAACTCTTATGACCCTTACAAAGTAAATAAACGAATGTCTCATTTTTCTACGAATTCTCACGAATTCCAACGAAATTCTATTTAGTGTCAGATTCCCAACCGTTTCTTTCATTGCGAGGTAAATTCATTGAAAGGAAACGTCTTTCTTTGCTTGTAAAGAGGCGGCGCGTAAGACCCCCGGACCCTTTTTTTTTTTTGTTCACGACTTTTTTGTACTTGTACAGATGTACAAACTACAAATTAGCATAACTTACTACTAAAGCAAAGGGACGATTCTCTTCGCAGAGTATTTTTCTGAATGTGCAAAGCTCACTTATAACAAAATGCACAACAAGAGGGACTAAAACTACTACGTGCAAAACAAAGTTCACCGACAGTCTCCCATCTGCACTGGCTTTAAAATATTTAAAGAAAAGAGAACGGATTTACTTTGCTTGGGGCTTTAATTATTAACACACACAAAAGTCGAGTTGCCCCGGGAATCCAAGGGTGGATCTAGCCTTCCATGCAGGGGTGGGTCACATCGTCTCAGTAAGTGTTTAAGTCTGTCACAAGGTCGAAGTGCAGTCAGAATTGGTCCGCATTTCGATTATAAAATTATCAGTGATTAACCCTAGATTAGACCCTGCCCATTGCATGGCCACTAGTGTCCACCTCGGATCTGCCTGGGATTTCCTAGGTAGACCTGTGTGACATGCCATGCCAAATACAACAACCTTCATCTCACCCATATTACTTATTGTCATCATCCCTTCCTAAACCTCAACACGCAATATTGTTCATACATCAACATGAAAAAGTTTCATCCCTCACATATTTCTTATAAGCTATAGAGCCTCCGCCCACGTCAGACTTTTTGAACCATTCAATAGTTACATAGTTACTTAGGACGTGACTTGTGATTTACATTGCCATCTCTTACAAATCTATTTTCTCTCACAAAAACCCAGCTACCAATCGGTAACTGAGTTTTATTCTTTGGTTTTATTATCGGACGTGGGCGGGCAGCTTTAACTACCAGCTTATAATATAAGCTATAATCTAATAAGTGCTGTAAATATAAGCTGGGTGTTGGTTTGGTAGCAGGGTGGCGGCGCGCAGGGCGGCGGGGCGGGACAGTCTCCTGCCACCATCACGCTGCAGGTGAGATTTCAGCTTATTCACGGGGAGATTTTACTCCAAAAGGGATAGTGACAGAGGTCTCATGTAGACCAGAATGGACCTTGATTTACTGTTTGAAAATATGCTAAGTTAATTTTGTGTTCTAAAATATTGAGACTTTCCATCACTGTTTATAATGTCATGGTTTACTAATAGACCCGGGAGGCATCCTGTCATACCAAAAGCAGTTCCGCCTACCGGGTTCAATTAAGTTTTTAAATCCTCCAATGAAATATAAGTACATTATGTTACAAATACGCACACAATAAAATTATAGAAATAATCCTATGCGCAATAACTCCTTGATTCAGTTTAAAACCCACCAAACTTGCAGTGCATTAGATTTTACCTTATACATAGCATTTTATCCACCCTTTTGGAGTATTAATAGTAAAATAATTGTATTGTAATTTTGCATGTTTATTATTTTTAAGTTTGCTTTTATTTATAAGATTACTTTTAAGTTCATTTATTTTCTTATCATTATTTTAGTTTAATTTATTAACTTAGTTTTGTATTTATTTTCTTTAAATCACGAACCTTCTTTAAACTTCTCTTTAACTTTGTTTTTGCTATAATTAGGTAAAATAAGTATTTGCTAAAAATTAAGAAATGTTATTATGAATCCTGAGAATAGTCCATTGTTCTAAAGTCAAAAACATTTTAGGAATAGTCCAAAAAAAGTGTTGGGTTCTTTCACATAACAGCATCATTTTGTCTCATCTCTCTTGTCTAGTGGGAGCGAGATAGATTATTCGACTCCTACCTAAAAAGGGATCAGTTTGTTTTTATGAATGAATTATATTACTTACGTTTTCGTCAATGGTTTAGATCCCTTTATTAGTACTGCCACAATATTGCTTTGCACATTGCTGTTAAATTGACTTATTTTTGTTTACTATTTGTTTTTTTGTGGTATTACTTATTTAGTCAAACTAATTATACAACTAACACCACTTTTATAAAACTAATTATATAAATGTGGTGTGATTTCCTACTGACACTAAAAAAGGGGCCAGGTCAGTGTTAATTTTAAAGAAACTAATAGAAATAACTGTTTGCTCTGAGATTATTTTTATTTATTTACAATTGGCCCTAAATATAGATAATACCAATAACATCAGTCCCATAATTTTATTTAATATATCACCTAAAAACCCAACATTTATATCTATCACGCGGCTTGGATACGGATAAAGGCGGTACAGGCGGATCAGGGAGGCATGCAGCAGCAACAACCTTCGCAGACGATCATAACGAGCACCGGCCAGCAAGTCACCGTCATTCCCGCCTCGGGCAATGTAAGCGAGGCGGTCGCGAACATTGTACAGGTATAGGCGAACAGCGCTCGGCAATCTTCGGCCTCCGCACGAATATTCCCGAAGCGCTACCGTTATTGTTGTTCGTCATGACTTTAGATTCCGAACGTGTTTATTGCCTTCGTTTTCTGTGAGTCTGCGCGACATTTGTGGGTTATGTCGACTGTTTTTTTGTGAGGTTAAATTAATGTTAAGTTAATACAAGTTTGTACCCAGGTAAGGCTTATTTAGCTGTAGAATTTAAGTGTTAATAAGATTGTGAACTCTCAATATCGATGTGTATTCCATCAATTAGGGCGGATCCACTGCCATACTTAATTGACAGATTATCATGACATCCTCTTCATTTCATAACAATAGTTAGCTCCGGTGACGGATTGCCTGAACAGATGACGTAATTCGTAATATTTTTAAATTGTAAACAGCATTGAGGTTATGTTAGCATTCATGAATATTTTATGATGACAACATAACCTCATTGTTTCTGGGTGGATTGAAAAACTTGTCGGATCAGTAATTTCGACTAGATTCTTGACTTTGATCAGGTTGGGACAAAATTTTGTACGTTTTTTATTATGTAGATTGTATTTGGTGGATGTTGTGGGTTAGTTGTATGTATGATTGTATGTTTGTGGTGTTTGCAGGTGCCAACGTTGGGTGTTGGTGGTTTGGGAGGCGCCGTGCAGTTGGTGCCTGCTCTAGGACTACCAGGGGTTCAGTTAGCTCAGCTACAGCAAACACAAGCTCAAGCAGCTCAGCCACTCATTGGTAAGTTTGGATTTTTGTAAATTGTAACAAGTTTATTGTTTGGAACTTTTTATTGAAGGTTGTTGAGTTTTTTTTCTGTAGGTACCTAGTTAATTTTTATATACTGTAGCTACCTCCCAATATTCTCTCACCTCTCATTAAGCAATATTATTAGATACTTCTGTACTTCCGTGGGTCATATCATGACCTTGTTCCTTGTAGAGCCTATGCAATTCTACTCTTTACAAAGGACACATCCTGCAAGTTTCATGTCTCTAGACCAGCGGCTTGGGCTGTGCGTTGATATAATTATTATCAGTCAATCAGTCAGTTTACCATTTAATATATATAGATAAACAAATAAATTATAGTGATTTCAGCTATATTTGTCACAACCTGTACCATTTACTGCCAGACATAGGCCTCCCTTACAGCCTACCAGACTAACATGGATACCGTCTCTGGCCATTCTGCCATGAACACCTTCGAAATATCTTGCTAGCGTTTCAGCCTTATTATTAGTACAAATTGCCTTAGTATTGCTTTACTTATATTGTGTATTAATTGCCTTACTTATATATTGTGTCTTAGGTTTGGTTGTTTAGTATTTATTAGTCACACGCTAAACTACAATTTTACAAGCCAAGATTCTGATTTTCTATTAATAAACAAGGAAGAGCAAATTAATAACATTTATGTACAGAAATAGATAATGACAGGAATTTAATATTTTATTATGGTAACAAATGAATTGCTTTGTGCACCATCATCATCATACACATATTTTTGTAAAATCAACCAATAGAATAAATTAAATATTTTGCTAAGTAAAGTAGGTGTTGGAATTCATTCCTTTTATTTCTTAGCTAGTGCTTTAATATGTATTTATAAAAACCAGTTTTCGAATATTTTTTGTTTTGCATTGGTTGTTTGGGTCGGTCACACACAGCTAATGATTATATTCGTGTTGACCAATGTAATTCTGGAAAAGTTAATTTCACGACTTTTCATCTTCATTTACCTATCACTAAAGATTAAAAAAATACAGATAGCAAGAAAATGGTCGTTCTACACGGATTTTTTTTATGCCAATGAATTCTGTTTCTGAGTTCTGATCAAAAAGTTGAAGTTTACAAAACAGTTATCCTGTTGATTTTTTTGGATGATAATACTATTTTTGTGTCAGTCAATGCATCAAACTTCTATTATAACAATCATCAATTAGTGTTAATTTTTGCTTGACACAAGTGTGTGGCTTAAAACGAGTTAATTCATGATGGCAGCACATATAACGAATTTAAATTGAAAACTATCATGGTCAAGTTACTTGTGTTAGATAAGATTAACCAACGGAAATAACACATTGGCGTGGGCGGGGCTTGCTTTACGCTGAGAACAAATAGAGCCATACACGCGCTCAATAACACCATGCCTGGGCCTACTGTTCGAAAATGACTCCAAATGCTACCTGTATTTAATTTGGAAAATTTTCAGTTAATAAATATACATCATGCTTATTTATTAATTAAAACTTTATGCACAAAGAAAAACATTGCAGAATGGCAGACTTTATGCCTTAAGCATTTTCTACCAGTCTACCTTAGGGTGATGCAGAGACAAAACATGTTACCTTATTATAATAACCTTTCGACGAGCAAGCGACAGCCGGCTGTCGGGCTGCTATTGTCTTTCTATCTTTCTATTGTGTCTCAAATCAAGTGTGTTCAAAGGATTAAAACCTAAGGCCAATTACAAGTTTTAACTTACAATAAATGAATCAATGTGTTGAAAATATCGGTACATTATTGACAAGCTTGGTGCTTGAGTAGGTACTCGGACGTGTTTCGGACTGAATCATATCTTCTAATGGCGAGATAAAAAGACGTTACCTAGCATGTACACAAAGCAACTTATTTAAGTTTACAGCCACTACATACATAATGTATGTGTGAATAAAATCAACTCGTGTATTTACATTGCCTATTTGTTAGTGTTTGCTTGACATTAACCTGTTGCCCACGCACACACATGCAATTATTAGCAAGACTTCGTCATATTTGGCTTTGGAAAAATGAATATTCTACCCTCAAGAATTAAGAATCATGTATACGATTCTTAATTTTTGAGGGTAGAATATTATTTAATAGTTTAGTTTCATCGTTACATTTGCTTTTGACTATCGGACTCACAGAACATCTATATCGGACTTACGTTACGTTTTAGACATTATAACCTGCTTGTTTGGAGAAGTGTTGTTTTTTGTTGTGTTGATTAAGTTGTGAGTCAATATGAATCACTTTACTATACCTTTGAGAGCTGAAATTGATATTTAACATGAGCAAAACGTATTAATATGTGAGATTGCAATGAAGATGAAGATTTCGGTGAGTAACAAAATAATTATTCAGTTTTTTTTTCATTATTTATGATTCGAATGATGTTACATCTATACTAATATTATAAAGCTGAGGAGTTGGTTTGTTTGGCTGAGTTATAGTCTGAATTGAATAATTATGTGTGCTAGATGACCTATTTATCACGGAAGCATATATAAAACTTTATAGCTTCCTTATATAATATAATGTTTTTTATATATTATATATTTTTTTAAATAATATAGTTATAGATATAACATTGGCTAAACTGCACTTCTGTGGGTTGGGATTGTTGGGTTTTTTTGGGTTGGGAGAGGTAAAGGGGGCTCTCCAAACACCCCCAAACGCCTTTCCAAACAAAGCAAACGCTTACTTTTAGAAATATAATGATAAATATGTACGATACCGGATTGGCAAATTAAAGGCTCGTGAGGGTCTCCGGCGCTGCGTGTGGTGGTATTACGCTTCAGGCACTGCCGAAACTTCAAGATACAAAGTTTAGACACACGCACACGTATAATTTTCTAAAGTAAACATAACTTTTCGTAATTTTTCACAACTTTCACATAATCATCTGTTTGTATGACCAAAGACAATAAATAATATAAGTATCGCGCGCAAAATGCAAAATTAAAAAAAAAGGTTTTTTTTTTAACAATAACCACTAGTACATTAAGTTTAATTTTTGAATTAAAAATTAATGACATTAGACAATATTTATATAGGCAAGAGTATAGCCCATATCGAAATGGTTGGTTAGGTTAGGTTAGAACTGTGATCACACAACGCGCGAAGGCGAGCGAGCGGAGCGAGCGTGCCGCGGCAGCGGCCGCCGAGCGCCAGATTCCCTCTTTTGCAAAGTAAACATTTTGGTTTCTTTGCTCTGTACAATAAAAATACGTGGCGTCGGGTGTCAAAAGATCCAAAAAAAAAAGAGTGTGGCATTTTAGTTTAGGCGCCAAAACTTAAGTGTTTATCTATCTGTGGTCATTGTCATCATAATACCTAGTTGTGCTAGTGAAAGTTTTGTAAAAAATACGAAAAAATAAGTTTTTTCTGGAAACTATGTGTGTCTGTGTGTCTAAACTATGGATCTTGCAGTTCTTGAAGTTTGTTATGTATGGGCTCAACTTTCTGAAGCCCCACAGACCATCACAAGCGTTAAAATTGGCAATCCGGTATCGTACATATTTATTATTATAACTCTAAAAGTAAGCGTTTGCTTTGTTTAGAAAGGGGTTTGGGGGGGTCCAGGGAACCCCCTTTACCCCTCCCAACACAAAAAAACCCAAAAATCCCAACCCAAAGAAGTACAGTTTTACCATAACATTATATATAGATTATTATACATATTATAATTATTTACATCTCGTTAATTATTCTTGTTTTATACAACAATATTTCATTTTTGTTCACAGAGAAAAACTGTTGGTGCACCGCTATACAGACACGAGAAGCATTGATCGTTGCGACACCGTGATAGATATGGTTGTTAACTTGTTACGCATAAAGCTGAGGTCTTCTTGACTTCGTCGCGTTACAATGTGTGCGGAACCAGCAGCTGGTTTAAAGCGTCGTAGGCTATTCCTTCCCATTGTTCACAGGCAAAACCGGAACCGTTTTATTTTTTACAATAATATAGTTATACTAAACGAAAAGTGTTTTAAATCGGACAAGAAGGACAGTCGCAACATAATTATTATGGCGTAAAAATAGTGAGCGGAATAGAAAAAAAAATGTAAGTAGATAATATTACTGTTCTGAAGCCAATCGAACCTAAGGGCTCATATGGTGCTAAAAGTTATAGATAGTGAAGGCGCATCAATCGGATATAAATATAATATGTGGAGGTAATTTCATTTATGTGAGTGATGTTATTGTTTGTGAGGTTACAATTGGGATAACTGTATCTTAATATCTCACTAACATGTTTATTCATATCATAAATAAATAAATTACCCTCATAAATACAAAAAGTATCATTCATTCTTGTCCGATTTAAAATAATTGTCATGCATAAAACATTGTTATTGAAATTATCATAAAAATCTATTGAACAATAAATATTGTCGATTTCTAATTACAAATTGTTTCATTTTTATTTCTATTCTATTATAAATTACAAAAATAAACAACAAAATAACAGAAATGTTATTAGAAATGAAAAAAAAAAAAAACACAATGTGAGGTTCGATCCTAATTCAAATTCAAAAAATGCAAAAAGAAGTGAAGTTTGTGTGACTCGAACCTGCGACACACAGTTTATCGAGTGCCAGGCTTACACACCTACGCCATCGAACAACTTGCGTGAGAGTCTGAATTTGTGCTTCTTATTTTTTGGTTTATATTTATATTGTCAAGCAAACGCTCATAAATGAGCGAAGTTGCTATTGACTACCTACAACATTAAAGTTAAAGTAACATGATATAGCAAATGTGTGCGTACCAACGGGTCTATCTTACAAGTAGATTTTACGCACACCAAGATAATGGTAGTAAGCGTATGTAAACTTAATTAGTTTGCTTTGCGTACTTCGGGCCTTTGGCTTAGCGATGTTCCTTCCCTATCGTGCACTTGGCGTTTAGCAGTTGTGCAACACTGACAGGAATAGTGTTGCTAAGCCAAAGTATGTGCTAAGTTACTTCTATTTATCTGTGTGCTTCTGTCTCAAGATATCACCTCAGTTATTGACCTTCGTGGTCCTCGCATAATTTGACTAATACAATATTGTATGGACTTAAAAAAAAACTTTTATATCTGAGTTTGTTTTGGGTGTTTTTTCTTAGAGTACTCCAGCTAGAAAACACTGGCCCAATCGCTCGTTTATAATAAACCCAGCCTATTACTGTCTCACTGTAGGGCAAAGGCCTCTTCTCATACAGGAAAGGCACGAGCGTTGATCACCACGCTTGCTTAAGGCGGATTGGCGATTTCGGACTTATATTCACTACAAGTCCAGGTTTTTCACGATGTTTTCCTTCACCGATGTCTGTGATGTCCAACTTTAGAAAGTACATATGAATTGAAAAGGCCACATTAGTACTTGCCAGGATTCCACAACCTCTTGCATGAGAGGCGCCTTAATCACTAGCTAGACTATCACGACGATATAAAATAAGAAAAAAAAATCACGTGTAAAAGTGAATTTTTTTTTAACTATTTACAAAATAAGCCATTTAATCATTTTTTATCTCGCCCTATGAGATGTGCGATTTGCATAAAAAAAAGAAGAAGATCACATTTTTTTCTGTTCCACAGGCCAACAAATCCAGCAGGACCCTAACGAGCCGGGCAAGTGGCAGGTCGTCAGCGTGAGCACGTCGAGCGGCGCCGGCAGCGCGGCCAGCACGCCGCAGCCGGCCGAGTGCGAAGCCGCCAAGCTGCGGCCCTCCAGCCCCTCAGGCAAGCGCCTCATGAAGCGCGTCGCCTGCACCTGCCCCAACTGCGACCAGGGCGAGAAGTGAGTGTTACACACAATATTATGAAGCCGCCAAGCTGCGGCCCTCCAGCCCCTCAGGCAAGCGCCTCATGAAGCGCGTCGCCTGCACCTGCCCCAACTGCGACCAGGGCGAGAAGTGAGTGTTACACACAATATTATGAAGCCGCCAAGCTGCGGCCCTCCAGCCCCTCAGGCAAGCGCCTCATGAAGCGCGTCGCCTGCACCTGCCCCAACTGCGACCAGGGCGAGAAGTGAGTGTTACACACAATATTATGAAGCCGCCAAGCTGCGGCCCTCCAGCCCCTCAGGCAAGCGCCTCATGAAGCGCGTCGCCTGCACCTGCCCCAACTGCGACCAGGGCGAGAAGTGAGTGTTACACACAATATTATGAAGCCGCCAAGCTGCGGCCCTCCAGCCCCTCAGGCAAGCGCCTCATGAAGCGCGTCGCCTGCACCTGCCCCAACTGCGACCAGGGCGAGAAGTGAGTGTTACACACAATATTATGAAGCCGCCAAGCTGCGGCCCTCCAGCCCCTCAGGCAAGCGCCTCATGAAGCGCGTCGCCTGCACCTGCCCCAACTGCGACCAGGGCGAGAAGTGAGTGTTACACACAATATTATGAAGCCGCCAAGCTGCGGCCCTCCAGCCCCTCAGGCAAGCGCCTCATGAAGCGCGTCGCCTGCACCTGCCCCAACTGCGACCAGGGCGAGAAGTGAGTGTTACACACAATATTATGAAGCCGCCAAGCTGCGGCCCTCCAGCCCCTCAGGCAAGCGCCTCATGAAGCGCGTCGCCTGCACCTGCCCCAACTGCGACCAGGGCGAGAAGTGAGTGTTACACACAATATTATGAAGCCGCCAAGCTGCGGCCCTCCAGCCCCTCAGGCAAGCGCCTCATGAAGCGCGTCGCCTGCACCTGCCCCAACTGCGACCAGGGCGAGAAGTGAGTGTTACACACAATAATATGCTGTTGGCAAAAGGACGTCCGTTCCCCGCCTGTGAACTGCAGGTACTTCTCGAAACAACCGTACACAGTCGGTGCAGCCGTTAGCCTGAAACTGAGGGCACCGTGTTGTCTCTCCATCGTCGACGATAAATAGACTAAGAGCCCGTGAACGCCAGACCTTTGTTAGCTGTAGGTGCGAGCAAACTAACCACCGCTCCGCACCTATCTCATTCCCCTTTGCCGTCATACCCCCGCGCCCCTGTACCGCGCAGGCGAGGACTCAGCTAGACATTCGGTCGGTATTTTGAGTAAGGTGGGTGGACCATGGAAGGCCACTCTAACGAGTAAACGCTTTTTATTCGTTTATTAACTGGATAAATGAAAAAAACAAATGATCAAATAATAGTTTGTTTTATTGTGTACCATATAAATCACTTTTTTTCAACCTAGCTTTAATCAGTATTCATTAAACTTAAGTTTTGTTAAGCTCTTCCAAATGGCCTTGCAAAGAACACGGCTCCAAACAAGGCCAATATTATACATCAGTCGTTAAACTTAAAAATAGAGTTGTAACAATTAATATATTCGCTTCTACTAAAACTACATAATAAGCTCTTTCATTTAAGCAAAACATTAAATGCTCAAATTATTTTTATCATTTATAAAAAGCTCAACGAACATTACTTGAACACCATCGTATAACTAAGAATATGTTAATGAAAATTATTTAAAAACAGTAGTAATGAGTATTACATTGACATCAAATAACATGCCAACGCGTATTATAATGAAATTAAAAACTTTTTTTTTTACCTCAAATGGCCTTCTTATGGGTCCGTTCTTTGTAAGGCCAAAATGTTCCTTAATTATGCCCAAAATTAACCCTTAAAAATTAAAAATATTATAAATAAGTATAAAACATCGTTTTAACTGTAACGGTACGTATTTATAACTAAAAAGTAACTGTTCATATGTTCATGGTTTGTACATGTTCTTTGTAAGTCCCATATACCCTAGCAAGGCCAACTGTCAAATTTTTGATTGGCCTTATAAGGAACCATCGGCTTTCCTAGGAACACTACCAATATTTTAACTTAAATCGAGGCAAAACTGTTTTTTTTTTCTTTAGGAACATAAACATATCCTTATACGACAATTCACAGTAAAAAAAATGAAATAATAATAGGTTATCTAACTAAAAACTTACGTTTTGCTATGCGCGCGAATAACAATTGTAACGTCGACGACCGAAGTCTACGAAACGTGAGATCGCACAGCCACAATAGCGGCGCGAGCGACTCGCCGCCGCACCTGTGGCCTTGAGTTTGATGGATCTTAGTGTATAGCCGAAGGAATATGTGTTTACATGTCAATAACTACGACTTTTTGATAGTTGGCCTTCAAAGGAGCGTGGCCTTCCATGGTCCACCCACCTTATGTAGATTGTTTTTGTATGTTTTAAGATTGTTCACATGATACTAACAAACCCTTTCCATTGCAGCCGCCTGGTGGATCGCAAGAAGCAGCACGTGTGCCACATAGCGGGCTGCAACAAGGTGTACGGCAAGACGTCGCATCTGCGCGCGCATCTCCGCTGGCACTCCGGGGAGAGACCTTTTCTTTGCAACTGGCTGTTCTGTGGCAAGAGGTAATGTTTCTCTTTTTATGTCTTTTTTTTAAACTGCAGGACCATAATCTATACTAATATTATAAAGAGGTAAAATTTGTAAGTTTGTAAGTTTGTAAGTTTGTATGTTTGGGGTAATCTCTGGAACTAATGAACCAATTCCAAAAATTTTTTTACTGGCAGAAAGCTACCTTATTGCTGAGTGCTATAGGCTATAAATTATTTTTATAACATGTACGTGGGACACTCAGAAAGTTTTGAGAAACTAAAAAACTATCTTTTATAGATAAAATATTTTTATTGAATCTTTTCAAAGAACTCTTCAGCAGCCTCTATTCAAAGTTTCATGCGTCTAAACCAATTTTCAACTATTTTTTTCCAGTCCGACACAGACACCTCTTTCTAGGCCTTCTCGAAGGCTGCCAGCGCGTTTTTCGGCGATGAAAACTGTATCCCTTTCAGAAGATATTTTATTTAAGGGAATAAAAAGAAGTCACACGGTGCCAGATCAGGATTGTAAGGAGGGCGCTCGAAGACTCCAACCTCTGTGGTGTCCAGGAAGTTCCTCGTTTTGAGCGCTGCGTGCGCAGGCGCCATTTCATGGTGAAACAGAATCCCGCGGAGCCCGGTGTTCGGTCGCTTGTTGCTCATTGTAGACAAAGCTTCTGGCAAGCATTTTGTGGTATACCATTCGTCTTTGATGTCGCTTTGGTCTTGTAATGAAATTGCATGCAGATACCCCGTGAAAGTGAAGAAACAAGCGATCAAAAGTTTGCCTGTGCTTCTCGATCGCTTCACTTCCGTAGGCGTTGGTTCGTTTTGAAACAGCCCAACTGTCGACTGACACTTTGTTTCTGGATCGTATTGATAAATCCAGGATTTGTCACCTGTTACAATGTCGTAAACGCGCCAAGACGAACCTGCTTCAAATTTTTTAATCATATCACGGCACCAATCCACCCTTGCCTGCTTCTGAGCTTTGGTGAGGATTTGCGGCACCCAGTAGATCACTATCCTCCTCGTCGGAAGATGCTCGTGTAGAATCTGGTAAAAGCTTCCCGATCCAATCTGCAGGGTATGCTGAATCTCTTTGTATGCAATTCGCTTGTTTTCTTGATTTTTTTTTTTTAATGCCAGCACACTTTGTTCCGTGACTGCCGTATTAGGACGACCACTCCTTTGTTTATCCCCGAAAGTAAAATGACCGCACTTTAACTCGCTATTCTAGTGGTACACGGCAGCTTTTGAAAGTCCTCTATCCATAAAAGCAATTTGAAGTCGATCAAATGACTCATTAGATTTTAAGCCACATTTAAAGCCGTAGAAAATCATCGCACGAAAATTTTCGCGGTGCAAATCCATTTTTAAAAGAGACACGTTAATTTGATTTGGCTCTCAAAAAAATGTGGAGGAAAATTCAAAATTGGAACAATGGTATTTTTACTTTTAAATAACCAAATTATTCAAAATAATTACAAATGGCCAGTGTCCTATACATAAAAACGTTTTTTCTCAAAACTTTCTGAGTGACCTAGTATATTAACCGAGCTATCGCAACTTTTGTCTAGCAAGTAGGAAAAAACCGGTCAAGTGCGAGTTCTACTCGCGCAACGAGGGTTCCGTTAATTTGTTTTTTAGTGAAATAACTACAAAATTACGGTTTTCGGAGTTTTCTCTTTACTTGTGCTACATGACCTTGCTTCTTGCCAAATTTCACGATTCTAGGTCAATGGGAAGTACCCTATAGGTTTTGAGTTTTGATTCACCTTAAAAATGTCTAAATATGCAATATAAACCGCCGTATCTTTTTATTGCGTTGATTTAGAAACTAGATTTTTTCACTGCTTTGGGAGATAGCAGACTTGAGTATGTGATATTAATTTCAGCTTGATATCTCGACGCGTTCCTGAAAAAAAGGTTCTTGACAGACAGACGGACAGACGGACGCCTGATGTGAATTAACTACAAATTTACGGTTTTCAGAGTTTTTCCTTTACTTGTGCTACATGACCTTGCTTCTTGCCAAATTTCACAATTCTAGGTCAATGGGAAGTACCCTATAGGTTTTGAGTTTTGATTCCCTTGAAAATGTCTAAATATGCAATATAAACCGCCGTATCTTTTTATTGCGTTGATTTAGAAACTTGATTTTTTCACTGCTTTGGGAGATAGCAGACTTGAGTATGTGATATTAATTTCAGTTTGATATCTCGACGCGTTCCTGAAAAAAAGGTTCTTGACAGACAGACGGACAGACGGACGCCTGATGTGAACTAACTACAAATTTACGGTTTTCAGAGTTTTCCCTTTACTTGTGCTACATGACCTTGCTTCTTGCCAAATTTCACAATTCTAGGTCAATGGCAAGTACCCTATAGGTTTTGAGTTTTGATTCCCTTGAAAATGTCTAAATATGCAATATAAACCGCCGTATCTTTTTATTGCGTTGATTTAGAAACTTGATTTTTTCACTGCTTTGGGAGATAGCAGACTTGAGTATGTGATATTAATTTCAGCTTGATATCTCGACGCGTTTCTGAAAAAAAGGTTCTTGACAGACAGACGGACAGACGGACGCCTGATGTCAACTAACTACAAATTTACGGTTTTCGGAGTTTTCCCTTTACTTGTGCTACATGACCTTGCTTCTTGCCAAATTTCACAATTCTAGGTCAATGGGAAGTACCCTATAGGATTTGAGTTTTGATTCTCTTGAAAATATCTAAATATGTAATATAAACCGCCGTATTTTTTTATTGCATTGATTTAGAAACTTGATTTTTTCACTGCTGTGAGAGATAGCAGACCTAAGTATGTGATATTAATTTCAGTTTGATATCTCGACGCGTTTATGAGAAAAAGGTTCTTGACAGACAGACGGACAGACTGACGCCTGGTGTGAACTAACTACAAATTTACGGTTTTCAGAGTTTTCCCTTTACTTGTGTTACATGACCTTGCTTTTTGCCAAATTTCATGATTCTAGGTCAATGGGAAGTACCCTATAGGTTTTGATTTCCTTGCAAATGTCCAAATTTGCAATATAAACCGCCGTATCTTTTTTTTGCGTTGATTTAAAAACTTGATTTTTTCACTGCTTTAAGAGATAGCAGACCCGAGTATGTGATATTAATTTCAGTTTGATATCTCGACGCGTTTCTGAGAAAAAGGGTCTTGACAGCCGGACGGACGGACAGACGGACAACAAAGTGATCCTATAAGGGTTCCGTTTTTACCTTTTGAGGTACGGAACCCTAAAAATTACCTCATAAAACAGAATTATTTGCGTCGCTGCCTAAACAGTTGATTAAAATTAAAAACAATGTATGGCAACTTGGTTTGTCTTAATTATTTCTACAAAAAAGTCCGCGATACCATATCTCTATCTTTTATATTTTATCTTTTATACTTCTTTTATTGCATTAAAAAAATGATTTTTCGGCATACTTACGTTTGGTTGATTATTTGAGCAACAAAATATTAATTCCTATGACAGTAAATTATTTCAGTATCACAAGGACATCATACAGATAAGATTTGCCATTTACAGTATATCAATTGGTCATATAGTTCCGGAGATACCTAATATAAAATTACTAAAACGAAAAATGCCCCTAGCGTAATTTTCATTGTGCGGAAGTCATTTATAATTTCAAAAAATACCTTTGAAGATATTCACAGTTTTAAAATTACTCCGCAGCAAGCAATGTAAATGATAGTATGTAATAGAAACTGCTTTTTAGCGAAAAAAGGCCGCCTATTGTACTCTTGCATATTTGTTTGTAATGTCCTTGACTGTTTTTGTCCTATTGGTGTACAATAAAGAATATTGGCTGATGGCTTTGCAAGATATTCGTAGCTTATACATTAGAATAACACATCTGGGTCGTCATAAAGGCGCGTGTAAGAGGTTACGGGTGGGTTCGAATCCGGGCAAGTACCAATGTGACTTTTCCAATTCATATGTACTTTCTATAGTTTATCTTGGACGTCACTGACATCCCGTGCCTCGGAAAGCATGTTAAGCCCCGGTTGTCATTCGTAGAACTTTGACGCTAGGGGTATTCAGAAGCCAGAAAGTCTGACCAGTCGAACCAAAGGGTATCTTCGCCCAGTTACTGGGTTGTGGAGGTCTGATAGGCAGACGCTTCACGTAAAACACTGGTATCCAGCTGAATCCGGTTCGGCTGTAAACCGACCCCAACATAGTCGGGAAAAGGCTACGGAGATGATGATCCTCCTCACCGCACACGGACATTTCGGGAGGTTCCTATGTCGGATTCGGGCGGAAGTGACGCCTGCGTGACACGGTGTAGCATTCGGTGGAGGTAGGCCCCGCTTGGGCGAACCACCACCGTGTCGTTGCAGAGGCGATCGGCGCTGGTTCAGGCCATGCTTCGGGGCGAGACTGAATAGGAAGCCGTCGCCTCCTGCGAAGTAGACACGCTGAAGACGAAAGCGGTGTGGTGCGGGAGGCAGCGTCAAGCTTCACGCCCCTGACAGAGACCCATGCTTAGTTGTCGAGAGTCACAAGATGATGGCCACTGGAGGCGTGGGCCTGCGGAAGGCGAGCGGTAGGTAGCTCGCCGCCCGACTAGGACCAGATCCGTGTCGACGGCGTGTCGATGCTTCTCATAGTTACCGCGGCCCCGGAATATATAAGGGTAACCGAAGGGACATTATTGGATTTTAGTCAGTAAAAGTCTGACCCTCCTTCCCTCTTCAGGGGCGGGAGAATAAATTTGATGATTTCCTATCCATCAAAAAAAAAACGCCGTTGGATATGTTTTGGATGCTTTTACCATGGTCAATGTAGCTCTTTCACGCTTATACAACCCCAATAATCTTTTTGTGTATGCTCAAGATAGTTCCACAGTTAATCCGTACTAATATTATAAATGCGAAAGTAACTTTGCCAGTCTGTCTGTCTGTCTGTTTCTTCTTCACGCCTAAACTACTAAACCAATTTTGAATGAAATTCGGTACAGACATAGTCTTGGACCCGAGAAAGAACATAGGATAGTTTTCATTCCGGAAATCCCCCGGAAACGGGAACTATTATTCCACGCGGACGAAGTCGCGGGCAAAAGCTAGTCTTATATACTTTAACCACAGTCATCACTGCCACCCCTAACCTTTCGAGGACCAATGACAGCCGGCTGTCGGGCTGCTGTTGCCTTTCTGTTGTATCTCGAATCACGTGTGTTCGTAGGATAAAGCGGAAGTGGTTTATTAACATTAAATTTGTAGTTAGCTTGTTTGCTATACCATGTATTAAGAAAATAGAGTTTGGGGGGATTCCACCATGCTCGTTATGATTGGTAGATTCTTATGATTCCACATGCTGCCGCTATACTTACATATCTTCAGAGTAGTGTCACCCTTAACACTTTATACGTACTACGACGTCAGACGTCGTTTGGGTCAAATGGTATGGTATATCAAATGGTAAACTGACTAACTCTTGATTTATCAACATACAGCCCAAACCGCTGGTCCTAGAGACATGAAGCTTGGAGAATGTTTTCTTAGTAAAGAGTGGGTAACCACTAAGATGGAAATTCTAACCCTAAAGGGGTAATTAGGGGATGGAAATACTTCATGCGGGCGAAAGCTAGTGCTAAATGTAGTTTATATGCGTTGAAGAACTAGTTTATGATTTTTTTTTTTTTTTTGTTAGCCTGTTCTGTCCCACTCCTGGGCAAAGGCCTCCCTCCAGTCCTTCCATCGTTCGCGATCCTTCGCTTCTTCGATCCAATTGGGCATGAATCCGTCCAGTTCATCCCGCCATCTCCTTCGTGGTCTGCCGCGACCCCGTCTTCCCGTCTCAGGGCTCCAGCTCTGTGCTACTTGAGCCCACAATTTATCCGGCATGCGGCAGACATGTCCTGCCCAGTCCCACTTCAGTTGAGCAGCCTTTTGAGCAACGTCGGCTATTCCTGTTTTGGAGCGCAGTATAGTGTTTCGAACTCGATCTGTTAATTTGATACCTAGTATACTGCGCTCCATTGCTCGTTGGCAAACCTTGAGTTTGGACTTCTGAGCCATAGTTAAAGACCAGGTCTGCGCGCCGTAAGTTAAGACAGGGAGAGTGCACATGTCCATGAGCTTGCGTTTAAGTGCCATAGGCAGTTCACCCTTAAATAGTATATAATAGTATGAATTACCTTGTGTAATACCCAAAAACATCATTTAAATTTCAATATTTTAATCGAATACTACCTATTACACCTATTAAATAAAACATTTCATGTGCTCTATATTCAAGTATCTCCTGTCTAACCGACTTCATTTACCCCCAGGTTCACGCGATCAGACGAGTTACAGCGACACAGACGGACGCACACGGGAGAGAAGAGGTTTGAGTGTCCTGAGTGTAGGAAGAGGTTCATGAGGTCCGACCATCTCGCCAAACACGTGCGGATACACACCAAAAATAGAATTACGGTGAGTCAGATGTCTATGAGGAGTTTAAAAACGGAGCTTTAGGATAAGATTTTTGACTGTTTCATAAGTGGTGGTGGATTGTTCGTGGTGCCTTGTGTTCGTGTACTTTTCGCCTTAAATTAAACTTATTTATTTCAATTAAAGTATTTCAAGGCACGGAAAGTATGACAAGTAAAAAACAAAATTATTCTGGAGACTCTTGGCCCCTCGGAATTACTTTATAAAGGACATGAAAGTCCATGCTCCATCTTTTAATTTAAAATATTAAATTGTCTCAGAAATACTGTGGAGGGATAACAGATAATATTTTGTTAATGGCTGTCTTATTCTCATTTTACTTTAAGTAGAAAAAGAAGCCTATGGTAAGCTCCCTCTTTATTAATTTCATTGCCATTTCCTTTGTTTAGTTATTTTGCCATTGTTACAAAACACATAGCCTATGTTACAAAACACAACACACTTAGATTACTTGTATATGTTTTTTAATGTTGATATTATCTTAATTTAAGATAGCTAAACAATTTAACAAAGTGGACTACAAATCAACCTATTTCAAGTATTGAAAACTCAATCTCTATTGCTAACAAAATCCATCTCAATTTCAGGAGGTAGCAACATCAACGCAATCCATGTACTCGGACTCCGGCGACGATAGCTGCGACGAGAAGATGATGCTGACGATCGAGACCGTGCACAACGACGGCGACGACGACAAGATGGTGCTGCGCCCCAGCCCCAAGGTGGAGCCCGACCACATCGACAGCTAGGACACGAGCAGCGACGAATAGAACCGTCGCTGTACGCTCGTGTACGTCCCGTACGTACCCGTATTGGATGATGTGACTCAAGTGACATTTTGGAAATTAGACACATGAATAGTAGTTTTTCAGTGCGCGTGTAATGTAAAGCCATCTGTTAGCCGTGTCCCTATGGGAGTTCGGTGACGTAGTGTTTTGTTTGTATACAAGGAGGGTTTTTGCGTATGAAAAATCCGCTAGATGGCAATACGTCAGGTCCAACTGCAGCACGATTGGTGAATTTATGACATATCTGTCAATGTCATGCCGTTTTATCGACAGATATGACAGAATTCACCAATCATGTTTCAGTTGGACCTGACGCCTACGTGCTGCCAAAAAACCCTCATTGAATGATGTGACTCTAGTGACCTTCCTAGAGAATAGCCTTCTGTTAGCCGAGTCCCTATGGGAGTTCGGTTGCGTCTTGGTATTGTTTTTGTACTCTTATTAGAAGCGAAATGTGTAGTTGTTTCTAATTAGGGTTGGAAGTATACTCGGTATAAAGGTATCGATAGTTTGACGGTATGTCCCTAAGTATAATTTCTAGTTTTAATTTAGAGAGAAGAGGTGTCAACACTTATCGATATGTCGATAATATTCGCAATCATTTATCGGTTCTTGAACGCAATAAAAGACAAAACGTAAACGCTTTTTAAAAACATTACTTACTTATGTTATAAAATATGAAGAAATATGGTTGTAATTAATTTGAGAAGTTCAAAATTTCATTGTTTAGGTTGTATGAATTGAACTCGGGCGCAAACGCGATTATGTATTTAATCCTGTTAGCAATACAACATTATTAAAATGTTTGGTGTTATGTTTTTGTAATTATGTATTGTTGTGCGATATTTAATTAGGATTATTCTTTGGAGCCGCCTTTACGTAATACTGTTATTACTATGAAAAAAGGGCGTTTCCGACCTAAGCGACCAGTTGGTTGCAGTGGCGCCTTAAGAACCGTCCCGTTGATTGTATGGACAGATTGCACTGTCAATAAAATATATACAGCTCGATGGTTGATTTGGTCTCCACGCATCTGCTTGGCTATGTCAACCTCATATTGGCATAGTGGTCAGGGTGTGACGTAATAACAACCCTGTCGGGTAACGTTTGGACAATTGCTGCCAAAATAAATATGCATATGTCGGGGCCAGATCTTAGAAATTTTAATGATCATTGCATGAAATTATCAATTTTGAGGTCTGGCAACACATACATTTACTCTATCCGCGTGTCCTTACGACATCCCAGTAGCTGAAGATTCATTATATAAAATTTTGATATGTACTTTGAAAATAAATGACTTGTGATTCTAAAGAATTAGGGCCCATTTTTTAATCGCCAGATAACTTATATCTGAAGAGTAAGTTTGACATTTTGACAGCTTTTGTATAGAAAATATGTCAAACCGACATATTTATTCCTCAGATAGAACTTAACTGATGATTGAAAAATCGGCCCTTAGTCTGCTTTCAAAGTATGTATCGGATGTACCATTTAAATAAATTTGTTCATGACCTGTAGATAGTAACATTATGCGATGAATAGAGGAATACATTGATCGGGACGAAACTTAAAATTTATTTTTTTCGTACTCTGTAAGTGAATGAATACAGTAATCCAAAAATCATTTATATTCAATACAATATTTCTTTGGAATATAAATAAAAATTGTACAAACAGTAGATTTCTTTCAGAGAACAACTTAGTATACTTATGTATTCCCAGATCTTAGCACTTATAAGAATAACAATACTTATTTTAAAATCAGTAGATTTATCGTGCTTAGTATATTTAATGAAACAGCAACATTTTAGGCTATGTTAAGAAAGCGAAATATTAAGACAATCATGGTTTTCTTGAAATTCTGTTTAAAGATATAAATATTAATGTAATTGTGTCATATTTCGAAATTAATTAAATAATAGAAATTGGTCTGTGATCAAAATTTGTACAGTTGGTGTAACTTTTGTTAATTTTGCTGTTTCGTTGAGCGCGTTGTACTTATTTGTAAATTGTAAATATTAAGTAAGTTAGCAAACTAAAACATAAATATATTTAAAGTATCCAAATATTTTGTTAGTTATAAAATGTATTTTTGTATATACTCTACAGAAAAATTCTAAAGGAATTAACGCCATTACATTGATTTAAAGTCATTCCAAAAGGGATCGTTTTCATTAAGCGGAAATGGCATTGTATAGTTATATTTTACTTATTACTGTCTAAGGGCCGATTTTTCAATCGCCAGATAACTTTTATCTGAAGAGTAAGTTTGACGTTTTGACAGCTTTTGTATAGGAAATATGTCAAACCGTCAAATTTATTCCTCAGATAGAAGTTAACTGGTGATTGAAAAATCAGCCCTTAAACTAATTCGTGAATCTGTAGTAAACATTATAGGCTACGTTAGCCTACCTACAGTCGATAATTAAGCATTATGCGCATACGCATACTGTCACCTAAAACAAGGTCCAGACTTTGTAATGTGCACTTGAACAGTGTAGACGGTACCGTCTTCTAGTACCTAAATAAGTAATAAGAGTTTCTTTGGGTTCGGGTAGACAATGAGAAACCAAGTGTGTTATTGTAAAAGCTACGGCTTACGGTGATGTAGACAAATACGATAAACGTTGCAGTAACGTGCTCTGCTTTAATATTTTGAGCGCCGTCCAAATGCAGACATTACTAAAGTCTTGATCTTAGTTTTATGGTCGCTAATAAGACCCATTGAATTCAAACATCGATTTATAATTTATACATTTAATAAGGTAACTGCCAAGTCTTCAGGATAATTAAATGAATGCAATTGTAAACTAGATTTTTTACACTCGGTTTTTGAGGGCCTGATTTTGATAAAATGTTATATAATAAACTACTACCTGTTCCCTGCTGTTTCACCCGTGATTTACTGCAGCTCTACCATGAGTTTGCATCGATAAATTCGCAAGCGTCTCCGTAAATAAATTGTATAGACACAGATAGATTTGACAGTTACATGTAGGGAATCAAAATTAAACAACCACTAAATCCCTAAAGTAGTTTACTAACAGCCAACCTTTCTATTTAGTCGGAATATTGGCTGTCACAACATTTTTACGCTAACGGTAGCGAGTAAGTTTTCGATAACAACTCATGGTGGGGTACAGACGCTACCAGAATAACGAAGTTTTAAATAAAATTTGAAGAATAATTTGAAGAAACCGAGTGTAAAAGATACATTTCAAACAAATCGCTGTATCATACGCCTATTTCATTAGTAAAGCAAGATAAATAAACGTCGCTTAGCATCAGCTCTGGTCCTGTCAATTGTGACAGCTGTCATTCAATGTCGAGTGTCATATTGCTGCCACGCGAACCCGTGACCCGCAAAAATCGGAATGAGTGCAAAAATCCTCATCTTGTATTTGTTTTAATAATGTAATAATAACTATTATAGATACTTCAATACATTGCTCTCCCTTTGGTTCTCGTTTCGTTTATTTAAATAATTCAAATCACTTGTACTCTCACGAAACTTTGATCCTAAGTTTGTAAATATAAAACACTGAGTTATTGGCGGAAGTATTAGTGTCGCCGTCAACAAAAAAAAAAACCCGTGACCCATAGTATGATCACTGTCGCCAACTGTATTATTCACTTTCTTATTGTACATTGTGAAAGTATTTTTTTGTTTTCTCTTTACTCTTGCATTTCCAAATCACTCTCTGCTTGCCATTATATAAGAAATAGAATACCTACTATATACCATCGCCAGATAAAGGATTAGTTAGTGTTTCTGCTAAGCAATATTGCTGTCACCCTTGCACAACTGACAAACTGCGATAGCACGATAGAGACATAGAATAGCTAAGCCAAAGTACGTGCTAAGTATCGTATATTTATCTTGGCTTAACCATTTTAGAACTTACATTGCTACAAATTCAAGTTAAATAAAACTTAGTTGATCAGGAAGTAGTGTCTCAATTTTTGTCTGTATTTCGCCAAATTCAATGAGGAATTTTCAATAACAAATTATTTTCAAATGAGGAAGAATAATGCGGGTATAGAAATTTTCTTTTTTTAGAATATTTAAAAATCT
The DNA here is from genome assembly GCA_033675125.1 of Athetis lepigone. Classification (NCBI taxonomy): domain Eukaryota; kingdom Metazoa; phylum Arthropoda; class Insecta; order Lepidoptera; family Noctuidae; genus Athetis; species Athetis lepigone. Next base: position 4,941,634 of record CM066233.1, on the reverse strand, counting down.
TTGTTGTGCTTTTTTATAAGGCAAATTGTTATCGTAAATCATTTGATAATGTTACTAATTACTAAGTCATAATAAAACAAAATAATAGCTTAGATATTACTCTTAATAAACTTTCGCCCGCGGCTTCGCCCGCGTGTATGTCTGTTCCTCCATCCACTTCTATTCACTATTTAACCCCTGTAGCGTTGGAATTTTCCAGAAACCCTTTCTTAGTGATTACATACTCTTTACAAAGAACACGCCCTGCAAGTTTCTAGGACCAGCCCCCTTACCATGACGTTTAAAGTAAGATTTTTTTAGTCCTGTTGCAGGAGTGTGCAAGTGACAGCGCTAGACACGTTGTCTAGCGCCGACTCTTTCCCACTGAAAGTAATATCAAAGTAATACTGCTATAAGGGCTTGTGGTACGCCCCCAGCTGTTTGGTCTTTGCATTTTATATATAAAAATTGCAATTAGTGATTACATACACACATTTTGCTTATTGGTGTTGAAAATTCTTTATTGAATTTGGCTTGATTATAAAGGTAATGCATTACCAGTTATAGAATAGTACCTTATACTGCTCACATGCTATATTTTATTAGGGGAATCTTTGTTAATTATAATTATGTACGGTTAGCGAAAAAAGTAGTTTAACTCTTCGGGTTTGTTATCAAGATAAAATAAACTATAACTATTATAATTGCCTGAATTAATAAAATGTTTTGCATTATGTTGTATCTAACAATATGTAAAAGGAATAGTGTTAATCGATTTTATTGCTGACTGTGTCTGAAAAAAAATCATGAATTTTCAGTTTATTACAACTTATGTAATGTAAAAATAGCATGTGGGCATTATTAAAACTGTTGTACCCAGGTAAATGACAACCATAATTATTAAACTTCAAGAGAAGTTTGTACTTCATACAAAAACATGGCGTTAAATGAATACTGGGTCCAATGTCATTGCTATCACTCTGTAAATATGGAGTAAATTACTCTCCCTTCTCTGTATTTTGTAAGATGTACATAATTTTATTGTTGAACTGGTTAAATAAAATATTTTTTACAAAACTTGTTTTTCCCATTTTATTTGAAAGGTGTAGGTAGAATCATGATAGACCTGATGAATTTTTGAATCTAAACATTGACTTACCTATTGTGGATGGTTGTAAAAGATAGAAAATTGGCAAAGTTCCATGTGTCGAAATTCTGTCTCTAGCCAAATAGCGCCGATAAATTGTTGAGAATGGTGGTTGATAATTGAGAAGTTCGATATGAATGCAAAATAATTGTTGTTTTCTTTGTTCTAACAAACTTGCATACAAAACTGTGTATCTAGATGAGCTATAAAAGAAACTACAATCCTAAGCCCCACAATCGTAGGCATTAGACAGTGATGCGCTGCGGCCGCGCGGCGCAGGATGTCACAAAACATCGCGGTTACCGTCAATCGCTTGTCCCGAACATCCGTTGAAAAACTAACCCTGTTCAAATTAAAGCGTCTTGACTACGATAAATCGCGGCGGCTAGGTCGTCGCCCGCCATTTTCCGTGTCGCTACGCGTTTAATAGCCACCATTACCTCGTCCATGAAATCGTGATGCCGACCGCTGCCCACAAAACTTAATGCTCCATTTTTCTCTTTTTCGTTGGACAGTTGTGTTTAGAGACAGCAGCATATCCGCCGGTGTGTATCCGGTTACACGATGGGTACTTCTTGTTAGGCAATCGTGTCGATTGTTGAGCGCTCAGAGAGAATTTATAGCAATTGAATAATGCATCGGTCGTAGTGAGAAGTTGTCCAGAGTAATAGGTATTGCAGATGCTATGATTCTAATTTAAGCAGATATCTGTATGCCAAGGAACGCTATATAAATTGTCCATGCTCTCGCCTTAAAGTAAGGCATCTAATCAGGAAATATTGTTACAGGAAACTTATTGAATTTAAATTCCTTTCTGGCAACAACTTAGTAACTAGGTAATTTCTCTCCTACCTTTATCTCATCACAGTCTCGTGGAAAGATGCTTATTTGATAAATTGAACAGTATGGTGCCAAGATTTACCGTTGATAGTGAATGTAAAAGCCGCGGTGCAAGAAAGCAAGACAAAGCTACGCGGTCCGCTGCCCCGCCACGCCGACTGGCCAAGCTTCTAATGAAAGATGCGATAAATTTTAATTATATCTAGCTGACTAATTACCGAGGTAGGCGCTGCGTTGTGGTAAAAATGTTATTATGCACAGTTCGCCATAAGTCATTGACTAGTTATGCACAATTTCATCGGATATTATGCATAGCTGCGATCGTTTCATGGTCGCCGGACATACTGGTTACTGGCTTGTTAGTTGCTTCGCTGGTACTGGCGAAACATTGAATTATTCGTAATTGTATGCTAATTCATGTAGTCTTTAATCACCTTTACGTGTTCGGAATCAGGTTTGTAGCTGGACTAATGAAAGTCTTAATCAGAGACGCCAGCTTGTTGATATGCATGACCTACGAGCGAGTCCCTATTCGACACTAATATACCTATTTATAGACAGGTGGTTAATATTCCTGAAGAGAAATATCTATTACTTTAGGTAATTGGAGATTTCCTTGATGTTAGAATATAAATATTATAAGTAACTAATGTGTTGATGTATAGCTTCATTATAGACTGCTATTTTAACTATGCGATCTAGTGTTTTTTTTAATTAGTACCTAAATTGTTTAACTGAGATACCTATTCATAAATTTTAACGTAAGGTGGATCTTTATCAGAAGTGCATGTAGCCACTTTCTATGAACTTAATTGCATTAACAAAACATGTAGCAAATTATAATTTAATAGTTTGCGTCCCAAATACGGTGATTTACGTTATGCAAAGACTCCGTTATTCCGATTACCAGTTGCTGACTGTGAGATTACTTCCTAAACCTAAGGCGCACTTTATTTAGTCGGGGATCGTTCAACTTGGGAATTTTATTATGATGTCATTCGCGGTAATGGGCGAAGCGACTGAGCACTCCCGGATAGCACGCCATGTCTGCGAAAACTTCGTAGAATGGCAGAAACATTAATTCGTTTTATGCAATAGAGAAGTCTTATCTAATCTAATCAGCTAGGTAACATAATATTTGCAGTTTTGCACCACTTATCCAAATGTATTTTTTTTTTCTGAAACGTGCTGTGAAAAACACAAACTTTCAAAATTTTAATTGCTTTCAGCAGCCTTTTGATTGGCTTTTTCCTACCGCATCGGTCGGCAATTTTAATAAGCCCCTGTTTTACCCCGTTTGGTATCAAAATTCCAAAAACAGCCTCTCAGTGAGCCTCTACGTCATAAACAGAAACTACTTACTATTTCATGTCTAGCTTTAGTAGTTTCGGCTGTGCGTTGACTACCATCAAAAAGCCTGTAAATCAAGATATTAATAAGAACAGTTGTAAGAATTCGTTCATCGACACTCAAATCGCACATCGTGTTTCCCAAGGATCGCATATAAAAAGGAAAGGCCTCTAGGACTGCTTGTTTAATATTTCCCATTGAACTTTGCTGTTTAACATAACAGCGTTGGCTGACCTCTGTACATTATGCTAAGCAGGTTGGTAGCAGCCGAGTTCTATTTGTATTGTATTAATGCTAGGATTACAATCAGACCTGTACAGCTGTACTTGTAGATATTGTAAACTTAGGGCAATTTAGATTTAGAGGGGGATATAATGGAAGATGGAATGTTCAAAACAACTGGTCGTAGACGACTTTGAGACAGTGGCCTTGTAGCAGAAGTAAACTAGTCATTTGTTTGTCCATAAGATGTTAGACTTAATGAAATAGTGCAAATAGGTTGGTTCTAAGTATACTTGCTTGTGCTTAGTCAATTAACTTAGTTTCAAAATGATGATCATACATCATTGGCAGTCGACAGCAGCAGCTACCAGTCATCCTGCGCAGATAGCTATTTCATCTAGCCTGAGGGAGTCCTAATTTATATTTTCCAATTGGGGATCTCCACTCAAGTACATGTCTACCTCTACAGTCATTGATTTTGCCACAGAATAAGTAATAGTACAAGCTTCTACGTCTATTCCCCTGCTTATCACTTTAGCTCGTTCATTTGATGAGGCATGTCAGCTGTTTAGTCTTCTGCCAGATTTCAGTCAAAACAACGTTTCCAAATCGACGATGCGGACTATTGAGGAATGACAAGCTTAGTAATAGTGCTTAAACATATGTCTAGAAAACATCTACACTGGGCACGTGTTTCAATTTCAAATTTTCAAAGCTTTGTCAGTTTAAGGTCCATTTTCTTTGTTGATCAAGAGGTAAATTGAGGGAAAAAGAAGTGTCACAGGCATGAAAAAAGAATCCATTCACACCTGATCTTAAAAAAACACAATTAAATAATTACCCACTTATTAAGAGGCCAAACGTCCCTCTATCTACGAAACAGCCATCCCAACGGTCTAACAGCTGACCCTATTTACCCTTACGTAAGCCCTTTGCTCGTCATAAAGGTCAGCAGAGCGTCAGAGCTTCGAGGCAGGTGCGAGGCACCTGCGAGTGTCATGCACCCCGCGCGGTGGCTGCGCGCGCTCGCGCGTGTCAGCCGCGCCAGGTCGACGCTCCTGCGCCGACGGTCCTTGCAACCTATTGTTATTAATTTTAATTACGAAGATCCTTGTTTTATTGTCTTTTTGATGAGGTTTGTTTCGGTTTTGTTTGCTATTTTGGGTGGTTTTCGCTGTAGGTGATGAAGATTTTTTGGTTGGTTTTGTCTGGCTATCTTGATTTTGCTGTTAAGATTTGACTTTATGAATATCCTGTGTCCCACTGATCTATTCAGTGGTTTGCCTTTCATAGAAGCCGAAGAGCCCAGCTTGCAATACTAACAAAAACCCCGATTGTACTAAGAAGAAAACTGAACCTATCAAACTATAAACACATATTATTAGGAAACATAGGTACATTAATATAAAAGTAACAACGTTAATGACATTTGGAGGAGTATCTAAGAGATTTACTACTTTTTTCTTATTCTTTGAAAACCCGTCAGACTTGCCCCAATATAATTTTGACTCATAGGCACGCCTAAAATCAATGTAGAGTGTGGACAAAACACAAAATAAGTACATCTGTTCTAGAAGCAAAGAACGAGTAGCTACTTCCTGCTGAATCGGTTGAAAAGTACCACGTGTGGAACTTGTATTGATGTATTTTGCGATCATTGTCATGAATATTTTCTGTTCTCTCTATTTATTGTCATGTTATTTTTAAGTTGTTTGTGGTGGCGATTAGTATCGTGTTGTGATAGGGTAGCTGACACACGATTTTATATACATTTGCATTTGTTTTTGCAGCCATCACATATATGAATCAACTTAATTGAAAAATTATATATTTGAAATAACTTGAAAGCCTAATTTTACAGTAAATTGAAAATTAATACGGTTCTCAAGCTAAGGAAAGTGTATTTTTGGAAATGTTGTGTCATTTGTGAAATTTACTCAAAACGCATACATAAGCCAACTGTACTTACACTTAGAGATTTAGGTAATTTTATGAATTCAACGTACAGTTATTATTACATGAACTTTCATATGAATTATCACCTCATTTAAAAAAGTAAGTAGGTAACCAGGAACTTAAAAAAACTTCGGAAAAGGGTTAAGAAATTGACATTCTGTGTACCGGATGTCGTATAATAACATTAAAAGTTCTTCTTATAACATAATTACCTTTACAACATGCATTGTAAGATGCTTAAGTCGCTCTTGACCATAACCGAAGAAGATATAAACCAGTTTGGTTAAACAGCAGTATCATAAAGGTTACTAATTACTGTTAGGCGAGGGTGCATAATGTGTGAGCGCATCGCCGTGACGCCGGTCGCAACAGCTCCCTCTAGGTTGTTGGCATTTACTTAAAACTGAAATGGCATTCGTTTTTCTACATTCTACTTACTAATAAGTAAGTAAGTAACTAGAAATGTGTATATTGGCAATAGCTGATCTGTATATTTTATTTGGTTGAATAAGTTGTTGTTTTCCACTGCCATGCCTTGTCTTAATTATTGTTAACTATAACTGTTTCCTGTGTATTCAGTTTTCTAAGTTTGAATAGGAAATCTCTTAATCAGAGATTTTTTTCCCAATATCTACTTTAATTAATTTTACTCTGATATTAGTGAAGAAAAATATCGTGAGGAAACAGGAACAAATAGTTAAGTATCTTCCTAGTTTTTTTTTACTAATTTGGGGGCGACTTCCAGTTTAGCAGAATGCAGCTCATACTCAAGTTATACTTACATAGAGCGACTGCCTGTCAGACCTCCACAACCAAGTTACTGGGTAAAAGTGGTACCCATTTGTTAGACTGAACGATTTTCTGGCCAGTAATGACTGTCAAAGATGAATGACAATTGAGACCAACGGCTTTATATGACCTTAGGAAGTACACAATGATTTGAAAAAGGACCTGGACTAATTAATAATAACCTGAAATCGTTAATCCACCTCGTGCTTCTTTGTATGAGAAGAGGCCTTTGCCGTACAGTGAGACAGTGATTGGGTGGTCCTATTGCAATCCCCCACGCGGTTTCGCCCTCGCTGTTGGTACCCCGCTCCCGTAATTCTGAATTATAAATAGACTAAATACTGGAAAGTTTTAATAAAATCCGTTCAGTAGAAAAGTTCCCTACTAGCTTCCACATTTATTATATTAGCAGAATTATTTAAATAGTCGTAAGATTTGTCTGTTTAGCTCATCTCTGAAAGACAAAAATATGGTCTACATGACTTTCACATGGGCAAAGTCGCGTGCAGAAAAGTAGCAAGAAATTAAGTGATAGTAAGTTAATGTAGTCAGTTATGGACGGTGGTATGTCCAGCTGCAAGTTGAACAAGTCACAATTTAGCGGAAAAAAGGTTGATGTGATAGTAAATAAAAGATGCGCCGGCAAACTGTCAAATGGCACATTACATTTTGCAGTAAACATTTAATAAGAGAGTTTAAATTTAATGTTTCAATATGCTTTTGCAAAGAAAGCTATTTGCGAATAAGTATGTTTACACCTGCATGACTTGGACTTCTCTTTAGCTTTTTAACTGGAATCGAAAAATATACATAACTCTCAATATTAATATCTAGCTTTTAGCTAGGTTTTTGATTTAGAAAGGTCTTGTCAAGACCAACCAAATGAGTCCAAACTCGAGAGGGTAACTAAGTAATTAGTAACAGTTTAAGAGTAGACTTTTCACCTCCAGATTCCATCATCATACATAGTTGAGATGATCTTATGTAGGTATTGTCATGTGAGAAAAGTTTAAAAAAAGCGGTATATTAGAAGCCTTATAAAAACCTGTTGCAAGATTTGATAGGTACAAAAAAACAACACCTGAAAACTGACAAAAAAAGACGATTGGGAATTGTTGTTCCTGGGAAATTTTCTTCACAAATAGGTATTATTTTATGTAGAGTTTCAGATTGTTTCAATGTTGCATCTTCCCGTAGACCTCCGTTTCGCACGCACAGACCCTACAGCACTCTGTATTTGAAATAACAAGTAAAAACTTAGAAACCGCCGTTGCAACTTTTAACGTCATGGAAAAATAGAAAAGGTCACATTGTATATTTCTTATGTTAGCATTCAACTGGCAGCCAAGTCTTGCGTCCTGCTTCAAGTAATTAAACAATAGCAAGGAAACATTCTTCATATAGCTACACATTCATGTTTTAATTACAATCCGGTTTAACGTATCCTTAATCCACTAAAATGAATAATAATGTATCATAAAGTAGGCGTGTGATAGCAAGAGCGCAGGAGTTGCTGGTCGCTCGCCCATGACGAGCCGCGGTCATCAACCGCTCAGACACTCCACGAACGAAAATTTATTAAGAATAGCTTCTGTTGGTATTTGTCTTGTATAAAAACTAGGAAAAAGTCGTTACACTGAAAAACAAGACATTTGGGCCTTGTTTGAGGATAATTTCGATGTTACAGTCAAGTGGATCCAAAGTTAAGGCTTCGCGAAACACTCGGATAATAGTGTCGACTTCTTTGCTGAGAAAAAAATTGCGGGAACGCCAAGCACCTTTTTCAATTTTAGATAGACGTAACGTGGACTAGGTTGAGATTAAAAAGCTGTTGAAATAATGGTACACGAATCAGATGAATTGTGAGACGCTTAGGCATTGTTGTGAGATACTGACAGCTAAGAAAAAGTCCTGTCGGCTTATAGTCCCGTCGGCGAAGTGTCCTGTCGGCGTAAAGTCCGTCGGAGTAAAGTCTTGTCAGCGTAAAGTCCTGTCGGAGTAAAATCTTGTCGGCGTACAGTCTGTCGGCGTAGTGGCCGTCGGCGTAAAGTCTGACACTCATGTTAGATATCGCTTCTTGCAGCCAATTTGCGTTTATAAAATTTAATAGCATATTTGAAAGCTATAAGCCATTACAGTTGCAAACCAAAATCGTTGCTTAGAAAACTGTTTAAAGTAGGTAAGACAACTTCTAAAGAATAAAAGGTCGAAACGGGAGCACATTACGGTGCAATTATTGTCCAAATTGCGCCACTAACATCAAAGCCCTTTGTCGAAAGAAAGAAGTGTTACTAACCATTGTGATTACCGACAAATTTCTATGCGTTTAGCTGTCGCTTGATGGAGGCAATTTATTTGTGGCCGTCGGAGTACCCACGAACCAACATCACCTGCCCTTACTATTACAAAATATTGAGTCTTATTACCCTAGTGTTTAGGGCTTAAAATTCTATAAATCTTATAAATTTGAAACGCAAATAAAATATGTTTCAGAAGCAATTTTGCCGACACGAGTTTTCGTGATTTCGTAAGCCGGTGGCTTTTATTCATTTTGACTTTTTCTTCAGATTGTCAAAAAAACTGTCGTCGAGGTCTTCGCCCGATCCGTGGTGCGTAACGGGCCGCTACCCGGAGCCCCGCCGAGGCTGTTGGACGAGATTATCTTTGGAAAATTAAAATTATGAAGCATGTTAACGAGATGGTTGATGTTCGCTACGTTCTGGTAAATACTTTACTTTGAAATATTTCTTTATCATTTTAGGAATGGTTTCCTGAAATTCTTTCGAGTCCAACTATGTATTTTGTGAAGTTTACTGAAAAATATTGAGTACCAAGTGGATAATTTAAAAAAGTTGTGAAAAACCTAATCGTGTGTGTGGTCAGACAATAATTCACAATTATATTGAACAATAGAGGCCTTCCAAATGAAGAAAGAAGAAGTTTGAATAAGCAATTCCAAAAATAAATTGGAATGGATTATCCATTACTTCTGGATCGATTCTAAATATTTAATTTCGTGGACTGATGATATTATTGTCGTTGTTATTTGGTCATAGCCGTTTCTCTTCTGGTGAGTGGATACGAAAGCTGCGAAGACATGCACCGATAGTGACAGTTTCTTTTCCTTTAATTGTTTGTGAGTAATCAAAGAGCGTAGTGTTCGTTATGGTGTTGACGATAGCGGCTGCTGAAGTTTTCTTTTTATTGTTAAAAAAAAAACGGCCCTTAAGCAATGCAATGCTTGATCGGATTGTTACTTCAAACTTGTGAAGTCAAGTATGACAAGTATTACTGCTGATACTCGTAGGTCTTGCAAGGTTTAATTCCTAAGTCTCACAAAAATAAGGGTTGGGTTTTTCTATTAGGTATTCCTCGGTTCCTGGAGATGGGAAATTAGTTTTTGAACCTTAGAAAGCATTGGCGTCTAATCTCTCCCCCGTCGTGTCAGATTGGTGCCGCATTAGACTAGGGTGGGGGGAAAAAAGTGTGCTCGCATGTAAAATTGTGGAGTGTGATATTTCCTGCGTCGATGCATAGTCTCCATCGAATTAGCCTTTGCCTAAATTCGATCGGAAGGACTGTTATTAATAAAATCTGGGGACACAGCAGTTGTCAAGTCAATTAACCAACTCGATATTACATGGATTAAACAACTTTTTACGGTACAAGTGAGTTGCGAGACTGGCTGTTGTTTACAGGTTATGTTTTTTTTTATCTCATTCAATAATACAAAATCGATAAGTTGTAAAATCAATTGGAATGAAATAACTAGGACTTCGTAAAAAACATATTTATAAAAGTGAATACACTAGTTAGTAATTCATCTCTAGTCATAGAGATTAACTTACGTCTTGCAACAAGGGACTAGTTTCTAACTAATTGAACTTATTCCTTGGCAGTAAAACAGTCTGTTAATAGTTTAATTTATAACAAGGGTTTGACATTAACAGCCATCGATTTTATAGCAAAAAGCCAGTTGCTAATTCCGCTTGCTTATTTTGTGGGTTAAGTGGACCATTCTTGTCAGATCACCACATCAATCTTTGTGGCTCACCTAAACCATAGAATTTTCCATTAAATTATACATTGTTAGTAATTAACAGACTAGTAATTAACATAGTAAACCTCCATTGTAAACCGCGTACGTTAATCAAGATCAATTCGTTGAGTTTGAGAAAGTAGTCTACTGCATGGTCGTAAAAGAAAACATACTGTGTTGTGTCTGGTTATAATATAAAAGCTATGTTTCGTCACGCTTTTCTCATACATTTAATGGTGGTAATTTTACTGTAATTTTAACCATCTATTTGGGACTAGTAGTTTCCTGCGCCTACGCCTACTCATTTTCAAATAAACTTTTAATCCTCTCTTTTACCTCATCAGGAATATCCAAAGCTTTCTGTTGCATTTATACTTTTACTAAGACAATTATGTGAATATTTTCATATGTCTAGCTCCAACAATTTCGTGTGTTGCACCACTGAAAAGCATACATATTATTATTTATAGGTCTTTTATACATAAACATAACAGAGAACTATGGAACTTTATACTAGTGTATCTATTTTTATAGTATCGTAAATTAACATAACACTACTCGGATATGCGGTACGCTGCTCTTCAGTATTTTAATCCAATAATTGTATGGTCGTGTGGTCGGTCTGAATCTTGCATATGTGCCGATTTGCATTAAATATGGTCAATAACTAAAAATGTTTTCATTTGTATTAAGTATTTAAATTCGGTTTGGATGAGTCCATAGAGACTGGAAATAAAAATTACATACTAAAAAGGTTAACAGCTAAGGGGAATAGAGTAGAAGGTTCTTTATCCTCCAGAGGGATATTATATCTGGTGCTTGTTACTTCCTGATGGTTGTTATCTGAATTTTGTTATACTGTGTCAAACTCAGTTTGCGCGATGTAGTATATTTTTATTTTTTTTATTTGGGACAATCCCACCACACTGTTCCCAACCACTGCAACTGCTGAAAGCCAGAATCAACAGTGGAGTCCGCCAGAAAAGCGCCGAGCAATGAAGCACGGCGAGTCCCGGAGAAGTGATTCAACTGTCTTGGATCCCGCAACGAAATTAATCAGAAGAGTACAGCGATGTAGTGTGTAAGCTCTTGTTCACATGATGAGCGATAGATGTCGCCACAAAACTATTCTCAATAGCTAAACATCACAAGTAAAAGTTCGGGGACCGATTTTCTACGCAGGTGCCAACCGATTGTGGGCAGTCAGCGGTGTGAAACGACAGAAACAATTGCCGAACTATAATCACGATAATCACAGTAGCGTGGTGACACGGGACGGGCCCTTGTCACACTTTTCTATTCTTAATTTTCTTACGCATCGGCTGTTCTGTGAATATCTGCTTTGGGGATTGTTTGTGATGTAGGATTGGACAATACAACTTTATTATTTCCAACAACTGCAACTCCTGAAAGATCGAATCAACTGTGGCGTCTACCAAAATAGCGTGGAGCAATAAAAATATACAAGATTTGTGTATACTATTTTGCTTTCTGATATTTATAAGTGACGTCACAAAGCTTATTACCCCACACCTTGTCAGACAATCTGACACACCCTCCCCCTTAAATTATGACAAAATTTTTGAATTAGTCGGAGATTATGTTAAAATAACACAGTAAGATTCCCAGATTATAGTTTAGAATTAGTCAATGAAGAATGTCGGGTAAAATATTATACTTAAAACCAATTGTGGCGTCGACGTCGCCTCCAGTTTCATGATATCCGTCCGTATCTAATTGCATTTTAAATCGACTTCTAAAAAGAAGGTTCTATGTTCGTCTATATTTTTCTGAATTTAGATTCCAAAGCGACCTGTTGGAATCGATTGAGCTCTTAACCTTCAATCATTGTTTCGTCATTTCTTGGAAAATGTGAATCACGATACACTTAATAGGATAGTTTTGTTGAATAATCATGAGAGGTATACTTAGAACAAGGAAAAGTAGTGATTTAATATTTTAAACTATTACTAATACACACTAAGTATACTGACTTTTAGCAAGAAAAACTGATTAAGTGAAAAGTATTTGGTAGAATATTTTTTAATTGGTTAGAACTTTCGCTTTACACCCTTTTTTAATATTTGTAATAATAAAATCTTTCTTAGGCAGTGAGACACATAATTTAACCTTTCAACGACCAAGCGACAGCCGGATGTCGGGCTGTAATTGTCTTTCTATTGTGTCTGGAATCACGTGTGTTCGAAGGTTCAAATTGGCACTTCCGCTTTTCATAATATTTTAGCGTTAGTTCTATAACATTTTTATTTTCATTTTGTTGTGTCTTCGAATCTGTCTTCTACTTTTTTATTGCCAAATTGTCAATCTAAACTTATAATTTAACACCTTGATCTTTTTGTTTATATAGTTTAGTGTTTGTGTCACACATTAATGTTTATGGGGCATGCGGTGCTAACCTGTAAGAAATTGTTACACTAACCTTGATTATGGTATTATTTAATTTAATTACAATTAGTGTAAACAATTGTTGGTTGTGGCCAACCAGCATAAAAGATAAAGGAAAATAAAAAAATATAAAATCCATTTTCACCCCTCATAGACTGTTAATATAAAACTATTAACGAGTAGAAATATTTATAGGCAGATACAAGCTTTAGCAGTCCATCAGTATGCCAAAAAAGTCGTTATACAGGGTGTCCCACGGCTATGCCACATGGAGGGAAAGTACCTTAAATATTGTAGATAGAACATTTTACTAAAAGAAGACATAATTTAAATTTTAAAAACAATTTAAACTGCATTAATAGATATTTAAATAATTAGATGATTGGGCCGGGAATCGAACTTTTTCCACGAGAAAAAATAATCACCCTGTAGTATTATCATACCAATCCAAAAGGTATCCATAAGGATTATTTTTTGCTAAGTAACATAGTGTCACAAATAAAAGGAAGACCGTGAATTTTTAAATTTCAGGTAAAATTTTGTTCAGAAAAGTTAAAAGCTTACATTGCCGTAAGGACATACAATTGACCATCATAACTACTTATTACTAATTAATCTACCCATTTAAATAGTACGCATTACATAAATAAATAAATATCCACCACGACAAGACCAAAAAATCATCAGGAAACGAAATTATCAAAATTGTCACTTTGTATTTATGAAGAATAGACTCATTTTGAGCATTTGAAAAATTGAGTAATTTTGCATTCAAATGTTTAAATTTATGGCTTTTATTTTGTTTTTGACACTATGTTTTATAGCAAAAAATAATCCTTGTGATGAAGCCTTTCGATCGGTATGATAAAACTACAGGCTGATTATTTTTTTCGAGTAACAGGTTCGATTCCCGGTCCAACTATGTATTTATTTAAAGATCTATGAGTACATTTTAAAATGTTTTTAAAATTCAAATAATGTCTTCTTTCAGTAAAATGTTCTTGTACGTACTTTCCCTCCATGTGGCATAGCCGTGGGACAGCCTGTATATAACCTAAGTAACCTTATTAGGTCTTTTAAAAGCCACCCAGGAACGTGGCAATGAATTTAATGTCATTAATTAATAAATAATAATAAATAAATAAATATCCTTGGACAACTCACACACGGTCATCTGATCCCAAACTAAGCAGAGCTTGTACTATGGTAACCAGACAACTGATGAACATACTTATATAATTTTTAAATATATACATATTATAGATAAATTACACCCAGACACAGAACAAACATTCATGTATGATAATTATTCAAAAATACATCCTGTTTAGGTATAAATTCCCTCGTGTACCCAGTGCACATAAATTCAGCGGAGTAGCACCGTGTACGCCAAGCCCATTAGGACCCGAGTAACATTTAAGCAATTCGCGGGGCGTGAAGCTGTAAGTAGATCATAACCAGGGTTTCCAGACTATAAAGAAATGGCGGTAAGATAATTTAATGACAAAAGTTTATTTCACCAGTTTCGAGTATTTTGCACTGTACGTTTTTTGTATAAGAAAGAATACGGTGAGATGAATATGATGTGAGGTACTGGTTATAGCATCAGTAAAAATCTTGTTAAAATCGGCCCAGCTGTTTCTGAGATAAGCCGCATCAACTAGGCAAACACAAATATTTTTTTAACTTATGCCTTTTATCAGACTATGGAATATCTCTGTACCAATGGTTCAGTAGTTTAGGCATGAAAGCGTAACAGGCAGACAAAGATACTTTCGTATTTATAATATTAGTATGGATAAGTATGGATTATAATATAGACATAAAAATATATAATTATGTTAATGTTATCTGTGCATGATTTACAGACAAGTTTCTTCTTTTCATAAGTAATTAGTCGTAAATGAAACGGAACACGGATTAGATTTAATCATTATTATTTCTACACTAATATTATAAAGAGGAAAACTTTGTTTGTTTGATTGTAATGAATAGGCTCAAAAACTACAGGACCGATATTAAAAAAATCCTTCACCATTCGAAAGCTACATTATCCCCGAGTGACATAGGCTATTATAATATAACGTAAAAAAAAAACCTAACGTAACGCGGGTGAAACCGCGAGGAACAGCTAGTATTATATATTGCATGTATATTGCCGTTGTTAGTGTATTACATGGCTGCAAATCTACACATAGCTACTGATTACTGGCATAGTAATTATAGGAGAAATTCCTAGTGTTGTGCATCGCTTAAAAAAGACAGAAAAAAATGCTGTGATGGTCCAGTATAACCAAAAATTAACAGGTCTTAATGGTACAAGTTGAAAGAAAATGTTAATTTTGACAACAATGGTGTCGATTTCCTTGATCACAAACTAAATAAAATTTAAATTCAGTGCATCTTGGTCTTTTCATTTCATTAAGAAAAGAACAGAAGATAAAATATTAGTTTATTTCTGCCCAGTTAAGACACTCCATAAATAATTTAGACGCGATTAAAAAACGCGAACGCGACTAAATTTATAATAACCTTCTATCCTTTTCTTAATGAAATGGAAAGAGAAAGATGCACTTAACTTAAATTTAGTTAAGTTTTTGAACAAGAGAATCAGCACCATTAACTTTATAAGTAGTAAGTCTTATTCTAGAGATATGCTATGCTATGCGACCTAACGGTTAAAAACTTTTTACCAAAAAAGAAAAGCACAAGTTAAACGTTTTTCTTTTATGTTTATTTATTTCAGTTTACTTGTTTATTTCGGAAGACTTTGTTTATTTCGGAAGACTTTGTTTATTTCGGAAGTCGGCCGCTATATAGTCAAACGTCGATCTTGAGACTCAGTACTGATTGCGCAGAATTCAATCTATTGTTATGTAGTAAATAATACTATACATAATTATATTATAGCAAAGGTTCAACCAATGAATATTGAGGGCATTCAAATATCATTTGTATTACAACAACTGCTGGCCGAGACAAAATCGTATACGTTACTTTAGTTTGTACTTTCGCTTACCCATCATCCGTTTTTATCTTGCTACTGTTGACAGAAATATAACTTAAATATCTCCTGCTAAGTAACGTTTATACAGGGTGGAAAGTTTTAATGGGCCCTGGAAGAAAACTTAAATCGTTAAGATGGATAATTTCACTTTAAGGAAACATTCCTTTATTTTTAAAATGAAATAAAACTGCATTTAAATATTTTCAAAAAATCGCTTGTCACACTCAGGAATCAAATAAATAAATCTTCGTTTCAGTTAGTTTAACCTTTGGCTAAAAGTTAAGCTCAGAATGAATACCTAAACTATTCCGAGATATATATTATTATGTTGATAAGCGGGTTAGTTTTCAACGATTCTATGTATATTTATTACGTAAAACAACCAGTTTTAAACTATTTCAACAAGTGAAGAGTTTTCCGAGAACACATGGAGAGCCTTTATAATTTTGTGGAGCATTTAAAACTGGATTATTTGCATTAATTTTACAAGCAGTTATTAGAAATGTCTTCTAGAAATAAACATAATAACCAATTTTATATAATAGTTTGAGTGTTTGTGTGCGTTTACGAACATAGACAAACAACTTCTATTACTCCTAGCCTTTTCCTGACTATGTTAGGTTTGGCCCCCAAACTAAGTCTATCTGGATTCAGCTGACTACTAGTATATTTTGGGGTAACATAGCTATACTACACCTATGATACCTCTTGGTTAAACTGTCAGACTTTTTGGCTTCCTGCCGGGGTTGCGGAATGTTTATAACAGTTACCGTGACCCTGGAACATAAAGGGCAATCGAAGGAACATGAGTGGGTTTTAGTCAGACTTTTTGGCTTCTAGCTGCTCGAAACGGACCAAGATCTACTAATGACAACCGGAAACAATGACATACATACCTATATGAGAGGCACAGTCAGTATAGTATAGTTTTAGTCTTTTTCATAATGTAAGTAATAAAAAGAAAAATATATTCATATTATAATATGTTCATATTCTTTATTGCACACCAACAAGAAAAAATATACATAATAGTAGCAAATAAAATAATTATAAAAAATAATTAGGTATTATAAAGAAAAGAAAAAGATGCACTGAACTTGAATTTAGTTTAGATTATGTACGAGGAAATCGGCGTCATTGGCACAATGACAGACAATTAATCAACCTTCAATATTTATTTCTAGTCTTTGGCACTAAAAGTATTCTTTAAAACTAATTGGACTTTTTTTTTCTTTTTGGGGAGTGGGAGATCATCAAATGACTTCTCCCGTCCTCCCAGTGGAGGGCGTGTCAGACTTTTACTGACTAAAACCCACTCATGTTCCTTCGTTTGCCCTTTATGTTCCGAAGTCACGATAACTATTATAAACTTTCCGCAACCCCAGCAGGCTTTGGCCCTGTTGGGCCTCTTCTCATGCTGACTTCTCTACCTTTACCGATTTATTAAAAAACATGCACACGCATTTTCCGTAAGTTTTCCTGTTGAGAAGTAAAGTTTTTACACAAAGTAGGTAGTTTCTATTTGTGTGTAAAACCCAAACGAATTTATTGTAACTTTGATGAATAGGAAAATTTAGCTTGCTGAATGTAAAAATAAACTAGTCAATAGTTTAGCGATTAAATTGATTAAAAAACTTAATCGCAACATTTATTTCGTTTTTGAGTTTATTTTATAGTTGCATATAATTTATGTATATTTATATGTCTTATTGCCTGAAGTAAATCATTAATATTATGAAGTTTTCTACAAACACAGTGATTTATGAGAAAGAGTCGAGAAATTCAAAGGTTTCTCACACTCGTGCGAAATTGTGTTGCTAGTTAATATGCAGTTAATACATAAAATAAATAAGCTAAGATATTAGTGCAGTGCTATGTTTAATTACGTTTGCTCATTTGACCAATATTGTATTAAAGTATTGAGTGCGCTCTCGACACAGTCTCACTAAGATTTATACAATCATAAACAGATGGATAGATGTGTGATACTTCCATACTCTTCCATACTAATATTATAAATGCGAAAGTAACTCTGTCTGCTTGTCTATCTCGCTTTCACGCCAAAATTACTGAACAGATTTAAATGAAATTTATTACAGAGATAGCCCATAGCCTTAGAAAAGACATAGGATAGTTTTGATCCTAAAACACCCACAGGAACGGGAATTACGCGAATAAACCCGCGGGGGACTGCTAGTGGACTATGTGGTGGAATTATCCATCCAATTTTTATCCATTCAACAGTCAAAACAAAGTTGGTTGTTGTAAGTGCGTTTTCGTAATTTAGATGTAATCAGCGTATTATCTCGCTAGATGAGTGGATGGGCGCCCGTCACGCTCGGGTTCCTTCGGCTCCGTTCGGCTCTGTTCGGCTTCGTATGCGCACGCGTTCATTACTGTAGCACAGAGGCTCTCAAGTTTTGATCCAGAAGTTAAAAGTGTAAAAATAAGAAAACTGTTTTTTTTTTGTTTTTTCATTAAAAACAAGTGCGTTCATGGACCTTTAGCTTGACCAGGCGTTTTCGTTTCGACGAGAGATTTCCCTTAACAATCAACTTGTGGGAAAGTTTGCGTGCTAGTTTCAGTAAAAAGTGTAGAAAAAATAGTTGTCTGTATATACTTAATTGCAATGCATGCGACCTCACAAGTCAATATTCTAGAGACAGAAATGAAATATCGCAACGCAAGTGCACCGATACGAACTTTCAAAGACGAACACAACAATGCTGTTTTGTGACAGAAATCTTCAATGACTCCGTAGATACGATCGGTTGTTTAAATAAACAAGAAAAATAGGTAAAATAACATTACTGTTTATTACCCATTTCTCGTTTTTATTTCAAACACGAGCATAAAGTTTGAGAACTACTGTAAATGAACAGAGCCGGAACACATAGTGGCGTCCATTTTATGAAGCAACGCTCACACAATGTTCATAGAAGGAACTCAATCACAATTTAGCTTCAAATCGTCTTTACTTGCTCAATTCATGAAACAGCTAAGCTGACTTTGTCGGTAAAATTTAGTCCCTATAAGGTGCACACCGATTGAATAAAAGGTTTCTTTTTAAGGCAAAGGATAAAATTCCTTAACATGCTTATAGTTTCAAATTTTATAAAGGTACAAATTACATCATCTGACTAGCGACCAACCGCACGTAAGTTACAAATCTTTAAAAATTCCAACTTTTTCTACTTTAATATGCACGTAAATACATCTAAACTCTCCTCAAGAGGAAGCTCTTGAATCAGTCTCAAAAAAAGATGACGAAAATTCTTAAGTTATAAAAAATATTGCCAAAAATGAAAAAAGTTGACTGGATTTTCAAATGTAGCAAGGGGGCGTACGTCAAGCCCTTATAGCAGTATTACTTTGATATTACTTTCAGTGGGAAAGAGACGGCGCTATACAACGTTCCTAACGCTGTCACTTGCACACTCCTGCAACAGGACTAAAACAATCTTACTTTGAACGTCATGGTAAGGGGGCTGGACGTCTATTTTAAAAAATACCATACCAAATATAAATGAAGACCATCATTTTCATATGAATGAAGACCATTTTAATTGGGTAAGACAAGGTCTGTTAGGGTCAGCTTGTTAATAAATTAAAATTCAGCTGTTAATCTCAAAATCTCAATAAAGACCAGGTTCCTTGGAAGATGTTAAATAACACACATTTACAAGCGCGTGTGCGCGGGTGCAAAATGTGTGTAATAACATGGCAGTCAAGTGTTGTTACACTTTACCATCAGTCAACGTCCGTTGTGGAGAAAATACTGTTAATGAAGATTTACGCTCTATATCATACACTGCTGTATTAGTTAAGAACGTCACTTTTCTCTAAATAAAGTGGGTAATGTGCAAGTAATTCAGCAGAATAAAATGGGAAGAGGCAAACGGGAAACGCATTTTAAAATTTTATGGCAAAGGGAAACAGTATTGTGTTAATTCAATGGAAATGAAAAAGGAATTATATGAAATGATAGGAAAAACTTACTTTGTTCGTAGACTTTCAATATCTCCGTAAGCGGAACCTATCCATGTATGATTTAAAACAAACAAATGACAATGATGGGAACAGTATGTTATTCTTCGGACTTTTTCCACCAGTTACAATAAAACTCATTTTAGACATACTATTACAAATCTTTTGTACAGTTCTAGTAGATCCCGCAATGACACTTCCTTCTCGACTACAGTAACATTTTACAACAGAAAAGTAAAATGCATTATGTTATGAACTGGAATTTATTTCATAAGATAAGTTATGAAATAAATAAATTTATTAAATAAATATTTATAATGAATAAATTTATTTTAGAAGTTAACTTATGAAATAAATTTCAGTTCATAAAATAATCAAAGTTGTGTTACTAGACTAGACCATTAACTTTATCATGTCTAACATCCATCAATTGAAACATTCCCAACATCTTTATAATTCCCGCCAATAACACATGGCACTTCGGCGTTCCAATATCACGCATAGATCTATCATCCATCATCACATTTTAAGCTTTCAACACATTACCGATCGCATTTCCCGCCACATACCATATGTAATGGCGATGGCGACCGCCGCTAGATCAGCGCAGCGCATTCCGCGCGCCACATTACGCGGGAAGCGGTCAATCTGTCATCACGCTCGATAAGGATCGATCATAGCCACATTGTTGTAGGCTCACTAATAAAGTGCCTTAGTTCACTTGTTACTATGCCGCATATGCCGCTAGAATTGTGTTCCGCATTTTTGTCTTGTTACGATACTTTCTTGAAAAGGTTGTAATTTCAACGGCTGGTAATAAAGTGGTTCCGTAACTAATAAAAAGTTTTGGTATTTAGGGAATGTTGAGTGATATAATTTAAATAACTTGGTTGTTATATTATACGCTAGCTATACCCCGCTGTTTCACCCGTGTCTGTTACTGTTACGCTCCCTTATCGTGATGTTATTGTATATCTACATAATTACCTCATGAATTATTATTCCAATATGTCTGGGTTTTCCAGAACAAACAAACGAAAACATTTCTTATGTTGGAGTCGGGCTAGGAGTCAGATTTCCTCTCAAACTGTTTAGTCTTGTAATGGAATACATTAAAAAAAAGCGGCATCGGAAAGAGCAGGAACGAGCATAATAGGAAAAAGACTATACCACTTTGAAGAGAAAACTGACCTGGTCTAACAAAAGATCTTGAAGTTATGATTCGGGAACCTAGTGATGCCTTTGGACTGATTGGATTAAGTAGCACAGAAGGCACTTGAGAGAAAACTTGTTATTTCCTTGGTGGACTTAGAATAATAGCAATGAAGTCGGATTTTTCAAAACTATGGAAAATTTCAGCACAGCAAGGGCTACTTTACTGAGCTACATTTCAGTAAAGCGATCCAGCATTGGTGTGTTCTGATTTGAAAAATGAATTGCGAATTGCCTTCAATGTGCAGGCACTTGAAGTTGAGGCACACCATATTTCTGCAAGGTCTCTGTCATTGCAGATATTTACAGGCGGCGAAGACCACTTAACATGGGGCCTCTTTCATTTAAAATACCCCGAATTTGTCAGGACATTATCCTTTTCTTTTCTATCAGGGATGAGCTGTCGCCACCTAACCGTACATTACCAATAAACTACTATAGTTATCGCAACAAAATTAGGTATATAAAAACTTATTCTAAATATTTCTAAATTAACATCGTATCATCTCGATTCGCGTCGAATCGATCTGTGTCCGACTATTCGATTCTCAATCGATTCGTTGAGGAGTCGAGCCGGCCAAGTCATCTGTAGTTCAATGAACTATCTGAATACCTAGCTTCTAAGTTTTTTGCTGTCAACATTTTGTGGTAAGTCGAAAGTTTCGATTGAGTCAATATTTTTACGTTACGTATAGGGTCAATAGGTGTAATCACGTTGTAAGTACGTAATGTGTTTTTAGATTGTGCTTCGGAGAACAAAAAAGAATCTGTTTGCCTTTCATAGAGTAAGTAGGTACGTTTTGTGCGTAACGAATGAGCGGTTCTTCTTGACAGATCATCAATCTATTTTATAAGAATGTCAGCTTATTGGGTACTTTGTCTGTTAGATTCTGTGAAATTTTGGGTTTTAATTTATAAAAGTAAAGTTTTGTTAATTAATATGTTTTGTAACAATTTTATTTCGAGCTGAGTAAAAGCAAGTAAAGCAAGGCTTCTCCATAGGCTTCCACTTTGCCTTCTTTGGCTTATAGACTGTAGTAGCTGAATAGTGCTGAGGGGTCAACACGCAGGCCTCCAGCAATGGAGTCCGTCTCTTTGTGTAACAAGTCCCTCCTCCCTGTTTATACGCATTCAGATAAATCTTGCATTGAAGACCAAAACCCTACATCAGTGACTCATGTTTGCCATAATTAGTAATTGAAAATAAAATTCCTTACCAAAGTCACTAACTTTTAAGTCCTTTTGTATGACATTAGAATTAAGAAAATAATTCTTATATCAGGTCCATTCATAAAGAATGAAGTTCTCAGACAGAATTAATGAATAACCATTTGATCGTAAACTTCCAAAACGTCTTACTGTATCTTTATCGCTGATAAATGACGTAATTTCGATATCTTATCATAAGCAGTTATTTTAATTCAGATTTGCGGTAGTTGTAAACTGCAATGTATACATATAATAATATCGTAACGAAGCAGTGTGTTGAAACATCATGCGATTACAGCTACAAATATTAAATTAAAATTTTGCGTGAATACCTATTTCCTCTGGTTTGGCTAATCTAAGGCTTTTACTTAACAAACAAGATCCTGACAGGCTAGGACCCAAAGCGATATTGAAACATGCTTAACATTTATTGTAATTATATCAAATTATACATATAAGTATATTGCTGTTTTCGTAAATTCCCCCAAGCGCAGCAGAAATAAGACAATAAACGTAACTTAGACCATAATTTAACTAAGCAATATAACTAACTCTGTCACACTACTGACAGACTACGGTGGCAAGAGTGAGACGAAGAATAACTAAGCCAAAATATTTGCTAAGTAGGGTTTATTTATGTCAACCTAAGTTTCGTATATTTAT
Source organism: Athetis lepigone (assembly GCA_033675125.1). NCBI lineage: Eukaryota > Metazoa > Arthropoda > Insecta > Lepidoptera > Noctuidae > Athetis > Athetis lepigone. The sequence goes on along the minus strand of CM066233.1, from coordinate 4,918,828 downwards.
TTCGGGCTCTATCTTTTCTGATGAGAAATTTTTACTCGTTGTTATTCAATACTTATTTCTGTTACTCATAGCGTCAGGTAAGCGAAGTCACGGGCACAGTGTAAGTGTAAAAATAATAAAATTGATCCAATAATCTTCTGAATGTAGATCGTTTGGCGGTTTTAACGGAATCCATCATCGTCGCGTAACTGTATGCGCAAGCGCACCGGTCGCCATTTTGTTTAACATTTTTCGGGAAAATTTCAATGGTGCATATTTTTTCGAATTGCGAATCATTTTGTTTATTTTTTTAAATTGTAATAAGTTTGCGAAGTTAGCCAGCTATGCTGGTAATTTTTTTATGTACTTTATATACTTTAATACAATTTTTTTACAGATATAGGAACACTAATAAAGTATCGAGTAAACAATAAATTCTATTAGGCACGTATTTGGTCGTTCTTTAACTCAGACCGACAGACAAACAGACAGACTTTTTATTTTATTTTTCAGTAACAAATTAACTAACGCTAACCATAAATTGATAGAAAACGCGTGTGAACATCCTGTCGCCTAATAAGAAACGTTTCAATATCGCTGTAATATCGTTTTGATATCGTTCGCTAGGCCTCGAGATTGACTCACGCGCCGCGCCGCCGCCGTGGGACTCTCCGCGTAATTTGCTGCCACACATTTGAAAGCTTGTGAGAACTAGAAGACCTGTGTCCTGTAATAGTTTTGACTTTAGAAAGTGTTCTACTGAAATTTACCGAACTATTTAGTCAGAGTAATCGTTTACACGAGGTTCTACTTAACTTTAGTTCACTAGATACATTTTCGTACTAAGATATAAAATGTGTATGATTTAAAGGTCGACATTATTTAATGGTTTCTTAAAAGCTAACCAGAAAGTCTTTGATATTTATTAATATTAATAGAATATAAAAAGGTAACTACCAACCTGAACCTGAAAAAAAAAACATTTTTACAAAAAAGAATGGTCAAACACGAAAAAGAGAAAAATTACTTTTAAGTTTCAGAAGTCGTTGGCTTTCATCACCAATTTCTGAAACTTGAAACTTTTGGAAAAAATAAGAGGGGGCTTATTTTTTTCATATCATTATTTCGTGTTAGTAAAAGCAACTTCGCAATACTATGAATGCAAAGTTTTTCTGTCACAACACAATCATAATAATTATAAGATTTTTTACACTCATCCTATTAAATGTATTAGAATACAGTAGTAATATAATAAGAGGAAGTGGGTAATTTAGTGTTTAACAAGTGAAGAGCTATGAGAGACGCTTCTGTCTGTCTATAATGTTTAATAGCGTGAGTAGTGGATGGCGTGGATTAGACTTGGCATTCCATCAGCAATTGGCCAAGATTCAGCAGGGTTGTCAGAAGATATGGAATTGTGGAACTAATGTGTCAGTATGTTTAAGTGTTGCAAGTGAGGGACTACGCATGATTTTGTACGAAAACGACGTCCGAGGACGACGCCTGTACGCGGCTGATAGAGAACTGTATAAGTGTGAACAAAATTGTTTAGCAAAACGCCAAATTAGCTGAATGGGTTTTTCCCTAATTGGGAAGGGATGGAGTCTGGGGCAGACGAAAAATTTTATTGGTATAGATAGCCTAATAGTGCTCAAGTATTAATTGTATTACGCAATTTTTGATTGCATGTAGAATAGTATTAACATTTGCATGCTAATTTATAACTAAATGTGTCAAATTTAAATACTAATTTTGTTTAACACGGTATAACCATACTTTAAGCAAATAAATAACCTTGACTTGAATGTATTGCTAGTATTTTGGGTGTTTAATAAATGTAAGTATTTAGTAATTGCGAACAGTTCTATCAGAAGTCACCGAAAAATGGAAGATTTTCCCCAAGATATAAGTATAGGATTTTCCCCAGAATATTGGGGTTATGTAGAAGACGACTCAAAAATGCTATGCAATTACATCAGCTTTCTAGTTTTCGAAGTTATTGTATTAATTTTGTATTATTAAATTGGTGTGTCAAGCACGTAATGTTATGATTGGCGTATTTGACAGAATTTGTTTTATTGTGCTCATCAAAGCGAATTTATATATTTATTTCTTCAAATACAATAATATTTTAATTCATTGTTCCAAACACTTCCTTGCCAGCCCTACAGAAGGTGTTGCGTAAGTGACATTCCTGTGAAGGTGTTTTTTGGTAGGCACGGACGCTGAGCGGAACGGATCATTGGTATTCCCATCTGGAGCAGAGGCGACGTGATAAAGAAACTAATGAACAATTCTCCAGTGGAATCTGAAGATGCGTTCTTCCGGTGAGGGTTAATCACGGTTTGTTTTCCATGAGTTGTGCGTATTGTGCAGTTGAAATGAACTTGGACAGTTCCGTTTTTGAAATGTTGTGTTTGATTTTGGAAAAGGAACTTGATTTTTGAGTTTTATTTTTTATAGATAGCTTGTGATTTATTCTGTATCTCTATTAGAGTGTAGGTAAATAGTAAGATTTACAAACATTGTCATCTTCAAAATTATAATTAAAACCGCAATGGTCGTCGCGCTCTCCAGTTCCCGTACCTTGACATGACAACCAGCCGTGTATCCATATTTAGACAAACGTTTAAACCTTCGAAGACACGTGATTCGAGACCCAATAGAAAGACAATAGCAGCGCGACAGCCGGCTGTCGCATGGTCGTTAAAAAGTTAGTAAAAGGAGTAATAGAACAATTCCATTTATATGTATGCATATTAATAGTTCAGTGTAAGTCCTGAATAAAAAATTAAAATATCGTTTACAGACCGAACTTTAAGAACCATCAAAATGACGAAACTTGAATTTAAGTGTTTAGCAAAAACAAAAAAACAAGCTCAAAGCCCTAAGAATTTCCCTAAAATAATTGGGAACTAAGCGAACAATCCTAAACACGAGTCCGGCGAGATCTAAGTAAATGTCTCCCGTGCCGCAGTTGCCGTGGGAACGTCCCGCGTCCGCTTTCTGGCAATTAATCCCGAACCTTCGTGCCAGTTTAGTTTTATTTCGATGCTGACACTTTCGTCTGTAGGGCTGACTGATAAATATTTTGAAAAGTGTCATTCTAACCTTTTCCTTTTTAAGTTTTTGAATGGCAAACAAGCTGATGCCCACTTGATCTTAAATGGTCGCAGTGGTGAAATACCATAGGTCTTGCAAATAATGATAAGTGTCTTATAATGTTAATGCAGTTTTGGAAATTTTGGCTCTAATGTTATCGCTGGCTGCTTACTACTGACTTTTGCACGCGTCTTTGCGTGCAGGAAAGTTCAGTATACCGTCATAGTGATAGATAATCTTGTAGCTCTCAGTGTCAGTGAAAGATTTTTAGTCGAATCAGATCAGAACTTGCAGAAATTAGTGCTTACAACTAACATTTTTAACTCTTTAATCGGTTGTTCGTTGAAGGTCCAATATATTTAGGCACTCGTCTTTCAAGCATAAGGTTGGGATTTAACTTTCTTTGTCCTTATTAATTTTATCTTATTTTGTAAACAAACAGTCTTGTCTTATTTTTGAAAATAGGTTTTCAAATATAGAAAGTTTAATTATTACTTTTGTTATTGGAAAAAAGGAAAAATTCTTAACTCGTCCAGCCCTACCTCCAGATGGTGTGAGTTTTGTGCTAAAACACCTTCGCTGGCATAACGACGCGAGGGACATAGCTCATTACTGGGAAAACGTATAATTATCGCGTGATATTACATCAGTTCGGCCGGATGGGATCAAAGTGTCATGGCCGCCAATTCGGCCCTTTGACGCACTGTTTACCGGTGTTATGATATTTTTAATGGCTCTGAATGTTCTTTTAAGATTACGTGACTTAAAAGGAAACCTTACGGTATCGTTTCGCTGTATGTCTTTTTGTCATCAAATACTTGTTTTCAGCATATCAATTACTCAGATCTATGTATAAATATACCTACTTATATTTCGTTGCGGAATCCTACTATAGACAGTTGAATCGTTTCTCCGGGACTCATCGAGCTTCATTGCTCGGCGCTTTTCTGGTAGTGGAGTCTATTGATTCTGGCTTTCAGGAGTTGCTGTGGTTGGGAATAATGTGGCGGGATTGTTCTAATAAAAAAAAAGTATGTATAAGGTCTAGGAGTCTATGGTCGAGGTAAATATAAGTTACTTAGCACGTACTTTGGTTGAGCTATCCTTTATTTCTTACCTCTTACCGTAGCTTGACAGTAGTGCGATAGGAACATATGTAGATTAGACAAAGCACTTGCCAAATCATGTTGATTTATCTTCGTTTAGAAAAGCCAAAGTAATCAAATACGGTTATTAATGCACTCATATATGACTCAAAATCTATAGGGTGACTGGTAATTAGTGTACAATACTTAAACACGTGATTGCGCTCATGATAACCAACAAATTTTAGTATGGGAACAACCCTGAAATCCCGAAAACATTTATGTTTGCCTAATGTACAGAATTGCAGATATTTTTTTATCGTGATTTCGGCTTTGCGCCCATAATAAAAATTGTTTGTTAACATGAGCACAATCTCGTGCTTCAGTTTAACTTACACTAATTACCAGTCACCTTATATAGGGTAATTCTTGTTACCTACCTAAAAATAATGAAATTTTACAAAAAAAAATTCAGGCATTGTAGTAGCACAAGTTAAGAGGGAAAACTGAAAACCGTTGTAGTTAGTAATTTCTATTTTTTTTACTTTATCTGAAACCTTCGAAGCGCAGACTCGTGCTTGGTTATTTTTAATTTTTGAAACGGGTTTGCTTTTTTATTTGCATGTTTCTAGTGAGCCGAGTTTTTATCTTTTAATGTTGGTAGTAATTTGGCCTAACAATGAGAGTGTGATGAGAGACGGTGATGATAGATCGATCCCAGTGCAGTGTGAATTGTGATACCGCCACTATCAAGTATTGCGATTATTATTATTGTTATTCATGTTTTTTGTATACTACTGTGGATGAAAGTTTCTCCCTTCATAACATAATAATATGTTCGCGATTGATTAAAAGAGAAAAGTGCGATAATGTCGCTTTATTGTTTTTATAACATATTCGTGCTAATTACACATTGAAAGTGAGTGACACATCATTATGAAATCGATTGGCCGCATTTGTTATTCTGAATACGATTTATTTGTTGTTGCGATTACAAACAAAATAAAATGACTTACACAAAGAATTAGACCTTACATGTGCTAGTTCCTTTTTTTTTAATCGAGGGATCATAAATGGATTCCATTTTTCATTTGGATGGACGGAACCAAATCTGAAACAATGAGAAACTCTATTTAAAAGTCCTTAATCTCTTTAAGTTACTACAAAACTCTAATGACAATAGATTGATGACCGCGTTTAGCAACTTTTGAATACAGAATGCTGGTACTGCAGCGTATCAGAGTGGATCAAAAAAGCATGCGTGAACTTTTTCTTGGCGGAAATACGGATGTGCCGAGCGAATCATTATTCACAGGTTTCAGTTATCTTGCAATAGAAGTGTTACAAACAGTTGTTGCGTGTAGTGAAAAAAAAAAACTGTTTTTTAACATTATCATTCTTTTTATTCAAATGAAATGATTTATCATTATAATGCTTGTAGATTAATGCACCTACGTTTTCTAATTAGAAGGTTGTTTAGTTAGCATTATTCTAAAAACATTAAAATGACTAGAACATTCCTTGTATCCAGTGAGTGTTACTGGTGAACACCGAGGTGTTCGGCAAGTGCATCGACCGCACGATTTTATCTTTTCCGCTACGTTTTGGTACGGATTGAAATTTTAATCAGTTTTGAAACTCGTGACGCCGAGCCGTTTTTGTTCTGGTTACTTTAGAGGCATTTGTGAAGTTTTTATTTGGTACTAATTGAAGAAAGTACCACAATTCGGGTCAACCTTAAGTCACTTAAGTAATGTATGTACTCAATGGTTATCGATAACTTTAATTGCACATAAAGTTTTGCCATCATTGTTATCTTAAAGGTCTCCTTGTAACATTTGGTGCATTAACGGTCTGTTTAGAGCGGTAGTCTTGAATAATAATGCAATCTGCTTGATAAAATTATCGTAGATATCGGATAGCATTACAAGTCTTTGGAATTTAGAAGTAGACACGCATATTTCGTAGGCGTCATGAGAAATATTATAAAAAAATAGTATTTTAGTCAAAAGAACATTTTTTTTTTAGTGAGTGGGAAATCATCCAATGACTGCTCCCGTCCTGGGTGGCGGCGGGAGACTCTTACTGACTAAAACCCACTCATGTTCCTTCGATTGCCCTTTATGTTCCAGGGTCACGGTAACTATTATAAACATTCCGCAACAGCCAAAAGGACATTGCGAATTAAATACATATTCTTAGCCTTTTTCCAACTATGTTAGGATCGGCTACCAGTCTTAATGGATTCAGCTGCAAAACACTGTTTTACGTGAAGCCATTACTTTTCAGACCTCCACTACTCAGTTGCCTACTTGGTAACACTATACTTCTTGGTCAGACAGATTGTTAGACAGTGGTGCTGATTCTCTTGTTCACAAACTTAACTAAACTTAAGTTAAATGCATCTTTCTCTTTCCATTTCTTAAAGAAAAGGACAGAAGATACATTTTAGTTTAATCCGGTCAAATTAGACAGCGCCTGAAGAAAATTTACGTATATTTAGACGCCATGTTTTTAAATCGCGTCTAAATTGTCTATGGAGTGTCTAAATTTGACAGGACTTAACTAATATTTTATCTTCTGTCCTTTTCTTAAATAAATAGAAAGAGATATATGCACTTAGCTTAAATTTACGTTAGTTTGTGATTATGAGAATCGGCACCAGTGTCAGACTATTTGGCTTGTAAGTAACTACCCATAACGTTTATATATACTTACCGTACAATACAAATGAATCCTATAGCCTACCACATCTTACAAGGAAAGCGATTTAGTTTTATCTCGTCGCTGTTTGTTTTAGCTCGGATCCTGAGGTCTTTACGACCACGCGACAAAGTTGCAGACGGGTTGTGTAAAATCAAAAGCTGGCGTGAATTCGCCAATTTACTCAGAAATGTGAGATTCTAATTTTAAACTTGGAGGGAATGTTTGAAATGTTGAAGTGATTGGAATAGCTTTGGGAGCGGCGTATGTCCCAGCAGTAGACTGATGCAAGCTGATGATATGATGATGATCACGATGTTGGTGACTAGATTTTACTAAAATTGTTTGAGGAATGAAAAAAGTATGCCACACAGGATTATTTTAATCGGTAGTGTAGATAAATATTAATATGTTTTCTTTAAGATTTCGTTATTATCGTCATTGGCAATATTTTTATATTTCGTACTTACGAGGTATTTTGTTGCTAAAATCATGTGTATGTTTGAAAGGAGAATTACTAAGTAATCCCAAATAAAAACTCGAAAATATTGTTGTGTAATTCTAACCAGAGAAAAATCGTTCTTTTTCACGTAAGTACGTATAACAACAAAGAGATAGCCAGAAAAGCACTCAGAGTATTCCTCGATAAATTATACTTTTACAATTGTGACTAAGCTAACCAGAGGTTTCACAAACAATTTTATGTGACAAATTGCCAAGAGCGCGAGCTGTTGTGATTGGTTGACTGAATTTTCAACAGCCAATCACAACACGATATTGTGAACGCTTATATTACATTTTACTTGAAGAAACGGGGATAAGAACTGAGATGTCTTCACGATAATCTTATTGCATAGTACATTTCCTTTACATATATTTTAATAAATTGGAACTTTCTAGACTGGCTCAGCTCTGAATACAAAACAAAACGCTCCTTCATAAAATATGATTATTAATAAGACAGAAACAATTAATAAAACAGTTAAAATATAAGTATCTAGTATGTCTTCTTACAAACTTAATTTAATTCTTAATGTAAATTCTTTTGAGTAACGCAGGAACTGGGGAAGGGGTTAGTTTTTAATAATGTGAATAAGTAAGTCAGTTGTTAAAAAATCCAAAACAGTAAGTCTTTGGATTTTTTAATTTCGGGCATTGACGCTGTAAGCCATCCTTTGGAATGATTTTGTTTATATGGAAGTAGCATTGATCCCTTTTTCACGCAATCTTTTTATTAAATTGGTATTACAAAACTGACTAACTAAGAAGAAACAAAGTCAGGGATCATCGTGTCTTTTGCTCAGACATTCAAAATCATATATTATTTTCCTTTAACGAACCATGCAGGGCAGCATCCGAAATAGCCTGTTGAAGAAAGTGCCAGAAACTATTTGGTAAGACACCACGAGTCCCGCTCTCATACACTACATACTACATACGCCGTAAATCTATTGCCGATTTGACGATTCAACAGTAACAATTCAGTCCAAAAAAATCTGCTACAGAAGCACTTGCATAAACACAGTCCTAACAATACATTAAGTAATAACAATACAAAGGTTACATTTGCCCAATTTTGCATTGCATCATTGTGAGTTCATTCACACGCGAGCACTTGTTAGAAAATGGCCGATTCGCGCCAATTCGGCACATAGCGCCCGATTGTTTCACGAAGTGCGATGTGTCACGATATGCTCTCGCTGTGATTGGCGGCGCTGGTAGCCATTTTTGAAACTGTTCTGTTTTTGAATATTTGTGATGAATGAATTATTATTTTCTTTCACTCATGGCGAGATAAATAGACCTTACTAAACACCTAAACACTGACTTTGGCTTAGCCACGTTCCCGTCTCTACCGTGCACTTGACGCTTGGCAGTTGTGTAACAGTGACAGATATAGTGCTAAGCCAAATTCAGTGCTTAGTAAAGTCTATTTATCTCACTATAAAAAAAAAATTTGATTGCAATGTCAATGGAGGTAGTCAAATGACAGCTAGAGGGTAGAGGAGTCTAACTGTCTTCAGCGGTTTCACTCGTGCATTAGGTTACTGCACCACTTCTGTAAGTAGGTAAATCTGGCGATGACAACTAACAAAATTGTTATAATTCGAATGATATTTCCCCTTTTAACATTAAAACATACAAAACTTGTCTTCAGTATTTTTCTTTAAGATTTGGCTTTAGCGTGGACGACTTCGCGAGTAAAAGCTAATCTATAGCTAAATAATAACATATAACATTATAACCCGGATGTATTCAAGAGACGAGTGCATAGGCATCTTTTGGGTAAGCTCGCTCCATCGTAGGCCCCGTCTATGCCCTCGGGCTAGTGTGGACCAAGATTTTCGAAAATTCCACCCCAAAAAGGGTAAAATAGTAGGCGAAAGCTAGTTGTATTTATATCGTGGGCGAATGCTAGTTACTTTTATATACCTTATAATCATAAGTTCACTTATTTTGGACCTGATGGGAAAGTTAGGGTTCCACACTAAACTACACGTTAATTTTCCACGCTAAATTGGAAATTTAGAGCCAGCTCATCCCACGCGACGCTGAGTTACTGAGGGAAACGGGTTCAGTGTTGGTGGGTGTTAGTTTGTCATGCGGATTTACTTTTACTACAATATTATTAGGAAACTTTCAACTACATATTGCTTAGTGTAGTGTAGCTGTTCCCCGTGGTTTCAACAGAATTTAATGAAGATTATAATCATTTTTTCTTCTTATTTTTTCTTTTTCATAAACTTTGTCTTTAGATAATTTGCTACTTATAAAACCCACCTAGTCTTAATATTTTTTTCTGTACGTTGGTAAATTATAGCGCTTTTACAGGACAATATTATTTTTTGTAATTGTAAGCGAACGATGGGGCCGGTCATTGCTAGATGAATTTTCTAAAACACTTCTAAGTTAATCAGAGGTAGAGGTAGTATTAGTATCTTAAAACACAAGTAACTCATTTCAAACTTATTCGTTTTTTTTTTAACTTAATATTAAATGGATCCGTCCCCGTACGATTCCGATTCGCAATTGCCAGTATTTTTAATAGACGTCAAATAATTTACGCCTAAGATGACTATAAAAATATTAATAACACTTAAAAAAATAGAGTCATCGAGAGATTTTATTGATTACTTTAATTACTTCATACTTCCTTTAATTTGCACTGAATAATATTAATTACTAGTACCGTTAATGACGTAAACTTTGTGTGTGGTACTGTCTTGGTGGTTTACGGTGCTCGTAAAAGCTTAGAAAAAGTTTTTATTATTTTGTATTATGGGCAATGACTGAGGAGTAATAAGTCGACAGAAACATCCGGCAATTGTATCGGTATAGAATAGTTTTCTTTTAATTATTATAGGTATTTATTTTAAACGTGAAAATGACAGAAGGTGGTCCAAGTGTTAACTGGTGAAATCATCTTCAACTATTAAAAATAAGGAAAAAGGATATATTGACAAGGAAACAGAATATTTGTAATAACTTTTATCTTCTAAAAATAAGCTATAATTTCTCAACATCTCTCGGATTAATTTTGGTGCCCTTTTTCATATTTGAAGAGTACCATTTTATTTGGCATGATTAAAATGACAAATTAAAATGTATTGCTGGAGTTGTTTTTATTGTAATGAATGTGGCAGTTTATAGGCGAAGATAAACACTCATTGCTTAATCAAGTTAGGTAGCTTTGGCTATTTCTTATATTATTTATTCATTGGCTAATCAAACAGTAAAAATACAGACCACGCAACAAGTCATAAAGCTATTTTGTGCCTCTCTAAGCAATGTTTAGCAATTAAGTAATTCCAAAGATAATTATTATTTTGTAAAGACAATAATGGCGGTTAACGTAGTAAACTATTTTTGTCTGGACAAATAAGTAGGTGTACTGACAACGAAAGGAAATAATCTTAGAGATAATATTATAATTATAACAGTCAGGATGTCTGTCAGTAAAGCGGTTTCCTGAGTTTATTCCTATGACTATTAGAAAAACAAAACAGTAACATTGAAAGAAATGAATGAGTAAAGAAAGAAATAGTGAAGCGAGATATTATGAGGAGTCTTACATCCATACTAATATTATGAATAGGAAAGTGTGTCTGTCTGTCTGTCTGTCTGTTGTCTTTCTTTCACGGCAAAACGGAGCGACGAATCGACGCGATTTTTTAAGTGGAGATAGTTGAAGGGATGGGGAGTAACATAGGCTACTTTTTGTCTCTTTCTAACGCGAGCAAAGCCGCGGGCAGAAGCTTTTATCATAAACTAGTTTTTGCCTGCGATTTCATCTACTTTAATGTCGATTATAGCGGTTGATGAAGGAAGTTCTAGTTTAAAAAATATGTCCATGGACTTCCTTCCTGCCAAATTATATCAAAATCGAGGTCTGGCCATTAAAGTGTTAAAACACAAAGCGAAGCACGGCTATTTTTGCATTTATTACATCACTAGCTTTTGCCCGCGACTTCGTCCGCGAGCAAAAATAGTTCCCGTTCCTCAGGGATTTTCGGGATGAACACAATCCTATGTCCTTTTTCGGGTCCTAGATTATATCTGTACCAAATTTCATTCAAATCAGTTCAGTGGTTTAGGCGAGGGAAGCGCAGAAAGAAGGCATAAGAAGAGACAGACAGACAGATAGACAGACAGAGTTACTTTCGCATTTATAATATTAGTATGGATTAATAAATAAGGTATTAGATCTGAAAATCAGTTTGCCTGTAATATGTAAGAAAATAACTATTTAAGTTTTTTTTTTCAGATATGTTTTAATCCGTAGTTTCAGAGATAAAATGGTATCACTAGGATCAGATATCCAGACGGATATACTGGGTTTTTTTTTTATATGCCTTTAAAGGAACTGTTCTTTATTGAGACGCAAGGAACCACCAAAGGTTATGTTACGTATTCTGCCGGCAACCAAACAAAATGCAACACTATGAAAGTAGACAACAATGAAGTCGGTTGAAAACACAATAAAAATCGAATTTAATGTTCTGACACACGACGAGAGGAAACAGAGCATTTCGAGTCTACGTTTGTTCGTAAACAAAAATGCTCATTAAGTTAAAAATCCCGTTAATATTCCGGCTAATGCACACTGTATCGTTAGTGGAACTACCAAAGCATAACTACTAAGTTTTAGAAACAGTGATATAAGATTTAAACCCAAATTCCACGAAAGCGGAGATGCCTCGCAAATAACCAATAGGATACTGTATTGGCCAGCCGGAGTTGTGGAATTGTTCGAAAGAGTCACCGTGGCCCCGGAACATAACGGGCAACCCAAGGAGCATGGTGGGTTTTAGTCATTAAAAGTCTGTCGCTTCCTCTCGCTTCGCCCAGGGCGGGAGAAGTCATTTGATGATTTTTCCATCTTAAAAAAAGATACTATATTGCACTACACCTCTTAGCTAGAGGTATATTGTGAAAAGAATTCATGCCGATTGACTGCATGACACATCTCTTCGCTTTGGTGTCTGGCCCTAAAGCGGTGCATGAAAATATCAAACTTTAAAATAATAATTATTTATAAAGTGCGCAAGTATGTATTGTGATCAAGAGGTTTATTTGTAGGCTGGCATTATTTTTATTATTATACTCTTAAAGTCAGTGGTGTGTCGACGACAAAAATTAGATAAAAGTATAAGATTGCTTATTGTACAAAAATATTAATTGACACAATAACTTTTTGCTGTCAATTAATTTTTAATTGCAGCATGTTTAGATTCTTTATGTTCTGAACACTATTTTGTGACGACCAGAACCACCAACTATCTTGTTAAATAAAATAGTTTATACTTGAATAGAGAGAGAGAAATAGTGATAGGACATAATACTTTAATTGCATCTTTCGTCACCGCTAATGTGAGGTGTAAATTAAATCTAGGCCACGACAATTGCTAAGACATTAAATTAAAGGTTCTTTTGTTAATATGACTTGACTTTTGTTTGTAATGTGTTGAAATTGATTCACATTAACACTTATAAACGGGAGTCAGTAATAAAATAACTTATCTATATATATAAAAGAAAGTCGTGTTAGTTACACAATTTATGACTCAAGAACGGCAGAACCGATTTGGCTGAAAATTGGTGAGCAGGTAGCTTAGGACCAGGGGACGGACATAGAATACTTTTTATCTTCTTTTTTTAGTGACCAAAAATATGATATAACGCGGTTGAAACCGCGGGGGACAGCTAGTATTTTATAGTTTTCAAATTACAAGTTACGCTAACAAAAAAGAACCAAATCTAAACTTCAAGTTTAAAAAGACTAGATGTTTCGTTTATTAAAATACCTTTTACGTGGCAGCAAAAAATGCTAATTCCTAGTTACGTACTGGACAATGGCTGCCATAGATCACGGAGCATAGAGCTGCGGCCATTTTATTTATGTAATTAAACATGTGCATGCGCCGTGAAGTTGAGATCGTTCACCGGAGCTACGATTACAGAGAAAAAATTATAGAGTACTTGTGTTAGTGGCTTGGTTTTCATTCAAACTTTAATCCCTGATTTGTCCGCGTTTAGGGTGCGATGTTTAGTACGAAGTTGGCTAGCTTCTTTTAGATTGGCCACCGTGACAGCAATAAAGCATGGTGCAAAATATTATTTTTGGCTTTGGCGAACAGGAAGAGTAGAAACAAAAGAGACGTAAACTTGGTCTTTTTCTTCTTTATGGACCAGAGCTCTGGAAGGTTTGGTTTACGCGCTTGGTCCTCTTGATAATAGAAGCATTGTACGTGAAACGTGCAAGCGCCGTGCAACTTGCAACATAGTGTTATTATCATACTGTTCTTTGTATATTTTATCCACTTCTCGTCTTCTTTGAAGATATACTACTGACTAGCTGTTCCTCGCGGTTTCATCCACGTTACATTAGGTTTTTGGTTACTGCTTCGCTCCCGTGGAACTTAGCGTGATATTATATAGTCTATGTCACAATCGAACAAACAAACGTACAAAGTTTTTCTCATATTAGTATAGATTGACATTAGTCATTTAGTGCAACTTTACTCAAACAATAACTTTAAATTATTATCCAAAATTGTTAAAAAACTGAATTCTTGTATTTACCGAGGGAGTAAACCCAGTCGGTGCAGTGCCTGGAAATGGTCTAAGTAAAATAAATGCATTTTTGTAAAGGGCCCTTTTATCTACGAAGGAATATTATGTTTACCAATATAAATTTTCTTATTTTTTTTGTCTTCCTAAGTATATTGGCATAGGAGGAAAAGGGAACACAGAGGTTTTTTTTAGTCAAACCCCAATGGTGGAGGACATCCATGAGTATTTTACACCCCGAATAAAAAAAAGGATATCTCTGAGTAAAAATCGGAAACCTACACTTGTTATAAAATATGAGTCGGAAATTGCTAATCTACCTTGAGGAAACGTTATGAAGAGTTATTTGACCTGCACTAGGGCCTTAACAGTCTATTATTATTGACTACTAGCTTTTGCCCGCGACTTCGTCCGCGTGAAATGATATAGTTCCCGTTCCCGCGGGATTACCGGGGTGAAAACTATCCTATGTCCTTTCCCGGGTCCCAAACTATATCTGTAAAAAATTTCATTGAAATCGGTTCAGCGGTTTAGGCGTGAAGAAGAGGCAGACTGACAGTCAGACAGACAGACAGAGTTACTTTCGCATTTATAATATTAGTATGGATACTTTTCAAATGATCTACTGTTAGAACTTTGTTGTAATCTTTACATAGAATAAAATGAAATCGCTTCCAGCTTTTCTGCCCGTATGTGCGTTTAGATCTTTTGAACTGCGAAACGAATTTAATTGCGGTTTTCAACAAGAGGAAGATTTATACGTGAATTCATTAATGTGGTGTTTAAATAGATTGAAATATGATAATAAAAATAATTAAAGGATTGGAAAAAACTAATTTGCACCCATGCGAAGCCGGGGCGGGTTGCAAGTATTAAGGTCATAGCTCATTACAGCCACCCGGCAGCCACTCCGCACCGACTCGCCTTATAACCGAGGCGATCCGGTGACGCTACGGAGTTGATATAGTGAGCGCATGCCCATACAAGTCCATATAAAGAGCACTAGCCGCAGGAGGCGAGGCGGTGCGGAGTGGCTGCCGGGTGGCTCTAATGAGCTATGACCTTAACTCCTCACTATAATTAACACTTCTTTGTATCGGTTCTATTCTTATAAAACCTATATATAAAACGAGGTGCTAATAACAGTGATTAAACATAAATTGGAGCATATTTTCCTGCAAACGATTGAATTATTTATAGTTTATGCGTCCTAGCTACCTTCGTGTCAGCAGCGCCTGTACGTCAACTCGGCTGCGGCTAGGCGCCGTCTTCACGCTTACGCCTCGAGAAATGATAAAAATAATACCAGTATAGTACCAGTGGAGTACTACCAAACCAGAGAAACCTATATAAAATTATTTGTCTTATTGAAAAAGGTGTTTGAACAAAAAATAAATATCTATGCGTACTGACCCTAATAATTTGGCCACCATAGTATTTCAAACAAGACGATCTGGGAAGTACGTGAGCTGTTACTTTACAATAAAATCCCGTACTATTTATGGTATCTCATAAAACTGTAAAATATTTTTTCTGTATTATGTGGGTACTTGGGTCCCATTCTCATAATGTAATTAATTACTGTTACGACATTAACAGCCTTAATAAAAGCCTTACTTAGTTTAATGGTAATAGAGTATTAGAGTATATAAGACTATACAGAAGGCTGAGGGCAGTGAGGGGTGTGTGAATTAGATGATCCGGGAGGTTTCATGGAGGGCCGTTGCGGAATTTTGCTTATGAAATGATTCAGTCATCGACTAGCGTAGGTAAGGGCATTTTTGTTTTATTTTTAAGGTTCCGTACTCCAAGGCTAACACGAGACTCTTTTTCTAAGAATCTGCTGTCCGTCCATCCAGGTAGGTGTATCTGATGAATTGTGGTAGCTATTCCCCATGATGACGCCGCTAAGTCGAGGTCCGAGCCCCACAGGGGGTGCCCTTAGCGAGCGTTCATTGTAGTATTAGTATTTTGTTGCCCTGGCTGGAGGCTTTAATTTAGGGCCACCACAGGAAAGATCGGTTGAGCAGTGAACAGTCGTAGAGAGCTGAACTGCGAGTGGCCATGTCAAAAACAAAACGCTAGGCAGTTTAAATTTTCAGCGATGATACATTTCTGTAGCGGCAGATATAAGACAAATACTAAGAATAAAATAAATAAGGAAGGAAAAGGAAAGGAAATAATGGCAAAAAAAACCAGTTGGTTATGTAGGAGATACTATGATTTTTTTTGCTCATTTTTTGTTTTATATTGAGATTATCAGTCTATTTAGTCGCCTGGTCGTTGAAAGATTAACACAATATATCCGGCATCTTAATAAAAATAAATCTTAAATGCGTGTAATCTAAGGCTGATCCTAACAAAGTAGTGGTAAGCAGTGTTGAAGGTAATCTCAAGCTATAATCTAAGTCTCTGCGCACCGCTTTCTTGTCGTATAAGTATTACATTCATAATTACTCTAATAAGGCAATTACAATACGGCTATTAATGCATCCAGCGGATGCGAGAAATATGGTTCCACAATTGCTATTGCTGTCTTCGACCATTTAATATTGTGGTCTAAGAGCCCAGAGCCGTAAGAACTACGTTTTTTGAGCAGTTGAGAATAGTTTGAGGAAGTGTGTTAGAGTGTCCAACGTAAGCTACTTTTCAGGTATCAGAGACGCTATAATTTCAGTTTTAAATATTTTACTAACAGTTGCGGAATGTTTATAATAGTTATTGTGACCCCGGAAAATAAAGAGCAACCGAAGGAACATGAGTGGGTTTTAGTCAGTAAAAGTCTGACACGCCCTCCCGCCCCATGGCGGGAGAAGTCATTTGATGATTTCCCACTCCCAAAAAAAAAATGTTTAACAGCCCGCAGAAAGTGGGTTCGTTACTTTTATTATCTTCTTTAAAATGGTAGGATATTAAGCGATAAACCACTGAAGCCCTATCTCTCTTGAGTCCCAACGCTACAATTGGTAAATATATGTAAATGTGTAAGTATCTGCCCTGTGAGGCTTTATACAAATTGTATATATTTACAATGGTATTATTTATAAGTTTAGTATTACCCATTTAAATTTTTAAAATGGTCAGACGTCTATGGTATTACTTATTAATGTGGATTCTTAAGATATACTTCTTAACAAATTATAATCGCTTTAGGGTTGGGAGCCATTTTGCAAGGTTGTGGAGATAAGATTGCGTACAGGCAGACCAAGTTATATGTGAAATGGCTAAAATTGGAACTACGGCTGACATGACATTTCAGTCATACATTTGACTTCATTTGAGTGTACTCTGTCTCTTTCTCTTTGCAACGCTAAATAGACGGAGTCGCCCTCCTTCAGTTTAAGGATAACTTGGTCTGTCTGTACGTTCATGTCTCTCTACCTATGGTAAATATTAAAGAAATGACGTATGTCTGGCTCCTGCTGTATCTCAATCCATTTAGTTAGAAACAATAAATAACATAATTTGCCAATAGAAAGTTAATTGTATACAGAGTTTGCTTTTGTTTTGTAGAACTAAAGCTTTATTGATATTTCTGTTTTATTGTAGATTTCCTGCATTACAATTAAGTTTATAAGTAAGAGCCTAAACATTTATTTCTATCTTTATTTATAAAGAGAACATTTTTTGTAGTAATCAACGAAAAACAACAAAGGAAACATGTTTACACAGTAATTTCTTTTTGCCACGGTGCACTAAAAAGCGATATTTTTGGTATTGTAACACGTAAAGCAACGTTAAAGTTTGTATAAAAATACGCAGAGAAAACCGCAAGGAACACCTAATTAAATGTGAATTTTATAGATACTATTGAGGGTATACCGCCGTTTACCCGAATTTTATTTGCCCTAATTTCATTTGCCATAATAGTCAACAGCCATAATATCATACGACATAATACTCATTTGCCCTACTCTCATTTGCCATATTAGTCACGTGCCAGAATCATTGTTTCCCATAAAGTCACTTACCATAACATCATTTGCCATAATCATTGTAAGCCATAATTATCACATGTCCTAATTATCACATGCCATAATTATGATATGCCATAACATAATTTGCCATCGACATCGGGTGTATAACGGTTGTTTATATCAAGAGAAATTGGATGCAATTGGGACTTTAGGGCACCCCGACTCGGACAGGTTAGGTTAGAAGGGGATGGCGGGGTCGTGTGAGCGAGCGAAGCGAGCGAATAGACCCCGCCATCCCCTTCGTGGTTATTTTTTTATAAACCACACAGAAGTAGGAGCCCCGCGAAGCGGGGCTCCGTCGACCTAGCCCACCATCAACCATGCACAGAAAAAAAAACCATTACGGGGCTTAAATATTTGTCTAATACTTGTTATGCCATTTAAATATTATGTCTAATAATTATTATGGCACATAAAAATATGGGAAACAATACTTATGGCATTCGTATCTTATGGTATCTAAAATTTGGGCAATATTCGCTCGCTTCGCTCGCTCACACGACCCCGCCATCCTCTTCGTGGTTATTTTTTTATAAACCACACAGAAGTAGGAGCCCCGCGAAGCGGGGCTCCGTCGACCTAGCCCACCACTAACCAGGCACAGAAAAAAAACCATTACGGGGCTTAAATATTTGTCTAATACTTGTTATGCCATCTAAATATTATGCCATTTAAATATTATGTCTAACAATTATTATGGCACATAAAAATATGGCAAACAATACTTATGGCATTCGTATCTTATGGTATCTAAAATTCGGGCAATTAAAAGTATGTCATATGTCTTTTAGGGCAAATGAAACATTCGGGCAAATGAAATTCGGGTAAATGAAATTCGGGAAAATGATGATTATGGCATATAATCTTCGGGCAAACAATAGACAACCACTATTGAGTTGTCAAGGAGTTGATCATTTTTCAATTGAAGTTATCGTCTCCATAACATAAGTAAATGAAATGAAGATTGGTTTGCAGTGTAATACCATGATAAATAGGTTTCTATGGACAAGAACAGGCAAGAAATACTAAAAACACTCCACATCAAATAATTTAGAAATTCTTCAAACTACAACAACAAAGGTTCTTGGATCAAACCAGCTGTTTTTGTTGGCCTATTTACTTCGATCGAAAATAAAACCTTATTGTCCTTTTAACCGTTTTGCGGAGGCTCCACGTTGCGGCGCGTGCGCAGGACAGCTGCGCGCGCAGATGTGCCCACGCGGGCGCCTGCGCATCCCACCCGTAGGGTCGTCGCCAATAGCCATGATTATTTATATAATAAATAATAAAGCCTTTTGACACCACATGATGCTTCTCAGAAGATCTAGTTTTGGATGCAGGAACTGTTGTTGTAAGATGTTTAAAAAATGTTTTGACGTGACAACGTCTTAAATTAGGTTGCGGCTGGGAGTCACTTATGAAAAAGTGTAACGCTCGGTAACGTTACGATGAGTCACCGAACGAGAGAGAGGCCCGCCGAATGCCTTGCGTCTCTCTCCCACTCAACTATGATCGATATGAAAGACGTTGTCACGTAAAATCTTCGCCCGTAAAACCGACTTTACAGGCAACCATTTTTTTTTTTTGTTTTCTTTCTCTGACTAGCTAGCTGATGACCTAGAGTTCATTGAATATACCACCATGTCCAGAGACAAAGCTTAAATGTCTTATGTCTATGGTGACAACGCCCACCATAATTTTTAATTAGGAAGACATCAATGCTGCTTTGCGTCAGACAAAGGAAATAGGGGTAGTATTTCTTTCAACGAGCTTCCTCACGAAAAGCTCACTACTACATTTATACCTACCTACACCACCGTTCTCTTGTTCACAAACCTAACAAAATTTTTGTTAAGTTCATCATTTTCTTTTAAGAAAAGGACAGAAGATAAATTATAAGTTTAGTGCTGTCAAATAAAGATACTCCCTAGATAAATTAGACGCGATTAAAATCATGGTCACTCAAAAAAACGTCGCTTTACTTCAGGCGCTGACAAATATGACAGGATTAACGAAGATGTATCTTTTGTCCTTTTAATTATGAAATAGAAGAGAATTCTATCCCTGGCAAAGCTTTAACTGGACCTTCTGTAACTCCAATAAATATATTATGTGCAACATAGGAACCCGGATTATTGATATCGCAAAGCCGTATGTACTAGAGAATGTAGAGTTTCTGAGTAATTTATAGCACCTTTGTCACCACTGTCATTATGGATAATATTACGCTTATGTAGGATTATTCGATGATTTCTGGGGTGTACGCATAATGTAATTTAATAGGATATTGTGGACAATCCCTTGTCGTTGGTGTGTGCTTCACACATTTCAGTTTTGTTATATTTTGGTAAAGGTCATCAAACTCGACCAGAGGTTAGTCTCGTTGTTGTATGACTATTCAATAAGGGTACCTGGGTGCGACCCTCGAGTTGTTCAAAGTGTTATTGGGTTTATACTTGATTTCCTCAATAGCAGCAGGTTGGAAATTGGAGGATTTTTTGTATTTATTTTAGAAATCACCGAAATTGGTGAAGGAAAACTATGTGCGAAAACTTCCTTTAAATCCAAGGAATAATTTCGTGTGAAATTGCCACTCCCCTTGAAAAAAATGTTGTCGTAACACTTGCCTTCACAACCAGGGAAGGTACCTGGGCGAAGAAGAGGCTTACATGGACTACTTTTTATCTAAATTCAATCATTCATTCATTCATCAATTAATTCATTCATTTTTTCATTAATTCTTATGCATTCGCGATCACCGATATAGATGCAGATAAAGTAGCCTGCAAACTTTAGTAATATATGTATATTTTACATCTGCTGTAAGTAGTGCCTTGTTTTATTGTCCTACTATTGAACATTGGCATTTGCACAACCGGGAGGCAGATGTGTGAACCCGGGAGTCGATCGCTGAAACACGCGCTCAGTGCCCCACCTCTTGCTCGTTGCATGCAAGGTGTTGCCTCCATGTGTAGTCAGGGTTCGTTGGGCATAAATTAATAATGTTGACATCAGCTGAAATTCTGAAGGTACTTATACATAGTTCAAATTCAAACTTTTTATAGCATTCATGTGTTCATTAGTGGTTTGTACTTCAAAACAAGTCGTTCCCCCCTGTCTGTACTTATGTATGCTTGAATCTTCACAATTATGCAATGGATTTTGATGCGGTTGTTTAAATTGATAGAGTGACAGAAGAAGGTTTATATGTACATTCATATTATAGTAGAGAAAAGCCGGGATTTTCGAAGATACCCATGCGAAGCTGGAGCGGGTCGCTAGTAAAAAATATTTTGTACACTCATTTCAGGAGCTGCAGTGGTTTTTTTTTTGGTGAGTGGGAAATCATCCAATGACTGCTCCCGTCCTGGGTGCGGCGGGAGGACGTGTCAGACTCTTACTGACTAAAACCCACTCATGTTCCTTCGATTGCCCTTTATCCCTTTATGTTCCAGGGTCACGGTAACTATTATAAACATTCCGCAACCCCGGCAGGCGTTGGCCCTATTGGGCCCCTTCCTGTGAGCTGCAGTGGTTAGGAAGAATGTGGTGAGATTGATATTGTGAAGAAATGCTATTCAATGCCTAAGAAAAAAAGGTTTAGCTAACAAGCAAACATACACAATAAAGTCTAACTTAAAACAACTACAATAGAATCAGACTGACAGTTTCGCACAGCATTTTCTAAGTGATATGATGACGCACGGAACGATTTCTCAATGTGTGTGAGTGTGACATTTGATTGTGGACTGCGATGTTCGTTCCCACGGAAGAGCGGGGCGGCAGTATCATTATCACTTTACATTTTGTATATGTTTGTACAATGTGGATACATTTGTACAACACCTTTGATAATGGTGATGATTAGAAACTGAACTAAAAAGTTAAGAGCATCTATTTCCATTTCATTAACCTTTCGACGACCAAGCGACAGCCGGCTGTCGGGCTGATAGAAAGACAATACTTTTTATTGTGTCTCGAATCACGTGCGTTCGAAGGATAAGAAAAAGGACACAAGACTCATTAGTAAAATTAGTCAGCGCTTGAGGTAAATAGACGTATTTTTAGAGGCTATGTTTTAACCCTTCAACGACCAAGCGACAGCCGGCTGTCGAGCTGCTATTGTCTTTCTATTGTGTCTCGAATCAAGTTTGTTTGAAGGTTTTATTTGACAGGACTAAACTAATACTTTATCTTCTGTCCTTTTCTTAATAAAATGGATAGAAAAAGATGCACTGAAATTAAATTTAGTTTAGTTTAGGAATAAGATAATCGGCACTATTTATAAATAATTTTACCAATACATTATAATCTTCTCATAACGTTTAATGCTTCATGGCTCTTTTGGTGTTGTCGACGTCGCTTATTGTCAACTACAATATCAAAGGCTGGTTTTATCCATCTTATGTGAAATGACACATGAGCCATTTCACATAATTTAAGTGGTTAAAACCGCTTGTAATTTATCGGCAATAAACACCAAATGGTTTCGTAGATAGTGTATTGACCAGTCGATGTATGGTTTATAGGGTTCCGTACCCAAAGGGTAAAACGGGACCCTATTACTAAGCCTCCGCTGTCTGTCTGTCTCCAGGCTGTATCTCATAAACCATGATAGCTAGAAAGCTGAAATTTTACATTTTTGCTGAACAAATTAAAAACAAAAACAAACAAACAAAAAATTAACAAAAATGAAATGTTTTGCTCAATATTAAAAACGGTAACAGGTAGACAGACGCTTCGAATTTTCACAGAATATTTACTTGTATATTACCTTTCAAAATAAATAATTAAATAACAATAAAGTAAATATTAAAGGGGGGCTCCCATACAACAAACGTGATTTTCTATTATAGATGATAGTACGGAACCCTTTGTGCGCGAGTCGGACTCGCACTTGGCCGCTTTTTAATTATGCTTCTACTAGAAACACAACAAAATAGGTGTCGTCTCCAATTTTAATTGCATCTATAGAAGAAAAGTTTATTTCAATTTTTTGAATTTTTGTTCTTTAAATCCTTTTACTAAGTATTAGAATACATAGCATAAAAATGTGGATGAAGTCACGGCGTGATCAAGAGAAATAGGGATTATTTTATTGGGCTTTATTATTTTAATTCTTTAAAAGAATAAATAATAATATACAATTTCTAAATTAGTGGAAGATCGGTGGTAAGGCACTGATAGGGCAAAGGGGAATTTTCTTGATTTTCTCGCACTAATGAGCACTGTGAATTAATAGATCAATTAGCGTCGGAAAAAAACTAGTTGCATGATGGCATTTCTAATATTTTCCGTTATTATTTGCTGTGACGCATAGACGGCGTCAGTGACTCATTGTTATCTATGTAGTGCGAATATCAAGTATGTACGTGTCTGTGTATACGTAACAGTGAAAATACCGGTAAAGTGTGATTCGGTTTCACGTACCACTGTAAAATATTGAGATTGGAGAAATTATGGAGAATAAAGACACGTATTTTGTTAGGAAGGGACTTCTTTTAATTAGTTGAAAGTCACTCCTTTGATACACACAAACAAAATCTGTCTTTACCTTACGCTTGTTTAAAGAGTTTTGGCGATTTCAGATTTACAGGAATCATTTCGTCATCATTCTGTTTCCTAAAAATATTAGTTTTCATTGATGACAGTGATATGCAAGACAGATTTAGATAAAGATTATTATAAATAAACTACCTTGCTGCAACTTTCATAAAAAAAAGAAAAAAAATTAATTGTCCTCCATTACCGTGTACTTCTTTTTTTTTGGGGAGTGGTAAATCATCCAATGACTTCTCCCGCCGTGGCGGCGGGAGGGCGTGTCAGACTTTTACTGACTAAAACCCACACATGTTCCTTCGGTTGCCCTTTATGTTCCGGGGTTACGGTAACTATTATAAACATTCCGCAACCCCACTGCGTACTCCTTCTATTAGTGCAAAATATTGTATATTCACAGCTTTTAAAATAAACACTTAAACATAATGATAATGCCAATTGAAAATGCCAATATCTTAATATTTCGACGACTAAGCGACAGCCGGCTGTCGGGCTGCTATTGTTTTTCAACTGTGTCTCGAATCACGTGTGTTTGAAGGTTTAGATGCAAAAAGCATTCACACTCTCATTGAATCCCAGTACCACAAACTACTGACATATCTTTTATTTTCCATCAACTCTATCATCCCGGAGACTGCGAGTAGTTTTTGTTTAACTCCGGACGAACATCCTGTGCATACCCGGTTCATTGATATCGCAGTGGACGGTATTGTAGTACCCAGGGAAAAACTAGATGCGTATATTGTGAGGAAATTGGTTCTGAATGGGAACGGTAATGTAGAAGGCGATGAAATTAATAAAGTCATTGATGTATGATTAGTTTTGTAGGATAAAGAAACGGTGTTTACTTAATACAGGTTCCCTGATAAGAAAGTGAAGAGAAAGGAGAATTGGATATAACGTGCGAGGTTTTAACACATATTATCACAACGGGTATTAACGCGAAAAGTGATTATAAATACCTTGGAAGGCTTGACGTTTCGACCTGGTTGCACAGGTCGTGGTCGCAAGCAGACTGAGGATGCGATGTCACAGCTCCCTGCATTCGGGCGATGAATCTTCATCTACCCCCTTATTATCACTTTCTACCATATTAGGCCGTCTACACACTACGCTGACTGTATCCACAGATGAGTTAACCGACTTTGCAGAAAAACGAGGTTGTGTTATGCGAATCACTGGATTCCACGTCGATGACAATTTAAAGCCATCCTCCCGATTGAAATTCTTTGGGCATTTCTTTATTTCAACCGCTTCACGCACAAGTCTTGTATAGTAGTGGCGATCAGTGGAGAGAATTTGCGGTCGGTGGAATTCTATCCAGTGATTAGTACCAGCCTGGAGCAGGTGTTCTGCTATCGCTGATTTGTTGCTCTGTCGGTTCTTGACTGCGGCGATATGTTCCTTGAGCCTCTCAGCAATGGTCCGCTTTGTTTGCCCAATGTAGGAACTCCACTCCACTGATCGCCACTACTATACAAGACTTGTGCGTGAAGCGGTTGAAATAAAGAAATGCCCAAAGAATTTCAATCGGGAGGATGGCTTTAAATTGTCATCGACGTGGAATCCAGTGATTCGCATAACACAACCTCGTTTTTCTGCAAAGTCGGTTAACTCATCTGTGGATACAGTCAGCGTAGTGTGTAGACGGCCTAATATGGTAGAAAGTGATAATAAGGGGGTAGATGAAGATTCATCGCCCGAATGCAGGGAGCTTTGACATCGCATCCTCAGTCTGCTTGCGACCACGACCTGTGCAACCAGGTCGAAACGTCAAGCCTTCCAAGGTATTTATAATCACTTTTCGCGTTAATACCCGTTGTGATAATATGTGTTAACATGAAGTGCGAGGTTTTGCTAAGCTACCTTTGAACCAAAATTCTTTGGTTTTGCCAAAAAGCGTAACAGATAAACAGAGTAACATTTTGACGTGACAACGTCTTAAATTAGGTTGCGGCTGGGAGTCACTTATGAAAAAGTGTAACGCTCGGTAACGTTACGATGAGTCACCGAACGAGAGAGAGGCCCGCCGAATGCCTTGCGTCTCTCTCCCACTCAACTATGATCGGTAAAAGACGTTGTCACGTAAAATCTTCGCCCGTAAAACCGACTTTACAGGCAACCATTTTTTTTTGATATACTATTATCAGTCTTGTTTCGGGCACAAAGTCTCACTTTCTGTTTAAAAGTTATGGATGTCGAAGTAATTACAGGCTCATGAGGTATACCATTTTTGACTCCTGGATGGCGACGCATATGCGAGGATTGTAGGCGAATGAACTTATCTACAAGTTAACCTTGCAACGACCAAGCGACAGCCGTCTGACGCGCTGCTATTGTCTTTCTATTGTGTCTCGAAAATCTTAAATGTGAACACTCCAAAGCCTTAAATGTTTTCTTAAACTGAAGTATTCAAACAAAAGTGCGTAAAATTCAGCGTGCAGACGTTTTTATCAGCAGGTGCGTGACGTACAGCGCTATCGTCGCGCCTCGGCTGTTTATCGTTCTCCTGAACACGACTATGTTAGCTTCATGTACCTGCTTGTACTTACAATCTACGTTCTATCTAGGGTTGCCAGATAGAAACCCATCATATCCGGGACAATTTCATACCTATCCTATTATATCCGGGACAATAAAACATTGAAATTAACATCAACATTTTTTTTTGTGGGTGGGAAATCATGTAATAACTTCAACGCCCTTCGTGTCAGACTTTTATTGACTAAAACCCACCCATGTTCCTAGGCTATATAACACCACACTGTTAAGGGGACCAAGTAAACTAATGCCTTTTTGAAACCCGGGATAATATAAGGTCTCATTACTGGACACGGGACACGAAATAAAATTCTGGGACATTCCCGGATTTCCCGAACAACTGGCAAGCCTAGTACTGCCTGATAACCTCCAGCTGTGAAGCCTCTGACATAATTAACTTATGAACACTTTTTAATCTGTTTGGTGTTTTCTCAGAAGTGAAATTTAAATAGTCGCTCTAAGGCTGAGGCTACAGTGGGCAGCGATTTGCGATGCGAATGGAAGAGCGAAACTAGATGAACATGGAATGGCTACATTATAAGCGAAAGTTTGTCGTATATTCGATTTAATTTCGCTGATACGTCGATGTAGCCGGTGCCGCGATTACAGTGATGTAGTTCCTGTCGCAGAAAGAAATCAAAGATCGCTAGTAGTATTTGATGAACGGTGTAGTCATAAACGTGAGCATCCATGTATTTGTTTCAATCGCTAATGTATCGCAGCTTGCGTCGCAGACTAGTGTAGCCTCAGCCTTAAGATGTGAAACGCACAGTGATGTACTGTATGGTGCATTGTTTTAAAGTTTGTGTTCTACTGTTATTTTCTTTGATGACTTTTTAATACGTGCTCTTGTCTAGTTTAACACGAGATTGTTGAAGTTATTGCCCGTTTACTTAATTATTAGAAATTCTAAAGGTTGTTTGCTTTAAATTGTAGACTGCAAATTTTTGTGGATTTATTACATCTTTTGTAAAAGCCGAAACATTAATATCATAGTTATAAGTTGATAGTTACTTGCATGTATAAACCGATCAGATAAATGGATATATGGTCAGGATATCGATCTTCACAAAACTAGCTTTACAGCTGTTCGATCTTGTTCAAAAATAAGTAAAAAATCCTATGATATCACTAATTATATACTTCTTTTCTATTCTATAGAATATAATAGAATAGTAGGCATAAGGTGTTACAAAGTAATAAGTATATGACATAATTATGCCATCCTTATCGGGGGTGTGCAAAAAATTATAAGTAAAAAAAGTATAAGTCTAAATATTTGGCGAACATTTATTTGCATATCAATTATTAGAATTAACGTTATTAAAATTATGATTATTTAAATTGCAATTATTCTAGCTATTTAAGAAATAATTTAGAAGCTAGATCTCCGTGAACACGATTTCCAGATATGATTCTATTAAAAAAATCTTTGGTTGTATAAAAACTCTTCTGAATTAACCATTTTCTAAGTCCACATCCTATATATCACATCTATATATCCATCTATTTATTATCTTCGCGTTTGATTGTATATATGCCCAGTGTAATTATAGATAACTTTGTCGTTAAGAGGGCAACGCATCTGCGAGTCCTTTGGTACTGCAGATGTCTACAGGCGGGCGGTTCACCATCTAACATCAGGTGGGTCGTCAGCTTGTTGCCAACCAATGACTAAAGATGTTACTTCTTTCGGCTCTTCACTAAGTAAAGAAATGTTTAGCCTACTTTGTTCAAGTTCTCTAATTCAAACAAAATATTAAGAAAGTTCAAGTCGATTAGCGGCAAGTAGGACATGTGTCGTAATTATGGGACAAAATCGTTGAGGTCGCATACCTATACACACGCAGTCTCAACGCAAAAAAACGAAAGATGATGAGAATTTAATGGCTACATACTAGCATTTGGATCACAAGGGATTAATGGAAATTTGATTTACAGTAACTGCTCAAAGCAGTTTCACGGTTAAGGAAAACGCGTAGAATATACTTCAACCTATTGCAACGGTTATTGACAGATGACATTGTTGAACGTTAATGCGGACAAAATCACGAAAAGATTTGATTATAGCACCATTGCATAGTCCGTTATCATATCAGCTATAGATACAAACGATAAGAATGAATAACGGGCCGGCGACTCGGCCGTTTACAAATAACACAGGAACCGATTTGTAAATAAATTTAACGTAACCAAATCACTGCTATGCAAAATGGACGACGAAACCGGCCTCGGATGTCCACCTGGTGTTAAAGCATTGTTTGTGTTTACAAGTACTTCGGCAATCAGTTGAGCAATCATTCTTTCTGTTTGTGCAAATTCAGCAGGTGACCGAGTGTTACCGTCGGCGTCGACTCGTGTGTCACACATTTCTTTGTGTTGCACTTCACTGTGTACTTTATTAACATTTGTAACTTCATCTTTAAATTAAGTCACTTCAGTTAGGAAAACAGCGGTAGTGAGCTAGTCGATCACATCATCGGTCCATCGTAAATCATCAGTTTGATCGACGGGGGCTGGGTGTTTGACCCATGAGTCAGGTGTTGTAAACAGTCGCAAGGGCTGCCGGGGGCTCGCCGACCCTCTCCGATATGGAGCGGACCAGTGGCGCGAACATTCGCGGCACGTCCTTTGTTGGCCGTTTTGTTTTGGAGTACCATCCGGTTCCTGGTGGTGGGGCGGGGGGGACAGGTGAGCGCAGGTAGCGCGCACGGCGGCAGTCAGTCCACCTCGGCGCGTCGGGCTGCGCGCGCGCCTTGCCCGTTCATAAACACTATCAAATATGGAAATGGCCAGTCATTCCGCGACAGGTGCGCGCCCGCGGCATTCGTGCACGTGTGCTGTTAGTGAGTGCGCCGGCGCTGCCTCCGCACCACCGCAGCACCACAGCACGGCTGCCTCATGAGCTAAGGTAAGTTTTTCACACTATCACCGTGAAAAATCCACGCGTTCTTTGAAACTGGCTGCCGTTTTTTGTAGTTTCTATAATAGCAGCGTCGGCTGCTCACGCGCATCTGCCGTTCCGTTTCGGTGCAGCTGTTGGCCGGTGAATGGTAGGTATGATATTTTTTATTCGCCGCCGGTGTCGTGACGTTTTGTTGAATGAGCTCGCCCTTTCAGCATCGTGTAATAAGGGCTCTCTTTAACACAATTAGTGTAGTGTAGAAGTCGGGCGCGTTCACACGGTTGCGGCGTTTCGCGTGTTTCTGTTACCTGAGTAAATATTGGTTCGATAACGTCCGCGAGTGCGTGCGTGTACACTACTGTTATCGATTCCACACATGCGTCACTTCGATGGTTATCTTCGGCGGATCTGGGTCATTGTTCTTTTGTATTTCGTGCACTGTTGTTTCATAATGTTGCACTGAACGCCTTCTCCTTCATCTGTAATACTTTACAAACGTTAAAACTCAAGTCTTCGTCCGACCATACTGTTGCCATGCGAGTCTATAGAAAAACTTATCTTTGTGTCTATTTATTTAAAGTTTTAAATTGTTTCGTCATTGTCATTGCCAACTATGTAACAAAAAGTCGGATACTTGAATGTACCTACGTAAAAACCTATTTGTCAAGTGTGGCAACAAAACCGGTAAGAAATACAATTAGGTAAGTAAAATATTTATTTATACAGAACTAACTGAACAATGCTTGCATAATAAAATTTATAGATGTCTAAAGTCATAACAGTTTGATAAATATAATAAAATATAGATAGTTTCGAAGTATGGGAGACCATTTAGAAAAATATTTATGGAGAATCGATACAGGTGTTAAAAATCGGTTTTGAATCGTATCAAATCGATTACAACGTGTACGGGAACGAATCACCAAAATAACCCGAAGTAAATGGGAGGTAACCATGGCAACTGCAGAGTGGGCGGCGATAGACTCTTATCGATATGTAGATTTTAATAAACCTTTATGGAAATTAAATGAAGGCTCAAATTTCGTTAAGAGGTCGACGGGTGAGGTTTCTTTTTCCTTAAGCTAAAAAAATAAAGATACCTAACATTTCTGATCAAATAACGAAACTAGCTTTGAACTAGGTCCTAGGCCGAGAAAGAAAAGTTATTTAGCTAGGTATAATGCTGTCAGTGTCGTTTCAGGAACTGTCTGCCAAGATAAAGTAGGTACGTCACTCATAAGTATCATTTATTTATCTGGGCCTAAAAGAATCATTGGTGCCGATTCTCTTGTGCACAAACTAACTTAAATTCAAGATAAGTGCATCTTTCTCTTTCCTTTTAATTAAGAAAAGGACAGAAGATCAAATATTAGTTAAGTCCTGTCAAATTTAGACACAACATACCTAGATAATTTAGACGCAATTTAAAAACATGGCGTCTAAATATAGGTACGTCAATTTTCATCAGGCGCTGTCTAATTTGACAGGATTAAACTAAAATGTATCTTCTGTCCTTTTCTATAAGAAATGGAAAGAGAAAGATGCACCTAACTTAAATTTACGTTAGTTTGTGCACAAGAGAATCGGCACCATTATGTCGTTATTTCATGTTAATGTTAAAGCAAAACCTTTATTGGTCGGTTTCATGTTTGAAGTTGCCATAGTATCATATTGAATGACTTATTCTGTAGTGGTAATTTCCATATTATTTTCTATATTAAATGTATGCTCAAAAAACTTTTTTCCTGCTTTATTATTACGAGCAATGTTTCCTACATTATCTTTTAAAACCTTCAAACACACGTCATTCGAAAGAAATACATTAGCAGCGCGACAGCCGGCTGTCGCGTGGTCGTCGAAAGGTTAAAGAAATGTTAGGTCTAGAAAGATCAAAAAATGTCTTCATTAACACATTTAATGCTTAAAACATCAATAAATAGGTGCCTCTTGGCGATATATTAATTACTCAGTAAATTTTCAAATATGTGATTATTTGGCTAAAGATTTTTAATATTTACACGTCAATTTGTGGCAAAATGTGTTATTTATGTTACTACTTATGCATTTAACGTATTATGTACTTTACAGCGTAGAAACTACCAACTAGTATGTTGAACGGATGTTCTGTCGTATTGTCGGACAAAACTAAAATTCATAAATAAAGAGGTTTATCATGCTAAAGAAGTAAATAATTATGATCAGTATTTGCTTTACAAAAACCAAAAAGAAGAAATTTTCAAAGAAAAGTTCAAAAACTTCACTAAAACTGGAATAGATTACGAATTTACCAAATTACCACCTTCATTTCGCAAACAGTTTATTTAGTAATTAACAAATTCATGTATGTCGTGATGGCCTAGTGGTTAAGGCGCCCGCCTCTCATGCAAGAGGTTGCGGGTTCGAATCCGGGCAAGTACCAATGTGACTTTTTCAATTCATATGTACTTTCTAAAGTTTATCTTAGACATCACAGACATCGGTGAAGGAAAACATTGTGAGGAAATCTGGACTTGTAGTTAATATAAGTCCGAAATCGCCAACCCGCCTTGAGCAAGCGTGGTGATCAATACTCGTGCCTTCTCTGTATAAGAAGAGGCCTTTGCCCAGCAGTGGGCCAGTTATAGGCTGGTATTATTATTATTATAACAAATTCATAGGTTCTTACTAATCACTAAACTATGAATATCTCACGTTTTCCTAACTTTCCACTATTGTTACTATTCAAAAACTAAGATGAAGAAACACTGAATTTGAGTTTTCACTGTCAAGGTCAGTGGGTTCATTCCACTTTTAAAATATACAACAGATATGTATTTAAATACTATTAATGAGGTATTATTTAATTAATTTTATTATGAATAATAAATATCGGCCATCATTTTAACGTGTCTATGTTAGTGTTCAATATTTTTTATGTTTTGGTAGGTATGTGGATTAAATTATGTTTTTTGATCTGTATTATTATTTGTTAAGTTGATTTATTACCTTTAAAACTGTGACAATTTTGAGTTTTGCTTTGTTAGGTTTCATACAAACATAGATTGCCCAACGGAAAACCCGTTTGGCAGTAGAATCTTTGGAAAAATTCTCAAAGTGAATTATTGAAGTACTTTTTTCGTAGTGTTAAGCAGCCTAAAATTAAGAAAACCAGTCCAAACCAATCCAAGCAAACGAACAAATTTAAATTCTGTTCCAAAGAAACAAAAATCGTAAAAAAATCTAGCCAATAGCAACATGAACAGTTTAATAGAGCTAGCCAATCGACAGCACGTAAAGTCGCGGTATTCGAGACCGATTTCTAATGCGCAGGCGTCACGCGCGGTCCTCCGCCCGGAACGAATTGTCCGGAGATAAACATCAAGCTATGCCACATCTAATTGGAAGAAAAATCGCTAAAATTGGAACAAAAATTAAGTACTTCTAAGAAGGAATTAGACTGTTTGAGAAATCAGTAAGCGGAGAATTGGGGTTTGCAAAACCATAGGCTTCTATTTTATAAACATAACAACAAAATTTGAGCCTAAAAATATCTATTCTGAGTGTTTATAACTTAATAAATAGGTTTCCCATATAGTCAGTGTTAGAAAAGCCGCCATAATAAATAAAATAACTGGTAAATATCTTCCAAAAACATGGTTAACATAAAAAAAAAGTTAAGGAAAAGTGTAGTGCTAAAAAAATACACTCTGATTTAAATGCGGTGAAGAAATTATTGATTTTGTTTTACACAAATATTGAAAAAGTGATTTGGACATATCCAAAGTGAACGAACTAAAAGAAAGAACTGAAGGTAATATGAATAAGTATTCTACATAAACTCCATCTCCTCATAATAATATCATGATCTTCACTTAATAGTTTATTTAAAAGCTATGACAACCCGGTTGAACATAAAAACGTTTAGTAGTTTGCGACAAATCGAACGATGCCGTGACGAAGCGCGATGACTTGTCAATCTCACTGTTGTGGCCGAGCTCGAGAGCCTCCTTTTATATCTGTACGGCTATTTAAATGGTATCTACCGACAGCAAAATAGACTGCAGAGATTGGAGAGCTTGGAAGATTTACTGCCAAGAATAATGTGATACCAGATAAATATAATGACGATTATCATAAATAATAATCAGCAGAATACGACAACATTAAACACAATGTACGCAAAGATAGTAATGAGAAAGGAAATGAACTAATAAGAGACGTGGCTGTCGCCGCTGCGCAAGCGTCGTGTTCTCATAACCTTTCGACGAGACTAATGTACCTCCCAAGATCACTGTCAGTGCCATAATGCCTTTAGCCACATCAATGATAAATGTCGACAAAAAACACCAATTAGAACAATACAATTGAATAAAACTCCATTCGTAAAGTGATCTATCGACTCTTTTTTACCGACACGCATTAAATAGTCATTAGCTTGAGATTTTGAACTATTAATTAATTCAATCTGTGGCAGATTCGCGTCAGAATCTAGTTTTATGTGATCGCATTGTTGGTGGAAATATGACGAATCTCGACTGTTCGTTGAGAAGTCGGAGCATGAAATTGTGTGCACGAGGCGTATCGGCAATTTGCGTCAGTTTTTTTTTATCACAGTCACGACAGGCCGGATTCCTCGTGGAGTGGCCAATCGCCGGCTAGAGACGATGTAATTGGGAGAAACTACTCGGCCACCACAAATGCTTGATATTCGTTGTCGGCCAGTTGACTAAGACCTCTGAAAAATCATCCAAATGCGTGTTTGGCGTCTTAATCCGAGCATCTAGAAGAGGCGTGGAAGTTCAGATGTAGATAGTTGCTCCATAATGACATGCTCGTTGGTCGGTCTGTTGCAACACATAGTCTAACTGTTTCGGTCCTTTTGTCTGTCTGATGATTGTTTGAGTGTTAGCCGATATTTCCTTGACGGATATTGCGTACACCACTTTCGCGGGTAACAATTATATTTTTGATAGAGGCTTATTGAGCTGAGTGTATTGTTGCATTGGGCATGTGCTCGAAATTCGGTCAGTAGATACTAAAATCTCATCATTTATAATGATGGCAATTGTGTCTATTGGTTATAAAAGTACTTTGTGAAATTGTGTAACGTTTTATTTTGTACTAGCTGTTCGTTACCTGCATTGTCCGCGTGGAATTCAAATGTGGCTCCATAGCAATTCTAAATATTTGTGGGTTTAAGTGTGGGACCCTCATTACTTTTTAAAACAAAAGTAGCTCAAGCACATATAAATTCAGTTATCTACAATCCCGTTCTAAAAATCCCGTCAAAATCCAGCCGTTTTGGATGACAAATTTAGTAACTACCCATAGATTATCTCACTAAAACAGGATGTTCTTACCTCTTTATAAAATTTGCCCCTAAGTCTGTCTATGTTATTTCGTGCATGCTTTGTGCACAAACGTCAAATTACAGGTATAAATAAACAAAATGAATTGCAGAAGCAATTTGCACTTAAATATAAGGGTGTACTTTTAGAACCTACTTGTGTAAATTATTCATAATAAATAACAATAGACAGTTAAAATAGTAAAGTTATAACTTTATCTCATTTAGTATATTAAGAAGATGTTTCCTGTTTAGTTGAATTAGCTCTGATTTTATCAGCACACAATATTTATGATCTCGAGGAAAACTGAGTAGACATGATGTCAATATTTATTAACCAGTGTAAATCTTATATTAATGGACGTAGAAAATATAATAACGATGTTACCAACTTATTTAGAAATGAATATAATGAAATATTTTCTATTTTACGGCTTCCTTTTAAATCTTTACATGTTATAAAATTTTCCATCTGTTCTCGATAAACTCAAAAACTGATGATCGGATTTTCATGCAGTTTTCTTCAATAGAGTGATTATTTTATAGAGTGGTATAGAGTGAAAGAGTCTATTCCTGTTATAATCATAATATAAGTAAAATGAAATAGGCAACTACCAATACCAATGCACTAACCGCCAAAAAAAATCGTCTATAAAATTATAAATAAATATTTAGCAAAAAAAAAAATCATTAAACTTTTATATTTCTAACATACATTCTTTATTTTTTAAGTTAATTAATTACTAAAAAAGATCTTAGTTCGGCCATGTTGCACTTTCTAATCACGCTAACAATGAAATGGCTTCGCCGCTATATTTTATTTGTAACGTAACAAAGTGGAACGCCTATAGTCGTAAACGTTAATAAAATTAATTAAAAATCTGCCAATCCAGTTATTTTCTTTATAAAACGCTCTTCTGGTATTGCATGACTCACGATAAATTGGACGGTTATTAAAAATAACTCAATCAAGTTATGTTTATTACAGTTATTTTTCAGTAATAAACTGATTATAATGACAGTTACAATGAAGAAATGTCACGTTGGTGATACTTCCTGGTATTAGTTTTCAATAAATCATATCTGTTTTTAAGCTGCAAAAAGTCCGTTAATGTTGGAATTATATTTTTATTTACGTATAGAGTGAAAAAATCTTAAAAGGTTTATTCTTATAGGGTTAATTTGCAACATTGGCCCCGGAAAGTTGCGATCAGAATGGTAACAGCGTTTGCACTATTTAAATTTGTAAACTGATCCCAAAGAATATATTCCATTCTGGGCCAGTAGACAGACAGACATACTTTTAGGATAGCTTAACTACAACGTATAGACTTTTTGACACAGTTTACAAGTTAAAAATATTTGGATCCCTTTTACACACATATATCGTACATATAGGAGTGTGAGTTTTGGCATAGCTAAAGTTAAAATAGATGTAGAAAACTAAAATTAAAATAACATAAAAAAATCGATCTTGGCCAATCAATAGACCACCAGTAACAATAAATATTCACAATTTGTTTGTTTAGCTAGCAAATGAATTAATAATGCATTCTTCTGTAGGTCTCATGATAGATTAGACAAAAGATATTGTTCAGACGGATGCGATAAATCTTACGAAACTATGTATTTATTGCTATTGGTTGTTTGATTAAGGTAATTAATATGAATGTTATCTTATCGGCCGTTTGTGTTGGAAGGATAAATCGTTTTATATCCTATCCGTTTTGTACCAAGGCCCAAGGTTTCTCTTTTATATTTAGTGATTGTGAATACTACTGTTTTAAACATTCGAAGGCAGCTCTATCTATTTTGTTTTTGCAAACATCGTCTTGATAGCGCTGTTGATGGAATGGTAAAGCAATTGGCTGCTGCCCTGTGTTGAGGGTTCAATTTTCGCAAAGTAGTTATAATATTTTTAAAGTAGTAATAATATTTCTGTTATTACTACTTTGCGAAAATTGAACCCTGTTTTCAAGCATTTTTGCCGAATCTACTTGTTTGCGTATTTCAACTTATGTGCTTGTACAAACGCACCCACGCTACAGCAGTAATTCTAGTGTGGAGTCACTTTAGATAAAAACTTTTATCTTGATTGATACACATAGTTTCAGGAAATTGACACTCCCATGTGATTGTAAATACAATTTAAAGGCACAACAACCTTCTGCTAAGACCTAAACGATAGCTGTTATTATTCTAAGAAATTTATAGCTCCTAAATGATTTTGATATCTGAGATTTCACGAATGAACGTATAATCCTTGGAATTTGAGGCCATCTTCAATAGATTATCAACATTCTTTAGTGATACCATATAAACCCGTCTAAACATGGTCTTGATTCTTTAATATTGACAATACCTCCAGGTAACAAAGGATATCGGTGAAATAAAGGAATTAACTCAATAGTTTATCAGATGAAAAAATTTTATAGTTGAGTTTAAGTGAGGATAAATGCCTCAGGATTAAGATTGTAGGGTTGAAACCTCGTAGCATTTAGCTAAATCCGGTTAGCCTGAAGTCTTGATTATTTGGGAAAGAGGCTAGGGAGATGACTAGGCTGTATCGGCACAGATGAGATGACAACATACAAAAACCATAGATATTTTTTACGAAACTGAATACTTAGTTAATATACCGACGGAGTACAATAATGTCTAGACAGTACGGCGACAATGGTAGCAGAAAAATAAATAACCCCAAACGAATTAATCCTTTCACTAATTTAGATAAGATATTATAATGACGAAGGCACACTATTATTAGAATCATCAGAACTGGCTACGATAGCAGAATTATCTAAAATAATATGTTAAAAACCAACCAAGTCTAAAAGGATATTTGTAATTATCAAATTAGCAGAAGTTTGAGATTAAATTTCTGTCTAAACCGGTTTAAAAGATATAAATAAAATATCTTTATTTCTGACCCAAAGTGTCAAGATGTGGCAAATGAATAGATGAACAGACGAACAGACAGGTAGGCAGCAGCCTTAGTAACAAAATCTCGTAGGGTCTTCTTGATTCCAAAAATTACCAATAAAAATCTCAATGAATAAAGTAACATCACACAATAAACCTTGTAATATCCATTAAATAGCTACCTAACTAAATTGGTGCTGTTTACAGAAGCAAAGAACAGGTCTGCTTTACGCGAATATGGCCTAATAAAGTCCCAGTATTATGTTATTTCAATATCGACAAGTCTTTATGTCGTGTTTACAAGTGTCAGTATGATGTGGTGCGATTGTTTAAAGTTTCTAGATGACCTTATTAATAGGTTGTATAAAGCTGGTGGTTTGTTGTTTTGGAGTTTGTAGGTCGTGGGGTTCTTTATTTATCGGTGCCGCTGTCAACGCGTCATTGTCATGAACTTCTTCAGTTTCAACCTTATAATTTTTTTTTTTTTAATTATTATGGGCTTGCTCTTGGTCCCAGACTAGCCCGAGGGCATAGACGGGGCCTACGATGGAGCGAGCTTACCCAATAGATGCCTATGCACTCGTTTTTTAAATACTTCCGGGTTATATGAATTTGGAAACACAGACGCCGGCAGGGAATTCCATTCCTTCGCGGTGCGCATTATAAACGATTTTGAGAAGCGCTGCGTGCGGATATGAGAAATGTTTAGGACTTCACCGATATTTTACTTTTGCCCCACTTAATTACGCGATTTTGCGTCGAAATGTGCATTTTAACCCGTATCATTTTGGGACAATCCCGCCACACTTCCCAACCGCCGCAACTCCTGAGCCAGAATTAACAGTGGAGTCCGCCAGAAACATTACATCACTCCAATTAATTAGCTGCATCCAGTTAGACTGAAGGCCGATCCTAACATATTGGGGAAAGGCTAGAGAGATTTTAAGCTCTGTCACCGCCACAATAGTGTCGGCTTAACGTCAATGTCATGTGACAGTTATGACATTGACGTAACGGTGCGTCAGAACGCGCGCCACGTAAAGTAGCTGTCAACATAAAAACTTCCTCTTGCGGCGGCCGTCGCAACTGCAACACGCGTTCACCATCACCTCGAAGTCACCGTTTAAAAAAAACCGTTCCTGGGAAATTCAAGTAAGACCGTTTTCAACTTACTACATTCCTAAACATTGGACCTTCGTCGCCGGATCGACTACGTTGAGAAGAATCCTGCACCAAAAATTCGTAATTCAAATTATAACTGGATTTAACCGTCCGCCATTAAAAATTTCCGTTGAAGAAATTCATTGAAGACATTGAAGATTTAAAAAAGGTCTAAGAGGCTAGCGTGTGCGTGGGCAAAGGATAGAATTAGGCTGCATTAATACCGTGTTTTTTGCATTTTTTGTGTTCTAATTAGCTACTCGTGTACGATCGCCGTTGGTGTCATACCTCCACGTGCTACTTGTAAGTACTCTTTTCAGTTTTCTACATAGTTACCACAATGAGTTTAGGAACAAAGGCACCTAGTAGTGTTTCTAATAGTGATGATGTCGAAATTCGTGATTTAAACAAAAAACGTGGTAATTTACGCGGTAGACTCACTCTGTTTAGTAAGTACGTTAGTTCGTTAGAAAATATTTCGTTAGATGACCAACAAATTGTTGAGTTACAGTTGCGCATAACTAATACTGAACAAATATTCGTTGAGCTCCAAAACGTTCAAACCAAAATTGAACATGCCGTTATCGAATCAGAATTAGATCAGCAATTGGAAATCAGGGATTTGATAGAATCACAATATTACAAAATTATTTCTTTAGCAAAATGTTTGACTGATAAACATGAAAAAACAAATGTACCCGACAGAGTATGTTCTCATAGCGGTAATACAAATTTTAATATGGTTAAGCTACCAACTATTTCGTTACCCTCCTTTGATGGATCATATGAAAACTGGTTAGAGTATAGGGACACATATGTATCACTCATTCACAACTCAAAAGAAATTAATTCCATTCAAAAGTTCCATTACCTACGTTCATCCTTAAAAGGTACAGCGCTTCAGGTTATAAGATCATTAGAATTCACTTCAGACAATTATCAAGTTGCATGGGATCTCTTGACTCATAGATTTAATAATGACAGGTTATTAATAAGTAATCATGTAAATGCTTTGTTTTCTTTACCAACCATCACAAAAGAATCACCCGCTCAATTGAGAAAGTTAATAGACACAGTTTTAAAAAACTTAAGATCTCTAAAAATTATGGGTGAGCCCACTGAACATTGGGACACTTTAATTATTCATTTAATTGTTAGTAAGCTTGACTCAGTTACAAATAAAGAGTGGGAAGACAAAAAAAGTTTAATTTGCAAAGATACACCCTCAGTAAAATTAGCTGAATTAATCCAGTTTTTAAGAGACCGTTCTGATGTCCTTGAAATGATCAAAGGGTCAAATAAACACATTTGTGAACCGTTAAAAAAGTCAACAAATAGTAATCCTCAAAATTCCACGCAACTACGTTCCTTTATTTCACATAATAAACAATTGTCTCGATCAAATAAGTCTGTAGCTAAGCCAATACGTAGTGACAAATGTCTCAAGTGCGACGCTAATCACGCGTTATATTCGTGTTTTCGTTTTCTTAATTTACCTGTTTTAGATAGGTACAAATTCGTTTCTGATAAAGATATATGTAATAACTGTTTACGTTCAGGTCATACCATAGAGGAATGTCAATATGGACCGTGTAAGCAATGTTTACAAAAACATAACAGTCTTATTCATATAGATAACAACGCAAGTTGCAATTCTATTAGTTTCGTTCCTACTCATTCGCACACTGACGCTGCCGCTAGCGTGAATGGCGTGTCAGACGGTGCTTGTGCAGACTTACATTCGTTCAATGTTAATACAAATAACGTGAAGCAAGCCGTGCAGTCTATACCATTAGAACAGGTTTTGCTATCAACTGCCGTTGTTGAAGTGTGTTACAATAATACGCACACCGTTGCGCGTGCCCTGCTAGACAGCGGCAGTCAGCGATGCTTCGTCACCGAATCGCTGTGCAATAAATTACGTTTAAAACCAATACAGTCCACACTCACTATCACTGGGGTAGGAAATACTGTTACGCGTTCACAGCAGTGTTGTGACCTCCTCATGCGATCGAAGATTAGTAATTTTAGTACTCGTTTAAGTTGTTCCGTTTTACCCAAGATTACTTATTGTTTACCGAACTCATTCATAGATGTTCGTTCGTTACAAATACCGCAAAACGTTACACTTGCAGATCCAACCTATCACATTCCGTCCGAAATCGACTTATTAATCGGCGCTGATGTGTTTTGGAGTTTGCTACAGGAAGGCAGGATGCGTTTGTCTAGTGGGCCTTACCTGCAAAACACTCATTTAGGCTGGATTATTTCTGGAACGTTCTCCCGTAATATTCCAACTAGTAATAGTCAATTGGTTTGCTGTACGTTCACAAACTCACTCGATAACCAGTTAAAGCGTTTTTGGGAATTAGAGGAGGTTGATGACGGCAAATCATCTCAAAATATTCTCACACCTGACGAAAAGGTTTGTGAGCAACTTTTTACTTCTACCACCACTCGCGATAGTGAAGGTAGGTTCGTGGTACGAATACCATTTCGTACATCAACCGATTCTCTTGGCGATTCATATGAATCGCTTCTTCGCGATTCTCTCGGCGATTCATATGAGTTAGCCAAAAGTAGATTCTTATCGTTAGAAAGAAAGCTAGATCGTTCGCCTGAGATAAAACGTATGTACTCAGATTTCTTAAAAGAATATTTATCATTAGGGCATATGAGTCTGATCAATACATACAAATCACCGTATTATTTTTTACCTCATCATTGTGTGCAACGTGAAAGCACCACCACAAAATTGCGCGTGGTATTTGATGCGGGTGCAAAAACAAGTACGGGCAAATCGTTAAATGATTTGCAGTTGATCGGTCCTCCGTTATTAAACGATTTAGTGGGTATACTTCTGCGGTTTAGACAGTTTGCGTTCGTTGCTTGTGCGGACGTTGAAAAAATGTACCGACAAGTTCTAATCCATCCCGAACAACGTTCGTTACAGCTAATATTATGGCGGGAAAATAAACATGATCCGTTAAAAGTTTATCAACTAAACACAGTTACCTACGGCACTGCGTCAGCACCATACTTAGCTATGAGATGTTTAAGACAATTAGCCTTAGACTGTAAAGACAAACAAGTTTCTCAGCAAATATTATCATCATTTTACGTTGATGATTTAATTTTCTCGCATAATAACAAACAAGAAATGTTATCGCTTTGTGAAAATATTAACAACACTTTAAATTCTGGTTGTTTTCCGTTACGAAAGTGGGCTTTTAATTTTGATAGTAGTAGTTCATCAAATAATTCAACAATATCATTGTCACTTGATAAAACTGACCAACATAAAACCCTTGGTTTAGGTTGGTGTAATAAAAATGATAAACTCACTTTTAATACTAAAATAAACTTACATG
This sequence comes from Athetis lepigone, assembly GCA_033675125.1. NCBI lineage: Eukaryota > Metazoa > Arthropoda > Insecta > Lepidoptera > Noctuidae > Athetis > Athetis lepigone. Next base: position 4,877,126 of record CM066233.1, on the reverse strand, counting down.
TTTCACAAATAACTAAAAGACAAATACTTTCTTTAATTTCACAAGTTTATGATCCACTAGGGTTATTAGCACCAATGGTAATTATTGCAAAAATACTAATTCAAAAGCTTTGGCTGTCAAAAATCGGATGGGATGACCCAGTTCCTAGTAATATTGCGAGTTCATTCGTTAGTATATTAAATTCATTACAACATTTAAACGAAGTTCGTATTCCGCGCCACGTCACCAGTGCGTACGCACATCAATTACAACTACACGTATTTACTGACGCTTCTCAGGAAGCCTACGGTGCTTGTGCGTACGTACGAAGCACTTGTAAACAATCAAACGAGGTCACCGTTAAGTTATTGTGCGCAAAAAGCAAGGTTGCACCCTTAAAACCGGTAAGTGTTCCCCGATTGGAGCTTTGCGGGGCATTAGTAGGTGCGCGCCTTTATAAAAAGATAAAGGATTCTATGACTTTAAAGTTTGATAAAGTGTTTTGTTGGACTGATTCTACGATCGTATTGGGGTGGTTACGCACTCATCCAATTTTAATGAAAACTTTTGTTCAAAACAGAGTTGTTGAAATTAACGATTTAACTAGTGACTGCGTTTGGTCACACGTACAGGGTATTAATAATCCCGCTGACTTGTTATCGCGCGGTGTGGATTTACTTGAGCTCATTCATAAAGATTTGTGGTGGGCCGGGCCTAAGTTTATTAGTGAGTCATCTCCTATAATTGAGCATAATCAGAACTCTGTACAATTACCATTAGATGTTTTGCCCGAATTAAGATCACACGCTGTGACAGACTCGCCACGTAACGTGTTTCCGTTTGAACGATTTTCATCATTTAATAAAATGACAAGAACAGCTGCTTACGTTAGGCGATTCTTTCACAACGTTCGGTACAAAACAGAACGTAGACAGGGACCGTTGTCCGTAAATGAGCTACATGAGTCAACTGTTACACTCGCCCGGTTATCTCAAATAGATTCATTCCCTCTCGAATATAATTCATTATTAAAACGATTGCCAAACATAAAATTTTCACGTAACCTGTCAGGCCTCAATATATTTCTAAGTAATGATTCTTTAATTAGAGTAGGAGGTAGGTTAGACAATTGTAGTAATTTTACGTATGATAAAAAGCATCCAATATTGCTTTGTGGTAAACACAGATTTACTTTTCTTTTATTTAATTACAAACATTTACGTTTATGCCATGCAGGTCCACAAGTATTACTTTCAACCATCCGCGAAGAGTGGTGGCCACTTGGTGGTAGAAATTTAGCACGTTCAATTGTTCATAAATGTGTCAGATGCGTTCGGCTGAGTGGGAAAACGTTTAGCCCAATAATGGGCAACCTCCCAGCTGAAAGGTTAATACCTGGGTTTCCGTTTCTCCGCACTGGCACTGGCCCAGTTTTCATATTGAACCGTCAAGGGAGAGGTTCAAGATTAATCAAATGTTATATTTGTGTATTTATTTGTTTTGCTACTCGAGCAATTCATCTTGAATTAGTTTCAAACCTCTCCACAGATGGTTATCTCCTTTGCTTAAAAAGATTTATATCAAGAAGGGGTAAACCATTAGAAATATATTCCGATAATGGAAAAAATTATGTCGGTGCGGCTAATGACTTAAATAAATTTTTAACGACATGTTCAAACGAGATTATCGAGAAAGCCGCTACCGAAAACATTAAATTTAAATTCATTCCCCCATACTCCCCTCATTTTGGTGGCTTGTGGGAAGCAGGGGTCAGATCTTGCAAGTATCATTTGAGACGCGTTGTAGGAAATTCAAACCTCACGTTTGAGGAGTTTAACACGGTGTTGATACAGGTTGAGGCTGTCTTGAACTCTCGCCCGCTAACACCTCTCTCATCAGACCCAAATGACCTACAAGCACTAACTCCGGGGCACTTTCTGATCGGACGTCCGCTCACTGCACCTGTCTGTGATGACATCACTGCCGCGGCTATCAGTCGTCTTCCTCGTTATGATCGCATTGAACAAATGCGCCAACATTTTTGGCAACGTTGGTCGAAGGAGTATGTCAGTGAACTACAAACTAGAACCAAATGGAAGACCCATAAAAGTGATGTCACTCCAAACCAACTCGTCCTCATCAAAGATGACAACGTGCCGCCGTTACAATGGCGACTTGGACGCATCATTCGAGTATGCACCGGGAAGGACGGAGTTTCACGCGTTGCCATCATCAAGACTGCTTTTGGAGAAGTGCAGCGTTCTTTCCCAAGAATATGTCCTTTACCTGTCAAGTTAACAACCGAAGAAAGTGATGTTCCGGAACCCAGAGCTTCCAGGGGGGGGAGCATGTCACCGCCACAATAGTGTCGGCTTAACGTCAATGTCATGTGACAGTTATGACATTGACGTAACGGTGCGTCAGAACGCGCGCCACGTAAAGTAGCTGTCAACATAAAAACTTCCTCTTGCGGCGGCCGTCGCAACTGCAACACGCGTTCACCATCACCTCGAAGTCACCGTTTAAAAAAAACCGTTCCTGGGAAATTCAAGTAAGACCGTTTTCAACTTACTACATTCCTAAACAAGCTCCATTTAAGAAATTTTTGAAGAATTGCCTCTAAAAGAACACAACTCTAGGGGAAGTTGAAAGAGCAAAAATAAACTAAATACTCAATGAAAATATTGGTAATTAGAGCAATAACTTTTATGCGAATACTACATTTCAGCGAATCACGGCATTAATCCAGTGCTTATTATCTTTATATCGTTTACAAATTCCCACCGATGTTTTTACAGATAGTGCAGTCGGCGACAGGTGTGAAGCTAACAGTTACTAACCTGCGCATAGTGTTGCTAGCTTCGCACTTCTAAATATCTTGACCTTGATGGTAAAATGGTGGATGGGAATAGGCATATCGGGATATAGAATGAGAAATAAAATACTAGTTTCAGTTCATTCTCTTCTCTGTCACCGTGTTGGGTTCGTTAACTGACTGATGGATTTACCTTTTACTTATTACTTTATATAGTTTTTTTGTCCATCCTTCACCATTTTAAACAACATTTTTATTTGAGCAACTGTTAATTTTTTATACTTGAAAACAACGTCCCAATGTGCGTTTTCAAAATCTCAACTGTTAATTTCTTTGTACTTGTAAACAACAATTCCAATGTGCGTTTTCAAAATCCAATGGAAATACACAAATTGAGACATTGACTAAAATATTATAAAAATCTTGGATTTTAGTTCTCCTGTCTGAAATCAAGTGTTCTTTTGAGAGCCTTGAAAAATTTAGTGTCTGTACGTCTGACAACACTAACGCGTAGTTCAGATTCACTCAACACCGGCTGAGTACTAATGACGCCACTATCTGATTGTGTTTACTGCCCAGTAAATACAGAAGACTCGCTACTCTTGAAATCTGCACAGTAAACATCTATTTACATGTAGACGTTGCTGTTTACATGAGACGTAAACGATTTACATGTGGACTAGATTTACGTTTAAACATTATGGGTTTTATTTGAATCGTTGTCACTTTACATTCTAACTTGTTTATAATATAGATGTTTTTAAAATGAGTTCGTTTCGAAAGATTTTATAATGAGCAAGCTTTGTAGGGCGTTACAAATCTTTAAATCTCACGGCTTTTCTTTACTTTGATATGGTCATAATACATACAAACCCTTATTTTGTATTACTGTATCTATTGATGTAAACCGCATTATTATTCCTTCATTTTATACAATGGTAAAGATAGCATCTTTGTTTCCACGTCAAACAAATAGAAAACCACAGATTTCATTTGTTTTATTTATCACGGCACACTCAAAACTTTGCCATAAATATCACAGCCATGCAAGCGTAGGACGGTCCCACAAGCAATCGGCTACTGTGTTAGCTTATCTAGCTAGATCAGGGATGGAGCTCTGTATCCATAACCGAAACTTTTTGATATCCGAAATAAAAAATATCCGTAACCGAATCTGATATATTTTTTACATATAATTGCGGATAGGAGCGAATGCGGAGTCTAGATCTTGTGACAAAATTGGTTATTGTTGACTAGGCATGCGTGTCTTGCATTATTCATTACTAAATAATATTGCATGGACTTAGTCCATAATGGAGTAATCATACTTTAAAAATCTGATATCCGTTACCGAAACTATCAAAACTAACCAAAATAATTTTATCAATTAAATATCCTTATCGGTATCCGGAACGGATATAATATTCTTTTTGTATCCGGATTTAAATCCGAAAATTCATATCCGTAACATCCCTAGTTCAATACCAAAGTAAAAGTAAGTCCAGATTCGATCGTGGGTAGAACTAACTACTGTTGGTCTGGGAACTGTACTGCTAATGGGGGCAGAACTGGCTTTAGAAGTAATTACGACCTCGATAGTAGGTGGCAATGCGGTTTTCGTCTTAGGAACGATGCAGCCTTACAGGTGGTAAACTTTAATTTAAAACCGTTACGGCTTTAATTTTCGTATAGCTGTTTTGATTTAAGTTATGTTCTGTATGATATTATTTTTCTTTGGTTGACATAAAATAAGCAAACACATTAATGATCTCAAATAATAATATCAGCCTATTACTGTCCCGGTGCAGGACAAAGGCCTCTTTTCATACAGAAAAGGCACGAGCATTGATCACCAAGCTTCATGTCATTTCAGACATGACAATTTCAGACATGTGTGTTTTAAGTTTTTCTCTTAGACATATTTGTTTTCTTTCCGTTTCCGTTTATCACATATCGTCCCCGTAGTTGGAAAACTAAATAACTCCGATTTTCTAGTTTTGAGATTTACGCGATTTAGTGCTCTTTTTTTCAATAAATGTTAATTTGTAAAAAAAATTGAGACAATTTTACCACAAAATATAAAATTACCGAGTGTAAAATTGTCTCAATTTTTTTAACAAATTAACATTTACTGAAAAAGGCACTAAATCGCGTTTATCTCAAAACTAGAAAATCGGAGTTATTTAGTTTTCCAACTACGGGGACGATATTTCAAAGCCACATTTGGAAAAGGTAATATTTCTATATTATGGGAAAATAATAAGGAATGCTTAACAGCCTGTCGAGCTGCGGAAGTAGGCTCAGATGAGGGAAACAGGTTGCGAAGGAGTTCTCAAGCGAGAGATTATATATGCTTACTTAGTACTTACATTATATAGCGATTCGAGCAGTTATAACTAATTTCCTTGCCGTTAGATTTCTATTTAGTCATGTGGCAAAGTAACAAATTGAGTTTTGATAAGTTTGTGAGTGAGTACTAATGTGACTGTTCAATTTCTGTGTACTTTTTCAGTTTATATAGGAAATTATTTATATCGATAAAGGAAAATATCGTTAACTTCGATTTATAATTAGTGTTAGTCTTACATCGTAAACCCGTCTTGCGTAAGCGTGGAAGTCGTTGCTCCTGCCTTCTCTTTATAAGAAGAAGCGTCTGCAGTGATACAATAATAAGCCAGTATCTATCTTGTTACTCAAAAACGAAAAAAACCGATTAAGACGATATTTGGCTGGAGTTATAATAAAACATTCTGCAATAAACCAAACAAACACTAAAAAGTTAACTTCCCACATAATCAGAATCAAGGTAGCAACAGCGCTCATTACTTCGCGTACTGTTCTTTGACATTAATTTGATCATGCGCATATTTCCCTAACTTTCTTCTTATTTTGAACATACTCCCGTATTATAAAATTAGCCATTAGCAGACTTGACCTCATTCCCATGGCTGTGACAGGAACTGTGGCGTGCCATTGTCCATTGAGGCGTGTCGAGGTGCATTCTTTGCTATAAATATTGACAATAATTGTGTATTGATCTAATAATACTATTATGCGATTTGTAATAGACTTTACTCACGGCACTTGGGTTCCGGGTATAAACTGATATTGAATGGAGGTCGTATCCGAATGGTAAAATTATAATGAGTAAGTGGACGAACGCTACAGGACTGTGTTTGGGTTTTACTTAATCTTCTCTAACATGACATCATTTTAGTTTGAAGACATTATACGATGCTGAAAGACATGTTTTCCGGCCGGGGTTGCGGAATAGTTTTCATAGTTACCGTGGCCCCGGAACAAAAAGGGCAACCGAAGTGGGTTTTAGTCAGTAAAAGCCTGACACGCCCTCCCTCCCCGCCCAGGGTGGGAGAAGTCATTTGATGATTTTCCATCCACAAAAAAAGACATGTTATTGGCTTCTACATATACCATATTTTCCCTGTAATGCTGCTGTCATACTCGGCAATATATTCATTGTGGGCCAGATACTCTGACAAAAGTGTTGCTGTAACACTTTATATGAACCATTCCAAAGCTGCAGTTTAGGAATTAGAACCTCTTTTGAAATCCTAGAAATCATTCTTCGTGTTTTTTTATTTCACACGATCGAATCACATTTCTTCGACAAAAGCGAAGTTGCAAAAAGCAAAATAAAATAAAAGTATTTTACAATTGAACACATATAATTGTCACATATAATGTAACAGCTTCATTCATTCACAAATTAAAGTAAAGCCATCTCATTTCCAATTCGATACGATGTTACGTTGATGAAACAATCTAATCACGTCGCGTGTCATCTGATATAAATCAAGTAGGTACTATCGTACCTAATACAGATGCACTATTGCGTTTGACATTCACCGATGACACCGTATTAAAAGTCTAACCGAGCGATCGCGACCACGATAGTGATTTATGAACGCACGCGGTCGTTATTCGCGTTTATCGATACGACTCGACTAAACCCGGTAAGCGATTGTTAATCGACTTTTACTGCTGGCGGTCATTCTATGATGTCTCGAGTACTTTCAGTGAGTTTATTGAGTATGGTAACGTTAACTAGTAGCTGATTTAAGTATAGTGGCTATATTGCCAATATCGATTAAATTTTATACGAGCTGGTGTTAGAATAGTTCGCAATATCATAATTTTTTTTCTCTGCTCAACTATATTAGGGTCGGCTTTAAGTATTCATCTGAATACCAGTGTTCTGGAACTTAGCTTAAGTATAAAAAAGAATACAATATTAAGATGTGTATGTATACGGGTTTAAGCTTCGTATAGTGTTATATATTTACACCTCTAAAAAGACACAACAACATGTCTTCTTAAAAATGAAATATTCGACGGGAGTAGTATTGCAGTTTGCAGAATTGACTGAAATGATTTTAAAGTCTTTTTTCAGACAATTTAAATTATTTCCAAGCATAATTCCCCGTGTTTTCCCGTAAGCAAACTGGGTATACCGCAGCAGAATGGTTATCGTTGGCGTGTAACCGTTTTAACGGGGCGGGTAACTGCGAGCGCCAGATGTATGGCGCACCAGCTAATTGTAATTACATGTACATTTGTAACTTGTTTTAACAAGTTTGTGGTAAAAATTTGTTGTAAATAATAAAGTTATCGTGTGGGTGGGACGGTAGCTTGAGAATTGAGATGTTTAGTATGTTTACTTAGTTGTAATTTTCTAGAGACTTGTTTAAGTTTTGATTTCTTCTCTTTCATTTATTGAGGCTCTATCAGCTACCGAGTTTTTAGTTGCTGTACCCGCGTGGGTCGTATCGTGATGGGCCACAGCAAATATAAATATTCATTAAAAACTCCCACCTTCTATTTAATTCTTTTCTTAGTGAATATGCCCTTCATAAAGAACATGCCTCTAAATGGTTTGGGCTGTCCGTTGTTATATGACCCAGACAGTCAGTTCACTATTTTATGTATTCAGATTTAGATTAGAAAAATAACAACCAAGTAATGGCAATTATTGTGTGAGATAGTTGGAATAAATGCATTTTACATTAAATCACAGATTAATAAATAGTTACTACGTAACAGATACTTCACTCCAATACAAAAACCAAAATACCTACGCTATAATAGCCTACAAAATCATAATAATAATACCAATTGTTTGCAGCAAGGAGAAATGTACCATAAGAACGCGTTGAGATTCTTTTGCCCGCCGCGCGACTAACGTGTGTGCGTGTCGTCCAGCAAATCTGCTAGGGGTTCGACAATGGTAATAAAACAATGTTTTATTACCAATGTTCAATGGAATGTTTTAGAAAAACAATTATTATTTTATTTGTTGATCAAATATTTTTTAGTTTGATAAAAAGACTGATGCATATTTTTCGTTCCTTGAATTCCCGACTAATATATTTTAGTGTCGAAAATATCCAAAACCGCGTGAATAATTTTAATAAATAATCAAAAGGGAAACAAGAGAATTGGGAAACAGGGGAATTGCACAATAATCACGCAATAATTACGTGGTTTCGGCATTTTGATAGCCAGCGCTGTACCCGTGACGCGCGAGCACTCAGCCGGGCGCGCGACAGCCCGGAGTTCGTTGTATCGTCGACGATACGCGAAGCGGTAGGCATAAAACGCGTGGCCTTGAGCGAGTGACGGACGCCTGATTAAATGTAGATAACAGATCATGTCATCATTCATTCTTCTTCATCATTCTTCTCCATAGAGATCTACGTTTTGGAACAGGCAATTAGCGTCACTTTTCGGACTGACCGACCGACCGACTCTTTGACAAATTCATAAGTGCCTATTAATGGTCTAAGTAAAACAAATGCATTGAATTTTGAATTTTTGAATTTTGTCACATAACGTGAATCATGTGAAATAACGATAATGGTGCCGATTCTCTTATTCACAAACTAACGTAAATTAAATTAAGTGCATCTTTCTATTTCCATTTAATTAAGAAAAGGACAGAAGATAAAATAGTTCTGTCAAATTTAGACACGCCATAGATAATTTAGACGCGATTTAAAAACATGGCGTCTAAATATACGTCAACTAGCTTTTGCCCGCGACTTCGTCCGCGTGGATTATAGTTCCCGTTCCCGGGGGATTTCTGGGATGAAAACTATCCTATGTCCTTTCTCGGGTCCCAAACTATATCTGAACCAAATTTCATTCAAATCGGTTCAGGAGTTTAGGCGTGAAGAAGAGACAGACAGTCAGACAGACAGACAGAAAGACAGATAGACAGAGTTATTTTCGCGTTTATAATATTAGTATAGATATAGATTTTCATCAGGCACTGTCTAATTTGACAGGATTTATCTAAAATGTATCTTCTGTCCTTTTCTTTAAGAAATGGAAAATGAAAGATGCATTTAACTTAAATTTAGTTAATTTTGTGAAAGTCTGAAGTAAATTTTCAAGTTTTACCATTGTTAACACTTAAAATAGAATTGTTCTTCATCGTAACGTTGCCATATCAGGTTTGTAGTAGAAAAATCTTATATTGAAAATACCGCATAATGTTTTGTTATATGCCATTTAGGCAACTTTGTACGTAAATGGCTTTCAAACAATTACAGTAACATAGGACACGGCTGCTGTGTCTGGAATGGACACCCATCTCAGATACTTCTGGTATTGCAGATGACCATAGCTGGTGGTAACCACTTATGGTTAGATGGCCATACAAAAACTGTCAGACTGTTATTTTTATTCCAAGGACAATAAACCTCCTTTTAAGGTATTTTTGATAGATTGGGGCTAAGATTAGAATTGCACTCTATGGAATGTTTTATTTAAATTTATCTACTAAGCAAATGTTACAACTTTATACAGTGATTATTAGTAAGGGCATAAATAAATATATTAATTTATATCTTGGGACATTTAATTCCAATATTGTACGAATTGTGGTAACCAGATAACTTATATTCTCATAAAATATATAAATACATACGTACAGTCAGCATCAAAAGTCGTTGAACACATTCAGATTTTCAAAATCACTGTATAGTTTTATCTATATTTAATGTGTTACGTTTAATGTTTTATGTATTTTTTATGATGTTCATTCAATACTGGCTCCTATCTTGTTGAGTGATTTATAGATGATAATAGTATACAGTGATTTTGAAAATCTGAATGTGTTCAGCGACTTTTGATGCTGACTGTACATTACACATCCTAAATAAGTTACACATAGTCACAGAACCAACAATATTGCACGTCACACAAAAAATTCGATACCAACCTGTCTTAGGTTGGTATCGAACCCACGTCGTCCTAAGCAATCAGGGTCAGTATCCAATAAACCAAGAGGCCAATAAACTTATTTTGTTAATTTTAATACAATAGTTGTGTACTAAAGTAAATTTATGGAGTACTACAAAGTACTACTAAAACCAACAATTTCAGCTTTAGTGAGCAAGTAAACACTTGGATATTACACATAATGCTCAAACTAGTTAATAAAACTGATAGTTTCGACTTCCGTAGTTACAAGTTTATTGAACACTTCGCTTTTATTACAACTACACTTACCATAGACAGGAACTAGAAATTGCCAGCTCGGCCAGGTTCTAATCTCGTCGTGATAGGCCCTAAATTATATTATAATTATATTTGAAACAAGCGTCTGTAAAAAAGAATACAGACGACATGTCTGTAGATATAAAAAAAGTACTTAAAATCAGTGTTTTTCCGAACACAATATTTTGAATTAAGAATGAATACTCACCTTTAAAAGATATAAAGATCATTCTTATTTCAAAATACTACAATACTAATCATGTACGCCATGATTTTGCTATAAACACTGGCACTCATTCAATTCAAATCCAATATTCGATAAATACTTATACAAAGACTAAAACAAGTATAAAGTAAGTATTTTAAATTAAAATTAAATTGTATTATTCAATTTCCGATTACACTGTAGGTAGAAATAATGACGAAGATCTGACTGCTGACGCGACCTTTGATAATATCACCAAGACGTGCTGACAAACACACACACATAACAACTTACAAAGACATTAGCTATACTTTAGCAATAAACTTACTTGTCTATACCTCTATACTCGACATTATAATGAGTTTGAATTCAGTCCTCCACTTCGTGATTCAGCGTATAACACGACTGTGTTACAAAGGCAGTTAGCTACGCAGTATATTTAAACAGCAGCTATCGTTTCCACGTGGTCGGTTTACTGGTGGATGCGGAGGAAACAGGCAGGCTCTCACGACGTTACACAATAAATACTTCAGTTAAATCGAAACAGGTTCTTTTTTGTGTATTTAAATGAGGAAGTAAATTGTTTTTTCTATGAATGTGTCTTTTTCTACAATTTAAAAACGTAATGAGAAAAATCTTAGTTGCTCGTCCTGGGAGGCAAATGTATTAGCTTTCTCAGGCCGCGATAAAGAAATGTTACTTAGCCTGCACTCTAGCTTAGCTATGTTCTAGTCTCTATCTCTCTCTAAGTGTGTCTTATTTTTGGTCTTAAATGGTCTTTCAGTTACCTCTTCGAGAACAAACACGACACCGTTCACTTTCAGGTGGGCAGCCAAGCCGACCAATCGACCTGCAGGTTTAGCCAATAAAATATATGTCCTATTTAACGGTAGTTTAGTGTTCCTAAATAACACACTAAAGCATGTATTTACGTCTCATGAATAAAGATAATGCTTTATTAACTAGTGCATCGTTAACGAAGGCATTTATTTAGTTAAATTATTGCGGATGTTGTTAATATCCAATAATTCATTCAGTGTATGTTATGGTAGGATCTTAATATTTTAGGTGTGGTCCTTTGGAGACGGCAGTTGATCTTTCTGTGGGTGAAATGGAGAAAGTACTGCTTTTGGGCTCTGGTAAAAATCTTTGTTCTTGTTTCTGTTACTCCTTCAGCTCTATGGTCCAAGGTTTCAGAATCTATGCCATTTTATGTGGCTAGAAGGTTGATAATAGATACCTGTCTCTTTAAATCTTGTGTACAGAAACTGTTTATTGATTGATCATCAAAATCATTAAAGATTTCAGGTTACGTTAGGTTAAAGGAACAGGTTATCGGTAAAATCGAGAACTTTCACAAACTTAAACGTATTTTAATATTGTTAAATATTTTTTGAGGAGGGTAGTAAATAAAAAGAAATATGGATTATGTGAAAAATTAAGGGAAGTTCCATTGGGGAACTTACTAAAGAAAATGTGTGGAGTAGCTGGAGTAGCTAGGTTTTAAATGTATCTTTGTATGTTTTATTTTAACCTCATCGTATAGCTATTATACACGCCAAAGTTAGCGGTTAAGTATGTTTGTGTTAAGTATGTATGTTTGAGACACCTTCACGGAAAAATCACTTAAGAATTTTTGACGAAACTTTTCTATAAACTTAAAAATATCAGCGGAGTCCAAAGCCCTAACATAACGCGGTTGTAACCGCAGTCGACAGCTATATTATAGATTAAAATCCATACTAATATTATAAATGGGAAAGTGTGTCTGTCTGTCTGTTTGTCTTTCTTTGATTGACGTGATTTTTTAAGTGGAGATAGTTGAAGGGATGGAGAGTAACATAGGCTACTTTTTGTCTCTTTCTAACGCGAGCGAAGCCGCGGGCAGAAGCTAGTATATTATAGATTAAAATACATTTAATATTATCAACATTAAACCCTCCCTGTGTCCTTACTGCTGATTAATACATAAATGTCCTTCTACTAAAGTCTCTATTATATTGACATGTTCAAAATGGCGGTAGTACATTACAAAAGGACTTTTATGGCTTTTTGCGTGTCCGGGGTTGTGTAATTAGTTATAGTTTAGTTTTAGTTTATAGGTAAGGGGTTTAGTTAGCTGTTTTAATAATGTTAGTGGGCTTTAGTCTGCTTAAATTTTCGATAATTACTTCTGAAAAATACCATAAAATAACACAGGGTCGCAGCCACAGGCAAAAGCTAGTATTAACATAGAGAAGTATTCAGTTTCCCAACACTCAAACCTCTTTACTGGTACAACTAAATAGTAGATATACCCAAAACCCCCACGTAAGTAGGTAACTCGTGACGACCGAAACTAAATTGTACAGGCACAGAGTGAATCTCAATTATAAAGGAATCATGCACAGTCATAGTATCCATCGGATGTACCGTTATGCCAATGACAAGGCAGACTGACCGTGTGTACCCGGCCTTTGAATGTAGAAAAAAAAAAGATACTTGTTTGTTTAATGCTTTTAAGTTTGGAAGGATTTTAGGAGTAACTGGCTAGCATTGAGTATTTCAATAAGTTTTATAACCTTTTTGGTCTTAAAATGGGTAAGGCAGTATTCTGATTGTAAAATAGGAGTAGTGCTTACTGCTAGGTCTAAAATGAAATATAATTTGACATGTTTTTGACATCTGTCAAAAGATTCAAGTACATTTAAGGAAAGCAAGAAACTATGGGATTTGCTTTAAATAGTTTTCATCAGTTCAGTAAATAAATCCTACGTTTGCCATGACGAATTTTATTGAGAAAAAAATATAATAAAAAATGTCTCTCTTACAACTTGATATTATTATTAGGCCTGAATTTTTCCACTGGAGGGAAAAGGCTCTACCCTTTAACTTTGTTCCATTTTAGAGCCTTTTTGAGATCTGTCTTTCAGAGCTACTTCATCCCTACTGTATCAAATGAGAATTAAGGTCCGATTAGAAAGTGTCACACATATCTTTAGAACTTAATTCGCAGGCAATTCTAACAGAGAACTGTCGTTTAAATGCACGCAAAGGGCGTGGTCGCAACACTATTAAAGCTGAAATAAAACAACATAGTTTAGTATTTGGACAATGTCCCCAGAAATATGTCGCAGTTTGCATGTACACATATAATCACTGCAATTTCGTTAACAAAGCTAGAGCCACTTCAGCCGGTCACAAAATATTTCCGTGCAATTAAATATTCATTATACAAACTGCCCGCGGTGACCACGCTTTATGTCATTAAGGACAGACTGAATCGGCTTTTTGGACGTTATATAGTCATCTTGAGAGACCTTCAGGCGTTAAAATGGGAGCAAAGAGCTGTTCTCAGCAGTTTTTATGAGTAATTTCCGAGCTAGGTAAAGCCATACTTAATGTAAGTAGGACTTAATTAGTAAAGGTATACTAGACGGCAGCAGTTTGAATCCTTATTTCAGAGAATTTTGTAACGGTCGTACGAAATTGGTGATATTTAGTTTAATCCTTCGAACATACGTGATTTGAGACTAAATTGAAAGACAATACCTGCCCGACAGCCGGCTGTCGGTTGCTCGTTGAAAGGTTAAATGGGTAAATGACAGGGAATTTTGGGAAAATTGGGAATTCATTTAAATAGAACCTCGTCTGGTGTTATAACTACATGCTACTTTTTCTCGTTCTGTCGACTTTGAACGGATTATCTTTGAGGAGGTCTATAAATTCTCCTCAAATATCCAGGCATTTGCTCACCTATAAGTATGACTTATTTTGCACGTTATCGAAAATACTGATAAGCAATGCTTATTTAAGTTAACGCAACAGTGTTTAACGACTTTCTTGCTGGCTGTATTATTCTGAGTTTGAATGCACTCATACTCCATTTCTATAGCTGTTCTCAAGATTTATCAGATATCACTTCTGACGTAAACTTATATCTAACCTTTCGGTCTCCCGTCAATTAAAACAACTAAATCGACACCCGCTTTCGTTCACCATCGCGTAGTAACTGGCCGTGTTCCCACGTCAATCGTAACCTTACGCTGCTTATGCTAATCTACCCTCATATGATAGATAATTGCCCTAATAAGCGCCGTATAATGTTCATCAAAGAAAATTACAGCCTTATTGAAAAGAGATGTTTTTATTATGGCATTGTGCTGCGGTCCGGCTACTACTTCGCCAGTCAAACTTTTGTATGGCGATGACGTCGGTGTTATTGAGTGGTGTACAATAGATTTGTAATTGTTTTTGAATGAGTCGTGTGAATTTTGGTGAGGAAACAATCGGTTGATACCGAAATCAAGCGTACTGTTACGATTGATGCGTCATCGTACCGGTAATGTTCGGTTCACATGACTATTTAGTGGCAGTGAATTTGACATTGGATTTGTTTAAAAATAAGGTGCTATAAGTATGGGTATTGATTCTGAAGCTAAATAAAAATATAAGCTTTAGAGAAAAGTATTCAAAAGTATCTATTCATTGTGTTAATTAAATGCTAGGTATTAAATCAAAACCTGTTCAATGGTTTACTCTAGGAAGGGGCCCAACAGGGCCAACGCCTGCCGGGGTTGCGGAATGTTTATAATAGTTACCGTGACCCTGGAACATAAAGGGCAATCGAAGGAACATGAGTGGGTTTTAGTCAGTAAGAGTCTGACACGCCCTCCCGTCGCACCCAGGACGGGAGCAGTCATTGGATGATTTCCCACTCACCAAAAAAAAAAAAAAATGGTTTACTCTAAAAAGATTTAGACGGATCGGCAAGGTTGCTTTTGCATTATAATTTGCCATGATGAATGAATAGAGTACTTTTTTACTCTAATCTAACTACCAATAAATACAGTTCAAATAACCATAAATGACTAGGCTAATAAGCTCTGAATTATTATCAAAAACGTCAATCATTGTTAGAAACAAATAGTTTGAAACGTCAATAAAATTCAAATTCATCATAATTATACCTACCTGAGAACTGAACGTGGGAGACAATGTGAGTTTCGGTAAAAAACTGAACTACTCCGTCGGTGACGCCATCTGCTGACGGATCAACGGAGGCTTCAACTCCGGTCAACGACCCGGCCCCACCACTTCCCCTAATTATCCTATCCCTACTACCGCATCTAGCTTTGCTGCGGTTTTAGTCAATTTTCATGAAAAAACTTACCTGCGTGTAGCGAGATTTTAGTAGCTATTTTCAACCTTTTAGCTAAGTATTTTTTAGAAAATTTATTATGAGCACAAACGGGTATTTCTGTAAATAAAAATCGATTTATTAAAACTGGTCTTTGTTGATGTATAATAAATAACTCTTATGCAATTAGATATCGATTGCATTATGAATTTTCAAATGGAAATGGCCGAATAATTTGTCTGCAAATGACCTTGTGGGTTTGGTAGCACGAAACTTAATGTGAAACCGCAATAAACACGGCAAATAAACGTACTTAAAATATAACAAAAAAACTTATCGCAGTCAAAATACACGAGCACATAAAACTTAGTGCAGTTTAAAAGATACAACGCGTCACTTCAATTCATTTCCCATGGCATCTGGCGTGAGAAAGATTTCTATCCTACGTCGCCATTCATTTTTGTGCAAAAACCTGGCCGTGTTCGGAAGCCGCGGAAAGGTCACACGAGAACTCGCGCCTTTTTAAATAAAGAAAAAAGAATTGGCGCGAAACTCTCTGGCGTTTCCCGGTTGCCGGTATTTTTTTTTATTTCGCTTCTCTCGGCTCGGAAATGCAGTTTGAGGTTGTATGTGTTGTTGAGATCTTTATAGTTTCTATTATATTATTATGGAACCATATTTCGTGGGTAACTTGGGTAACTTGAAATCCATGTTTTTAATGTGTACAATCTAAATTTTCCTTCATTTCAGATCATTTATCATTTACTTATTATAAAATAATTCAGGTCTTATTTTCTATTAAAAAACCAAATAATGATGACTAAATGAGTGCAATGACCCTTGTACATTGCAATTGTCGTTATGAATCACGGTAACTATGGGATCCAAATGTATTTACAGGTTTCTGATAAAAAAAAATAAGGTTGTATAATTTTCGTTAATTTTGTTTTTATATTAACAGCTGCTAAAAGAAAATTTTGAGGAAAGTCACATCCCATTTTCACTTGATAGGCAAGACAGGTTTCTTATAAATTCTATTAGACTAAACATTACGTTTATTAAGCAATTACAAGCTAAGCACATTAATATTTCGCACATATTTATTACAGTATCAAATTCATTTAACTTCACTACTTTCGAGATTACATCGTAAATCTCCAGGAGAAAATCATATACCCGTAATTCAAAATATATTGGATCAAGTATAGAATTTATGATCGAAATTCGTTGTTTGAAAACAGTTAGGTTATAATACAATGCGTTATCAGTATAAGGATCGTAGCGTATGCCTCGGGACAAAGCTTTGAAAGCTCTGCCTCGTCGGCCGGCGCCGGCGCAGCTCTCAATTTATTGAACGCAAGCGATCGTAATGAACTGCTGATTTGTTAAGTAAAATATATAGCTTTAATGTGTCTATTTGTTTATATTTGTTGACTGTTACTGTTTATATTGTTTAATTATATTTACTGTCAAAGTTCATAACATTAGTACCCATGAGTAATTATATGACCAAATAGGTATTTATAATTTAGCCAAATTCATTGAAAAAAAAACTAACAAAAAACTGTAGAATTAAGCATTAAAAATAAAGATAAATAACTGAAAAATGGTTATAACACCAGCCTATTATGACGGTCCCACTGTAAGGTAGAGACCTTTACTCAAATTCAGAAAAAAATAGTGAAAATTATGTTTTCTAAACTTCTTGATCAAATTTGTCTGAAATACGTCAAACAAATTCGGCGAAGAAGTTTTTTAATAAAGCTGATAAAATTAAATAATACCTAAAAAATTAATTTTGTACGGTAGGAATAAAAAAGTATATTTTGCTGACCGTTAAAAATTTGCTATCGTCCGAAACACCCCTTAAAAACGTAAATAATATTGAAATTCATATTTTGAAACGCCTACCTACCAAGCCGATTAACCGACTCCACTATCCAAACCACCAACATAAAAAAAAACAATAAACTCGCGAATACCCTATGCAACATCAAGACAGATGTAATAAACCTGGCACATATCAGATGAGTACAATAGCAGTGAGGTGGCGAGTGCATCACAATGGCGGCCTACCGTCAGCGCACGCGCCGATAATAGAACGATAAATAACTATTTTGAATTAATGACGTTTAACTGGTAGTTTCGCTCCTTTGTTGGGAAATTTAGAAAATGTTTTGAGTATTGTTCTTGTGGAATGCTGTTTGGATTTTTAAGTAATTGATTTATTTGTATGTGATGTGCAGTGATTTAAGTCGAGTTTAATATCGTTAGCATGAACTTCGGCTTAGCTATTTGTGCGTTAGTTGACAGTTGTGCGAGGATGACAGTTCGTTCAAATCCTACTAAACTCGTTTTGTCGTTATATTCAATGAAAAACCATTTAATATTTTCTTCGTTTAAGTTATTCTGGTACACATTACGGTAGTTTTTCAATTAATTGATTAGGTCAAACTTAAACCAGACTATTATTTTTAATTTATACGTCAAAGTACAGAAATCTTTCAAATTAGCATTTCTATTTGATTGCTCTTTCAAGAAATAATAAAAATTAAACTTCAATCTCTCGTCAATACAATGTTAAAATTTTCTCTATTGTTGTTGTACATTTACATGACCGTTTGAGTGGATTTATAAAACAATGAACGTTTTATTTAAATATTTATATAAAGACGCGTGGCGTTTGTACTTATTATTCTGTAGACAAAGCAAAAGAAAAAATACACCCGGTATATCAATGAAAACTCTTTGACAGATAGATCATTACATTAAAAAGTATGCTTGACAGCTTAGCTTGTCTTATTAGCTTATACAAGACATTAACTAATACTTTTTTTCTCTTGTTTCAGAATTATGGGATTTTATTTTCAACATCGTGACGAAGTGAATAATTTTGGTAAGTATCTAACAAGTTTTTCAAGTCTACGTCGCGTCGCTTAATGTGGTTTGTAGTGCATTCGAAATAGAAACACGTCATGCAAACTCATTACATTGATGCGGGCCCCAAAAACATTTAACTTTTTGTCATCGTGTTGGCCAGCAACAATAAAAATAGTTGTCATACCTACAATTTGAAATGAGAACACAGAATTGCTGGCCATTTAGATTTTAAAATATACCTATTTGAATTGTCGATGCTGCTGTTTTGACATGACCTGTCATCGTGTCATGAAAGGTACGCGTGGAGAGCTAAAAAAATTATAATACGAAAAATGTACTAAAAATTGCTGAAACTGAAGATTAAAGTCGTTAAATTGTAGATATAGTATTATTTACGGTGTTTGTAAAAAAGTTAAGTAAGTATTGTGTAGAGAAAAAATCCTTCTGAAAATATAACTTTCAAACATTTTAAGTTTTTAACTAAAAATGCACAATAGACGAATAATGCTTCGCCAAGAATGATAATCGAGGGACATGGTAATTGCCGTGACGTGTTTCCGAACGTACCTAGTCGTCACGCAACGATGACTGCCCCTACCACGACACTTTCAAGTTACATTCCGAAACGATTCCATTCCCTTCTGCGCTGTACATTGAAGAGGTCAGTCGTGTGTTCTAGTGCATAGTGTTAACTTGTGCCGCAATGGATTGGAAACTTGTTTCTGCTGAGTTTGTGTGAACTGAGTGCGGGCTATGGTAGTCTAATCGAAGTCCAAGGTCTCCTGTGCTGTTTATGTAGGTAAGTTATTTTGGAAGAGTTTAGAATATTTTATAAAATGAGGAAATTAAATTAAGTACTCTCCTCATATACTCGGATTCAAAATTACTTCAATATTTGAATAGCTAGTACCCACCTAACTTTATAGCGTCATGAATAAACCGTAATAATAATTGTTAACTTTCCTCGATGGTTTCATTAAATTTATCAGTAAAGAGGTTTTAAACGACGTTCAAATTACATTTTATATACCTTTCATAGCAGATGGAATTTGTAGAAACAGTTTTCCGTTCAGTAAACGGCAATACTTAATATAAATGGTACCTATTACTTAAATGAGCTATGAAATTATATTGAACTTATTTGAGATAATATAAACGTTTATAAAACGTAGCACGTGCTTCCGCATATAAATATTTTACGATAAAATAGGTACCTAATAATGGTGCCGATTCCCTTGGTTGTGACCAAGGGAATCGGCACCATTAGACTAATTTTAAGTTAAATGCATCTTTCTCTTTTCATTTCTTAAAGAAAAGGACAGAAGATACAATTTAGTTTAATTGTGGTTTAATCCTGTCAAATTAGACAGCGCCGGAAGAAAATTGACGTATATTTAGACGCCATGTTTTTAAAACGCGTCTAAATTATCTATGGAGTGTCTAAATTGGACAGGACTTAACTAATATTTTATCTTCTGTCCTTTTCTTAAATGGAAAGAGAAAGATGCACTTAACTTAAATTTACGTTAGTTTGTGAACAAGAGAATTGGTACCATTATTCGATAGAGATGGAGATCTAAGCCAAAGTAAGGTTAACCCTACAACGACCAAGCAGCCGGCTGTCGGGCTGCTATTGTCTTTCTCTTGTGTCTCGAATCACGTGTCTTCGAAGGTTTTATTTATAATTCAATACTAACGAGTTGACATTGACAGCTTGTATTAATAAAATCATAACATGAGCCTAACAGTAAACCAAAAAAAAAAGTAAAAGTATAATGTAAGCTTTAGTTAATTTCTTTAGTTAATTTAGCTACCAAAAACGTGCAGACAAGCTCGTGCAACTTGACTTCTCAAATATAATAATACTAGCTTTTGCCCGCGACTTTGTCCGCGTTGAATAATAGTTCCCGTTCCCGGGGAATTTCCGGGATGAAAACTACCCTATGTCCTTTCTCGGGTCCCAGGCTATGTGTACCAAATTTCATTCAAATCGGTTTAGTGGTTTAAGCGTGAAGAAGAGACAGACAGAGTTACTTTCGCACTTATAACATTAGTCAAAATTATTAAAAAAAGAGACCATCGATTTAGACATTTCAGAATGAATAAAAATGTTTTCGTTTATAGTTAATATTTTGTGCTTTTGTAGATTTGTTTTTGAAATGACGTCACGAAACTTGACTCTCACTTTTTGTCACATAAGGTCACACTTTAACCCTCTTTTCCTGCGTTTTTTGTAAAAAAGTAGCCTGTTTATTTCTTTAAATAAAGTAATTTTTACCATATTTGCAATCCAATTATAAATTTATATTTCATTGAAAAACTATTGCAGTAAACAAAGTATTGGATCACGTAATTTTTTTTTTAATTGGTTAAGTCTTTCTTAAGTTCAAAATTGGAATTATTTTTTATAAATATCTTATATTATACATACTGACGTAGAGGAACCTAATATGCTGGGCCTAGAGTCGTTAAATTTTGCATGCGGGTGTTTTTTGTTCCTGCGTATTTTGGTATGAATATACGACCTTCTTGAAGCAAAGCTGCTGGCAAAATCTAGTGTACTTAAATTTTACAAGGCAACTATCCATTTTTATAACCTCCCCATGTTTGTTATTTTCCATTGTACTCTTAAATAAGACAAAAAAAATATTCATTGTAGGTGCTCTTTTTTTATTGTGCAATAATAATTTTAAAGGAAAACTATCGTGTTTGTCTAATACTTTATACTACATAACATTCATAATTTTACTTAAAATATAATATGTGCGCTGTGAATTTTAATTGCTAATTGCAAATAACTGCATAGTGGGCGCATATTTTTAGCATCTGGTCAAAGTTCGTTTATTTTATTTTAGTTCACTTAGCAACCATTGCGAAATGTTTGTAGGCATTTTTTATAGGTTCTTGAACAAAAAATGTTGCGTAATGGTGATTGTATAAATTTTATAAAATAATACTTAAGAAATTATATGAACCTGTTAAGAATTATACATGCAAATAAAGTGAATACATTTATAGCAATTTTCGAATGAAAAATCTTCACTTACATAGTAAAAAATCAAAATGTTTCCCGATTTTCGGACTTAGATCTTTTGAGCTATAAAACGGATTTAATACGATTTTTTATTTTATTTTAACATGCATGGCATAATATCCGTATAATACATGTAAGTAAAGAAAAGCCGTGATTTTTAAAGATTTGTAATACCTGTGCGAAGCTCGGTAGGTCAATAGTATTTTCGTAAAATACATTTTTCAATATTCTTACCTGATAATAGCCATAACTTCATTGACAAAATATCTAAGTAAACATCTAAAGACAAGCCTTATGAACGAATCTTATTTAAATATTTGGCATTAATTTAAAAAAGAATATCGAACGTTATTTAATACTAACCTTAGTTAATAAGGAAAGCTTAAAAGCATCTTAAAAGTAAATTCATATTATGGACCGCATTCGACATTCGATATTTGAATCCCGTTCTCGGATTGGCGCGCGTGAGGTCGATGGCTCATCTATAAATGCCTTTTATTGGTATAAGTATATTAGTTTAGAAAGGAAACCCTATAGGTATCATATTTCTTATAACTATATTAAAGCAAGTTTGTGATGCCATGAATGTGTGAACGTTTCTTTGTTACCTATTCAAGCAAAACTACTGAACAGATATTGATGACATTTTACAGTAAAATAGTTTGCACGGGATATCAGAATAACACATAATTATGTAGATTATTTTGTCGCCAAGCCGCGGGCACAACTCCTATCATAATTAGGTATATTATATAATCATTTAATTTAAGGTATTTTTTGTTAAACAGCTTATAATTAAATAACTTAATTTTGACAGTAACAGTCTATAGATTTCAGCCCACCTCCAAGTTTTATAGCTTTTTTACGCTTATGTTTAAAAATTTACATTTGTTTTCGATTATAGTTTCTTATTAACGGTAACCCGCTGTGCAAACACTGCATTGGTGTGGAAATATAGCACTAAAAAGTAAAAAAATATCGATATCGACACTTTGTATCGATAATATCGCTAATTTCGTACCTCACCGAATCTGTTACGATGCACAGGTTATTAAAATTCTTATTAAACCACGAAATCTTTCGGAACGAACGGCTTATGAGCTTACGAAACTTTAAATTGATAAAAAGTGTGAAAAAGTGCAACTTTCTTATTTTACTGGCCATTGATATTTTAAATTAAGCTTAAATATTAAATATAAATATACATTAACGTTAATGATTCAATTAAGATTTGTACTTCTTTAGTTATTTTAATTAGGTACATACTTTTTATTCTTATAAAACGCTGTCTCACCCTAGAAATTTCTCTTGTATTACAAATATATAATAAACTAGCATATACACTAACAACTAGACCCAAAACAAATACTTGTCGGACATCTAATATTTGTCTCTTGCGAGAATTAAACCAGCGACATGCAACGCAGACGCCAAGCACTCAACCACTGTATTTCCCGATTGTAAGAGTATACCAGGCCAAAATAATTAAAGTCTAGTACTTGAAATTACTTTGAAACCAATCATTGTATCGTAACTAGTCACACCCATCACACAAATAGGGTGCCTTCATTAATCAATCTTATTGCACTACCACTACCAGTCAGTGCTAGTAAAACATTAATATTCAGTTAATAGCGACAGCTACCAGTTTCTGCAAGTTTTTGTCCAGTTTTCCTAGTTTTTCCCCACTGTGTGACATGGCAGGTTGTTATGTGTGTCACTGTGGTGTAGCTAACAGTTAGCTCAACGAGTTGGCGTGTGTTTTCTAGTTATCGTTGCAGCGTTAATTGAGTTTATCAAAGTAACGTGGAAAGTTTTGAAGACCTTGAACTATTTCTTTTTGTTAGTCTGAATTTAAAATTGGTAGTGGAATTTATTAATCGAAAGGAAGAAATGTGGGGCAAATAAAACATCATTTTTTTTGTCTTTAGTTTGATATGAAGAAGTCCAACTTCTAACCAACAAGTTAAATATTCTATTGTCACGTGAATGTTTAAATGCAAACAAAGTTTTATAATAATCTGCTTAATAGGAGTAGTTAAAAAAGCTGTCGCAATATTTGAAACAAACAAACAAACAAATACCGATACATGGCCAAGCTAACTAAACCGTTTAATAAAATATTATTTTGTAGGCCTTGGCAATAGATTAAGGGAGACAATGGTATTCACAAATGACAAGCTTTACTTGAACAATGATTTTGTGCAACCATCTATCAGTGAAGTGTCAAATTATTTTTTCGTGTAGGCCTGCCATGCTTGCAGTTTTGTGTCTAACTACCTTCATTGCTCTCCGAAGCAACTGCATCAATCTTACAATAATTATTAAGTACTTATTTAAAAAAAAACCTTAAAAATACGAGGTACCTAGATTTGATTCAGGAGCTGAATCCATTACTCACACTCCTATTAAAATAATTGTTAAAGTACCTACTAACAAAAAATAAACCGGTCACAATAATAAATATAAAAAACTAGGTACACTTAGTTCAATGCCGACTGCGTATTATAATGATAAATATTCAATGGTCGACCTTGGAACACCCTTTTGTGACCTCCGTAACCCTATGGGGTAACTATACACGTGCATTTTTGAAGACCATTTAAGAGACCTTTAAGAATGAATGTTCAAGGGAAGTTGGCATTTTCACAATAAAGGTGTTCGCAAAAGATCAGCTGCAGCATCTAAACTACAGGATACGAGGATCCGTTAAGTAATAAAAAAGGGGAAAAAAGACACGTTCATTGTGGGCACGTGTGCGGCGGGTGGGGGGCGACATGTGCCTGCGCAGGTGCGGGAACACCCGTCCGCCAACTGTTCCCGACTACCGCCCTTTGCCTTAAAGGTTGCAGGTATGACGTGCTTTGAACTTAACTAGTACTTCGTAAAAGAACTTGCTGCAAAATAGTCCACAATTCTTGCCAAAAGATATAATTCATAATTTGTCCATAATTCTCCATACATGGAACACAACACCTTTTGTCGTACCTATCAAAAGGTTCACTAACGCTGCGCCTATTGGATGACTTTTCAGTAACAAGCATTAAAACAAAATACTCGTAAAGGTGAGGAATCTATTGTTGTATGTTACAATATATTTAGAGTTACGGTTTACTTATACGACATGATAGTCTTATCAAACACAACAAACATTTAAATGGTTTTGAAACACACGATTGCTTAATTTGACAACTGTTTGATATTTTATAAAATACTAGCTGTTCCGTAGGTCGTATCAGTAAGTACAGACAGATTCTGCATCCGTTTTTGCTTAAGTATAGTAAGTATATCGATTCTAGCTCTAGATATACATATATATTTCTTAGAGAAAGCTGCTCTTGTAAAGTACAAATAAACAACTGCATGAGTATAAAGTTTACTTCTCGCCGAAGGCTAACATAGTTCGTAATAGGGACTGACAGTAAACACGAATGTTTGCTTAGAAAGTATATTAATAATACGACAAAGTTGAATGAGATCTATTTATTTTCCAGTCATTGATATGCGCAAGCTTGTATTCTAAACGTTTACTCAATAAAGTCGAATGAATGCGGCGAACGGTTTGTCATGTTGATTGTCAATATTGAATGGCTTTGTGACGTCAGCACTGTCATCGTGACGTAATCGGTATCTTTTGAGATGTGTTGTGATGATATTATATGCGATGTTTTTCAACAAACTTGTAAGTGAATAAAAATTGAGTAAATGTAGGGTTGTTTTTACAAATATTTTTCGTTAAATTTACCGAGCGGTTTATGTGTGAAGCCGAGTAAATATACGTTACTTAGCACGTACATTTGCTATAGCAATTGTACCGTTTCTAACGGAACTAAAGAAACGGCTAAGCTAAAGTAAGTGCTATCCAACGTTCATTTATCTCGACAGTTCTAATTTATTAATCTCGGCCTAATCTTGAGTACAAAGTACAAAAGAAAGGAATTCGCAACCTACGTAGTGTAATAATTTAAATAGATAGGTATCAAAATAATCTAAAAAAACCTAGGAAAGGGAAAGCTACAGGTATGGATAGACAAAGATATTCAAATTATCAACTTTAAGTATACAAAGAAACACAAAACAAACACCAACACAATTTAACTGACCAAGGAAAACTTCACAAAGCAAATCAATCAAACAAAGAAATGAAATTGTGTAGACGGAAAATCATAAGAAATAACTGTTTACTTCAGTGTCTACACTTAACATAAATCGCCCGAGGACGTGACTAGATTGTCAATAAGATCGAGTTCAGACCACCTTTGACAGTGGCGTGGACTAACTGAATCGATTAATGTATCGGAAAGCGCAAAACTCAAAAACGGATTGACTAATTTAGCTTTTTTTTTAATATACTTGCAATGAAGTCCGTAGAAGGTTGAGCTAATTGTCCGGAATTAAAAAAAACTGATCGTATCTTCACAAGAATAATTCAAAGAAAGTTTTTCTAAGACCACACACTAGCTGATGAGTTTTCTATATATAACTGTAAGTCTGTAAAATTTATTATTTAGCTTCTTAGAAATGAATTGATGAGAATTGGGAATATAAGCAGGCGTCCGTCACTCGCTCAAGGCCACGCGTTTTATGCCTACCGCTTCGCGTATCGTCGACGATACAACGAACACCGGGCTGTCGCGCGCCCGGCTGAGTGCTCGCGCGTCACGGGTACAGCGCTGACTATCAAAATGCCGAAACCACGTAATTATTGCGTGATTATTGTGCAATTCCCCTGTTTACCAATTCTCCTGTTTCCCTTTTGATTATTTATTAAAATTATTCACGCGGTTTTGGATATTTTCGACACTAAAATATATTAGTCGGGAATTCAGGGAACGAAAAATATGCATCAGTCATTTTATCAAAGTAAAAAATATTTGATTAACAAATAAAAAAAAAATGTTTTCCTAAAACATTCGTTTTATTACCATTATCATCATACGTATAACCCTAGCAGATTTGCTGGACGACACGCACACACGTTAGTCGCGCGGCGAGCAAAAGAATCTCAACTCTCTTTGTGCGTACTTATGGTACATTTCTCCTTGCTGCAAACAACTGGTATTATTATTATGATTTTGTAGGCTATTATAGCGTAGGTATTTTGGTTTTTGTATTGGAGTGAAGTATCTGTTACGTAGTAACTATTTATTAATCTGTGATATAAGTACAAAAGTGATGAACTTGCTGCCGTGCTGGTTTGAACGCCAAATGTAATTATTATTTGGCAAGCTTAGGAGAATTTGTCTCCGTGTCAGATGGAATTAATTATACTTTATAGTGTAATTATTGTTATTTTAAGAAATAACACTATAATAATAATAATAATAAACCCGCAGGGCAGCTTGTGGCGAGCTGTTGGGCAGTAGCGACCCCCACGGACCTGACCTCCTGGGAGACCCTTTGTTCTTCATCTCTGGCTTGCCTTCATTGGCCGGCCAGAGTGAGCACTGACGAGGAACAAGGCTCCCACCTCTCTCTTGCCTTAATTGGCTGGTTAGAGTGGAGATTCGCAAGAGCAAACGTGCTCGGGGGAAGGAAGTATTCCAGTAAGATGCTGGTAGGGATCTTGACCGTACTTCCGGGATTGTCCTGATAGCCGTGGAATACCTCTCCACTCCTCCAGCACCTCGATATATGTTGCCCCCTTGTCGCTACGTCACTATGTGCTAGCGGCCGTTTTCGGGGGCCCATTTACTGAGTGTGCAAGTCACCCTCTGCCATTATATCCGTGTATACAAACATTGATCAGGCAGGGGCCATAGTCTTTCAATAGTCTTAGGTAACAAATCCACCTCAACAACCCAAACCAATAGTCCAATACTTTCTTTATTCCATGACCTGCAATAGATCACCACCAACCGGGGGTTGCCCTTAGGTGCACTTGAGTGGTGCATATAGGGATAATCGCCGGTTGGTGTCCCACTTCATATTATAAAGCTTTATTTAAGGGGCCTCTGCGAGTTGGCTTCGGCCCCTCGTACGCCTTCCAAAGGTCCGGGACCTCAGGGTCCCGAGAAACGCAAAGTTTAAAAAATAATAATAATAATAATAATCTCTTTATTTCAGAAAACAAATTCCATAACTATATAAAAATTGTTAGTATGCGACACCTTAAAACTATGTTAGCGAATAAATAAATAAATAATACAATACGAAGATGTTAGTAACATAAAAACTTACGAACTATGTTAGTAGACATTTCTAATATTTACAGGAGCATGCAGCTTTAAAGACTTGATTAAGAAATGAACTTAAGAGCTTAAGCCTAAATTACATTGCAAAGTGGAGGTTTTAAATAGTCGAATTTCACGTAAAATGCCTAAACTAGAGATTGAACTAAAAAGATTGGACAAAACTTTAATCACCTAATTTGAATGCAAATAAAAGAAACAATTCTAAAATCACAATTAAAATAAAAACAATCCCATGTAATAAAAAGGCACCCCTAGTCTAATTTCGAAATAATTCAGAGTCATTGAAACAAAAATTCGTTAATGTGGGAACAGAGTTGGAAATTTTAGGAATGCAGAGAGAATCTCCCACATAAAGTCGGATACAATAGTTTTATTGTCATACAATTATGCACCGCTAGGATATTTGGGCTAAATACCGAGCATTCTGCTCGAGCATGGATAGAATTGTTTGCTCAGTGAATCGACCACAAAGCCCTATTTGCTATCCAATTCTGTTTGCCGTCCACAATTTGTACTCCTCAATACAAATGTTTACTATAAATATGACTCCTATTCCTACAAAATAAGGTTGTAGTTTCAACGGTATATAGATTTTATGGTTTAGTTGCTGTTTGTCTAAAGTTTACAGAATATAGTTAGCACTTTTATCCTACGGAGCTTTTTAGTGGCCGATGTTTGTATTGGATTTTTGATTGTTTAAAGTAAGGATTTTTTTATTATTTGATAGTTGTCTGTTGAATTATATGTTTGCGAATGAATAGAGTTAAATTATGTGTGTCTTGTATTCTGTGAAAGAAAATATGCAGGCATGTCCAATGTTATGTTTAACATTTTTATATGTGTTGGTTTCAATGAATATAATTGATGCCTTTTATGAATTAACTACGAATAAAAAGTAGTGATTAAGCACTGCCCTTAATATCACTGTGTGCTTGCGACTTACAACCATATTTTTCTATCTACAGTAATCTACATTACGAACATAGTAAACAAATCAAGATGTGATATCGATAAACGAGGAGAAAATAATAGACAGAACTGTGACTAATACTTACATAGTAACTATTTATTAATCTGTGCTAATACCATTATCTATAGAACAGAATCTATTAGTATACAATACATTCTGAGAAAATCAACTGCTTTATTTTCGAATTCAAAATATTTTTTGCGCCATCTTTTATGCATTGGTTTCAATTTACATCAGTATAAGTTGCTACGAATGACGAGGCTTGACACAATAGTCTAATTAAATGCTGGAGATATTTTTTTTACCAGTATTGACTTCTCTTTAACGTTTAGGTACCTATCTAAAAATAATAATATAATTCGTGTAGTAATTATCTTTGGCTCTCAGGCCAGGATAGATATCTGCCTTGGCCCTTTATCAGGCAAAAGTATGGTTTTTCGACCACAGGCGAGACGAGTGAACCACAAAAATACAACAGATTAAACAACAAAATTGTCAGTGATCATAAAGGGTCAATAACGCGTGGCAGTATTATGACACTTGACATTATGACAGCTGTCACATTTGACAGGGCCAGAGCTAAGCAATATTATTGTTACTGCTGCACAACTGTCAAACTACGATGGCATGATAGATTCAAGTACATGTTTAAGCCAAAGTATGTATATTTAGCTAAGGAATGTTATTCTCGGCTTAAACTTAGGCCAAGATAAAAATACCGTTTTCTCTCGTCTTGCATTTTTAGTTTGACAGTGACTGCGAATAATGAGTGCTTAGTTAGTCAAAGCAAGTGCTAACTCACGATTATATTTATCACTCTTAGGCCAAGATAAATATATTTTGTTACTTCAGGGACTTCGGCTTAGTTTCATCTGGCCACTGTTGAGTGAACCACAACCACAGATAAAACAACAAAATGACAGTCATCATAAGGGTGAATTTCGCGTGGCAGTATACTACACCCGACAATAATGACAGCTGTCAGATTGACATTTCGCCAGACCACAGGATAGGTCGTTTGTCCGCCGCCGTTACCGTCACGTCACCGAGAACGTGAATGAAACGTCACGACGAATGGACTTGTCTCTATCTTGCTCTATTAGTTTGATATTTGTACGAAGGTGACACGACAATAATATCGTTTGGTCGAACAACTTGCTAAAAAACTAAGTTATCTGCTTATTGTTTTACACGAGAAACAATAGAAAATAACTTACGTTTAGAATGAAAATACAGGAGAATATATATTTTTTGCTTAATTACTTGAAAATTGCTGGTAAAACTAATAAATTCCAACAAGTGTTGGTTTCACGTTACTTGAGAATATGTGGGAAACGCTTGACAATGGGGAGAGCGATACCCTGGTACGATCGAGAAACCGTGGGATAACATATCATAAAAGAACATTAATGTCAATACTCATAAAATTAAGGATTTTCAATTTTATTGTCGAAGTAAAGAGAAATAAACGATCGTTGAATGGAGTACTTATTGTAAACTAAGGACTTGTTAGATGATGCCGAAGTCGGTATCCTTTGGAGACCAATTCTGCTAATTCTTCTTTGGTGTATTTCTTATTGCCAGGAAAATGTTCTTATATATTATTACTAGCTTTTGCCCGCGGCTTCGCTCGCGTTAGAAAGAGACAAAAAGTAGCCTATGTTACTCTCCATCCCTACAACTATCTCCACTTAAAAAATCACGTCAATTCGTCGCTCCGTTTTGCCGTGAAAGAAAGACAAACATACAGACAGACAGATAGACCGACAGACACACTTTCCCATTTATAATATTAGTATGGAAAACTTTCAAAATGTAACCTTATGGCATTTGACATTACTGAAGTACTGAACTTGGCGCGAAGGATTTATTTTTAATTATACCAATACGAACTGCATATTTATAGCCAAAACAGGACAGCGTATGTCAGGTCAGATATATCAAATAAAAAATTCTGTAAAAACCTTTTTTACTATGCCTTTTATTCCTTTTAAATTTTAAGATTGGCAACTCGAAGTAGAGCCTACTTCGAGTTGCCAATCTTAAAGTTTAAACCATATTACATTATGAAATTGCAGCACTGTGCATTGTGCATACAGTTTCGAAACGATTCCCAATTCGTATTCCCATCGAGACATCGATTGTTTAAACGCGATCAATCGGTACGCGTGATGATATTCGGTAATAGCGTATTATTATGTAAATCGATATCGGCCGCGCTGTCGCTACTGGTTTCTACGGCGATTTGCATTTGTAGGTGACATGAAACTCGTAATTGACTGGTTCTTGTGCCTTTGGACAAAAAATAATTTTATGTAATTGGCATGTACGATTGTACAACCGGTATAGTCAGACCTGGGTGTAATTTCATTGTCGATGTTACAATATTATTGTTTTACGATTCACCCATCTTCTATGATTTGTAAAAGAAAGTTTCGGCTAAATATCCACTCTGGTTGATTTCATGTCGGTTCCCACCAATAGCCAAAAAATATCATCACAATTCTGACGCTGAAATAATATGCACCACATATGAAATAATATATAATAGCAATCAATGCATTACAAGAATGAGACATTCGTACATATATTTAAAACAAAATAGACAAAGGTGATGTAAGTCATAGAGTGGACAATGAACTCTATGCGTTTAGTGTCCAAAACAAAAGTTAATAAATATTTATAGCTGTGTGAACCTTCAGTTAGTCACTCCAGAATTAATTATCATTTGTAATTATTTTTTAAATAGCATCATCATACTGAATGATCTTCTGATGGAATTTATTGATGATAGCGTGGGGCGAGACGAAGAAAGAAATGGAGTTATTGCTACGTCATGTAAAGTAATATTCAACTAATTAAATTAGATGTTCCGTCATTATTCTGCTAACAATGCTTCTGAACTAATCTGTGAAGGGAAGAAAGCGTAGCTTACTGTATTGGTGGTGCAAGTAATAACATAGTAGTAGATGCCATTTCGATAGTTTTTTAGTCTTTCATAGAACAAAGTTTAGTGAGTTCAGAACACTCTAGATGTGAAATGAGGGTTTCTAGATAGTACCTGTGGAGTACAGTAATATTTATTTATTTAATTCTTAGTACGTAGTGTACAGGCACTAGTATGGATTCTTCAAGAGAAGCATGCTAAGGTTCTTAAAAGATTGGTCTGGTATGACGTCTCTGGTGTTGCTACCATCTATCGATTGCGGTAACTAGTTATTATAAAATTCTCGTTGGTCCCAATTTCTTCGATGTTCACCACTTCTTTTGCTTTGTTTAACACTATAACAAAATCGATCTAAACTTTTTTTTTTTTTTTTTGGTGAGTGGGAAATCATCCCATGACTGCTCCCGTCCTGGGTGCGGCGGGAGGGCGTGTCAGACTCTTACTGACTAAAACCCACTCATGTTCCTTCGATTGCCCTTTATGTTCCAGGGTCACGGTGACTACTATACACATTCCGCAACCCCGGAAATCGATCTATTCTAAGACCATGATATTTACTTAATGAACTTCAGACTTCAAATCGCCGCCTATTTGTAGTCTCTAATCGCTAATCGTTAAGGTTCATGAATTTTCTACCTTGAGAGAAATTTTCTGTTCCCATACTGATGAGCACCGATATTATTGAAGTATTGATACTAATCTTTTACGCTTAGAACTACAGATTTCCGATTAAAATTGCCGAGATTGTGAATTATTTGCTATAAGTTTATCTTCCAATTAAGGGCTTTTATAGAGGTAACAAATCTACTAATCAGTGTCTAACATTTTCTGTCAAATTGAGAGCATTCTTCATTTTCTTTATCCACTTCGACTAATACAAGACTAGCAATCCAATAACCAGATTTAAAGCTATTGGCAAGGAAATAAACAATGGAAACACTAATTACAATCATAAATATCAAACACTAATGACCATTATAAGTCACACTTATACAGCAGTACATCCTACTTATGGTTCCTAAACAGTGAGACAGTCGACCATGAACCTATGCCGTGTGAACGAACTCATTTAGAGTCAAAATGCTCTCTCAATCGCGTTCGCGCGCTCGTTCGTCTATGGACGTGACTGCCAGGGCCGCACTAGGACGCAAGGTGCATGCCGGATGCACGCTAACTGATGACGTTCTTACCGTACCTAATGCCCCCCGACGGTATAAGCGACAGGCTCTTATTATTAAATTGTGTATTGAAAATCAATATGCAAGTGAATAGATAAAACGGGGTTTGTAAATGGTAAGCACCTACTTTGAATAAATGTTTAATGGGGTTTCCCATTGCTGCAAGTATTTTTCTATGAAATTGTAAATATTTAATAAAATAAGCAATAAAGTTAAATTTGATATTTTATTAATAAATGTTTAATAAACTATGAGTATTCGTCATAATAATCGCATCTTAAAAAGAAGAACCTCTATAAATGTAACCATAAAACTAAACTGTACAAAAACATATTTATTCAGTAAACAGTTACGCAAATCCCGTTTTCAGCCTGCATTTTCAAGCACATCACTTTCAAATCGCATCGAAGATGGATGTAAGCGATGCACTTCTTACCAATTCAAATCCGGCCCTGCGCATGCAGTCCTTGCGTGCTAGCCGTAGTATTTTCTCGCCTCGTATCGTATATCTGCTTCGGACAGTGATCGTTCATCTTCCGGCCTCACGGAGTCTGGACTTACCCGGAGACTTGGCACGCACTAGAATTGACCCGAAGACCATGAACTCTTGTCCTATAAACTATTACACACAGTGCTCAATTGGCAATTGATCAAAAGATTTATCTAATCTCGTGAAGACCTTATGATAGAAGTTTTATTCTTTGTGTATAGTAAGACTGGAGCAGGATTTTTTATGTTGTG
The DNA here is from genome assembly GCA_033675125.1 of Athetis lepigone. NCBI lineage: Eukaryota > Metazoa > Arthropoda > Insecta > Lepidoptera > Noctuidae > Athetis > Athetis lepigone. The sequence continues at coordinate 4,843,543 of CM066233.1, read as the reverse complement.
TATGCGCACTTTGGAAATTCAACCTCTAACAGGGTAAAATAGGGGATGAAAGTTCAAAAAATAGGCGGGCAAAACCACAGGAAAAGGCTAGTTCATTACAAAGCGACTTTTCTACAATAGCGTTAATAATTTCAGTAATTTCCATTTTAAATGAATGCTATAAATGTATTGTAATTGTATGCTTAATTTTGGTCGCGGGCACGGATGTGGTCGTCACATCCTGCTTGTTATGTTGATCTCAGGATGCCTGATTCAGTAATATGTATAAATAACAGGCTTCAATTGATGTTGTTGAGATAAATAAATAATTACACTGCGAATGTTTAGTTTAACTGGTAAATTCTTGGAGTGATTTGTAAAGTTAAATTATGAATTTGCTTTTTCTTTCGTTTTGATTGTTGTACGTTTTCCTAATTAACGTTCAAAATACACAATGCTGTTTTGTGATTTTATTTACTACGTTTAGTTCATTTAACATCTACATTGACTGTTTTGTGCAAGTTAAGTTTCGGCAGCGTCAAGCTACATAAATATCCTCACATTTTCGCTAATTTTGCATGACCGCAATCCGGCCAAGTCCCTAAGGCTATCTAAACTGCTTACATTCAAATATCAGAAATTGGAAACGGCGAACGTTCTAATCATTCATGGTTTTGGTACGTTTCCCATAGAGTTGCAACACCATCCATAAAATATAGACCGCCTCCGAGCAACATCGTGACCGCATTCACACGCTTCGGGAAGATTACCTCCAAGTGGTTTCAAGACTTTCGAGCCAAGTGATTGATTGTCAGAATACGCGCGGAACTACAAATGAACGGATTATACTTTTGTTTTGTCGTATGTGTTTAGTCTGTGCTCAGTGCTGGCAGCTGTCACAATGACGTTTAATTTTTTTATGGATTGCACCTTTTTGTTTCTATCTCCCTCTTCTAATGTAAGGAGGTTGGATTCAGATCTTGCTGCAATCAGAAGTGCTAAAAGTATCTTGTCAGAACCAGTAAATGTCTTAATAATTCTCCTGAAATGAACTGGTATCTTCCTTATTCTTACTTTCTTTTTACCCCATTATTTTACAAGGCAAAAAAGGATTAAAATTTTACTTATTATGCAGTAAAACTGCCAACTTCGATTAAGCTATCAGCCATAATTTCCAGTTACCAGCGGGAGGGCTGACATCTCGCATAAATCATTTTAGAATAAGATGCTCAACGGTGTATATTACTGTAATAGTAATTGTATTGTTTCACATTTTCCCAACGTTAAATTCCTAATCATTATAATCTGTGCTGAACAGAGTATAATTGAGGTTTCATGTATGTAGGTTCTTCATTCAACACCTACATACGAGGATTATGTTTTTTGTTTGTTTGTTGATCATGTATGGGCGTTGGGTATTCTTTAAAAAGGATAGATTAATGAACTTTGGTGACTAAGACTGAGGATATAAGGTAGGCAGGAAGAGCTAATTCCACTACAAAGAATACTTAGGTATTTTATTTAAAAGTTTAATCTGTAAATATCGTAAAAATAACTAAAATAAAAGAATTTTATTACGGTTAATGTTTCTAAAAATAGTATCTTAACACTTTCTCAAAATGACGTATTTTCACACAAGAACCAAGTAACATATTATGTGCAGTTTGCTGCCAAAAGAGTAAATGGTCTGTGTTTTCCCACTTCGGAGCAAAGACCTCTTCTCCCTTTCCATGTTTTACTGTTTTCGGTAAGCATGAACCAGCCTTTGTTTAGGGAGTCTACCTCAAGTAGCTCATCTAACCATCTCCGTCTGGGTCTACCGCATTGTCTTTTGTGGCAACGGGGAACCCATCGAGTGCGTTGTTCACCTGCCAAGCGGCAGAAATTACATTCCCAAAGCCGTTTTAAGTGCGTCTGCTTACAGGTTTTCCAAAAGATATAAGGAATATTCGCGACGGACCATGTCATTGGTTCTCTTATTAATTTATTATTAAAGATTGACAGGCATAATTTGCCGAAAAAATACTCACGTCCAATATCAATCGCCAAGTGATTGATTGCAATAAAATTAAGTAAATTTCCTTGAAATTGGTTAATATCAAGATGGCGCCGATCAAGATACACACAATTTGTGTGACATTATGCTTAAATCAAAATGTGTTATCGCCTTCGGTAAAATTATGTTTAATTAATAAAATAATTGGCGTATGGATATGTACCGTAAGCTATTTAAGACGAGTGGAGACTTGATCTTAGATCGCAAAAACAAGATAGTCTTGGCGATGGTTGTCAGTTTTACGGAGTATCCTGTTGCGTGATTTCTTCTTCTTCCTAGTCGTATCATAATATTTGATTAATCTTACACCTGGTAGATACCTGACTCAAGTTCTGTTTGCTTCTATAATACTCGCATTTTATCTCAAACTGTTCAAAATTAAAAGTCAAGCAATAAATCACTCGCTTGTTAAAAACGCCTAAACATGTCACGACATTAATTCAAACGTCAGATTAAAATTATCACGAAAACATTTGATTCCATAATTAAAACGACATAAAGAGAACGTTGACAAATTAATCCTAGCACCTAATACATCAACTCAACAACGGCTACTTCTTATCCATCAGTATTTAATCTACGTAATAAATATGGCGGGTCTATACATTGGATGGGGGTCGTGACCTTGATTTGCATTAAAGGTGTGCAGCACTGCGTGGCTACGACCAGTCACGCTGGCTCTGACAGGTGTTGTGATAGGACCAATCGTGGGGTAACGAGCCGATTAGAACAGTCGATGGAATTAATTTGGGAATGTAATTGGACGGCGGTTATAGAGCTTCGATTTTTGAATGTCAATTGTGAAAGCACGTGTTTCGAACAGTTTTAAGGGTCAGCTCATTAATAGTTATTTGTGTAGGTTATAAACTTACTGACTAGCTTGAAATTAATGAGAGAAAGAGAAAAACAAACAAAAAAATAAACAAAAGTGGCTAATTTGACCCGGTTAGGGCTAAAACACGTGTCACCTAAACCCGGTACAACGAAGTTCTTTGTAGGGTAGTTAAGGTGCTTAGATGGGACGTCGTCCTGACCAATAGGGTCAAGGTTAGCTATTTGTGTTTTGGTAGCAAGTACAACAGCTGTCTCTACACTGGCTGATTATAATGCTACATTGTCTTTTGCATTTATTCGTGTGCAATAAAACAGACATGACATAATGACGTCAACTTTCTTTTTCCGTCTATCAGCAATTCAACTTGATGGATATCGGAGAAAATTTTCAACTAATTTCGTGCATCCAGTGAAAGTCTAATCGAATCCAATCGTTTCGTAATCGGAAAATTTCGAATTGTGCACGTGATTTTGCTCAAACGCCGGTTCTAAATGATCGATGTTGAATCGAAAGTTGTTAGAGATGGGAATACAAAGTGCTGTGTTATCGACTTATCGGTAAAACTTGTTGAGGTGTTAACTCAGTCCCCGCTATGCAAATTAGATGACAGCAATTTGACATTTGCTCGACATTGAATAGTGGTTGTGTGTTGATGAATATTGCGAATTATAATGAGAAGATTAATCATTCTGCGTAGGTATCAATTGTAGGGGAAGTACAGGACACCAGATAAGTTCAACAGAAGTAATACATGTATGTATTTAAAATTAAACGCCTAGGTTACCGGCTCTTCACTAAGCTTCCTTTTGCCTCTTTAAGCTGTAATACGGTCTCATCTGCTGCTCTTACTTTGTTGCTGAACGTTTCATAGTAATTGCAGTACTAAACGTTACTTACTTATTACTTACAGTTATTTGTAAAACCTAAGGTAGATGCAGCTGGTATACCTTGGGTGATAGTTGCGGCATTACGAATTTCTTATGACATTCATTTTGTAATTATGCAAAATGGTCATCACTAAAACTTGGGTGTTCTGTCAATTTCTTTGAAAGTCTATTCTAAAATAAGCGCGGCTAAGATTTTTATGAATCATATTTTCACTTTGCATGCTGTAAACTCATGAAATAGAATTGTTCTAACCAAATGGCTTCTTTTGTTTCAGAATTGGCATAACTGCCTGCCTACATCCATCCGCCATCTTTATTTTGGTAAGTCCTTTAGAAACTCACCTACCACCGGAATACAAAGAAATATGAGTCCTCTCTATCTAAACAGTTTTTTTCTCACTAGCTGTCCCCCGCGGTTTTACCCTCGTAGTTCCCGTTCCCGTGGGATTTTTGGGATAAAAACTATCTTATGTTCCTTTTCAGTTTATGGACTATCTTTATACCAAATTTCATTTAAATCGGCTCAGTAGTTTTGGCGTGAAAGAGTAACAAACATCCAGACACACTCACATACAAACTTTCACATTTTTAATATTAGTAGGATAATTCTTAGAATAGGTAAGCAATGCATTTTAACACTATAACTACTCAAATATGACTGTATGCAAGAGTGTCGTCACTCGGGTTCACGACCCTCTCATTTTTATGCGCCCGCGCTCCTCCACAACACGTGGGAATAAGCATTACACTTATGTTACCATATTCCTGGAAACCATTGTGTAACTTGTGATCAAGTAACTGAGGTATTATTTCACACGAACCGGTGCTCCTTCCGTGGTTTTTAATTTGCTGTGTGTTCTGTAATTTTAATCTTGGTAGTTATAATTTTTATCTATATCAACTAGAGGTTATTATTATATTATATATATATTGAGTAGTAAAACTTATATGTATAGGTACAATCAGTTATAAGCCTACCTCCTACCTACACAAAACAAAAGAGTATAATAATATTAAAATTGTAGAATATTTTTTAATAGCCCTCCTCCTAATATTTATTTTTGTTATGCCCGACAGGGCCCACAATGCTCCAAAACTAATGCATATTCTTATGTACCCTTACCATCTAAGTTCACATTGTGGAATGCAATAAACGTATTGAGTATTGAGTTATAGATAATATGGAACATGTATACCACCATACTATACGTTTATTCATTTATATGAAGGCTTTAACGTTTTGCTAATTGCCATTATACCTATCGTAGCTTGAATTTGTCTAAAAATTAAAAGGTTATTACACTTATTACATGCTAACCACGTAGAATAAGTGTAACCGAATACATCTATAGTAATTTTATAAATAGGCAAAGTATGTTATTTTGTTTATAGGGTGTTGTAAATTCTAAAACTAAAGAACTTATCTTCGAAATTCTAGCTCAGACGAAGTCGCGGAAAAAGCTAATAAGGTAGAATTTCCCACTGATGAATTCACATTTTGGCTTTTTCATTTTCCATCACAAATAAATAGATTTTCACTTAGAAAAGCGTATCGGAAAATTTTGCGTAAAATTGTTCAATTTTCATTGCTCACATGCGACAAATGCATTATTATTATTTGTATTGTTCTTATGTTTACACAATATCGTGTAGTGTAATTTTAAGCAACTGTTTTTCTTTACCGTTAGTAAGTTATCCGTTAGATGTGCTATGCGTGACTATGTGGGTTCTACTGATGTAGAACCAATTAATTGTTATACGACTTTTTGTATTTTATAAGTAACTTATATAAACAATAGAACTTGGATTGCAGCTACATTATTACGTGTCGTATATGTTTTAATCAATCATAAACAACCCGTAAGTGTAATATTAATAACTCACATGCGTTCATTAATCTATACTGATCCATGTTTGTTTGTTAAGTTTTCTCGACTAAACCAGCAAACCAATTTTGATGAAACTTGGGACAGAAATGGATTGGATCTTAGAAATGTACCCGCTTGGAGAGCCAACTTTTTAATCATAGCAATAACTTTGTCTACGTCTGCGTTAACGGACGCATAATTTACGAAGACGAAGTCACGGGCAAAAGCTAGTATAGGTAGTATAATGTCATATGCCAACAAACCAAACTTATTAAACAAAATCCCGTGGGCAAAACCATATACTATAAAAAAAATATGGGACGTCATTACCATCCGTCATTTCCAATTTCAAATCATAATGACAGTTATTTCCATGTTGCCATAAGCGCGTACTTCCAAACAAGTCGTATTCAATTTTTACCGTTTGCAATAAAGGTCAGGTCAATCAAATAAAAAGCCGTGGGCACACCAATTACTCGCCCACGCGTAAATTTTGTAATTTCATTGATAATCATACATCCGTGTGAATATTTGTAATGATGAGAGACGAATGTCAGTGTTCTAATGTTGGTACTTTTATAATCTTTTGGAAAAGCTCACAGAGTAACGCCAATTTTTGCTTAGATTTCATTAGTAATTTCCCTGATGCCGTTGAGTTGGCAACACCAAGACTTTGAATTTTATTGTTAACGTCATGTTATTTAAATAATGACCTTCTCTACGTCTTTCGTACGTCATCTTAATAACACTTTGTTTATTTTTTTTTAAATGTATTGACGTAATTTTTTTAAAATAAAAACGTAACATAAGGTTTAAGAGATTGTTTGTTCGGTTAAACATGTTATTCTTAGAAATTACTGGTTCGTTTTTAAAACTCTTTTAGAGTTAAATAACCTATTTATCTGAGAAAGCTATAAGCTGTATATCATTACTCTATGACCTTCGGGAGCAGAACAGTAACCAAAGACGTAGGACCAAAGACATATTGTAAAATATCTGACGAAACTTCAAATACGTGATGTGTGTCCATAATATGTGTAAAATACCTACCTGTTTATAACTATGATTTAACTCATTATACTACCAAATATTGCTACTAACATGCCATATTAGGTAGGTAAGTATGTAAGTATTTACTAACTTAAACTAACACTTCAAATAATATTACGTGTGCACTAAAAGTAATTTGGTGTCAATGCTCTGACAAATAAGCGCTAAGTTATTTAACAGATAACTTGTTATATTTGGTTGTATTAAGTATTAACCTCTTAAATAGTTAAGTTTTCCGTTGCCCATATTTGTTACTAACTTTAGAAGGAAATATGTGACCCTAGTGGTTTTATCCGCTCTCTCTTGTAGGTTGGAGCGTGATGTTATATAAACTTTAATATTCTTCATGAATCAGGCTATCATATGAATAAATTATACCTATCTTCAAACAAACAAAAAACCTCTTTAGCTTTACAAAATTTCATCAAGTTTGTAATTGAAAAATATTTATTATATATAGCATATAAAATTTTATAAATAATTTTTGATGGTTTCAGGATAATGTTAGGTAATGAAAATATTGATTGAAATATTAAAACATTTTTATTATCAGTTAAAAGAAAATAATTAACATAGTAATTAGTTTATTTACTTACTTATTGATCTAGACAACACCAGAACCCCTAGACAAGTGGCATTGTAGAATAGATTGTAGATTCGGATAGATTGTCAAATGTATGGGGTTGACATAACCTTTCGCTAAATAATTTGACATCTCCATACATTTGACAATCTATTCTATTCCGCCATCTATTCTACAATGCCACGGGGGTTGATTACGTTAAGTACGGAGCGCTTTGTCGGTCTAATTCTATTAAGTTTTATACTTCGCCTTAAACCAGCTTATTTGAAACCCCAGGTTAACATCATAATAAATTATCTTAACACTACTTTCTTATGGCATTTGCTTATAAAGTTTCTAGCTTATTAAATAAACTTAGTTCTCAAGACTAACAAGGCAGTTATAATTTGATTTAGTGCAGAAATGGGTAACATTTTGATAGACATTGCTAGTTAAGTTAGGCATATCAATGGCAATACATTCCCTGAGAACATTGCACAAGAATCGTGTGATTGGCACAATGGAATTTTAGTTCGAAATCCAAATTTGTACTTTATGGTAATCTATAAAATCGTAACGTACTAATGTATATGGGAGCAATTTGTGAGCACTATTGAATAGATTCTATTATAATTTTATGAATAACAAATATTCTCTACTGGTATGGGTTTTCAAGCTTGAATTATAACGCTATTTGCTGTGAGGGATTCGTACTTAAATTAATTTTTTCTTTGCTTGTTGCTCTTTCTCTAAAATCCATGTCAGCAAAACCGCCGGTAGAAATATAGCCCGTACTAGTTACGGGTTTGATTCTGGAATCGAATGAATGAATCGTTGATTTTGGAACTAAATTTTAAATTTCCAATTCCAAAAAAGAAGCATTGTCATTTTATTCCTCGTAAAACAAAACACATCAATAATTCTGCATGGCCAGTTATCATTACAGTTTTTATTTTCAAAAACGCTAAAATTTTTACAACTAACCATGCTTTATTTTTAGTGATAGTGATGTGACTCGACAGGTAAATCTAGATATCGATAGTCGGTGGTACCGGATTGTCGGGCGTTCGAAATTGGTTGTTCCGTTTGGAAACGAGTCGTCCTGTAGTACCGGTATACTAGTACCGGTCGACTTGTCGACTTGTCTCCAAGTTCATGACTTCCGGAGCTGGCTTTCATTTAGGCACGCCTTGCTAAGTGATTATTGCATCCTATCTGGGTTAATGGATATGGCACATGGCAAATTCTAAAGTAGCTAGGTATATCCAAATGTAAATATTGTGTTTTACGATAAGGAGCCGGTTTCATGATGGCTGATGACTACCAATACTTATTGACAAAATATAGGAGGTAATAAAATATTGCCTATAAATTAGTTTTGTCATTTAATTACTGATGATAGGTGTTTGTATATAGAAAATAAATAAAATCCAAACATAACTAACTGCTTGACACGTCGTAAATGTTTGGATTTGCGCATTATCCTATAGCTATTATACGAGAAAGCAGGCAAAATAAGTTTCTTGTTTACCTCCATATTTGTTTGTCGACCGTTGTGATCCACGTGGAACTCATTAAAGTTTAACGTTACTGCTAGAATCTAACCGTTAATTTTGCACATCACTTTTATGAGTGACTGATGTTATTTTTAAAAAGATGAAAGCCACCGATATCACTTAAAGTTTATTTTGAATTAATTGTGAGTAAAAATAAAATGTGAACGAGGTACATTAATGCTCTGTAGATAATCAGTAATGTGTGTGTTAGCGGTTATTCTCACGCCTCGCTGTTGGGGCCATTACCATTACGTGCAGTCGACCAAAGTGTTCCCCAAAACACTAATGTTTCAGTTCATTAGTGCCCCCATATTTTGCGTGAAGTGCGTTAGTTTTATTGTTTTATTACTGTTGATGGCGGCTATGGTATCTGTGTAAGTGACAACAACGCGCTCGCTCTTTCGGCGGGAGTTCTTTTTTTGAAAATTTGATGAGAAATATTATTTTATTAATGTATTTGCATCAAAATAAGCTGTAAAACTTTATTGTTATGAACTAAAAGCTGGGAAACGTTAAAAAAGCTGTAAATTTTAAGACTGTTATAAGAATAACTGGGTGGGTTTTTATCAAGTCATGGGCTTGACATACGCCTACATACCGCATGGTTGGCCTGTCAAACTGCCTACGGACAATTATCTGGTTGCGTCAGAAATATATCGACGTTGCGTGAACCCCTGACCTCGTGTCGCATCGTGACGTATGCGCCAGTGACTTTGTAAGACGCCATTTTTCTTCAAGTCATTGCTGAGGCCGTTGGATAATTAAGAAAATACGTGTTTTTGTTAATTTCACGTGTAGAGAAAATTCAAACTTAACTCTTACTAAAAGTTTAAAAATTCAGTCATCTTCATCTTCATCATGGACCTCCCTCTGGGAGGTTTGGTTTCCGCACTTAGTCCTCTTAGGTAGGACCATTGTACGTGAAAAAAAAAATCAGTCATTTAATTTATCTACTAACATTTAAACGACATACTTAATAATGTTAACCATATTAATTTCAGAACAAGAATCAAATCATAATCATGACATCTACTAATACGCTAACATTCATTGAGCCAATACACTTGTCAAATGTAGTTAATTATGACAAGCAAGCAATTACTCATCTTGTGGAGTTGATATCATCAAACTGATTGATATTATGTACCCAGGTGTCATTCTATTGAAGATATACTGACAACCTATTTAGAACTGATCTATGACTTAGAAATTCCTTAAAAATTAGACTTACGTTTGGTCCAAAAGATCTTCTTTCTTGGGTCGCTCAGATTGTGAAAGAACGGGTAGAGAAAGGAGATGTGTTTCTGTTTTAAATATTGATTAAATAATTATGAGGCTTATACAATCAAATACTATACTGTCAAAATTGAAATGATACCAAACATAACCACAATACCGTCTAACACTCCTTAAAAATCCTAAACTTTAAAACGACGCCAATAAAATCTAAAATATTACAATGTGTTATTAACGTGGCACAGCATTTAAAACGGGTGACATAATAAGTCAACGATGGCTTGTTATCTATTCAATTACATTTATTAGTAATTACACATAGCCATTTACATGGACGATTTATGAAAACCGATCGCCAGAGTTACGAGGGCGGTCTGAACCGGTCTGTAGAAGTGCCATTTTGGGAAAGGGTTCCGTTCCGTTCTGTTTAAATTATTTCTCAAAATAAAATCACGACTGTTTAAGCAAAATTATTATTTATCTAAGGATTAAGAAGGTTCTTTACTTGGATCTTTACATTATAGGTAGAATGAATTGATGACATGAGAGTTTAGATTAAGAGATAATTTGTCTTTTTTGGTTAAATATGAGACACTGACTTACTTTCTACCCAAAAAAACGGCTGTATTATTTTAAATATTTGTAAACTGGGTGGGGGCCTTCAATTCCTGCCCCCACAGGATAGTCCAGTTTAAATGTTAAATAGAGGTTTAAGCTGAACTGAGAGTATTCACAAAAAAAAACGACCCCAAATTAATAACTAAAAATCTACGAAAGCATACTGAGACCCGGCTGGATGTATGGTAGCCAACTGTGGGGAAGTGCTTGTAACTCCAACATAAATATCTTGCAACGACTTCAAAATGTTATTCTTAGATCAATAGCAAATGCTCCATGGTTTGTTACAAATGCTGAAATACATGAGAACCTGCATATTGGCACAGTAAAAGAGGAGATCCGACACAATGCTGAAACCTACAAAGAGAGGCTAGCAAATCATCCCAATGATCTAGCAGTCCAGTTGATACGAACCAGGCGTGAAACCCGTTTAAAACGGCGTGTAATCCTGGGACCAATGTAGACCAGGTCTAGCCAATCACGATGGAGGAGCTGTCTCCGCTGGGAGATACACTCGACATGACACAGTGCACACAAAAAATTTGCTTATAGTCTACGACTGATTGCAGATATACACAGAAGAAAAAAAAATTAATAACTAAATATTATAATTATTTCATCCCGTATAAATAGTAGCAACACAACGTTACAAGACTTTTCAACCATTATCACGTGCAGAAAGTTTATTAAAACTATAACCTATCGAAGTAGGCGTTGGCATTTGTTTAAAATACCAATAATCATAAATAGTTTAAGCAATAATTCTCACGGTAGTCATATTTTTTAAACTCGCCATAGAGGATGAAGAGTTTCCTACAATCTCCTTCCTCCGGCTCCGTTCCGAAATCAATAAACTAGGGCTATGTTAATTTATGTATATCGTAAAAAAACTATATTTCCTACCGGTTGTTCACCGTTTATTAATATTTTGGAATGTCGTCAAATTAAGAACTGCCGTGATATATTTTATTAGGTTTATTTTTGGAAGCTTGTTGCTAATTTAGCTCATTAACTGTGGCATAATATAAATTTTTAAGTATTTATTTATTAATATTGAAAGGCTAGCTTCTGTTTGTGACCTTGCCCGGTCAACATGAACTTGTGACACTCAGTAATAATGTAACTTTTTACCAGTTAGGTTGTATGTTATTAAATAGGGATTTTTAAGAATACCTGTTACAAACAAAATTATTTTTGTAAAATATTTAAAAGCGTACGTAATAATAGTTCATCGTAAATAGGACTTCAGTCAAAATATTTAAAAGTATGTCATCTCAGATATACCTACCTACAAAGAAGCAAAAGATATAAAAAAATATTGTACGCGATTCTAGGAGGCCTGTATGTACCCCAAAGGGGCCAGGACAAATCTAAAAACATAAGAAAAAAAAAGCCTTTTCATAATGGATGTAATAAAAGCTTGAATAAATCTCAGATTTGTATTCTTATTTCCACTTTTTAAAACGCTACGGATCCCCAATCCGACTTGTTTTGCGTCCGGGAGGGAAACGAACTCGTTTAACCTGTCGCGTCGCGTCGACCACTGAGTAATAACCCTCGGACGCCATCTGACAATATCATTTGTATATCTACACTACAAACATAATAAAGCTAAAGAGTTTTTTATTAGTTTGACTAGACGTGCTAATCTGTAGAGCCACCTGTCGGATTGGATATAAAATCTTTTTGTGGATATAAACTATATTTCAAACTACTAATAAGATCTTAAATATGAACTTGTCAGTAAACAAATACGAAATGTTAATTAATAAATCCGTACTAATATTATAAATGCGATAGTAACTCCGTCTGTCTGTGTCTTCTTCACGCCTAAACCACTGAACCGATTTGAGTGAAATTTGGTACAGATATAGTCTGGGACCCAAGGAAGAACACAGGATAGTTTTTATCCCGGAAATCTCCCAGGAACGGGAATTATTACTCCACGCGGACGAAGTCGCGGGCAAAAGCTAGTATGTAATAAATAAGTTGCAATTAGAGAGACACTTGTATCAAATGCTTAGGGTTTTTTTGAAACCAACAAATTATTAGGAGTCGTACAATTTTGATGCCTTCTTGGCCATGTTGACTCTCCACTATACAAACCAAGAGGCCATGCATGATATTCTAATGTTTTTAACCGTTCTATTGTTTATAGGGAAAATAAAACAAAAGCTACACACTGATGCCCTTACTAATAAACACTGTGTCATGAATAAAGCCTGTATAACCATACATTTTTTGACGTATAAACCTGTCATAACTTTATGCAGCGATTATTAGTAAGATGCATAATCTACTTGCACGATCGGATAGAACCTACTAAATTCACTCTTGTGATAAATTATTCTATGTTTAGAAGTAGACCTTTCTATCTCGGCAATCAAGTTCCCTTTTACTTAAAGTAAAGGATGTAAAAAATTATTATATTCATGCACCTATCGCGTAGGTGTAATCACGTGTTCGATAAAGTTAAAGCTATAGGTAAACTTAAAGGTACGATAAAGTTAAAGGTACGATAAAGTTAAAGGACCGACTTGTTAAATGAAAGACAGACTTTTCAGACAGAGCGTGAAGTCGGTGAATAATTTAATATTTTCTCAGTGGCGTAGTCCGGAGTTTGGAAGTAGGTGGTATGATATAAAGCCACGGGAAGCACGTGAAGTTGTAGGTTCTACATCTGATCTCTCTTCAGTGTTATTAAACTGCCGTCCCATCGGACTGTGAGGGAGAGTGACACACATGAGTCCATCTTTAGAAAATGCTACACTATTTTCTGATTTAAAAAATAGCTGCATTTTTTTTTTCATTGAACAGTTAAAGTAATTAAAGAGCTAATCTATTCCCCTAATTAACATTTTAAATAAAGAATTTTGGAACATATTTTCCAAGTGTTTAACCGACCATGAACAAACCGTCAGCCGTATTTTTGACATAAAAAATCTCTTGGAGGTAAGTAAGTTTTATTAAAACGACGCCACGTTCCGCAAATTGCTTGTAATTAAAACGTTCACGTGTTGACGATGTTGACTGCAGTCCTTGATCTTGATAAAGTGAATAATTTATCTGTCCAAAATTCGCTCGTTCGTACTACCTCCATGTGCTTGTGACTCATACGTCCGCGCATCGTCGCTCAATATGTATTCTCGCGAAACCGGTCGTGTCCGAGAGCGACGAAGAACGAACACACCCGATGCGGCAATTAATTCTTTTTTAATTAATTTGATGTAATGACGCCAAAAAAGGAGCCAGCTTGTTAAGTGCCTTGTTTGATTTTGCTTTATTTCAGTTAATGTTATTTATTACAAATTATACGGCAGGTATGTTTTAAAAGAGGACCGTAATTTTAAGGAGTGTTTTTCGTATAAATATTAAATTAATAACATTTTACATGGGATGAACTGTAAATACAGCCATTAAATATTATTTTGTAAAAGTAGATATAACTACTCGTAAATACTTAATGTGTGTTGCGGTGCAACCCGGCTGCAATGCTTTAGCAATATATATTGTGATACATTACAATCTTTTCTTTGGGAGGTACTGCAACAGCATTAAAGGAACATCTAATTTAAACGTTTATAAATTTCAAAATAGACTGAGACTAAGCTGCATCGCAACACACATACTAAATTATTTTTTGTAAAAGGCAATTTCTTGTAAATGACTTCAAAAGTGCTTTTTGAAATAAATATTTATTTAATTATGTATTTTGAATATGCTAAACCTGCTACTCCCGAACATCTTGTAGCAATATCCGAACATTAATGCAGCCGTTGTTTTTTGTTACTTTTTACAACAACTTAAATTAAGCCTAACTACAACAAAACATATACTTGTTACATTTAATTAAAGCTGTCAATTAACACCTCAATTATTGACTGTCAAATTAACATTGACAGTGATCGTAATTTCTTTAGCGACGCTTGTCAAAATGTAATTATGTGACAAAACGGGTTTATCAGATGATCGCACAGTTTATTGAGCTAAGATACTTACAGATTATTATGTTTTCTTTTATTTACAAGTAAAAACTGTGTAACCGTTTTTTTAAATTATCGATACGTCAATAACTTCTTGTTACTTATATCATTGTAAGAAATCGGGATTCCACCCCTATATATTTTTATTTTAGCCTAATTACTCTGGTATTGGTGTAAAATTTGAAGAAAATCAAATTAAACCCAGTATTTGTAAATTTAGCAGTTTTTGCGTAAAATACATTCACACATATAACATTGTAAAATAGGATTTCTTCGTTTCTTATTGGCTCGTTGTAAAGACGTCGCCGTGTATCATCGCGATTTAATTCTGACTGACTACTATGTCGACAAAGTTATATCCTGTGGGTGTAAGTACTTGATAGATCATAGTCTCTTTGTTGTTGGGTCTAATATATGTATAACTGAACATCATTCATGTTTGCGTTTTGTCTCGTTAGTAACAAACTAATAAAATTGACCTTTATTTAATTTTCGAATTTTATTGTTGTTCTTAATTTGTTAAAACACCACTATGATAGACGCTAATATAAAAAAAAATTGACTCACAAATGAACTAAAACAACACATCGAAACACCACTAAACTCCAAAAAATCGATAAAATTAATCGTTTTACACGATTAAATGACTCCTACCACTTAAATCACCGAGTTCAAAACAATGTCAATATCGAATGGATCCAATAAATCTATTCGGATTCATTATGTCATCGGCATAGTGTGGCGGCCGTTGGCACGTACTCTATGAATATTCAAACCTGTTCCATACAACCTGTGGAACCCGTCCCGCCGACCGCGCGCGCAGCCCACTCGGACGGAGTTCCGTCGACGCGATGTGAGAAAACTTATGCGATTTGTTGGGACAAGTAGTACCAAAATATTTACTGTTTTGGGAGAGCTTTGGTGAATTATTTTGATGTTTTTTTGTTATTTCGGATCTCCAGGTCTGGTGGTCTGTTAATAAATTGTATAAAGATTTTTAAATGTTAATAGTGGAGTATCGTTCAATTATAGAAAGTAGCGTTATCCATACTAATATTATAAATGGGAAAGTGTGTCTGTCTGTCTGTCTGTATGTTTGTCTTTATTTCACGGCAAAACGGAGCGACGAATTGACGTGATTTTTTAAGTGGAGATAGTTGAAGGGATGGAGAGTAACATAGACTACTTTTTGTCTCTTTTCAACGCGAGCGAAGCCGCGGGCAAAAGCTAGTAGAACTTTAAATATGATGAATGAAATGAATAATAAAAAAAAAAGAAATTAACTCATTTTGTTAGCTAGTTCTGTCACACCTGTCTAAAGGCCTCTTTAACAC
Organism: Athetis lepigone; assembly: GCA_033675125.1. NCBI lineage: Eukaryota > Metazoa > Arthropoda > Insecta > Lepidoptera > Noctuidae > Athetis > Athetis lepigone. Next base: position 4,827,579 of record CM066233.1, on the reverse strand, counting down.
AAAAAAAAAATTATGTCAAGCTTCTGTATCCTTGATTAAGTATTTGATTGATATGATATAAGCTGTTGTAATCGGATGTCCAAAATTTAAACGACCAAAGATTAACATGGATTAAAACTGTATGCGTAATAATATCTTTTAAGCATAGATAAATAATCCTTACTTAGTACGTCATTTAGCTAAACAATTTACTGTCACTGTCAAACTTGTCAAACTGGAAGTTTGGCAAAATTGTCAAACTTCCATGGCTAGATAGAGAAGAAACATAGTTAATTTGACTGGCCTGTTAGTCTAGAGTCTAGTGGTTAGCGACCCTGACTGCTAAGCCGGAGGTCGTGGGTCTGATTCCCACCCAGAACAAACTTTCTGATGAGCGTGATTGTTTGTTCTGTGTCTCGGAGTAGTATGTAGAATAAATTATAAAAGTATGTCTATCAGTTGTCTGGTTACCACAGTTTAAGCTCTACTTAGGATAGGATCAGATAGCCGTGTGTGAGTTGTCCCAAGATATTTATTTATTATTATTTGTTTAAGTCAAAGTGAGTGTCAAGAATGTTTACTTTTCTCAGCCTTAACATTGCTTGTACAATCGACAAAATGGAATCATGACCCACCATAATCTTATTTTCCTACAGACATTCAAATACAATTAGGTTGACAATCGCGTAAACATGTATTAAAAATGTCACACGTCTAGTCTTATTATTTTGACAGACTGACAGACGATTTGTTGTCGAAATGGGTCATGATTCAATTTCGTCGATAGTACATTTGTTGTAACATAAAGTTAAGACATTAACAAACAGTAGTGTTAATAACAAAGTTATTTACTAAAATACCGATTTATTGTTAAGAGCAATAAATCGTGTGTTTATGGTAGCTTTATTTTCAAAAGCTACCATAAACACACGATTTATTGCTCTTAACAATAACGAATGGGTCTAAACGATGATGATTTTACTTATTTTCAGTTGTAACTTTTAACGATTATATGGTAGGGCTACCTTTTTCAAATAACTTTGACAATTATATCTCGAGTTGATTCACTGCCGTCAGTGGGTATTTCTTATACTTATTGTTGGTAAGAGAAAGCTCTTGTAATTTTATCTATTACATGTAAATTATTTTGTGATTGTTATTCTGTAGTATAAGCTATACTCACTAGTCTACCATGGTTTTATTTGCAGCTATGGTTACTGCTCCGCTCTAATCGTTCGTAGCGTAATGTTACCCCTTTGGCCATTTTGTAAACTAGATGTTGGCATAGCCTCGATACTCTATTCCTCACCGCTAGTATATCTCTTCTCAAGCTAATATTTTTCACAAAGCGCTTTCCTGATAATATTACCATTTAGTAAACTTGTTGTTCAGCTTTGCTCGCCCATATTATAGGTACATAATTGTATGCCTTATCTTATCCGATTGTGGGTTATATTTCCAAAAAAAGAAAGAAAGAAAGAAAGAAAAACATTTATTTTGGACACATACAGGAAAGAAAAATAATACAAACAAAAAACATGAATTTTTATAAAAAAAAATACCTGTGCGAGGCCAAAAACGGTCCCTATCCTATCTCAGCATGATGCTGCGATTTTTCCATAAAAAAACCGCAGCGCTGGTATTCTGATAGGGCCAGAAGTGCAAAAGTGATGTCACAAAAACACTTCTTAGTTCGTCTCTACGTCTTAAAATGAAACTAATGTGCAACTTTCTAACATCTATTTTCAGTAATTTCGGCTGTGCGTTGATTGCCACTAAAACCCTGCCTCTTTTTCTATAAAGATTAGAAATTCTATCTTAATATTCTTTATAAATAATTTGATTTGCCAATTGATCCTTTCTATTTAAAGTTATATTAAACTTTTATATAAAACGGTTTATAAATACATATTAAATTAATAAAGTTATACCGAAGCTTACATTCGTCGTTTATTTTACCAAAATGTTTATTTGAATTTAGTTCAATTCGAAATAGCGGGGAATATTGTCGATGGCGACTCGTCTCCCACGGCTTAGGCTTGGAATTGCTGGGAAGTCACGAACGCGTCTAAATAGACCTTAAGGCCTACTTTATGTTCAGTTTCATTACGAAAGGAGTACACTATGATGAAATTAGTTTCATCTTTTTACTAGAAATTTTCTGTATGTTTTCTGTAAGCGTTTACTTGTACTTTTGCAAATACAATGCTTTGTTTATTACCTTAAAGATGCCTTTGTGTTTGTTATTTGCAGACTTGCAGTTTTAATAAACTACACTTTATTATAATTGAATTTTACCGGCGGCTTACTGCTCCTGTGAATTGCAACTTGATGATTTGTGTCTATCATGCTACATTTATATCATAAATTCTACTATCTTACACAAGAAAAAATACAAGATAAAATTGTTCAAATCCGAGTGACAGTTTAAACAATAAAAAAAAAACTTCAGTTTTATTACTTTTGTTAAATTGATTTCGAGTGCGATCACAGCTCTCACGCCAATTTTAAATGTATTTGCACTTTTGAAATAAACATCTTGCTGACTTAGCTTAACTAAATTCTCCAAAACCCTAATTCCGTAAGTGTAACCTAAGCCTAACTACAAACAGCCATAAAGCCATGTGTTAAGAAAGCACTCCGAAACCGTACCATGTACGGCAAATTGAATACATTATAATCTCCTTAAAACCCCTGGTTCCAAAGTTGTGTTACTTATACATCGATAATACTGAACATTCCTTCACTACCCAACTTTGCACGATTTTGTAATACTACTTTGAAGGTGTTTTTATTTAGGCAAAGTTATAACTTGATAAAAATTGATTATTTTGGCTTAACTTTTCTTTTTTTCCGTCTCTATTGTTTAGTTGTTGCCTAACAGTTGTGCGAAGGTGATAGTAATATTGCTTAGTGGGTGGTATATACTGCAATATTTTTTTGTAATAGAAGGACTTCAATTTGTATCAGCTGTTTGTCCGTATTTCCATTAGGATTTTAATTTTTAAGTTGCTTTTCATTCATTTTATTCCTTTTGTATCTTCAAAACATCTTTGGTTTTCCTGTCTTTTGTATGGCAAAGTTTTATCGTGGTCATGGCTTCTAAAAGTGTGTTTATTCAGTATTACAATATATGGAACATATAATTAATATAATTATAGAACATATTCAAGAATGAAATCGTTTTAATGGAAACGCTTCGATAAACCCCATCTTGATATCACCACTTTATGACTCTCCTTTAATTAAAATTGTCTTATTTTTGCTTCTCACGATTTATAGTAGCCTGGTACCTTCAGCCAGTGGTTTCAATTAAATTAATGCAATGAGAAATTGGATTCTGAACTGGAATAGGTACTGTATATAGAATTTAGTATGATAAATGGTTTTCGATTCACTTTCGAGCTACCCCCCCCAGCTTCATACGGTTGTTACATAAAGCTTTGAAATTTCTTTACTGTGCCTTCTTATTGAATCACTGTATCCATTGATTAAAACGCTATTGAAATTCGTAGTTCAAAAGATCCAACCATACAAACACAACTAGACAGGAAAGCGTAAAGCGTTTTCAATACTGTTTAAAGATAAATGTAAGATTCTACGTCTCTATAAATAAGTAGTGTTCCGAGTAATATTTTTCAATCAATGCTCATAACTATTAGCCGCGGGACATGTACCAACATAAAACTGAATTATGAATGACCAACTCCTTAGTTCCTGGTGTTTAACGATTGCTCCTGGAGCCCTGCTATCCCCTTAAGGGCAGAGCACCGACTAGGTCTCATTAGCGTTTAACGATGATTTGTGTAGTTCGTAATTTATACTTCTGCTATGGTTTGTTGAGTTTGTTTCTGTTGCTTTGATTTGTTATAGTTAAATGAGGAAAGACAAAAATACAGACTTCGAAATTTCAATGTTTTATAGTGTTTTGAATTAAACTCTTTGTACGAGTTCTATTTGGATCTCTTTGGTTTTCTTTCAATCGAGGCAGTCGTTATCTGATTGCTGCGGCTTTGGAGCCATGCAGTCTGGGTTGATCTGGGACTGCACAGGGACTGAGTGATTTTCTATGCAGTTGTCATCCTGACGTTGACGTTATCCTGTTCCATGTCGCTCTCGCATTTCTGCAACATCACAGCGGTCGTCAGCAGACGCCTAAATTAAAATTTGTTTCTTTAAATTTCAATAATACACACTCTAATGGTAAAAAAGATAATAAACAATCCATTCAGTCACAACCGTTCCATTTTTTGTCATAAACTCTTGCCCAGGCGCAGCGTAGGCCAGGAGCTGGACGCCCGCGGGGTCCGCTCGAATTAATTAGTTCCACGGTAGCGTTTGGGACGCCCACCCATCCTGTTACGCTCGTCCGAGACAATTTTAACCAAGCCCGCTCGATCGGTGGGAAAATTGGGACCTTTTATTTTTGAGAACCGTTTTTTAATGCTACTGTCGGTCAGGTATATTAAAATGTTGCGATGGAGATTTATTACATAGATAACGGTACGGCTTTCTTAAAACGTTTGGCAGTCTCGGATATGTTTTTCTAGCTTTTGAGCACGATTTCGTTTGAGCGAAATTTTATAGCCTAAAGCATAGTACTTAGGAATAAAGTAGCTTTTCATTAGTATAATTATGTTTTCAACCAGACCAAGACTTCCAGAGATTTACTTCATACGGTAAATTCTCGCATTCAAGGGATTGATTGATTGATTGATGAACGGTCTTTCCATTTATGTTACTAGCAATCGCCTGCGGTCTCGCTTGCATCCTTATTTTATCCCGAGTTTTTGGAAAATTAGACACCCAATGACAAATATTCTATACCTAAAAAGCTGTACCTACGAAAATAGATGAATATTTAAAATAAGGTTGGAAAAGACTTTCTAACTTATATGCAAGCACTTTCGAAAAACAGTACAAAATTAATGAAGCGACGTTATCAAGAACTCATCATCGAGGACACAGCCAAACTGCATAATTGTGGAAGAGGTAAAAACGAGAGGTCACGAACGAAGGAGGAGGAAATGAAACGGTAATTGACCTGAAAATGGGATTTGGGCAAGAGATTATGTCTTAAGATATTTGGGGAGTTGGCTAAAAGAGATGATATATATGATTATTTTTTCTATAAATAACTTTTCCGGACTATTTTTAAAGCTCAAGTGTCAGTGTTACTTAGCCAACTTAAAAAAAAAAAAACAGAAGCAATATAGAAAACACTGAATTAACAGCTTAGTCAATGACTGATCTAAGTAACGTTTATTATACCTTATTTACCATAGTTTTTTTATGAGAACCGTGTTAAAGCATGAGGTGTAATTTTGAAAAAAGGCTTACCTACTCAGACTAATTAATAATAAATGATTATTTAAATATTATGCCTAAAAATAACTGATGATCAGGCTCCCAGACTATTGAACATTAAATTAAATGTGGTTTTACAAATTATATCATTATTGATGACTACACAAAAAATACATGCATGAGATAATTCACAAACAAGATTCTTCTAATCCCGGATCCGTACATCCTAACGGTATGCGTAATATACCGTTTTATGTAGATGTAGATTTATATTAAGAATTTAAAGATACCTTTATTTTGTGTCTAATCCGAAACGCACCAAACAGAAGAGATAATATCGGGTGTACTTAACAGAACTGTATGAAAGGATATAACTTTCATACTTGAAAAAAAATATGTCGGAAAAAAATGTAAACTCTACTCCTGGTAAGGTAAAAGTTGAACCAACTTGACTGATATCAAAAACAAAACCTAGAATGTAATTTTGAATAAAGGAAGAACGGCACTAACAGACAGTATTATAATTAGAAAAGTTTGAGGTTTAGTTGTTTGTTTAAAAGCGGTAATCTCTGGAATTCGAAGTCAAAGTGAAGTCGGATTGCACAAATTCTTTTTGTAAATTAAGCAAGATTTATGGCAACTAGTATAAGCTATATAATATCGCGCTTTGACTTATATTTATAGAGTTAGCAGTATCCAAAGATACTAATAATTATAAACATTTTAAATAAAATATACGCTTTAATTTTGTTAAAAATCTCTTCTAAAGATAACAAGGATCGGTTGCTCTCTCCAAACTCTGAATATTTCCGTTTACCTCAGATTCTAGGTACTGTCTGTACCCCGTGTCTTACAAGTTAGACGTGCGCATATCTACGACCTGGTGCATGTGTGCGAGTCTCCCTCCCGTGGCGCGTGCGCACAATTTCGCCTCAACTTTATTACCAAACACTGCGAATAATTTAACAAACATATCAGGAAACGGGGTGGTTTACAATGCAAATATTTTAGCGTCGTGACAACCGCTGTCGCGAGCGGTTAAATCCGTAATGAGATAAATCTATTGTTGTGTTATATACATTTACAGGTATTAGGGGACCTGGAGACACTCTGTAATTTATGGTGCTGTTGTTGATGATTGTCGCATCTATGGCTGTTGAAATTACTGTTGAGCTGGAGATTTATGGCGTGAATTTCAGTATTTACCGCTTATTCTGTGGGTATACCGCATTTATTAGTTTTCGATGTTGTACTGACATAGCGATGGTCCCAATTAAGAAAGTCGATAGTTACATTTTGGCGATTTTCACTTTATTACATCATTACATTCGCTATGATGAGTTCTACAATGTGCATATTTAATCTTATCAAAATTCATTCATTTTGACACATTTTTCAGTATTAAAATTGTCGATAATGATCGCGCGCCAGTTGAGGAATGCACGATGTGGCATTACGTGCCGTCTCGCTCGTACCGCACGGGGAGTGTAGGGGCGCGGGGAACGGCGGTTCTGCCACTTCGTACTTTGTTGGCGGGCGGAGCGCTCGCACTTCGTTGGTTTGACTGCTTTGTTTTTATTTGTGCTTTATTTGTTAAATTTATTTATGACTCAGCAATGTCGCATCGTTCTAAGCGCATACTTAATATCGCATTAACACAAGAAAATAATAGTCAGCCAAAAAAACGAAACAAAATTCCCGAGGATAAAGAAAAATGTGGATTATACGACGTGGAACCTGGTAAGTAGTATAATAATTATTTTTAAATTCAATTAATGTGCAGTTCCTATGCAAAACAGTCATGGCTCATTTAAGATTTTTAATCACCAATGTTTTCTAAATCAACGAACACCGTTCCGTTTAAAAATGTAGGTAATGGTAGATCCGACACTTTTAACTGAACATGAACATTCCAAGATTTTCGGAAGTGTCACTTCCTACTTTCTTAGACGGATGTTAAATAGGTCTGTTTGTCGGTAGTGTCACATTCGACACTATTAAATGTTTGCTAAATCTGTTGATTTGTCGGTTGTAACACATATGACATTTTTAAACGGAACTAATATTAAATGACTGGTTCCATGTGACACTACCGACTTTTTCAAATGGCCACTGAGTGTGTTTTTTTGACGGATGTATCTATGATGATCTTTCAAAAAATCGTAGAATCGATTTCGTTTCAATTTTTTAGGAATGTAGATTGTGTTTGGCTTTTTAAAGTATTCAAATAATTTTAATTTATTTTCAGATCGAGTTTCTTCTCCAATACCAGCCAATTTTGAAAATGATCTAATTCAGCTACAAGATTTGATAGGTGATGTTGTAAGTGACCGGAATTCATCTCCAACACGTTTTGGCGAACATTTTATCACTACTGCTGAGGTTGAGGCGACTGTCAATGTACCTAAAACCCCTAAAAATATTGAAATTACTGAAACGATTGATTATGCACCAACGACTTCTGAAAAGACTAATTTTCCCGAGAAGACCGATATTGCATCAATCACCGCCGCTGAACATGAAATAGTACCAGCCACTAGGCCCATCGATGTAACACCAGTCCCATCCCCAGTTCGTCCTCATAGCGAAAACTGTGAATCTCGCTTTTGCCCGATATGTGTAGAAGACTGTATAATGAGCATTGGTGACGTCTATGATAATCTCCCAACACCTTCAACAATGACAGATGCTTCTACTGTTGTAACACCCACGGTTTCTAGAAGAAAAACTTACAAAACTGATATTGGCAAGAAAAGACTAAAGCACAAAAATAATTGGACTGTGGTACAAAAGAAAAAATTGAAGAATGAAGGAAAAGCTTATGAAAACTACAAAGGAAAACTAATAGCAGAAAAGTCATTGGGTGAAACTTGTGGAAAAACTTGCCGCTACAAGTGTACAGAAAATATAGATGCAAACCAAAGAAAGAAGATTTTTACAAAATTCTGGGGATTAGGCGATCGTAAAAAGCACTGGGAGTTTGTGATAAAATACTCTAAGAAAGTTCCTAAAGGACGAAAAACTACAGTAGAAACCAAACACAAGCGGGAAAACACTTTTGTCTACTACCTACCAAACTCACAGAAAGAACCTAAAAGGGTTTGTAGAAAAATGTTTTTAAGTACGATATCTTCAGGTGAACGTATCGTAACTACGGCGTGGAAAAAGTATGACGGAGAAATCGCTGTTGCTGAAGACAAACGGGGCAAATATGAACACAAGCCTAGAGTCATCGATGACATGATGGTGCAGAGCGTGAAAGACCATGTGAACTCGATCGATCGTGTTGAATCACATTACACACGAAAAGATTCCAAAAAGTTATATTTAAATAATATAAATAGTACTGCGCAGATGTTCCGTTTATATGAGGAATGGTGTGGATGGTATCCAGGTAAATATACGAACAAGGCGAATAAACGCCAGTACCGTGATATCGTGAATGCAAATTTCAATATTGCTTTTCATCTACCGAAAAAAGATCGTTGTGATATTTGCCATGTGTTTAGTAATAATGAGTTTCCGAATGAAGAAGAAAAGCAACGATTTATGGAACATCAGGAGCACAAGAAAAAAGCTCGTGCTCTGAAAAATGCTGACAAAGCTGATGGGAGTAGGAATGAAAAACTTGTTGTTGCAACGTTTGATTTTCAAAAAGTTCTTCAAACACCACACGGTGAGGTAAGCACTTTCTATTATAAGAGGAAATTAAATGCTTTCAATTTCACCATTTACGACGTCAATAAAAAAGCTGCAACTTGCTATATGTGGCATGAGGTTATTGCAAAAAAGGGTGCCAATGAGGTTTCTAGCTGCTTGTACGCTTTTATAAAAGAAAATGCTGAAAAAGGGATTGAGGAATTCAGGTTTTGGTCAGACAACTGCGCAGGGCAGAATCGAAATCGCATCGTGTTTGCTTTGTATCTTCTTGCTGCAAAAGAATTCGGAGTAACCATCATTCACAGATTTATGGAGAAAGGCCACACCCAAAATGAGGGTGATAGTGTCCACGCAGTGATCGAGAGAGCAGGCGAACATAAAAATATTTATGTACCGGATGAATGGAACGTTTTAGTGCGTTGGTCAAAGACTGAAGGAGAACCGTATGTGGTAAAAGAGATGAACAAGGAGGATTTTTTCAATTTCAAAGGACTGTTGGATAACAAAAACTGGACAAAGGATATAACTAATCAGGTGATGAGATGGAAACAAATTCGCGAAGTCAGAGTTAATACAAATGTCTATGATCGCATAGAATATAAGTATGATCTGGGTGAAGAACTTAAGACTTTAGTTGTTCTAAGGACAGGGAATAGAAATAACCAGCGCACAAGGCATTTTGAACTCAGTCAAGCATATAACGATGAATGCATCTCCATTCCGTACGAAAAGTATAGAGATCTGAACTCCATGTGTAAGTCTTTAGCAATTCCAAGAAAATATCATTCTTTCTATAAAGACTTGCCACATGTGCCCCCCAAAACAAGACAAGTTAGTGATGATGACGACAGCGATAGTGACTAATAATTAAGTTGTTAATTTTTTTGAGATGTTTTTTCCTTATTTTATATTTAGTTACAAGCTGTTTTGATACTGTTACAAGAATATTTGTATACAGAGATTTGATAATACTTTATTTGGTTAGTTATGAAACGTAATTTTGTTACCTATAAGTAGCTATTAAGTACTCGACCAAGATGAAACTGCAAGGCTGATTAAAAAGTAGTTCCTATATTATGATAGATTCTAAGATTGCTTACGGTGTTTAACACTTTAAAGATTCAAGTGCTACATTTAGTTTTATAATTTTTATACACATCTGAAAGATGTTGCATGACTGATTTTAATGCATAGTTCTAACGGAATGTCCATTATTTTATTGTGATATTTGCCAAGAATACTGTTTTTTAATAGTTTTAATAATAATTTATTACATATATTTAGCCAAGTCAAGCTGTAAGTATCATTATACGTACCTACCGAATATTGCAATAAATAGGTGATTTTTAAGTGTCTTTCATATCGTATAAACAAAATTCTATGCCGTGAATGTATGCAACTTACGTTATGTTTCTTGATTAATACATGTTCGTTTTTTTATTTAATTTTTTCTTACGATGACCATCCCTCCCAACCCCTATTCGACATTTTTAATTCACAATTTAACATTTAAAAAAGTCGAATGTTCCACTTCCGACCAAGTTAATCAATAGAAACCCAATTAAAAATGTCGAAAGTGTCACAACCGACAGTTGGTCAGTATTTTTTTCCGTGATATAATGTCGCATGTTCATTTTCTCGTAAAATACAAGTATTTATTTAATTTTAAATATTACATAATATAAAGATACGTATGTTTATAATATATTCCAAGTTTAAGGTTTCTGCGATTTGTATTTTCTTTTTGGGCGAGAAAACAAACTTCAAACTGCTCTACTGAAAAGTAGTCATTTTGAATATACGACTTTCTTAATTGGGACCATCGATAGGTTCAATACGATTTCTTGATTGAGAGTAGTCTTTAAATTACTCTGAAAAATATTATTAGCTGCCCTATATGGTTTCATTTGTGTTATGATAGGTTATAGGTTACTGTTCTGCGTGAGTCAAAGTGTTATTTGGTGTATAAGACACTACTGTAAATTTTCAATTATTTCTCAAAAACTTTGACATCTGTAATACTTTGCTTTCTACACTTCTCGTAGAGAAATATAGTACTTTAATCGTCCGTATTATGAATGATTCACACAATGAATGATATGATATACACAGATACATAAGCCGCTTTATCTGATACACTGAGATTTATCGCTGTCCGCTTAACGATAAGATAAAACGTTTATTTATTGCCATAGATCTATTTATAACGATCGGAGACAACCCGCTACGGACAATGCAAATTCGCACTTAGTTATTGCTATTCAATTCACTGCCAATTTTCTTTTCCCAGCGTTTGTAGTCTCGCAACAATTTTGCTTCTCAACGGTCTGCGTTTGCGGTCGCATTTCGTCTTACACTCAGTTGCGCTGTAACGCAAACGTGTTGGTGTGTGTTAGGGACTCGGGGTTGCGGTTCGTGAGTCTATCCTAGTAAGCAGAGCATTAAATCTCAGCATGACTGTTACTTGCGCAGCATATCGAGTGAACTCTCCGGAGCGACTAATCCGCTGGGAAAATGCAACCACGATTCCCATGGAATCGATTTAAATTGCTTTAATCGATATCGTTTGTTTTAATTGGAGAGATATATACATATAATTGTTGATCGATTTGCATTGTCAACGATGGTTTATGCTACTAATTAGTATTGTAAAAGGATGATCACACTAGTAGACGATCTTTGCTAATATCGTACGATCAATTTACTTACTAAGGCATGTTTGCTTAGAGGTAATCTAGGATACTTCTATTAGATCGACGTGTGCCATTAACGAGCCATTTTTAGTTATTTAAAATTCAATCTAATCACAATCTTATTTAGAATCTAGATTAGAATGCGCTCCGTATTTGTTTATTAAACTTTCCTGCGTGTTCCGCCGCCATTTCTTAACTTATTGAGTTTTAATTTGTGAGTGAACGCTCGCCGCAGTAACATGGTTTATTTGCATTTCTTCGTTAGATAGATCTAGTCTGATGTTGTCAGCGGAAATAGAGGCGTATTATTAAATAAATATAGTGAGGAGAGAAGCCCAATTACAGGCCACGGCGATGCATCGTCCGATACCGCGGCGCTGCTTGCACTGACTTATTAAATTCCAACTAGATTTCATTGATAAGTTGCTTGAGCAAAGTGCAGTGACGTGGCCAATATTCAGTTGTCGAACAAAATACAAACAAGGTGGTTTTGTTATCTTTCCATTAATTAAGCCAATAACTCACAGAACTAGATTTGAAACTAAAGATTTGATTGTTGAACACTGATAAAGGCGGTCGGTCATTTGATTACATGAAATACATTAATTTAATTTCTTACTACTCTGTCATTTTCTGCAGATAAACTCACCACTCCTATTTATAGGTAATAGCTTTGTATCAAATTTAACTTAATAATCAAAGTCTCTAATAATTAAGATCTAATACGTCATTAAATGAAGTTAGTAATCTCCTAATGAATATCAGAATGTAAGCCTCGAAATAGGAATGTAACCTATAAATCTTTATGAGTAATAGTCGTCCAACTCTTAGATATCTTGATTCTATTTAGATCTAACATGAGTCGGTAGATATAAAACTTTCAGCTCGCGTGTTGGTATTTTAAGTATCGAAGATTTCATCTTACGTCTTTTGCTAAGAAAACACCTGTCGTTATTTTTATGTGCATCGTTTATTTAATGTATATCGCTTTTATATAGTGTAAAATGGTTTATCTGGCTCTTAAATGGTATTTATGAGTTGTGCTAATCAAAAGAATTGCTAACTTAATGATGTTTCGTGATGATGCTTTGTAATGTATCTTTAGAAAGTCAGACACAATATGATATTGATCGTTTTACTTGTCTTACAGAATTCAGCTCTCTTTCAAAAGAATTCAACTTTCCAGTATTGTCTATACTGTTATTATATTATTCCAACTCAGTAAATTTCACGACTGATGTGCTTAGTTGCTATTCTTTCGAGATACCACCCGCATCTTTAGTTACTCCTCCGCCCTTGTGAATCGTAGCATAATGTTATATAGCTTAAAATCTATATAATATATTTTAAACAAAGTCGTGTTAGTTACACATTTCAAAAAACTCAAGAAAGGCAGAACCGATTTGGCTGAAAATTGGTGGGGAGGTAGCTTAGGACCACGGGACGGACATAGAATATTTCTTATCTTCTTTTTTTAATAACCAAAAATCTGCTATAACGCGGATGAACCCGCGGGGGACAGCTAGTTCTTTATAAATCTGTCTACGAAATAGGTACTTCTATATTACAAATGCGCTACCATTCGAATTAACGATTGGAAAAGGATTAAATTCCCTAATAATAAACGCGTTAAAACAAACACAAAACCTCATCAGCTTTATTACATTAGTAAAGATGGAAAACCCATCAGCATTCTGATCTAAAGTACTATAAAATTAAACTGTACCAGGTATTTCTAATCGACATATCCATCATTCGTTCCTTCTAATTGCTTTACTGAATCAACAAGAAGTAAAACAGATGTGCAGTAGTTTACTGAATGTAACCCGCAGCGACACTTGTACCATTCATTAATTTTAATTGCAACCTGCGCCGGATAACTATCTCTTAGGGCTAGTGCACGTAGGAGGGAGCTGGTAATGTAGTTTGACTGCACTTGTGTGTTTTGTAAATATGGGTAACCTGCATTTGCTTATTTAAGTTTTGTTTCGGTGTTTTTTTTTTAAATAGTTATTGATTAGGAATTTGAGCTGTGTTTTTGTTAAGGTTTTCGGATATTGGTTAAGTTGTAAACATTCAAACTTTTTGCCAACGGCGCGCGATGAATTTCGTATAAAGTTTAGAGCTTTGAAAAGAATAGGCTTTTTAACCAGCGGCTTTGACTATGTTCTCTAAAACCTTTACAAACTTTCGATATGAAGTCGTGGGCCAAAATTAGTGAATAAATAAACCTTCAATGCTCCTGCACAGGTCTGCATGAGTCCCACACGCAACCGCAGCGGCTGATCCCGCGTACAATACACTCGTCGCTCGTAAATAAACTGTTATTGTTATTTAATTAAAAACTGCAGTTCTCGTCGTTTGCACAGTTATAAACATGGATACGTATAGATTACTGACGCCTGAACATTTTAAGATGCTTTTAAGTCTGTTGCTGTCCTTACTTTGACCCCTTAGAGTGACAAAGACAACAGGTATCTTAAAATTAAGTGACGTTTGTGTATTCGGCCATAAGAGACTTTATTTGTTACATTATCATCGTTTCAGTCATGTAATGCTGAATGAATGCCAATACCAAATTGGGAACTGAGAACACTGGACTTGTTAAGCGAAATGATTTGCTATTTTTTATACACATGCATGATCTCCACAAGATTGTCAAGATAACATCTAACATTGTACTACCCGTTCTAACATATGTTACGTTGAATTAGACTCTAACACTGCACACAATTTTTATTAGCAAACGTCCGAATTGAAAGGTGTAATCAAAACAAAATTAAGAAGCATTGAGATTATTGATGAGATACTACTAAGAGGTTTATTGATCATGTTTTGATTTGAAGTAATTAGTTTTTTGGTCTACTATCTAAGTCTGTCTGTCTGTAAATCTTGTTTTTGTGTCCAGTTTTGTTATTTTAATGTATGTGAAATACTGTTTGGTTGGTATTCTAGATCTCCCCTGTATTTATGTTTTGTTAGATGGCTGTTCTGCTCCCATAGGTATGATGTTAAGTAGACTGTGTGTTATTCAAAGTACAGATTAAATACTCTTAATTTTATTTACTCTTTGTAATTAAACTAAAACATACGTACTAATAATGTCATTCATTGAGTCTAATGACTTTAGAATAAAAGAATTTCCATTTGCTTATTTTCACCAGACTGCTTTGTTCTTAATTCTTGCAAGCATGAGGTTTTTACGAAACAGCAACGATGAATAAAATCGATATGTATTACTTAAGAAGCTCACGAAGAAAGAAGACAAAAATCAAGAAGATACGAAGAGGAGACAGAAGAATTGAAGAGAATAACTCGCACTATGCACAGGCAATGGCACTGGAAGAATTCACGGGTTAATTATTAATAGTCCCGTGGTCTCTTAGTGGCATCACTGGTGCTGGGCGATTTCTACTATCATGTCTATACCAGAAAGAAGAGAGAAGAAGTTAAGAAGATAAGAAGAGAGACTAACTCGTAGCGGTTTAATGTTGTACCTGTTAGAACATGTTACCTGTCAGATGTTGTAATTGTCAAGTGTTGTACTTCATGAAATATTTTTAAGTGTGTCAAGAGTGCTAATTGTAATGTACTTTGGCTTAGCTATTTTCTGTCTCCACTGTACCTTTGTATTTTCACAGTTGTGGGACCGTGACAGCAATATCGTTTAGCCGGAGTGCTTGCTATGGCCTACACTCAGCTCTATCTCGTCCTTCTGACTGGCAGTGGGCTGTATCTCATGAACTGTATAAGTGTAAGTAAGTAGAGTTAAATTTTCAGTGTATTTCTACTGTCGCTATAATCAATACTAATATTATAAAATTCTTAACATTATTAAGCAGAATAGTTTGTTTGGTGGACGCAATTACGGATTATTCACAGGTAGTACTGGTTCCAATTGAAAAATTATTTTTGTTAGATAGCCCATTTATTGAGGAAGTCTATAGGCTATATAACTGACAGACTGGTTCACTGACTGAAGCTGAGAAGTACTTAACCAAAGACGATCACAATGGTGGTCCATTGTGCTGGCTTCCAGAATTGCTAGTGGGTTTAGTGTGGCGCTTCGCAAATGTAAAGGTCTTTTGTCGTTGTTACATCTAGTTAAGGAACTCGAGAGTATCTTATGGCAATATATTAAATAAAAAAGGTGCATCACTGCTTTGCCAACAAAAGATTACAAGTGTAAATTATTATCTTTTTCTATTTTTTCTATTTTATTACATAAAGGCCTGCGATGGCGCGAGCTTACCCAAAAGATGCCTATGCACTCGTCTTTTGAATACTTCCGGGTTATATGAATTTGGAAACACAGACGCAGGGAATTCCATTCTTTTGCGGTGCACACAATAAACGATTTTGAGAAACGCTGCGTGCGGATATAAGGAATATCCACCAAGAATGCGGTATCCCGCCGTACGTCTGAATGTCCGGTGGTAAAACGGAGACGGGGAAATGAGCTCGTGTAACTCATGAGCACACTTACCGAAGTGCAATCTGTAAAATACCGCCAGACAGGCAACTTTACGCCGATGTGCTAGAGGTTGTAGTTGGGCCACCCCACCAGCTTCTTGTCGCCAATCAACCTTCTGGCTCTGCGATCTACCGAATCCAATGCGGCTAGTTGGTATTTGGCTGAGCCATCCCATAGGTGAGTGCAATACTCCAAACACGATCGGTCTTGAGCTTTATAAAGTGTTAATAGCTGTCCCGGCGTGAAGTATCGCTTAACCTTGTTAAGGATGCCCAGCTTTTTCGCCGCAGTCTGTGCATTGGACTACATTAGCGACAAAATCAAATCGGCGGATGATAAAATAAAAACTGTTTGGAAAGTTATAAATAGCGAAACAAACAAGAAAAAAGTGCTTAACACGGAATATACATTGAATACATCACGTGGTCCCCTATGCTCTAATTTAGAAGTAGCCCAAGAATTTGTGGATTTCTTTACCAGTATTCCACTTAAAACCACAGAAGCTTTGAATTCCTCACCGGATTACTCAATTACTTTATTAAAAGCTAACGTCCCAGGCTGCCCGGTTGAGTTTGAATTCAAGCATATAAATCCGATGACAGTTATAAAAGCTTTTCGGCAAATTAAAATCAAAATGACTGAAGACATATGGGGTATGTCTATAAAAATCTGTTCATCTATAATTGAAACTGTAGCACCTTACTTAGCTTCAATATTTAATCTGTGTGTCGACAAAAGGAGTCTTTCCGGATGTAATGAAATTTAGTAAAGTTATACCTCTTTTTAAATCTGGGGACAGTAAAGATACTAATAATTATAGACCCGTGTCCGTGTTGCCGGCTTTCAGCAAGGTGTTTGAAAAGGTAATGCTTAATCAAATGCTCATTCACTTTAACTCCAATAAGATCTTACACGAGCAACAGTATGGCTTTACCAAAGGACGTTGCACGACCGACGCCGGTGTGGCTTTATTAAAACATATATTTACAGCTTGGGAAGAGGCGCAGGATGCTATAGGAATCTTTTGTGACCTTTCCAAGGCATTTGATTGCGTAAATCATGACACGTTACTGCTGAAACTTGAGCATTATGGACTGGGTAAACTTGCGATTAATTTAATGAAGTCTTATTTAAACGACAGACAACAGCAAGTGCAGATAAATGGAGTTAATTCTAGTGGCTTGAAAGTAGAAATGGGAGTTCCACAGGGCTCAATATTGGGTCCCTTCCTCTTTTTAGTGTATATTAATGACCTGCCCCATTTATTTAAACACCAACCTCATATGGTGTTATTTGCCGACGACACTTCTTTGATCTTTAAGATTAATAGACGGGCCAAAAATCTTGACTGCGTAAATAACGCCCTCACTCAGGTCCATAATTGGTTTACGGCAAATAATTTAGTATTAAACGGTAATAAAACTAAGTGCATTCGATTTTCTCTACCAAATGTCAAAAGTAGCGATTGTGATATAGTTCTTAATAAAGAGAAATTAGAATTTGTAGACAAAACTGTTTTCCTAGGAATCACGCTTGACTCAAAACTACAATGGGGTCCTCATTTAACATCCCTTGCAGGTCGGTTAAGCTCAGCAGCATTTGCTGTTAGAAAAATTCGGCAATTTACTGACGTAGATACCGCGAGGCTGGTCTATTTCAGCTATTTTCATAGCATTATGTCGTATGGTATCTTATTGTGGGGACGAGCTGCTGACGTTGAGTCTATTTTTATTCTGCAAAAAAGAGCCATCAGATCCATATACAATCTGCGTATGCGCGATTCACTACGGGAACTGTTTAAGCAAATCAACATCATGACGGTACCCTGTCAATTTATCTATGAAAACATCATGTATGCAAGAAAAAATCTGAATCTTTTTGGTAAAAGAGGGCAAAGGCATAATTATAATACTAGAAATAGGGACGAATTGGTTCAACCAGGCTTTAGGCTAGCTAAAGTAGACTCATCTTTCATGGGGTTCTGTTTAAAGTGCTATAATAAAATACCTCCTCACATTCTATCGCTGAATGAAACTAAATTTAAAAGTAAAATAAAACGCACACTATGTAGCCAGGCATATTATAAATTGAGCGATTATATCGCTGACAAAAATGCTTGGCTGGATGCTGGTCTAGCTCCACAACCGTGTAATTGATTAGTATTCGACAATATCTGATTGTAAAACTACAAAAATAATAGTATTGTGTCGAGTCAAAGTGTTTGTTTTATATAAATTCACATAGCATACAATGTGAGCACTATGTTCTTTACATTTCTTCTGTCTATCATTGACTGAATATACTCTGGCAGCTGGGAGTTTGTCATGCTCACTCAAATGTCTCACTGACGGTGGCGTGTGTGTTGGATCATTTGGTTCCCTTCAAAATGGTTGAGCTATTTGGTGCCAATCCATGCGTCATGTCCGTGAACGGGCGCTGTCTGATGAGACTGGTCATCTCTTAGCTGCCACAGTTATTTTAAAATTTGTTTTGTTTATTTTAATATTTCTAACATGTCCGACTTGTTACGTTGTTCTCACATAGTACCTTAGATACAACAATGAATGATGTAACCAAATTATTGTAATATATTGATTTTAAAAGAGTGTCCATGGAGTTTCTTGCTCGCTCTTCTCCATGGGACCTACTTTTTGGAACGAGCAACTAGCTTCATTTTTTTTGACAGACTGACACCTTGACGATTCAAAAGTACCTGTAATTGGTTTATTTGAATAAAATAGTTTTGAAGTTTGAAGTTTGAAGGACTCGATGAAAGTGCCGAAGTTGAGGTCAGAACTCAACTCCATTCCAAGGAGTTCTAGGCAGCCGGTTACATTTACAGATGCACGTCGAAAAGCAGGAGCCAGGCCGAATGCGCTCCGTTTGGCGGAGAACAGACACGCTTGCATTTTGGCGGCATTGAACTCCACTAGATTGTCATCGCCCCATTGGGACACATGACTCTAGGCAAAGTTCACTCGCTTTACCATAACTTCTTTCTGTGAACGTATATCGCCCCTACTGTCTTTTGCGCTGGCCAGATATCTCTCTACAACAGTACTGTCATCTGCGTAACCGACTATGCTAGTATTTAGCATATCGTTTATATGGAGCAGGAATAGTGTTGCAGAGATCGTTCGTCGATCGTCGTATCGTTTATATGGAGCAGGAATAGTATTTTTTTAGCATAAAAATAAAAGTGCCTGACGTATAAACGCAGAGCTCAAATAACCGGGGCGGCGAAAATTTTCATACGGGTATTTTAGACTGTAGGAGGGCCTTAGAAATATTTTTTGAAAGTTTATGTAGGTATTATACCTATATTATTATGACGGGCTTGTTGGTCTAGTGGTCAGTGACCCTGACTGCTAAGCCAGAGGTCGTGGGTTCGATTCCCACCCACGACAAACTTTGTGTGATGATCATAATAGTTTGTTCTGTGTCTGGGTGTTATTTATCTATAATGTGTATGTATTTAAAAGATATATAAGTATGTATATCAGTTGTCTGATTACCATAACATAAGCTCTGCTTAGCTTGGGATCAGATGGCCATGTGTAAGATGTC
Organism: Athetis lepigone; assembly: GCA_033675125.1. Lineage (NCBI taxonomy): Eukaryota > Metazoa > Arthropoda > Insecta > Lepidoptera > Noctuidae > Athetis > Athetis lepigone. The sequence continues at coordinate 4,807,899 of CM066233.1, read as the reverse complement.
CCAGGATACCTACCTATTAAGGATTTAGCAATAAATACTACTTTAATTTTGTTTTCATAGTTATTTCAAAATTTAGTAAACATTGTATGTTTATGAACAATGAAGGCAAATAGTTATAAAAGCTTGAAATATTACGCATTTAAACGTTTGATATCCCTCGCCCACTAGCAGCTGGGCGAAATCGTAAGTTTTGCTAAACCTATCGTAATTTTGAGATAATAATCAGATAGAGCTAATCTATGGTACTAGGCACTTCACCTAGTTATTAAATCTATACTAGTATTATAAACTACATAGTTATGCCACCAGCTTACGTCGATTTATAGAATTATTTGCATAGGAACAGATTCTCAAAATAGCTCGAGAGCTGGCAACAATTTTTGGTTAGGTATTTGAGGCAAGCTGAAAACTTGTCACATAGTTCTATTATACCCCAACACAGAACACACATGGACTACTCCAAGTCTCCAACACCCCGGGTCACTTCCAGAAATCTTTGGCAGACTGAAAAGTCTGCTACGATTCTGGGAAAGTGTGGGATGGTTGGAATAGGCGACAAGTCACTTACGCACAATGGCCCAATTATGAGGCTTAGTGCGGACAAGCCGAGCGAAACTAAAACTAAAACACATGGCTGGTGAGTAGAGTGGCTTAACCACGGCGGCGGCGGTGAGGCTTTATCCTCGTAATTTTAGGCCTTTGGTTAGTAAAAGTATTTAAAGACTACGCACACTCATTTAGCTCTGTTCTGCTGCGGCTGACGGAAGCCGAACTGTATAAATGTGACCAAAATAATTTCGAGTGAAAGCGAATAGGTGTGCGTAATGTGAAAAAATCCTTTATTGTCTACACCTACATCTCTTAAGACATATTTATGTATAATTTCTAGACCACCGTTTTCACCTGTGCGTTGATCGATCAGTCAGTCAGATAGTTTTTACTTTTATAGATATTATTATAGATGACTTGCAGTGGCATTATGTAGCCACTTTTACATGTACTCAAATAAAATATTGGACGCATAATATGGTGAGAGAGACACTTTCAACCAATTTGATATTTACAAGCATTCATTTGTAGTATTACAAGTGAAAATACATCAATACGTTCTCTACAGAAGATTCGCAAGCGACTTTAAGCATAAGCCTGAAGTAGCAGCTTGCAAATCTAAGGTACAATTTTGCAGTGCTACTGCAGCGCTTATGACATAGTACGCCTTTTTACTTTTTTTTATGACCCATGGAGGTCGTGGTCTGACTAAAAACTACCTACTATGTTTGTACTCGCACTGGATTGTATGCGAGTTCTGTTCCCGGCTGATCACTGGTGATCCCTGCCTTGAGTTCGCACTAGTGCCGGGTGCTACAAGTCTTAGAAAATCATGGTTTACCATCAGCACTATAATGTGCAATTTTGCACGTTTATAAACGAATCTTGAATCACTCTGTTTCTTGTTGTTAAGTTGTTTAAAAGATTTAACAATGAATACAGACATCACCAGTTTTTATTTCTCACTATGTAAAGATTACTTCCAACTATTTTTTACTAAGAGACGTAAATAGAATAAATCTTCGCTGTGGGTCTTCTTATAAAAATCCATGCTATCATCGTGCCACCTTACAATCATTGCGGTTTGCTCAGATTTCTTCAATTTATCTTACCCGCAGAGTTAGTTTTGCTCACGTCTCGTAGAAAGCGTTATGAATCGCTTTTTTGCTGTAAATACAGCTATTGTACTGATTCTGTGAAACTAGAGCGAGTTTTTACACTTTCCAGTTTTGTTTATTGTTTTCAAATGATTTTGTTGTTAATGCCAAGATACCGTTTGTAGACGCTGAATCTTTAATTTTTTTCATATCGTTGGTTGGTAAATAGCCTTACAGCCTACGTGTTTAGTGGTCACCTTTAGACCTTGGACCTCGAAGAAGCGTTGCTACCCTAGGGATCAAGATGATATGGACCCATACCCTTCGAAACGGAACACAGCAACTGGCATTGCTGCTTTGCAAGTTTGAATAATATCTCCGAATCTACCCATCTCTATTTGCAAGACGCTATATTTCACCGCTATGATGATGCAGTATGCAGTATTTAAAAATAATTTAGGAAAAAAGCCAAAAGTAAAATACTCTGAGTCACACGGTACCGTAGCGATTTCACCTTGTACATATAATTTTTTGACATTTACCAAAGCTTAACGTAACGACACGGCACTTGAAAAAGTCACCCGATTTTTTCGCTGACTCGATTACTTTTTGTGTGTCAGAGAAATCGATACCTAAAAAGATCTTTCTTAAGATCAACACGATTCAATGATACGGTTGATTTTTGGCCGCATTACTTTGCTTTGTTAACTGCGGGTAACTAGAGCATTCTGCTGTATTTTTGGTATAAGTAAGTATTGTAGTTTGTACCCGATTTCTTTTGTCTGCAAGATGGCTGGTAGCGTCAGAGTTATAAAATTAACGGGTGCGCATTTCATCTTTTTGATGACTATAAATAGCAATTTCATGTTTCTCTTTTTATGTATAGATGAAGACTAACACGTGATGAATAGGTACCCTCTTCTCTAGAGAAGTGGTGTAGCAGAAATGCAGGTGTCAATGTCACTACTTATCATTTATTTTTAATTTTTTCAAGGTTGTTTGGTGACCGTATTTTACAGTGACGAATAACAATCTGTCAAGAACATTGAGTACCGATCTGCCAAATAAGAACCTTCATAGGACCGATAAACTGTGAATCATTCGGAACAAGCCCTTTATCTCACACACACTGAACTTCCATGTTCAGCAGAGATGTAAGTATCGTATTATCAATTTATTTCCCTACACATGAATCTACCCAGCCTTTTCCATAGATAAAACAAAACACAAAAGCTATTAGTTAACCCTTATTAAGTACAATCACCGACAACAGGACAATTGACGTATCGCCCGACACTTAGAAAGTCGTAAGCGGTAGGCCAGGCCTACTAGAGGTGGGCCCGTATCGACTTTCGCGTAGGTAAGCCCTATCGATCAGCGTTTTATCGATGGCCAAGACACGTGTTAACAAGTAGGACTGCACTTGGGACGTTTGATAAGACGTTATTTATTGGCTACGTAGCTCAAGTTGGACAGTGTTGTTTATTAACAGATAGCTAAGTTTGCTTGAGTCAAAGATCGTGTACGACTGTTTTGTTTTCTATGCTTATTGTTCAATTTAGGGACTTTAGCGTTGAATCAAGAATGAGAATTGTGCATTTACTAGCGATTCGTCCCAGCTATATTGAAGTCTTTGTCGTCTCTACTTTAATTTGCATGTACACCTAAACCTTTCTCATGAATCACTATGTCTATTGTTGAAAACGGCACCTGCTTTGTATGGGAGCGCGGAAATTATTGTTTGATACATAACCTAATGTATTATTTATGTTGATGAATATTCTTCCTGTATAATGTTAATTATGTTTGTACTAAGCCTGTATATTAGGTATTTACACCAGTTTTCAAAGAAAAAAAATCAGATATGGTTTTTTACGATTTATTTTAAACTAGCTTTTGCCTGCGACTTCGTCCGCGTGGATTAATAGTTCCCGTTTTAGGGATTTCTGGGATAAAAACTATCCTATGTCCTTTTTCGGGTCCCAGACTAGAAAGAGAAAATTGGAAAGGGAAAAATTGGAAAGGGAAAAATTGGAATTGATTTCTTTTTAATCATCATCATATTCCTGGTCTTTTACCCAACAATGGGTCACTTCAAGTCTAACAAACTACTGAACACTAGTGTTTTACATAAAAAGACTATGAAAGCGCTTAATAATTTCAGCTGTAAGTAAGCAACCTAAAATTATGAAAGTAGTATACCTATAGATTTTTTAGCTACGGTGTCTATAAGACTTTAGAGGTACTTTTCACTTTATATTATCGCTTTTCTTAACCTTTCAACGACCAAGCGACAGCCGGCTGTCGGGCTGCTATTGTCTTTATATTGTGTCTAAAATCACGTGTGTTTGAACGTTTAATGTGCTCGTTCTATGGATTGTCACCACATATACTCCGTGTTAGGTAAGTCGAGGGACATATTTATGATCGCGATAATACATGCTTTATTGAAAAAACTTAAATTGTATCTAACGGCCCTGCATACTTATCTGCTCTGCTGACTGTACATATGAGGAATGAGAATCGCATACTGAATAGTCTCCTTCAATATGTCCCTCGTCTACCTAACACGGTGAATATTATTAAAATTTAAAAAGTTAGCTTTTGGCCGCGGTTTCACTTGCTTGTGTTGGCATTGGGGTTTTTATTGTGTATCCGAGGCTAATAACTCTACACTAGCACTGTTGTATACCGCACTATGCGAGTGATATTGGTAGGTGTGCTTCGTGGAATAGGAAAATAATCAATTTGAAATTTTTATTTGAATTCCACCTACGGGTGTGCAAAGTGGTACTTTAGGTGGAATTCGTCTGGGTGGAATTCGTTTGGGTGAGCTACGTGGAATACCTCATATTTTTTACAACTTTAGACTTTTCTAGAAACATACTAAAGACAAACAATACAAAATAATTAAGAAATATCTATGTATAAAATACAATAGGCGAGACGACAAAAAAAAAGTAATTAGTCCGTCAGATAGATTATCAAAAAGTTTTGGACACGTATTTTTTCTTTTTTCTCGTAAACAAAGAATGACGACGATACAGATGCGTTGAAGTTGCGCGTGATATCACGATCTGATACAATTTTTGCAGAACGGTGACGTCAAAAACCCCCACTCCAAAACTTTGTTGCTCTTTATCTTTGTATTTTTTTATTATTTTGATCAAACAAAAAATACGTGTCCTGTATTTTCGGCCGATCTATCAGACGGACTAAACAGAATGACATTTGTGCCATGCTATGATGTTTCTTACAAAGATTGTCTGGCAATTAGCATTCGATATTTAAACACACAAGTAGTAAATTTTACTTATGATAAAAACAACACTAGCTGATCACCCGCGGTTTCACCCGCGTTATTTAATATCATTTAAAAAACATAACGTTTTAATAATTACTTCGCTCTCGTATGTTATTGCGTGACGTTATGAAACCTATTCGTTATTCTGATGTATAAGCTACTGTTACTGTAAAGTTATATAAAAATCAGTTCAATAATTTTTGCGTGAAGGAGTAACAAGCATCCACACACACATACACCATACTTTCACATTTATAATTTTAGTAGGATAAGGTATTAACTACCGCTGCAAAGTCAGAGCTACTACTACCACTAATAAATCTACTACTACTCTACTTATAAATAAAACGAAATACTTGAATTAAGATGTAACAACCATCTTGAATACGTATAAAGGTGTACTAATAACCTATAACAATCTCGTCTACCATCGCATTCCTACTTCCCAATATGCTCATGTTACGTCCCTTCGCCTGGGGCCTCCCTGTAAGGTCCAAGAACATTACCTGCCATATCAATCGAACAGTGCATTTCTCTCCAAAATAAGACCAGTTTCCTTTCTACCGAGTAATCCCTGATGCCTACAATTGGCGCTCTCGTGAGACTTACTAATATAGAACACAATGAATGAAGCGATGATCGGATGTTAGGACCAAAGGTATACCGGAACCACGTTTGTTGCATCTTTCACTTTTTACGATACTGTACTCTTATTGGGTTATTGAAGAGACATTAATTTGTATTTTTTTAGGCTTTTGTATCTAAAGAGGACCAGACTAAAACTCGGTGTTTCGCCTGCAAGTCTGTCACAGGTCGTGTTTTTAAAAGTTGTAAGCAGGCACTTGAATTTTTACACCACATTTTTAGGTAGCTGTAAGTAATAACATAATCAAGCAAAAACTCGTCAAATCGAAACTTGGAACGTCTCAATGGGCCCTGGAAGATAACTAAGAATATCGAAGAAAGATAAAAACATCGGAGTTTGCTCGCAGCTTACAAACTATCAAACTCTTTCGATGAAGCGCAAATAGACGAACACCAAGTCTTAGTGACAGACAATTTCCCGTTTTGTACACACCTACTGTAACTTGCTGTATATAACTGAAATAATAATTCCCTACGGAGGATTGTGTCCAAGTAGTAATACTTGTTCTTCAACGTGTTTCGTAATAGAGTGACTGGTAATTAGTCTACAATGCTTATGGCCGAATACTGAAACGTCACTTAACTTTGAGACGCTCTCAAATCTATTGCTGTCTTTGTCACTTTAAAAGGATAAAGTAGGGACAGCAACAGATTTGAGAGCGTCTCAAAGTTGAGTGACGTTTCAGTATTCGGCCATTAAACACGTGATTGTGCTCATGATATTAAATAGTTTTTATTATGGGAGTAAGTAAAAAATATCAGCTGATTCTTTTTTAACCGACTTCAAAAAAAAAGGAGGAGGTTCTCAGTTCGGATGTTCGTATGTTTTTTTTTTTTATGTTTGTTCGCGCATATCTCCGTCGTTTGCGAACCGATTAGAACAATTCTTTTTTTGTTTGAAAGGGTAGACTTCCCAAATGGTCCCATTGTCATCAGGTCCAGGATCTGATGATGGTATCATGCCGAAATCGAGAGAACTCCTCAATTTTTATAGAAAAACGTAATTTTTTTTTAAAGTTACTCTAAAACGTAGTTGCCACTCTAACTAAAAAGTAAAAAATAAAAAACTTTTTCCAAAAAAAAGATAACCGACTTCAAATACTAAAAGCTCAAAAATAACTATTTCGGAAGTCGGTGGCAAAGCAACACAATTCGACCGGCAGAAGAGAAGCCACCGACTTCCGAAATAGTTATTTTTGAGCTTTTAGTATTTGAAGTCGGTTATCTTTTTTTTGGAAAAAGTTTTTCGCGATTTCAGATTTGTTTCCTTAGTAAAAGTTGTTGGTTATCATAAGCACAATCACGTGTTTAAGTATTGTACACTAATTCAATTTTACTCTTAAAGTACTTGTTCAATAGAAGCAAAAGAAAAAATATTCCCGAATTACTTAGTGCACAAACAAACAAACAAAAAAGCAAAAAACAAAGGCGAAAACTAAGTTCCCCAGAGGGTTTGACTCCAAGTACCAAACAACAAATAGATAAGCACTTCCTGCAGAGTAGCACTAATGACACTATCAGCACGGGACTCGTGCTTGACGTCACTTCCGCAGGCACCCGCAGGCTCTTATCTGCACTATTAGCATTTCCGCCAGCTTTCCTGCCCGTGCTGCCCGTGCTGAATTACTTGATATTATATTGTACAGCTATTCCTTATATTTTTGGATTTTATACCATCGAACACACGTGATACGAGACATAATAAAAAGACAAGATCAGCCCGACAGCCAGCTGTCGCTTGGTCTTCGATAGGTTAATAGCTGATCCGCTGGCAGTTATCCCCGTGTTTTGGATGCTGTCCCGCTCCCATAGGTCTAAATCAAATCAAATCAAATAGTTTATTGCAATCCATAATGTACACTTACAGGTGGTAAATATAATAATATAACATAGAAACAATTATGGACCCTGTCGGGCACAGCAAGTTTTAAATAAGTAGGAGAGAGGAAGAGCGCTTCATTAGTTTTTGTTATTAGTTACATATAAGGTACTTTTTATGATTCTATTCATCTATTTATTTGGTTCTATTTAATTTCTGTTCATTAATTTTTTTATTAATTGTATTGATACTGGGTATCAATACAATTAGTCTGTCCCTTTCTAGATAAAAAAGTGATGGATTCCTAGCATAAGAATATTAGTTGTATGTCCGGAACACTTTAAGTGTGGAGGAAAAGAGTAAAACAGTATGTGCTGAAATTTTGTATGGATCATTCACCAGTTTTCAAGGTAAAAAGCACAAAATTGGTATGCAGACTATTTGTCGCTGCTAGCAAAACAAATGCCACTGCAAAAAAGTCGTTCAAAAGCTCTCATTGAATTCTTTTGACGAAACAAAGAACATATTGATGTTTGATAATCCTGGTCCTGCCTTGTCGTGTTCATTGAGTCTTAATTTTACAAAGAAATCTCCTAGACAAAGGGTTGATGTTCTATTCGACTTCTCTAATATAAAATACACTTCATAAGAACCTTCTTTGGACGGCAAGGAATTTCGTCAGTAAAAATAGCCGAATTGGTCCATTCGTTCGCAAGTTTTACTTTTAACATATTTTGTGGTTAGTTTATTTTTTATTTATTTAATTAAAATAAGTGACTTCAAAAGTTCTATGATGGGTAGTTCAATCAATATTTATTAAACGCAAGGCTGTTTTAAAATTGTCAAACAGTAAAGTTTCTTTCCGTTTTTTCTGATCCAGTCGTAGAAGTAGCCCGTGTCAGTGTAGACCACCAGGCTTCTGTTGGTGAAGGCTTCTTTGTAGGAGACGAGTCCGACCTGGATGTAGCCTTGTACTACTAGGGCACTGCCTGAGTCACCGCTGGTAACAAAAGGGAAAGTTTATATTAATACTAGCTTTTTCCCGCGTGATTGTCGACACTTCCATCCCATATGGCCGCTAAGGCCGCTAAGTCATAAGTACTAACATATAATGACACCAACTTTTGTACACTTAGTTCTCAATAAATGCTTTGACTTTGACCTATTTTACCCTTAAGGTTGGAATTTCCAAAAATCTTTCTTTCTTCTACTCTTTTTAAAGAACACCCTGTAAGTTTCATGTCTCTAGGACCTGAGGTTTGGGTTGTGCGTTAATATATCAACAGTTAGTTACTCAGACAGTTTACCGTTTTATCTAAATAGAAGATTGCACTATTGTTGTAATCCATACTAATATTATAAATGCGAAAGTAACTCTGTCTGTCTGTCTTTCTGTCTGTCTGTCTGTCTGTCTCTTCTTCACGCCTAAACCACTGAACCGATTTGAATGAAATTTGGTACAGATATAGTTTGGGACCCGAGAAAGGACATAGGATAGTTTTCATCCCGGAAATCCCCCGGGAACGGGAACTATTATTCCACGCGGACGAAGTCGCGGACAAAAGCTAGTAATTACTAAATTTTAAAACTAAAGTTAGTATTATTTTGAGGAACTTTAACGAATATGTTTATAAAGAATTGTTTCAATATTTGTATAAAGAAAAACACAAAATGAAAGAAACGTAAACTTTAAACTTTTTATAGAAATTGTTTTTTTTAATACCTATTCATTCTTTTTTCAGTTCAGTCTTCACATATGTATGGAAAAAGCCGGTACCGATCTTCGCATAAAAGACGGACATTGCCATCACGGTATTTTTTGGGTTCCGTACCCGAAGGGTAAAACGGGATCCTATTTATAAGGCTGAATAGTCGCCGCTAAGCTAGCCAGTGTTAAGCAGTGAAAATTCATATAACTAGGGCGGTATCTTTGCAAGAACTTTTGAAGAAGCCAACCTAAGGGCTCCTTCTATTTATTTATTAATTGAAACTTTATGCACAAAATTAATGAGAGGCGGACTGTCTTAGGCATTCTCTACCAGTCAACCATCGGTAGTGCAGAGATATGATGGCAGGTGCAAATAAATATTAATAATAATATATTTTTTAATAGGTAATAAATATATTTAGGAGTGGACATTTTGCGAACTGGACGTTCTGCCAACTGGACATTTTGTGAAATGGACCATTTCAGACCGCTGGACATTTTGCGAATTGGACATTCTGCGCCTAAACGGTTCCGTGTCGCAAGAAAAAATAAGAGTTATGTAAAAACTTAATAATAGTACAGTAAACTTGACTTCACGCAGACAAAATCGCTTGCAGAAAATTGTTCCGTTTAAAAACTGAGCTCATATTGTATAAAACCCGTCCGCACCGTCAGAGGTCAGCTTAAACTACAAATGGCGTTTGAATTTTTTTTAGATTGACTGAAAAAATCTTGCCAGCACATCCAACTTTGGCAGTATATTTATTTTTCCGAGAGCCGCAAACAGAGGTGCTAAACAGATAAATAATACTTGTTAGTTATCTTACCCACTAGAATAAGATTCTAGATCTTCACTGCTGGCGCAGATGGTACCTTTTGGTGGTTTGAACGTGAGTACTCGTCTGCAAGCTTCATTCTCCCACACGTTTTGGTCTAAGGATTTAAGAAGCACCCCGTCCGTTTTGTTATATTCCTGAGGGTATACAATAAGTATGATGGAAAATGTGATACTCGTAGATTCAATAATGCGACGTATTTATCTAGACTATAGTCTATTTTTTTTAACAAACGAGTGCTGAGTATATCTCATTCACATTTCCGGTATTGACACAGAGAGATGAGAAATTAGTCGCAGCGGAGCAAACGCTTTTAACACCAATGAACTGTGGACCAATAGAAACGCAGAAAAAAGTTTTGTTACTCGTTTGTTAAAAAATACAGACTATAGACTTTATTAGGGCCGTTCATTGCGGTCAATGTGACATCTAGACCTATGATCTAGATATGATCGCTATATCATTGGCTAAGTTGCGTGTATGACGACATATGATCGCTATATCATTGGCTAAGTTGCGTGTATACAGAGTGGAAAGTTTAAATGGGCTCTAAAAGAAAACTACTTTAAATCGTTAAGATAAAAAAAATGCTTAAAAAGAAACATTCCTTTATTTTAAAAAAAAAACTAAATTACATTTAGACATTTTTGAATAAAAATAAAGGAATGCATCCTCTGAGTTAATCTTATTAAGTAGTTGTCTACCAGGGCCCATAAAACCTTTCCACCCTCATCAAACACAACGCTATAATAAATCAATTTATTCAGTAAAGTATGCAAACTGTACTTACGTTTGTCCACCCCCAGCCAGCTATCTGTGCCTTACTATAAGATGGAGGGTTCCGCATTAAAGCAACTCTTTGTACTTTATTGCTAAACTGTAATTTGCCTTTAACCTTCATGATCGCTATATCATTGGCTAAGTTACGTGTATTAAAGCATTCATGTATTAAGTAACTAAGAAGACGACGTTTTTCACCATTATTGTAATTATTATGCCCCACAGTGATGGCGAATTGGCTTTTATAGGAACATCCGTAAACACAGTGCGCTGCCGTTAGTACTAGCATTTCATTAATTATGGACCCTCCACAATGAAAATAACCAAGTTTCGTTGTATAATCTCTGACACAGATAACACTCAAAAACACAGAATGGGGAAATTTCGTAATGTCAGCGATTTCTCCACCGACCACGAACGGTTCCATCTTGCATTTGACGACGACTATGCAACTTAATAAAAATAGAATAGGTTTTATTTCAAGCATCATGGCTGCTATTGTTACCTTCACTATAACGCGCGGTTTTGAAGAATGATTACTGTATGGTAATGCTTGGTATTTACCAATTGTTTCTTATCAATCAATTAGGTATAACGCTCGGCCATAATTGTTTTATGTATTCATAAAATTTTAGAGTTTTAATTCACTTGATGGCCCAGAAGTTCTGCTTGCATAATAAAGATTTGATTACTTTAAGAAACGACGTATTATCAAGCACACGAAAATCAGTACGGTTATGTCTTAAAAAATAATTCCATATGGGCTACTGCGTTGCGAACGCCCAACCAAATACTATTTAACAATGCACTGCTCATTATATGTATATTCTGTCGTCTTTGATTTACCCAGAGGTCGAATAAGAGCTGAAAGCGCCCTAATCAAACTCCACATCGGCGCGGTGTCCTTCTTTCTGGCCCTATTTTTTATTGCTAGTTTATACTGCCTTCTCCAGGTCTTATAAGATAATTTATTTCCACGTGTCCTTGAATCTTGGTATGCGTTATAATTATCTCGCCACCGTTATTGGGACAGGTCTCGAAGACGTTTTTCATCTTTGTGCAGCGGTCGTTTACATTCTGCACAATTCTATTTGGGCCTGGCATTCTAGCCCGGGAGCCAGGTGCAAATTTGGTTAATTATTTCCTCTCAAGAGATAATTCGTGAGACGCATCAGAGTATAGTATTATAAAGCGTCGTGAAAGTCAGCTGGTGCCCGGTTGGGGGGATGAGCGGGTGTAGCCTCCCACGCATGAAAAAAAATAAAATACATTCACTGATTTCCTCTCAGCTGAAATTTTGTCAAATTGTAGCTCATCTAATGTCTCAACGAAAAAAAATAATCAGCTGGTTACAACGTGGTGTATTGTACGTAAGCTGGTGTCTCGAACATGAAAAAAAAAAAATATTTTCAGTGATTTCCTCTCAAACAAAAATTTACCTGATGATAGCTTATATGTAACTGTTGATAAATATATAGGTCAGCTGGCTGTATCTTGGTGGAAAAACCGTCAGCTGATACTGTGAAAGTTATTACATAGGAGTTAGGCAGGAGCATCTACTGTCAATTTAAATGCATCAGCTGACTAGCTTTTCCTCGACTTATTGCTAGCTGATTTTTTTTATTTATGGCATCAGTATAATAACAATCAACTCACAAATTTTCATCTGGGAGGAAATGACGTATCTTTAATTATTCGACATAGCGCAGCTTCAATATGAGAGTTGAGTTGAAATAAATATTCTGTATCAATGTTTTTGAAACGAATAAGTATGTTATCAAATGATATTAGATATATTTAAATAATTAAATAAACAATTAGCTTAGTGTAAATTAACTAGTTACTCGATAAATAATATTTATTATATAAACGTGATGAAAAATGACAATGAGAATAACAATGTGATTTATTCATTTTCGTTTTCGCTCTGGCTTGAGTCACTTTCCTCTCTTTCCGATTTATCTTCAGAGTCGCTGCCAGAGCTGTCTGCTGTTATGTCTTCATTGTCATCATCTGTACAAAAATTTAAAAAAAGATTAGGATGCGTATTTTAACATAATATAATCAAAATTATAAAAAAATGTTTCCTTTTTCAGGCTGAATAGTGATTTCATTAATCGATGATGGTAACTGACTTCCAGAAAACCAGGTGAATTCATACTTGTTATCGATTTCTGCCCAACCATAATCTACAGGATCATGAGAAGTTGGAACCTTCAGGTGTGCATGTGACCAAATTTGAGCAATGTAACATGCTCTTAAAAATTGCTGATATAGCTCTGATCTGAATATTCTTTTCGACTGATGAAGTTTGCTCGTCTATTCTATAGGGATAGGAAAGTCGACTCTGACTTTAGTCAAAAATCGACTTTTATCAGAAAATAATCGACTTTTCAGAATCGAGTTGAGCCTCTCTTGAATCGATTAGAATCGACTTTTACTCGATGATTTTATTTCGACTTTTTTCCATAATAATTTTTACTTAATTTAAATAAAGCTATTCTTTTGTTTATCTATTATCCACAGATATATTGATGTTCTTCTCTTCAGAAATTAATAATTATTAATAATTGAATATTTGATCGTTAGCGAGTTTCTTGAACCAAGAAATTGTTAATTGACTAAAAATATTTTTTTTTCTCAGTGTAACATGTTAAAAACTCAAAAAGTATGAACGATCATAATTTATTAAAATATAAATATATCTAACAATTTATACAATAATTATAATAACGATAATAATTAACCCCTGACAACCACACTGGGTAAAAAGTACCCACCTCAAAATTTTATTTCGTTAGCATTCTTTGTATATATTTAAACTTCGATAGTATTTTTATCTCTTTTAATTGGCACTAATTAATTTAATATTATATCTATTTTGTAGAGAATTTTTTGAGCTTTAATTAAAAAAAAATTCAAGATATTTGAAAATGAAATATGTTGGGTACTTTTCACCCTCAATGCCTAAAGAGGTATACGGTTTAGATGTGTGATTGTCAGGGGTTAAAGATACGTCATTTCCTCCCAGATGAAAATTTGTGAGTTGATTGTTAATATACTGATGCCATAAATAAAAAAAATCAGCTAGCAATAAGTCGAGGAAAAGCTAGTCAGCTGATGCATTTAAATTGACAGTAGATGCTCCTGCCTAACTCCTATGTAATAACTTTCACAGTATCAGCTGACGGTTTTTCCACCAAGATACAGCCAGCTGACCTATATATTTATCCACAGTTACTTATAAGCTATCATCAGGTAAATTATTGTTTGAGAGGAAATCACTGAAAATAATTTTTTTTTTTCATGTTCGAGACACCAGCTTACGTACAATACACCACGTTGTAACCAGCTGATTATTTTTTTTCGTTGAGACATTAGATGAGCTACAATTTGACAAAATTTCAGCTGAGAGGAAATCAGTGAATGTATTTTATTTTTTTTCATGCGTGGGAGGCTACACCCGCTCATCCCCCCAACCGAGTGCCAGCTGACGTTCACAAGACTTCATAATACTATACTCTGATGCATTTTACTAATTACCGCTTGAGAGGAAATTGGTCATGAAAATCTGTTGCTGGCTCCCGGACTATTCTGGCCCACATCTGGTATACTCGCTTTGGAATACTACGCGGTGTTACGGATTCTGTCTTGCTGTTGCATTTCTGATTTACCAGGAATGCTGCCCTCGATTGCTATTTAGCAAACTCTAAGCTAACATTTTATGGTTTCGTGGTTCGTTGAGAACATCAGATTTCCCACCGTGACATTACGTATTTCATACCCATTTATTTTGATCCTGCGCTTAGTCCTTTTTTATGGCATTATCCCGCCACACTATTCCCAACCACTGCAACCCCTGAAAGCCAGAATCAACATCTGACCCCCTAGAAAAGCGCCGAAACAATGGAGCTCGACGAGTCCTGGAGAAACGATTCAACTGTCTTAAATCCCGCAACGAAATGAATCAGAAAAACATGGGGGAGAGTAAGAAAAAAAAATCCACTTCCCTTTCATTAACAATAACAGCAGAAAATAATGACGATTCCTATTTTTTTTAGGTGACACTCCAACTATGGTTGGTCCTGTAAACTATTTTGATCAAAACCTGCGCTTTTTATTTTTGGGCGCGTGCCTCTGTGAAACCTGGTGCCCTAGGCGGGCTTTTTGAATCCGAATCTAGATTTACCCTTTTATTAATGGCACACTGTACTATTTAGCTTAAACCTTCGAACACACGTGCGAGACACAATAGAAAAACATTAGCAGAGTGACAGCCGGCTGTCGCTTGGTCGTCGAAAGGTTAATCCGTACTTAATATTATAAATGTGAAAGTAACTCTGTCTGTCTGTCTCTTCTTCACGCCTAAACCACTGAACCGATTTGAATGAAATTTGGTACGGATATATGTAGTTTGAGACTCGAGAAAGGACATATTATGTAGGATAGTTTCCATCCCATAAATCCCCCGGGAACGGGAACTATTTTTCCACGGGGACGAAGTCGCGGGCAAAAGCTAGTAAGAAATATAATCTAGTTCTCGATAAAGTTATCAACTCTACTTTAACTCATTATGGGCTACTCATGTTGATCGAAAGTTACTAAAACATTCATTTTTATTTTCACTTGCAACGGTAATTTAATATTAAGAGTCTAGTAAAATAATAACTGTACTTGACTTTCATTCAGACAGAATCTTTTGCTTGCAAAGGTTAGTACTGTTCAATGTCACAATGTTAGTTACCTTGCTTCTCTGAAACGGCTTTACCGATTTTTACCAAATTTTATATGGATTTTCAGTAGGTCTGAGAATCGGCTACTATCGATTTTTCATACCCCTAAATGATAAGGGTTGTTCACCCTTAACATTTTTAAAGCGGGTGAAACCGCGGGAGGCAGCTAGTATTGTATAAAAGCCACACCGTTAAAGGTCAGCTTAAACTACAATTATTTAGGGATTAGGGCACGATCTGCGTGTTTCGATAGATGGTATGGTATGGTATGGTATGGCGGGCTTGTTTCCGCAAGTCCACGTCAAAGCGCGATTTTTGCGTGTAGGTGGCTGATTGATTACCAATTTTTAGGTTTCCATCGTGAAAATTGCGGAATGCTCCATACCAACTTCCACCCCTCACTTTAGAATAGTGGGGGGTTAGAAAGAGACAAAAAGTAGCATATATCACTTTCCATCTCTTCAACTATCTCCACTGAAAAAATCACGCCAATTCGTCGCTCCGTTTTGCCGTGAAACACGAACAAACAAACACACACACCCGATACTTTTCATTTATTATTAAGTATTAGGTAGATTATTAAATTGCCCACGCAAAATTTTTGCACTAGCAAGATAAATGCTAGTGCAAAAATGTCGGATCAAAGCTTTTCTTGAATTTTTTTGACGAAATAAAGAACACAAATGATGCTTGGTTATTTTTTTCATATAACTATGAAAGTTAATTATAATTTACTAGCCGACCAGTAGCCCAATCCACGTAATCAAAACCGTAGCGAAATTGTAGCGACTAAGGGTGTTTTTAATATCGTGCGGACTTCATACTTTAACGCACGCGGGATTGCCCCGAATGCGTAGATCCCGCAAATGTCCTTTTCATACAAGTATTTATTGCAATGCGTAGAATATGCACGCGGGACGCGGGGCGTAATCCTATAATCCTAAAATAAATAAACTAAATCGTAGGCTACCGGGTTTCACGCTGCGTAAAATTTTCTGCATGCGGGGCAATCCCGCATGCGTTATGAAATCCGCACGATGTTAAAACACCCTAAGTCGTTAAGACCATTTTCGTATTCATATCCGTCAATCGAGATAGAACGACACCGATTTTAAAGTCGCTCGATCGAAGTGTCGTTGATGCGTATTCAGCTAATTAAATCGGCATTCAATCGTTGACGGATGTGAATACGAAAATGGTCTGAACGACTTAGTCGCTACGATATCGCTACGGTTTTGATTACGTGAATTGGGCTACAGGACATGCTTTGACGTGTTCATTAAGTCTTAATTTTACAAAAAAAAAATCCTAGACAAAGGGCTGATGTACTAGGCAACTTCTTTAATATACACTTGCATAAGAACCTTCTTTGGACTGCAATGAATTTTGACAAAAAAATAGCCCAAATTAGTAATCAAAAATAGCCCAAGTAGTCCATTCGTTCTCAAGTTTTACTTTAAACATATTTTGTAATAAATTTTCATTATTATATATTTAGTTAAAATGACTTCAGGAGTTCTTGGGTAAGTACTTAGGGGTAGTTCAATCAATATTTATTTCACTAATTAACACAATAAAGTTTCTTCGCGTTTTTTGTGATCCAGTTGTAGAAGTAGCCCGTGTCGGTGTAGACCAACAGGCTTCTGCTGGTTTTTGGCATCTTGTAGGAGACGATCCCGATTTGGATGTAGCCCCGTACTACTAGGGCACTGCCTGAGTCACCGCTGTGAACAAAAAGAGAACGTTTATATATTAATATGAGCTCTCGCCTGTGGCTCAGACCACCTGAATGTTGAAACTTCTATCTCCTATTTTACCCTTAAAGGGTTTAATTTTCATAAATACTTTTTTAGTAGCTATTCTACTCTTTTCAAAGAACACCCTGCAAGTTTTATGCTTCTATATAGGACCAGCGGCTTGGGCTGTGCGTTGTTATATCAACAGGCAGCCACCCAGTTTACCATTTTATCTAAATAGAATATTGCACTATAATTTACTTCATGAATTGCTTCATTAAGAAAGGATTGTTGGAAATTTCACTCCTGAAAGAGTAAATGGCAGTTGGGACTTCGACATCTACGCGAGCGAAGCCGAGGGTAAAAGTTAGTATTAAACAATATCTTTAAGCATGTTATGTTATTCCATTTATTCAATCACTTAACATATAATTTTCATTTTTAAATATCAATATAAAAATAAACATTTAAAAATATAAAAAATAGTAGCCCACTGGCATCGAACAAGGCCCAAGCTATCGGTGGTCAGGGCTCCAGAGAGTGAAACCTCAGTAAAATGCGCGCCGTGTTCAAGAGTACCGCCCTCTGCACCAGATCCTTGGCCCTGCTGCCTGGCGAGCTGCCTTTAGTCATCATAACTTCGTCCATTATTGCACAGACAAAACCTTCGGTTTCTCGAAAGAGGTCACTGAAACGCAGCCAGGATACAGACGACAGAAAGTCTACATCGGGCCCATGTAGGACCCGATTAAAGCGCCTGTGAAGCTCCTTCCACTGCCATACAGTCCTGCGGTTGTTAGTGTCCAATACTACAGGTTTGCGCCAGTTTTCTTTCACTAAGAAGAGCGGGTTGAGGTCTCGATGCATCCCCTAGCGGTATGCATATCTCACGATTTCTGCTGGGTATTGGCGTTTAAGACACCTCGTCTACCACATTTCCGCGGGATATAAAGTCTCATCACCGACGACCGCGGATAATGCATCCGATTTGCAGTTAGCAGAGTGCGGACCCTCCTATCCAAGGCGTCTAGCTCAGTCTGAGTCCATTTGAGTATGCCGAACGAGTACATCAAAACCGGCATGATATAGCCGTTGTAGGCGCGCACCTTGTTTCCGTCTGATAAGAGACTATTTAAAATTTTTGTTAAGACCCCCAAAGAAGCGCTCCTTCAACGTTTGCTTCATGTTAGCAGCGTTATGATGTCTAACGCTTCCGGTATACCCAAAAATGAAAAAAATCTTGCCAGCACATTCAACTTCGGCATTTTATTTATTTTGCACAGAGCCGCAAAAAAGTTGCTAAACAGATAAATATACTTTTTAGTTATCTTACCCACTTGAATAAGATTCTGGATCTCCACTGCTGGCGCACAGAGCACCTTTTTTAGGTACATCAATTACTCGTCTGCAAGCTTCAATCTTCCACACGTATTGGTCTACGTATTTAAGAATCATCCCTATCGTTTTGTTATCTTCCTGAGGATATGTAATAAGTATAATGGAAAAAATTGTACTCGTAGTAATTACAGCTGCTAGTAGCATTTTAATTTGCAGCTGTGTGTTTAGCGTGTTTGTATTTTAGAATGAAATACGGAATAAAGTATCAAATACAGTCTGTCAGTTTGAAACTATAGGATACAACGGTATATTATATCAATAACTTAATTCAGTAATGTATGTAAGATGTACTCACGTCTGTCCACCCCCAGCCAGCTATCTGTGCCTTTCTATAATACGGAGGATTCTGCATTAAAGCAATCCTTTGTACTTTCTTGCTAAATTGTAATTTTTTTACAAGCTTTATGATCGCTATATCATTGACTACGGCAAGACTATCATAGTTTTCATGTATTAAAAAACTATGGACTCTGTATTTTACACCTTTATTGTAATTAATATGCCCCACACTGACGCCGAATTGGCTACTATCGGAACATTCGTCTATACAGTGTGCTGCCGTTAGTACTAGCATTTCATTAATTATGGACCCTCCACAAATAAAATAAGTCACTTTCAATGTATAATCTCTGACACAGATAACACTCAAAAACACCGAATGGGGAAATTTCGTAATATCTGCGATTTTTCCACCGACCACGAACGGTTCCATCTTGCATTTGACGACGACTATACAACTTAATAATATTATAATAGGTCTTATTTCAAGCAGC
Source organism: Athetis lepigone (assembly GCA_033675125.1). Classification (NCBI taxonomy): domain Eukaryota; kingdom Metazoa; phylum Arthropoda; class Insecta; order Lepidoptera; family Noctuidae; genus Athetis; species Athetis lepigone. The sequence goes on along the minus strand of CM066233.1, from coordinate 4,788,521 downwards.
ATTACTGCTATTGTTGCCTTTACTTATAACACGTGGTTTTAAAGAATGATGACTGTATGGTAATACTTGGTATTTACCAAATGTGTTTTATCAATCAATTAGGTATAACGCTCAGCCATAATTCTTTTAAGTATTCATAAAATTTTGGAGTTGCAATTTAATTTATGGCTTAGAAGTTCCGCTTGCATAATAAAGTTTTGATTACTTTGGGAAACGACGAATTATCATCACGAAAATCAGTTATGTTTTTAAATTAATGCCAAATTAATTCCATATAGGCGACTGCGTTGCGAACGGCCAACCCTAATTCTATTGAACTTTAATCACGGTGTAACACCGTGATTCAGCGGGGCGACGAAAGTTATCAACGCCATTTACCGCGTCTTTAAATTATACAAATCTAACCGTATGATAGTACAAAAATAATGAAACTCTGCCGTCGAAACGGCTAGTAAGCCTGAACTTTTTTCGCCGCTCAAAACTATTCTTTGGTTAAGAATCGCACCTCCGCAGTGCCATGATTGTGTCGTTTTTAACCAAGACTGAGAGCATAATACACCCAAATACACAGAATGAAGAAACTCAGATATGCGTGTAATATTCCCTCCAACCATAAACGGTTCAAACTTACACTCAATGAAACTTATCAAGCACAACCACGCAAATTAATATTAGTTCTATCATTTTGACTTACCTTGTAGCTCGTGCAAGAGCTACCAAGAACCAATTCATTAATTAAGCTTCAACTGATGAATAAACCAATTACAGTTTTCCGGATAATAAAGTTTGTCGAAGTGCGTAAACTACGTTTTATTGTGAACTGTATTAAGCCACTATCAGGCCTAAAACAGTGGTTTACATATACCATATGCCTTATTATTGAGTAGGCACGAGTATATTGATCACTACGCTTGACCACCCAAAGTGTCTTAGGCCCGTATTAAAAGACGTTACTCAAATACGATCTCAAGTGGGATATCATTTGATACCGGATTATTGCGATGACAGGAGCTCAAGATCGTCGCTAATTAATAACCGCATCTCAGTAACCAAGATCAGATATACTTCGTGTGAACGAATACGTCACATGAGTACAATATTGAAGTGTCGAGTTTTTCTCAATTAATCAGTCTACACTCAGCTGATGACGTACTTACACTTAATCCGGATCTTGAACTCATAATCAATTTCGTTTATTAATACGAACAAGAATTTAAGCTGGGCATCAAGTACGAGTTTTGATCTGAGTAACGTTTATTAATACGGGCCTTAGTGATTTTCCTGACCGGGTGATATTAACACACAGTCCAAACGCCTAGTCCTAGAGACATAAATCTTGGTTCTTTGTAAAGAGAAGTATTAACTGAGAAATATTTTTTGGAAATACGACCACTAAAAGGCTAAAATAGGAGATGGAAGTTTGACATCCACACGGGTGAAACCGCGGGAAAAAGCTGGTATATTATATTATTGTAGGTCCAATTTTCTTAACGATATTTTCCTTTACCGATGTCAGTGATTATTATGTTAATACTGTAGAGGTTGGAAGGGAAGGTTGCTGTACCGGGTTGGTGTCTATCTCTATCCAAATAGGTAAACAGCAATATCGGTCAGTCTCTGCACTACCCATTACTTTTATACTTGTCAAAATCACAGTAAAAACATCATAATTTAAAATCCTCAATTATTTTTAGTATTATCCTAGATCTAGGCAGCTAACGGTCGGTCGGTAGTCGGTGGTTATTGGAGATTCTATGATACAGCTTAGATTTATAACACGGGGTATCGAGGGGCCCCAGGCCGAACCTATAAGTACCATACTTAAAGTAAACACCCTTCTAATAACTTAATACTATGGTTTACTTAGAGTACGCAGGTTCTCTTTATACTCCGGATTATAACTGGAATTTATGGTATAATTACATTTCCTTTTTTATCGAATTAAACGAAAATAGTTCGCAAGTTTTAGTGTGAATTCTTCGTCAAAGCAATTTCGGATAGATTGTGGACGAAAAGTAATATTTTATTTTATACTAAGTAGCTGTCCTGGTCCCGTGGGATTTTTTTGGGAAAAAGACTATTCTATATTTGTTCAAAATTTCATTTAAATCGACTTCAGATCTGGCGTGAAAGCGAGACATACGGACAGAGTTACCTTCGCATTTATAATTTTGTTAGTATATATTTAAAGGCATCATCAGGACCAATCTTAAGTCTGTCTCAGTTAGTCAAATACTAAATTATTGACAAGTTTTTTACTTTTGCTGAGTTGAGATTGCTACTGAAATTGAGACCACTAGCGGTTTCATCTTCTTTATGTTATGTAGCCTATGTGTTATCTATTGTATATTACTGGAAAGTTTCAATAAAATTGTGTAGTTATCATCAATCCCAATAAACTTTAACTTCTATTAAAACAAAAATGAATTACAGAAATATATTGTACGCGCATAACTTACATACTACTGCACCAAGTTGCATGATTCTATATTTTATGTGCTTGTGATTCTTAGAACAGGATTTATATTAAATATAATGTTTTTCTTATTAAAATCAAGTTTTTTAAAACCTTTTAAACCTTCGAACACACGAGATTTGAGACACAATAGAAATACAATAGCAGCTCGACAGCCGGCTGTCGGTTAGTCGTTGAAAGGTTAAGAAATGTTAATGAATGAGATCGAATGACGTTAAGTTATTCAGCCAACGACTGTCAACTTCAAACAGACTATGAATTTCAACATTTAATACAATATTAAATAATTTATCTTATGAATAAAATGAGTGCCTTCCTGTTAAATACAAAGTCGCACACTATCGGTTATTTTGCACTCTGTCGATTTTTGATCTTGTGAGTCCTGATCTCTCTCTCTCTAACTTTTTTTTCTAACTGTACTTTTTGCAAAAAATAGGTACTGTGACGAATTTACACATATTTTTTATGCATGTGACGAATAAACTTTGAATGTATGGAGTTTAAAAAATGTGACGAATTTACTTTATGACGAATGTACAATAACCTATTTTGTCTTTATTTTGTGTTAGTAAAACTGGTGACCGCCATTGTTTTTGGAGACTTAATAATAAGATAAAAAGCTTTTTTAAAAAAAAGATAACCGACTTCAAAAACTAAAAGCTCAAAAATAACTATTTCGGAAGTCGGTGGCAACACAAATTGACCGGCAGAAGAGAAGCCACCGACTTCCGAAATAGTTATTTTTGAGCTTTTAGTTTTTGAAGTCGGTTATCTTTTTTTTAAAAAAGCTTTTTATTTTTTACTTTTTAGTTAGAGTCTCAGTGTCTGTGTAAAACTTCCAATCTTATAAAAAATCTACAATCCAAGACAAAACGCGATCTGTGCGGGCAACGTCACGGGATATCTATTAGTGTTATATACTAAAACCTTCCCCAGAATGTAACAAACACATTGCTGAAAACCGCATCAAAATCGGTTCAGCCAAACGCTAGAAAATCGCGGACAAACATACATACATACATACATACATACATACATACAGGTCGAACAGAGAACCTACTTTTTTTTTGAAGTCGGTTAAAAAGAAATAAAAACAAAATTCTTTCTGATTTTTGATGTGAAACATCTATAGCCGCACGTAACACAAATTTCTGGCGTGGCGACGCATGCCGTGGCGACGCGTCGCCACGCTTTTTCTTTTCAATCATATTACTTTTACAAAATAATGTCGATGTTTCACATCTGCCAGGCGTCCCGTGACGGCTCACTTTTTTTTTCTTTATTAAAATTACGTAAAACTTTCTTAGTTATTAGGACTATAGACTCCTTACAGAAACCTATAATACTACGGCCATAATTTGTAAAAGTTCTCATACTATTTTAAACAAAACCAACCTCATTGGATATTTTTGATTTATTACATTATAAGGGTTGCTGGCCTACTTTCGTTGAAAAAAATAGAAACGCCGTTTGTGTTTTGTTTTTATTTCTTATTTTTCTTAACATATAATGGCTGTCACCTTTTTTTGGGTTATTGTATATTCGTCACAAAGTTAATTCGTCACGAAAATAAGTATGTGTAAACTCGCCACAGGTCTATTTTTATGAAAGAAAATCCGCCATATTGTTTATTTCCGTACAGTCAGCAGGATAATTCAACAATAATAAATAAAACGTTACTTCTTTATTTATCTTAAACACATAAAAATATACATAACAGTAATAGTTTTTTTTTTATTGTTTCAGTAATAGTAATCGTTTTTTTTATCCATAGACAAAAGGATTTTCCTTTTTATACTTTTTCAAGAAACCAACTAAGAATTTTGAAATGGTATAAAAGTGGAGGACCTTATACAGGACGTCCCACGGATATGCCAAATGGAGGGAAAGTAGCTTAAATATTAAAGATAGAACATTTTACCAAAATATAACTATTTACTAATATTTGAATTTAAAAAATAATTTAAACTGCATTCATATTATTATATTTAAATAATTACATGGTTGAACGGAAGAAGTTTCATTAAACCGACCGAAAGGCTTCATTATAAGAGTTATTTTTAGCTTAATAACACCCATACTAATATTATAAATGCAAAATTAACTCTGTCTGTCTGTCTCTTTTTTCTCTTTTATTACCTCGGGAACGGGAGCTATTAATCCCCGCAGACGAAGTCGTGGGCAAAAGCTAGTAGTGTATAAAATGAAAGGGAGACTATGAATTTCAACATTTAATACAATATTAATTCATAAAATGAGATAACATAAAATGAGAATATAACATACAATATAAATAAAATGAGATACAATATTAATTCATAGATTTATCAAATGCATGACAATGAGTGCCTTCCTGTTAAATACAAAGTCGCACACTATCGGTTATTTTGCACTCTGTCGATTTTTGATCCTGTGACTCCTGATCTCTCTCTCTAACTTTTCTAACTGTACTTTTTGCAAAAAATAGGTACTGTGACGAATTTACACATATTTTTTATGCATGTGACGAATAAACTTTGAATGTATGGAGTTTAAAAAATGTGACGAATTAACTTTATGACGAATGTACAATAACCCCTTTTTTTATATGACGGTCAGTGTTTGAAGTTTTGTCAGAACATTTGAAGACAACAAAACTCTTTTGTCTTTCTTGCATGCTTCATGCTTGCTTGCTTGCTGTATGCTTGCTTGCATGCTGTAAGGGTAAGCAAAAAAAAAAAGCAGCTTAGGCAAATGAAGCGTTATGTCTAATGAAATTATGGCAAATACGATTATGGCATATGAAATTATGGCATATTAAATTATGGCAAACATTAGTAAACCTAAAATTACGCTATGACGGGAGCGGTACAATAACCAAACAAACCTACGTGGCTTCGTGTCATTTTAAAAATAAAGGAATTTTCTTTTTAGTAAAATATCGGGCCAGGACTTCGTGAGATCACCTATAAAATAAAATAAAAAAACAAAAATCAAACAGTTACTCTTTATACGAGAATCACAACCACACAAACTGATCTAGTTTGTATTAATCATTGCCACAACACGTTCATTTCAAGAAACGAGATCGTCATTTATTCATTCTTTATAATAAAACATTTTGTTCCAAAACGAGCAAGATTAACAACATTGTCATCAGAAAGCGTTTAAACACGATTTAGTAGAAAATAATCCAAAATAACTAAACTGCCGGCGAACGGAGCGTGGTGAATGTACTTTGCTGCTGAGCTACCAATGGTTACTGGAGAACTCGAATATACGAGATATAGTTCGAATCAAAATAATTCAGGTTTTACCACGTTTCACCTTTCGACGACCTAGCGACAGTCGGCTGTCGCGCTGCGTTGTCTATTGTGTCTCAAACCACGTGTGTTCGAAGGTTTAAAATGTAATAAATATCAGCGATGTTAGTATACATACATGTTTTCTTAAAATCCAATTTCCAGAAAATTAAAAGTTAACTGTAGGCGGAACGTCTTAACAATTTTTTTATTTATTCGTAAAAAATCTTTTGGCCTTAACGCTTGAGCTTGACTCCGAAGCTCATCACTGTTTTTAAATTCCAATGGACTTCTACATTGGTACGAATTGGTATTTATGGGAATTGTTTCAAATGGCCAAATTATACAAACAAATCTTCTTATACATTTCATTGTGTGTTTGTTTAGGTTCGTCAATAGCGTGGTATGAGTGAGGATAAACTACTTACAGGAGTAAACATTTTGGGAGAGCTGAACGAGGTCTGTCCTCTTGCATAAAATTACAGGTTTTAACCGGAAAAAAAAAATTATAAATACCTTGGAAGGCTTAACGTTTCGACCTGGTCCACAGGTCGTGGTCGCAAGCAGACTGAGGATGCGATGTCACACTGCTTGCGACCACGACTATACTAAAAGTTAGTATAACTTAAAAAGTTTTTGCTAGATTTCATTAGGACACCAGGTAGCGTAAATTTATCATGTGACCAATAACGTGTGTGGCTGGTGGCCGTTGGTCCTGGCAGTCATCGTAGATCTTAGACAGTCGTTACTAAATAATAGTCAGAAACCAGAATTGTGACAATCAAACTAACCTAAGTGTCTGAGGCAGTCACTCTTTGTAAAACACTGCTATGCTACTGCATCCGTTTGGACTGGTAGCTAACCCCAACATAAAAAGGTTAGGGTGATGCTTGAGTTGACAAAGATTTGTCGTAGCATCAGGTAGAATGTTTAGATGATGTATGACTATAATTTTTTTGATCATCTGGAGTTGTGAGGATTTGGGATAAATTGGTACCCTGTCCTAACATGATATAGTTGAAAAAAGAGAAATGTAATGCTGTCATAGATACCAGAAAAAATTTCATACATACTTTCACTTCTTTTCAGTGTCGTGATGGCCCAGTGGATAAGGCGCCCGCCTCTCGTGTAAGAGGTTGTGGGTTCGAATCCGGGCAAGTACCAATGTGACTTTTTCAATTCATATGTACTTTCTAAAGTTTATCTTAGACATCACTGACATCCCGTGCCTCGGAAAGCAAGTAAAGCCGTTGGTCCCGGTTGTCATTCGTAGAATTTTGACAGTCGTTACTGGTTAGCCAGAAACTATGACCAGGGAGCCAATTCTCGGTTTTAGAGATGATGTCGAATTCGACAAAAAAGTCGAATGACGTCATTTTTTCGTCAAATTTTAAAAGTTGCTATTCTGGGGATGTCGAGTTCGACATTTGTCGAAGGCTAACGTTAGAGTTCATGTCGAGTGCTTCTGAGCAGTAGAGATGTCATGTCGATTGTAGAGATACGTCATTTCTGTGTGAATTCGTTTAGTTTTGGATTGTACCCTGTGTTTTTATTTCCTTATTTTTTTAATAAAATACGGCTTGGCTTCTCGTACCTACTGGAAATTCGATTTATACTTTTTGATTTGTGCATTGTGTTTTTTTGAAACGACGACCACGATTAGACTTGAAACCACTGAAAGATGGACGAGTTTATTTGTTTATTAGAATTTCTATCTTGCACACCCTAAAATACCTAATTTACGTGTTTGTTGAGTGCACAATTATTGTAACCGATTTTATTATAATTGATTTTTTGTATGACTTAACTATTTTTATTTTAAAATAAAGAACTTTATCATTTACTTCCTACTTAACACTTGAATTCTGTCATTGACAGACAGTCAACTGTCAAACTGATTATTTTTACACTAAACGTTTCGTTTTATAATTAAATATTCGTATATTCAGCATTTTAAAACGAAATCATTCATTCACTTATGCTACTTTTACTAAGCTACCAAAAACGGAACGTGCGATTCTTCATAATGGTAACATTATCTTCACTCGACTCGACATTTTCGTGTCATTTATTTCTATTTTGACTGAGAATACGGAATTCTGCTCAATTCGCCATTTTTTGGTAGAGATAGAGATATTTTTGATAGACATAGAGATAGACTTACAATCTCGAACTCGAGATAAATGGCGAAAATCGAGAATTGGCCCCCAGTCTAACCAAGAGGTATCGTGTCGCCCTGTTACTGGGTTGTGGAGGTCAGGTAGGCAGTCGCTCCACGTAAAACACCGGTATCCAGCTAAATCCGGTTTAGGCTGGCAGCCGACCCCAACACGATTGGGAAAAGGCTAGGGAGATGATGACTTTCACCCCTTATTTAACTCCCTCGAAATCCTTAGCTGCAGTGTAAAAGGGGTCTCTTTCTTGCCAGCCCAGATTGGGGTTTTACATTTCCATCCCAAAATGGTTTTAGGATTGGATGTATTATATAGATAATAAGGAAGGACCTACCGAATTTTGTCCAGATATTCTAAAAGCGAATCTTCTTCTTATTAGATACAAAAATTCGTCTGCCCACTTTAAAGCGACAAGCAATCGAGAGCACATAGTACCACTGTTAGTAGTTGAGCACAAAGAAAAAGTACTGCAAATGGTGGAACCGTTACTTAGAGAAGAGCGGTGTAACTGTCGCGTTCCGGTTCCTAGCGTTCTGTTCCAAGCTTTGATTGCCTCGCCTTACTCCGAAGGCTTAGAAGCCATTGTTTCTTCAGAAAACGTTCAAATAACGCTCACACGCATATTTCGTGCAGAATATCGCTGTTTTGAAGCTTTGTTGTCGTGGCTGATCTTTGACCTTAATCGAACTGCTTAATTGTGTCTAAAGTCAAAGACTTTAAGGACATTCAACAGTTTAAGAGTGAAACTAGCGCCTAAAGTCGTACAACTTTTTTGTTAGCGGTCACGCCATATGCTAAGTGCAACAAAATGAATAGTTATATTTAACCGAATTACAAAAAAAATGACACTGTATCATTGAGATGAAATTTTGAAAGATTTGGTCTACAGAAATGGCATTTTGTTCTTAATAACCAATTCCAGACATACATGCCCATATTTCGTAATTTTCTTTACGTACTGAAAGTCCGCTGCATCGCGTGGGCATCATTCAATTACAATACAAAGTCCAATAACTCTTCGAAATTAGTTCACAATAATAATAGTGTGTTGTTCTCGTAAATCGTTCAGCGAGTTAGTTATTGATGCCACTCACTTTCAAACTAACTATTGCTTCATACAAATTGTGAGGGTTCATCCATGTCCTTATTGGTACGTAAGCTACGATGTAGGAAAGTGTAGAATGCGTTTGTGAATCGAACACCTAACAATTTCAATATAACTTTTGAACTTGCAGCATTAAAAAAAAACATAGGTTGCAAGAATAAAGCAAAAGTAAAATAGAGGTTTTATTTATATTCATTATGTTGTTTACATATATTCTTGAAATTTACCTGTTCACGATAACATAAAAAAAACGTCGGAACAGTTTTCCATGCATGTTTTCTATATATAAATACATATTCTTGTATAATTACAACAGCTATTATTGAAAACCCTTGATGACGAAGTTTAGTTGTAATGCATGCATGTGATTGTAAAGAACTGGAAGTTTCAAAGGTTACAAACCTTTGAAAATTTCACCGGCGCGAAACTAGGGTCGTTCGCTAGTAATTACTAATTTATAATTTTCATTTTCATTGTCATTGGGTGAGTGTAAACCACTTCTATAGAAGCTTGATAAATTCTTACGACAGACATATTTTAAACTAGCTTCTGCCTGCGGCTTCGCTCGCGTTAGAAAGAGACAAAAAGTAGCCTATGTTACTCTTCATCCCTTCAACTATCTCCACCCAAAAAATCACGTCAATTCGTCGCTCCGTTTTGCCGTGAAAGAAGGACAAACATACAGACAGACACACTTTCCCATTTATAATATTAGTAGGTATGGATAGCTAAAAGCAACGAAATAACAAAGGGCCTAGGCAAAATAGATCAACCCATTTTTTCGCACTATTATGACGAAAACAGTTTTCGCGATGGCTTAGAAAGTCGTAGATTAAAGAGCAAAATATTTATCTTTGAATTTAAGATTTAAAATCAGTATATTTTTTTAGCTTAGCTTAGCTAATCAAATATACTTAAAGCATAGGTAACAGATAGATGGACCTGAATATAAGTAAGTAACTTAGTACCTACTTTAACATAGAGCCTAGATGAATATAGGTAACTTAGCACCTACTTTTATATAGCGCCTATTCTCTGTCACTATTTAGCAATAGGAATTGGGAGGATGCATAGATATATTAAAGAAGGAGATATGCCCTGTAGACGAAAATGTATCGGATACCTGTGTCTCCTGTTGTCCCCTACCACTCGGCAACTACTACACGCGCAGTTCAGTAAAAGCAATAGATACGCAGCCGCGCACACACCCGCACTAGCACGTTCAACACAATCAATTATGAACCTTAGAACACCTACACAGCGTGTATTTACCATGCACCGTACATCTTACACACACATAAACATCGTCGTGCTGTGCAAAAGCAATTTATTTTACATTTACGCTAGTGATTGACTAAATCGGAAAATTATCGAAACTTCTATTTATTATCGATCAAATCCTTTTTGGGTTCCCGAAAGTAAAACTAAATAAAAAGATGGCGTATACAGATAAATTTTGGTTTGTGTAACTTAAAAGCATTTTTGAAATTTATAATTATGAGTACGATGCAGTTATTTATTTTTTACTATGGTATAATACTGATACAAAATGGACATGATGGTCCAGATGCCACGCGACATGCACTTTAACAGTGTTAGGTAAGCCGAGGGAAATATTTAAGGACGCTGTAATATTTGGTCACATATGACTAATAATAATAAAATAAAATATAAACAGGGTAAATATTAGTATTTACTTTGATATTCCAAGCGAGATAAAACGGTGGACAAATAAAAAAAAATAGCTCTCAAACAATATTTTATTCGTCAGGCGACTTTGTTGTCGATAACCTACGCTAAAGGATTTGCACATGGACATCATTAACTCATGGCAAGAACCAGCGGCCGCATCACGCGATTCTTGCGTTTAGTTAAATATCGTTTTGTGATTTTTACATTGCTTGTCTTGTCACTAAGTGACAAACTTGCGTAGTTGTGAAGGAGCAATGTATTTCAGCAGAAACAATGCAGTCGCTGTGATGCTTAGAAACGAAATAACAGGGAATATTTTTCGATTTGTTATTTTTTATGATTTTAAAGACAAATATAGGAAAAAATATATGGAATGTGATTCCATTATTTACATAGTTTTGGTATCTACTTCACTTTTTGCAAGAAATCGCCGGACAATACGGTATTTTAATTTGTTGACACGATGGCGTTCAAAAGCACACTAGTTCGCGGACACGGCCACTTACGTACGACATGCAGCGCGGCTACATATCGCGCGGACAGCGACACGCCCACTAACCACTTCTCCTGTTATTTATATTTCTATGGGAGGATGTGTGATGGCGACAGCTATAATATATATCTTAGCAGAAGCACTTGCTAAACGTCCATTTTTCTCGATCTCAAAGTTATTTCCGCATTTATAACATTAGTAACATCTACCGCAAACGGTAACAAAAGTTAGCCGTCCATCCCTCTGCAAGCAAGGCGACAACCGCACAGCGACCCAGCACTGCTACCAACCTGCAAAAAACAAAAGAAAGCATTACATCGACCGATAAATTGATTACCTCTCCCTTGCTCCAGTTTTTGAACAAAAACTCGAAGCTCTGTTTAGTCCAAGACCAGTTTCCTGACTCCGTTGTGCAAGAACTGGGCGGGACCACAATGATTTGTGTCCTGCGGGCGTTCCCTTGGAGAATACACGGCGATCTTGTCTCTTGGACTTACGAGCTCGCGAAAGCCGCGGAGTTTATTGGAATTATTAGATTATTGGCTAGGAACTCGTGTTTGTTGGGATAATAAAGTTGTTTTCTAATGTGTTTGTACGTGTTTGAAAGGTCGATCAAAGTAATCTTTGTTATATGCTGTCAGGTATATAAGGTGTCTGATAATTAGTGACTGATAATAAACAATTTCACCTAAGTTGCAGCAGTTTCTTTCAAATCTTCGAAAGGTCCTCTGTTATTATATTAGGCACGTGTGTATAAAGTTAGCCATACCTGACAGGTTTACTATCAGGTAATCTCAAACAAAATTATATGGAAACGCTCCGGTTTACCTGTACAGATATATCTGTCAGATGTACCCTAACGTCTATGGCCACTTACACCAAAACCTTCTATAGGAATCACTTTGCCTATTGATTTAAACGGCACGAAAACTTGTTCAAGAGTTTCATGCTATCGTAAACATATTATTATGACTATCTAGAGAGAAATGACTTTATAAAATTTTAGTATTGAATTTGGCTTAAGCATCAGTCAATTAGTCTATAACCATCCTATAACCTAGTATAACTAATACTTCTGCATCCTACAATCCTTGGTTTCGTACAACAGCTGCCCAAATCCGACGAGAATATTCAGTGTTTACAGCGTCGTATAAATCGCTAGTTTACAATTCCGAACCGGGTTGCGTGCGTAAACAAGGGGTTTTCTTGATATGTACCACGTGACGTAACAAGGTGTGCGCAGACGCAGCAAGACCGGCCGGCGCCATGTTGCGACAGATTTATATCTGGCGCAATGTTCCTTATTTAGAAGACTTGCTTCATAGATGCTATACGAGTACGGACGATGTTAAAAATGATATTGAAAATAGCACCAGTCTATAACTGTCTCTTGTCAGGGCAAAGGTCTCTTCTCATACAGAGAAGGCAGTAGCATTGATTACCACGCTTGCTCAAGGTTGATTGGCGGATTTCTAGCTGAAATTCATAACAAGTCCAGGTTTCCTTACTATTATTTCCTTCACCTATATACTTAATTATCTATGAAGATCTGATGATCTAGACAATCTTTACAAGCACATGTCGATTGAAAAAGCCCAGACGGGATCCCACAACTTCACACACGTCAAACCGGCCCCCAAAACGTTTAGGCTATCATAACGTTGGTAGTGATTTAATACCAAAAATAATAATAATTCCTAGAGCAGAGTACCAGAGGAACATTTTGCGAAAGTCCGACATTGCTTCAGTAGGTAAATATTAAATCATTTGTATGTTCAGTACAAGACAGTCGGGCGCCTGTCGCGACTCAACTAGCTTGAGACATAGAGAGAGCGTTATGGACCGACAGTTAGAGTCCTCATAACTACGTCATTTAAGTTGGAGTTTTGAGATTAGAAGGATGAATAAGTGGTTAAGAAAGTTAGTGAACTTGCTACAGTCTATGCTGAACTCTTTTTAAATAATCTGAAGCCTCTGGTGGTTATGTTCTAGAAAAAGAATAATTTAAAATAAATTATTGTATTTAATGTAAAAATCAGGACAGATTTACAGAATTTTTTAAATTATTACTTGAATCTATTTATTTTTGTATAATAAAAGTAGAGTTTTTTTTTTGTTTATGATGAGACCCCCGCATAATCTGTTAAAGTAAATAAAATCAGTTGTCAAACATGACCAGGGGTAAAAATCGATCACCTTAAACGAATCAACCCCCCTGCAATAATGTAGATCTGGCGACTCTGGGTTCTTAGCCCATTATGTTGCGGTGTAGGTATTAAGTTGTTTTGTATGTCCATGGCCAGCTGTAAGTTTAATTTAGTTTGAGTAAAATTGAGTTGGTCATAAGAGATAAATTTTAGAGTTATATTCTGCTGAATTTCGGTCACAACGACCGTAAAGAAGGGATAGGCAGGTGAAATAATAATGCCTAAATGTGTGAGCTGATACAGATGTAGTCAATCTTCTTCCCTCATTCTCATAGTCTAATAGAGCAGCAATAAAGCAGCAAATAAGTGGGTTATTTGGAAAGAAATCAGGCGCAGGACCAACCAGCTCTACGTGCTCTTAAAAGCACGCTGTGTGGAAGGGGCCCAACAGGGCCACGCCTGCCGGGGTTTCGGAATGTTTATAATAGTTACCGTGACCCTGGAACATAAAGGGCAATCGAAAGAACATGAGTGGGTTTTAGTCAGTAAAAGTCTGACACGCCCTCCCGTCGCACCCAGGACGGGAGCAGTCATTTGATGATTTCCCACTCACCAAAAAAAAAAGCACGCTGTATAACACCACCGACTGCCTCACTTCAGGCAACTGTTAAATTCCTAGTACAAAGATCTAATCTTTTCACCTGACCCTGGTAATTATACCAAGGGCTTTTGAGCATATACCTCAGCATTTGCGCTACCGACTACTGTCTTCAAGGTTATCAGGAACCATTGAAGAAAGTGATTAGGAAATAAGTGTTTTTTAACCGACTTCTAAAAAAAGGAGGAGGTTCTCAATTCGAATGTTTGTATGTTTTTTTTTTTTTTTTTATGTTTGTTCGCGCATATCTCCGTCGTTTGCCAACCGATTTGAACAATTCTTTTTTTGTTTGAAAGGGTAGACTTTCCAAATGGTCCCATTGTCATCAGGTCCAGGATCTGATGATGGTATCATGCCGAAATCGAGGGAACTCCTCAATTTTTTTAAAGCAAAACGTATATTTTTTTTTAAATTTACTCTAAAACGTAGTTGGGACTCTAACTAAAAAGTAAAAAATAAAAAACTTTTTCCAAAAAAAAGATAACCGACTTCAAAACCGAAAAAGCTCAAAAATAACTATTTCGGAAGTCGGTGGCAACGCAACACAATTCGACCGGCAGAAGAGAAGCCACCGACTTCCGAAATAGTTATTTTTGAGCTTTTTCGGTTTTGAAGTCGGTTATCTTTTTTTTGGAAAAAGTTTTTTATTTTTGTTAGCCTGTTCTGTCCCACTCCTGGGCAAAGGCCTCCCTCCAGTCCTTCCATCGTTCGCGATCCTTCGCTTCTTCGATCCAATTGGGCATAAATCCGTCCAGTTCATCCCGCCATCTCCTTCATGGTCTGCCGCGACCCCGTCTTCCCGTCTCAGGGCTCCAGCTCTGTGCTACTTGAGCCCACAATAAGTGTTTTAGTCCTCAAAATATTTTCATTAAAGTTATTTAAAAGCACATTTAAGCATTGTTGCGGTATCTGAACACGGCAGAGTCAGCATTATGTATGGATGTGCAGATAAGTGCGCAGTTGCGCTCGCGTCGATCTGCACCCACTATTCATATTGCCCACAGCGATGCGATAGGGTTTGTGGAACTGTTACTTATCAGTTTAAGTTTTGTACTAACTAATTTATGCGGGAAATTAAAATGATTGGTTTAGTAGGGGTTTGTGTCGATGAGTTTCGACCGCTCTGGTCATAACTGGAATTTCATTATTATCCTTTCAAAGACCAAGCGACAGTCGGCTGTCGGGCGGATTGTCTTTCTATTGTGACTCGAATCACGTGTGATCGAAAGTTTGATAGTTTTAGAGGTTTTACGGACGATACGTTGTTTTATGTACATTTTGTATAGTCAGAAGGAAACTTTTTCATTCTCGCTGAACAAAATTAATTAACTCGGTTTTAATAATTCAATTCAATTTATTTTATTCCAGATAATTACAATCCACATTTTGTTAGTAAATACATAAACAACTTACAAAAACTAGTGTTAGTATAATATAAGTATCAAAATAAATTATTTATCATTCACGTCAATATACAGGTACTACTTCTGGGCACGGTTTGTAGGCAACACTTGCGTCTTCGTCCAGTGTTTCCAAAAGAGGCCATCAGCCCTATTTGCCACAGTCAACACGAGACTGTTGTCGCTGCCCCGCACCCGCCACATCAGGGAGGCGACACGCTTGCGTATGATAGCATAAAAGTCATCAATACGTGCCTCAGTGAACATCCCCGATGCGCTGCAGTGTCGTGGCAGCCTCAACAGTGCCCTGTATGCGTTATTATATTGAACTCGTAAGGCACTGTAAGCCCTCTGCGTATAGTCGACCCATAGGCTGCAGGTATAAAATGATTGGCAATATGCTCTAAACAAAGTAGCCTTTACGTTCTTTGAACACTTTGCAAACCTCCGGATCAACATATTGCTCCTGACTGACAGTGCCCTACGTTCCCTCTCCAAGTCACTATTGTCTGTCTGCGTCTCAGTGACCCAGTGCCCCAGATATTTAAAACACGTAACCCACTCTAGAGCGGTTCCAACGAGCTTTACTGGTGGAGTATCGTAGGTCTTATTGCCAGCCTTGAATAATAGACACTCGCTCTTTCTTGCATTATATCTGAGGCCCTGGGCCTCCGCATATCGCTCACAAACCGACAACAGCGTCCTAAGGGCGCTGATTGATGGGGCCAGCAGCACCATATCATCAGCGGAACTTATGTTATTTACAAGTGTACCGTCAATTGAACAGCCTACCATAGTGCTGCTGAGCTCACGAATCATAATAAACTTAACTTTGTACAGTGAGAATGAAAAATACGATCTTTATCGACCAAGCGACAGCCGGCTGTCATGCTGCTATTGTCTTTCTATTGTGTCTCGAATCACGTGTGATCAAAGTTTTAATGATGTCTCTGAATGGTTCGCGTGGCTTATTCGTGAAGTGATTGTAGTCTATAAATGACCATATTTATACTAGGAATATACAATCTCAAGATTAATAGTAAGATCAATAGTAATGGTACGCAACTGTAATAAGTATTTAGTTACAAAATTAAATCATATATCATCAATAGGTACAACCCTCAGAGTGCATACAACTCGATTAAATGAGTTTCATGAAATAGACAATCATCCGTGAACCGCCCCGACCTTAAACGGATTTTGACATTGATATGAGGTGTCATTAAATTCGTCTCAGCTATGGGAGTAACATAGGGTGCATCATTTTAAATAATTAAAAAACCTAAGTCACAGATACCGTAAATTAAGAAAAAATCTTAGCAGTTACTTACTTAATAAAATAAAAAAATATAAGTATTATTATTTTTTAATTTTAATAATGTATATCTGTGTGTTTTATTCGTTATCAAAAGAATTGAAAATTATTAAACACATTATGAATATATATATATTTTTTAATTTAGTCGTCACTTTGAACTTTAAGCCGTTGGTCCCGGTTGTCATTCGTTACGGACTTTGACAGTCGTCAGAAGCCAGAAAGTCTGACCAGTCTAACCAAGAGGAATCGTGTCGCCCAGTTACGGGGTTGTGGGGGTCTGATAGGCAGTCTCTTCACGTAAAACACTGGTATCCAGCTGAATCCAGTTAGGCTGGAAGCCGACCCCAAAGATGATGATTAGTCATCACTTAGAAAATTAATTTAATATAATTATGCGTGACCTAACAATCCAAAATTATTTTAGGTCTGGCCGTACATTTTTTTTACCAAAATGCCTGATACCCTTTATAATAAATACCATTGATCGACTAATTGATGGCGGCTTGCACTCGTCAAAGCTGCTCGGCATACATTTGGTCAAAATACCTTGAATTCCGAAAATTTGCTTTTGTACGCCGCCAATTATAAGAGGAGTATTCGCACCTCCTTTAAGGAATTTCTACATATTTATTTAATTTATCAATGTGTCAATGTACCCACATATTTAATTAAGAGACCCAGCAGCAAAAATGCTGATAGGTTAAAGTGAAGGTGCCTGCTTGTATTAGTTAAGTTGCGGGTTTGATCAAATCGGGGCAGAAGTTCCTGAGATTAGCGCGTTCAACCAAACAAAATCTTCAGCTTTATACTATTAGTATTTTCTTTTCGTCGTCCTGTCATCTGCTTTATAATATTATCATGGCTTTCTCCTTCATATCATTCTCTATTCTATCCGCCTTTTCTTCTTTACGTTGTAGTTGGGTTGTTGATATGGCAGGAGGTATGACAGATTCACCGAAACACTTCAAATTCACCAAAAGACATTATTGACCGCAATGATATTTTAAGTAAATTGACCGAATAAAACTGTACAAAGACTCAAAGTCCACAATCTCATAATTAATGAAGCATCTCATTGTAATAGCTGCTCTAAATCCGCTCAGATCAGATTACATTAACTAAGTACATATTATAATTAACAGTTAATAAGCTCTCATGGTGGAAGGCTATTATCCTGGTGGTCTTCCTCAGGGCAGACCGAAGAACATGGACTTTTAATAGAGCTTGCTGTAGGCGTTACAATTACGATGGTTATCTATTGTGAATATTCGAAGTTTATTTAAAGTAGTAAAAGTAAAATATTGATGTTGTAAAATACTTACGAACCTAATGAGATTAATGTTTTTTTCCGAATTTCGACAATTAACTACCTACACACACTACACACTAAAAACCTCTCAGATTTAATCATTACTGATATTAAAAACAACAAGTATCGTAGAATAGGGATGTTGACTACATCAAAAGAATGACATTCTGTTTAGTCCGTCTGTTAGACAGTCCAAAAATACTGGACACATATTTTTTGCTTGTTAAATTAATAACAAAATACAAAGGTAAAGAGCATCAAAGTTCCGGAGAGGGGGCTTGTGACGTCACTTCTGAGTAAAAATTATACAAAGGCGTGACGTTTCACGAAACTTCAACGCACTGTATTGTCGTCATTTTCTGTTTACGAGAAAAAAGAAAAAATACGTGTCCCAAATTTTTAACTAACTAGACTAATTACTTTTTTTTTTGTCATCTCGCCTATTATGAAAGTTCACAATTTACGAAAGAACAAAAGTAGTTGTTAATATTGTCGGTAATATAATCCTAATTATTATCATATATCAAGCCTTAGGTTTCCCTTCTGACTGCAAAAATTTCAACTACCTATGTATTTTGTATGAGGCATAGAATCGACACTGCGTCGCTGATGAGCTGTCGGCGAAAAGTTAATGTTGGCGTGAAGTCCCGTCGGAGTAAAGTCTTGTCGGCGTAGTGACTGTCGGCGAATAGTCGGATACTCCTTTAGTGACAAAATGTATTAACACATTTTACCTGCTTCATAAATTCAACCAACATGATAGCAGCTTAATAACATAAAATCAAAGTCAATCTCAGTGGATTAAATTGATGTTTTCTCTCTTGGTCTCAAATGCCAAATGAAAATGTCTGTTACCGTTCGAATTACGTGAGTCATATGCCAACTAACTTATCTTTACTAACGTTATATATGTGAAGAGTTTGTTTGTTTGTTTGGTTAAATAATCTCAGTGACTACTGGTCCAAAAAAAAAAAAAATTAACCATTTATTGTAAATTGTATTTTTTTATTGCAGATAAACTATTCACAAAACTATATGAATAGTTCTATGTTTTAAGACCATATCCATGTATCTACAATGGTAATGGCAGTTGCCCATGCTGCCCTGCACTATCTTTCTACCCTGTATACTTATTTGTGCTATGTGTACAGTCACGTGTATAAACATGTATACACCACGCTAACATTAATATCACATTTCTCTTAGAATAACTATAATAAATTTAATTTTTGGACACATTTTATAGTAGTCTATGATACAATTACTATAAAATAAGTTTTAACTAAAAATTATTGCTCATTTAAGAGAAAATTTATTAAAAACTTTGCGTAGTGTATACATGTTTTTGCTCGTGACTGTACCCTTTTTAACTACATTTTAGAAAGTTTATTTATCTATGAACCACCGGATAGCTAGATTACATTTGGGAACCCGATCTAGGCTAATATATAAAATGGTAAACTGACCGACTGGGTGATGTGTCAACGCACAGCTTAAACCGCTGGTTGTGAGGTCTGTTCTTTGTAAAGAACAGATATCCACTAAAAATAATTGTTGAAAATTAAGAATGTTTAAAGAAAGACAACCCTAAACGGGTAAAATAGGGAACGGATAACGGTATAAGTAGGTAATTATGTCTATTCTTTTTTTCTATTTTAAGTTGCATTATTTTATTCTATTTCTTTTTTTTTTCTTTTTATTGGTGCACCTATCATGTAATCTCTGCACCACCCTGGGTAGACTGGTAGAGAATGCCTAAGGCATTAAGTTGTACATATGTGCATAAAGTTTAAATAAATAAATAAATAAACGGAAGTCCCGATATCCAAAATCACGGACAAAAGCTAGTTTTATTATAAAGTAGTCTCTCTCCTGTCCTATTCCTCAGATCCGCCTCAACATACATTCTACAAAGAAATGGTAGTCAACCACAAGTACATTAGACTGGAACTAAACGCAGGTGCGCCAACATTCTGCGGCCCCAGTTAAGATAAATGCTACCATTATACAGCCGCGACACTAACATTTCTTCTACAACTCGTATAATATCGATTCAAATCAACATCGATTGCAAACTTATCGATAAACGGTAAAAACTGAATGACGGTCATTAAGTTAGAAATGCTGGTTATATGTCTACAGCTATAAAGCGAGAGCTTCTGCTAAAATTGACCAACCAGTTTCTCTTGTTAATTTGAAAAAAAAAGGCGAAATGCGAAAAAAGCTTTTATACGCAGTTTTCCTCGTTCAGCACCTATTTTTGAGCACCAATATTCACCAATTATAATATTGTAGTGCTTACTGCAGGTGTTCAAACGAGTTTCCTCCAAATCCTTCCAAATAAAATTTTCAAACCAGCCCACTTGGCACGAGTCTAAGTCATCTCGCCAACTTTTTTTGGGCCGTTCTCCCTACCCCTTCCTTTTACAGGCGCCACACATCTGCAAGCCGAAAACTAAATTGGCCACCAGATAAGTGCCAATGCCAAGACAATGAAGTCAGTAAAAAAATGTGAGAATAGAAGTTGACATTTTCTATTGTTATTTGGTCAAAGCCTATAAAATGAATTGCACATTGAAAAAATTAAATGTACTTATCACAAATTATTTTACAATACAAATTGCACTTTAATTGTTTGAACTAGGTAACTAAGTAACTGTTTAATCTACATCTCAGGTTCAACAGTGCTAATATAGATGTAAGTAAACATAACCATAATAAATAAATATTATTTCAATGATAATTTTTAAAATGAATCGATCAATATTTTAAACTGTAACAACATACAGTATGTTTAAAATATTGAATGATTGTGTAATAAACATGGCCTATATTAGATCTGCCCCAAATTAGAAACACGATAACCAACGTCAAGAGAATTTTAGTTTAAATCGCATTCGATTCTCAAAATAATCGATACGCCGCGAATGTATCGATTCAATAGCTGCGTAAGTAATGTAGGATAAGACGCGCAGTATTAGGTGCCCTCGTAAATATGGCCGGCTCATTACGAGGCCTTAACGAGCAGCCAGACCGCACGTGCTACGATATATTAACATGGATGGTGCTCACACCGAAGCGTAACTTGGAAACATGTTTTTTGAGTTCGACGTATAAGAGTCATACGTCGAAATGAAATGGGGTTGTATGTACACGAATGGATGTTTGCAAGTATTCGAAATATTTTTGTAAGCCATTGCTGTTTTAATTTAAATGTCAATTACATACACTAGTATTTCATAACGTCTAATAATCATTATGCTAAAATATTTTTCTTTTGATGTGACGATAAAAGTTAGAAGTTCTAAGGGAACAGAATACTGCAAAAACCTTAGATATTTTTATTAACCGACTTCAAAAAAAAGTAGGTTCTCAGTTCGACCTGTATGTATGTATGTACGTATGTATGTATGCTTGTCCGCGATAATCTCGCGTTTGGCTGAACCGATTTTGATGCGGTTTTCAAAATAGTATTTGTTACATTCTGGGGAAAGTTTTAGTGTATAACACTAATGGATATCCCGTGGCGTTGACTGTATAGAACCTGTTTTCTTTCTTGGTTTGTAGACTTTCAACGACTATTGTATGTTTGACCGCGATTATCATTTTATATGCTTATAAGTAGTTTTATTTTGAAAGTTACTCTACAAACAAAAAGTAGTCAGACATTGGGACTAAAAAGCGGTGGCTTCTCTTCTGCCGGTCGATTTGTGTTGCCACCGACTTCCGAAACAGTTATTTTTGTGCTTTTAAGTTTTTGAAGTCGGTTATCTTTTTTTGGAAAAAGCTTTTTTACTTAATGCTTTCGCTAAATAATTATTCCTGTCACTGTCATAATTATAACTGTTAAACTACAGGAGCGAGATAGAGATGGGAAATAACCAAACTACGTGCAACATAATTTAATTTTTCGATCTTGGATAGACAAAACAGACCTCACTTTGTACGTGTTTTAGCTAAGTATTGTTTCTGACACCACCGCTCAACAGCTGTCTAAGAGTGCGTGACATAGACGGGGACACAGCTAAGGCAAAGTCGGTACAAAGTTACTTGTTTTTATATATTTAACCTTACTGTAGTAACCACAGCCCTCTCTTAATTTATATAAATAAATAATGGCCTATAGTTCAATAAAATATATTAATCTGTCTGAATGTCAGATCCTGGATATTGAAGACTATGAGAGTAAGAAGTGAGGGAGTGGACTCTATTATGTATTATTACGTGATAATTCAGAAAATTGTGTCCTTATATACATATTCTGTCTATGTACCTATACGCGACAAACACAACAATTTCTGATCGAATCGAAAATGCCGTTTTCACCAACAGACCACGTGAATAAGGACAATTTAGGTGAATAATACAGGCATTATAATAAAGAAAAGTTGAGAATTTCAAGAATATGTAACTTGTTGCGAAGTTGGAGCAGTGACAGTTAATAATAATTGAGTTCGCTTTCTCTCACACTACGGTGTAAATACGGCCTATTTAAACGCACCCTGCATTGAACGAGTACACACGCAATAATTGTGGTTAGCACCGGTAATTATTGATTTTCTTCTGGGCAACATTCTCATAGTAATAGGGGAAATGTCAGCCAGGCCAGTGTTGCCAGCTTATTTCAATGTAGTTACTTTCGTTATTTATGGACTAAAAGTTTAATCGTTATTTGTGTTATTACGTTTCTTGTTGCAAGTATATCGTGTTTGTAATAGATTTATTAATTTATTTATTAATTATGATATTGCTTTTGTCATATTGTAGTAGTAGATTGAGTTTAGTTTGTAATGAATATAATGATAGTTTAACATCATTCATTACAAACGAACGAAAGAATTCGATTGTATTAGATGATATATCCATTTTCTTAGATTAGATTTCACCATTAGCTTCGATTTTATTTACACTAAAAACTGGAGTTTATTTGTTTCTAATCTCAGATCTTTAAACCGCTGAATCAAGTTTAAGGAATATTAAAGAATCAAAGGTCTCAAAGTTTTGTGTTCCTGAATTAAGCTTAGCGACCCACCCACCCACTGACGATCATTTGGTTTAATCTCGTATGCGCACTTTAGTGTCTAGACAAATAGATGCAGTGTTACGTTACCGTCTGATGATCTAGATCTTCATATCTGTCTTTAACGACAATAGATGGGAGAAGGAAGAAGGGAATATGATGTAAAAGTTTTTTCTATAAGTCAATTACAAGAATTTCTATTGCCGTCCACTACTGAACGTAATGTCTCCCTCAAAGAGCGCCAACCATTCGTTTCTGGGCAACCCGCATACAAATTGCTGTGCACCACCTTCTTTTAATCATTGTTGCCCCACCTTACACTACGTTGTCTCTACGCGTAATAAAAATACAGACCTATTCTATTAAAATCATAAAACCCTCTAATAGAGATGAAAAGTGATGGCTTATTCATATACAATAATTCTCGCTGTTATGTTGTTGTAACTGAATGCAACAACAATCTAGGTAAACAGCAAAAATAAGCATGAGTCAGCTAGATGACCGGTCTCGGCTGTCCAGCTCCAATTTGCTTAACGATTTTGAAGGGACCGTATGATCTAACAGGCGCGTCATCATCAACGAGACTTGTGTGGGGCATAATTATGTCATATCCTACATTTACGTCTTAGAATGATGAATCAGATGAACGAAAATAGTTTTATCCAGTAGCAAGTTCTTCCCAGTTGACTGCCTCATAAAAGTGTCTTAAAGCAATTATGGCTATCTGAATTGAGGGCTGAAAGGGCACGTAAGCATAAAGTTAATAGTCAATTATAAAGGAGTATTGCACCTGTTTCCACAAGGCGGGACGGGCCACCGAGCGTGGCGGTCACCCACCCGTGACCAACTCAAGAAGCTAACATTAAATGGATACCAAATTGCTGTTTTGAATCTAACGTTATTCTGTTGAGTCGCTGATTTTCTAGAAAGTTTGTTGGAATTATTATATTTGTCTTTAGGAAATGTGTGTTAGAGTGGTTGTCAAGTTAATTATAGAATTTGGAATATAATTTTTGTTTTGTCTGTTATGATGACAAGCGTGACTAAATTTTGATAGTCATACTCAGTTCAACTGCTACTGCGTGGACTTTCCATAATAGTAATGAAATATGTAGATAAAAAGGTATGCGTTCCAGTCTCACTTGATGGATCATAAGTACTTGATACCTGGAAGATTGCAGCAAATAAATTACTAAATTACTTGAGACTTCTTAACTACGTCGCACGGTGGGCTGAAAATCGGCTTTCATAGACTTAGGGATTTCAATTTGCAAGTGCTTGTTTTTATGCCGGATATCGCTTCTATTAGTCATTACTATGTACAAAAATGACACCCGAGTTAATTCTACCCAAAAACGAAGGAAATATAATTTTTTTACGAAAAATTTGTATGAAGCTAGTATGAAAAATCGAATTATCTCCTAAACGGCATGTTTAACCGTAATATCCTTGGAGATGGTCATAGTGCTAATTATTTATGATTTTTTGGTTGGCAATTGGACGAAAAATGTAATGCCGTTTTTTTTTTAAAAATCGTCAAAATATTTTTATTTGTTTTTACGTATGAAACGATTCCTTTTGGTGTTTATGTTGAAGAACACGGACTTTTAACTACACATAACATAAAATAGCATCACTCCTATATTTCCGAAGGAGTTGGCAGAGGTTTATAGTACACCCACACGTAGCCAACTATGTTTGAGCTAGATATTTATCAGCACAAAATGAGTTTTAAAACTTTTCATACAACCAAATTACCAATTGTCTTCTAATGAGTCCAAAAAGAAGTGATTAAGTAACTACACTGATTAGGTCTTCTAATGAGTCTTAATAGGTGATTTAATGATTTTCAATATCTCACGACAATGGATTATATTTAACATTTCCTGATAAGTAAGCTAATTTGTTAATTAGCAGTGCTATGAGTTCTAAGAATAGTTAGTGACAATTATAGATTTTCATTAGCTAATAAGGAGATAACTAATGAGGGTAGTTACCTAGTCGCCGGGGAGGAAAAAGTCGCCGGGGAGGAAAAAGTCGCCGGGGAGGAAAAAAAGGCGGCCAAGGCGGCTAGGGCCGCCAAGAAGCGGCAGCGGCGGCAAGAGCGCCGCAAGGCCAAGAGCCTCGCGGCCAGGCTCCGCGCCCCTAAGTCTGCAGCGGTGGTAATCACCCTGCAGCCGGACGCGGAGAAGAAGGGGGTGACCTACGGGGCGGTATTGGCCAAGGCGAAAGCGGCGGTCAACCTGGCCGAGATCGGCGCGGCGGAGGGCGTGCGGCTGCGGGTCACGGCGACTGGAGCCCGCATGCTGGAGGTCCCAGGGGTGGCCAGCGGCCCCGTCGCCGATGCCTTGGCCGAGAAGCTGCGGGCGTCGCTCCAGGCGGAGGAGGTGCGAGTGTCCAGGCCTACAATGCGCATTGATATGCGCGTCACGGGCCTGGACGACTCCGTCACGAGCGAGGAGCTGGTGGCCGCCGTCACCAAGGCGGGGAGCTGTCCTGCTAGCGACGTGCGGGTGGGCGCCATCCGCTTCGACCGCTCCGGGTTGGGAGCGGTCATCGTGAGTTGCCCCGTACCGGCGGCAAAGGCAATTGCGGGGAAGGGCCACAAACTACTGGTGGGAGACTGGACCTCGGCGCAGGTCAAGCTGCTGGAGCCTAAGCCTTTGAGGTGCTTCAGGTGCCAGGTAGGACACCATGTCGGTGTCCGTTGCACCTCGGAGGTAGACCGCAGCGGCGACTGCTTCCGCTGCGGTCAGCCCGGTCACAAGGCCGGCTCGTGCACCGCCGCGCCGCACTGCTCCGCATGTGCGGCAGCTGGCAAGCCGGCCGATCACCGGGCTGGGGGCAGGGCTTGCGCCCCGCCCGCCAGGACCAGAGGAAAGGGAGGAAAGCCCTCTGCCGCCGCTCCCGCTGCTGCCGCCGCTCCCGCTCCCGCTGCTGCCGAGGCCCCCGCCGCCCCCGCTGCTGCCGCGTCCGCCGCTGCCGCCGCGACTACCGAGGCCGCAATGGAGTGCCAGTAATGGCCCCATTGCGGCGGCGCGTTAGTGTTCGCGCGCCGCAAGGAGAGTCAGCCTGGGAAGGGGCCCAACGGGGCCAACGCCTGCCGGGGTTGCGGAATGTATATAATGGTTACCGTGACCCCGGAACATAAGGGGCAACCGAAGGAACATGAGTGGGTTTTAGTCAGTAAAAGTCTGACACGCCCTCCCGCCGCCCTACGGCGGGAGAAGTCATTTGATGATTTCCCACTCAGCAAAAAAAAAAAAAAAAAAAAGGGTAGTTACCTAATTATTGTCGTTTTGCAATAAAAGGGCTAAAGTTTTGTTTTATAATTTAATTTGTTCACAACTGTGTAACTGCTGACACTAAATCTGCGACTATAAAATCTTAAAATGGAAAGTTTAATCACCAATTTAGACTTGTTTGTTCTTCTACGAAGTGAGAGTACTTCATTTGATCATGAAGTATTGTTTAGTGCAGTTGTATCCCGCATAGGCGATTGCCTGTCTGGCGAAGATTATGTTGTTCTCAAAGAATTTTGTCGGAGATTTACGCGAGCCGCTTTACAAAGGTGGGGGAAATCCAACCGATTCCTTGATAATTTCAGGAGAAAGTACGAGAATTGGTTGGGAGCAAATATTGATTGGCCGAGTTTTGTGCAAACTTTAGTTAATCAAGAACCAAGTGTTGATGAGATACCAAGAGCGCCCTCAGTCTCTCCAGAACCGTCGACATCAACGTCCATTGGAACAATGACGAAAAGATCCCGTAAACCATTCGAAGACCTGGGAAGTAAACAAAAAAAGAGAAGATCTGATGAACACACAGGCGAAGGTTCCAGTGAATTGGGATATGCAGCTGCAGCACGTTTAAAAGAAGAAGGGCATGGAGATATCGCCTCTGTCATCGAATACATGATGAAAAATCCTGAAGCAGCCGCTAAATTAAATGAAACGCTTAAGAAACCAGCGAAAACAATCATATTTACGCCAGAAAAGGCGCTTGGATTGCTTCTTTCGCTAAAACTCTCAAAGTGGCAATATATTACGTTGCGTGAGGCTGCCATTCGAGAAGGTGCTAAAGATATTTATCCATCTTACTATAAAGTGCAACAAACTAAGCTTGATTGCTACCCTCCGAAGCAATCAGTGACAGTTACTGATTCATCGGCTAGGATTACACTTCAAGCTTTACTTGATATCACGGTTACAAGAATCCTTCAAAGCCTTTCTAACGAAGAGCATAACAAGCAGTTGAAGCTGATATCCAAGTGGGGATTTGACGGTGCTTCTAACCAAAGCCGATACAAGCAGAAAATTGAGGGTGAGGAAGATGATTCAAGCATTTTCATGACCTTCTTGGTGCCACTAAAACTGACAGATGGAGACAACATTTTATGGACGAACCCAAAACCATACTCAGTTTTGTATTGTCGTCCAGTTCAGTTTACTTTTGTAAAGGAGAGTGAAGCAGTTGTCCTTGGGCTGAAAAAACAAATGGATGAAGAAATTGAGGCCCTTATCCCCACAGAGTGCAATAATAATAATAGGGTGACTCATCAACTAATGATGACGATGATCGACGCTAAAGTCTGTACTTACCTTTCTGAAGCTAGATCAAATGCATCGTGCTACCTGTGCTTAGCAAAGCCTACAGAAATGAACCGCTTAGATGCTGTAACATCAAAAATTGTGTGTTCGGACCTGTATGAGTTTGGCTTGTCATCCCTACACGCCCGTATAAATTGTATGGAATGTCTGTTACACATTGCATACAAACTGGACTTCAAACGGTGGGCAGCGAGAAGTGATGAGCACAAAGAAATGCTACAGACAAGAAAGAAAATAATTCAAAATAAATTCAAAGATGAGCTCAATCTGTTGATTGATATAGTAAAACAAGGCTCGGGAACCACCAATGACGGGAATACTGCAAGAAAATTCTTTGAGTTTTCTAATAAAACCGCAGCTATAACCGGTTTGGATGAAGACCTCATCAAAAGATTTGCTGTAATTTTACAAGCAATTACATCTGGAGAGCAGATCGATATAATAAAATTTAGAGATTATGCTCGCAAAACAGCAGAAAAGTACGTATTACTATACGACTGGTTCTACATGTCGTCAACCGTTCATAAGTTACTAATCCATGGGGCTGACATAATCGAGAAAAATAATATTGTGCCGATTGGGACTCTCTCGGAAGAAGCCTCAGAGTCTCGAAACAAAGATTTTAGGAGGTTTCGAGAACATCATTCGCGGAAAAGAAGCAGGCAGGATTCCAATCAAGACATTTTAAATATGCTTGTTGTTTCTTCGGACCCTTTGCTAAGTGCACAAAGGCCTAAGTTAGATGCCAAGAAAAAGCAGAGCTTTTTTGCTGAAACTCTCGACTTAATTCAATTTCAGGAAACTGAGTTCGAATTTTTGGATATATCCAATCTGGATGCTGACTCAGAATTGGAGTCTGACAACGAGAGTGATAAGGAAAATTTGTAAAAAAGATATATATGTACATATTTGTAAATTTGTATTTGAGTGTGTTTGGGTTTTTTTGTAATATTTAATGATATGTTTTATTTTTTTTATTTATTTTACTTTATTTTACGAATGCTTAGTATTAATTCCTTAAATTAACTTATTTTGTATAAAATATAACTTCATAATGTTACTTCAATATAAATATTTTTTTATTTAAATTAATATAAATGTGTCAAAAACAGCAATTATTTTATTTTATTTTTCTTGTTTCGTGTGTTCTTAATATTTGGGTTAATAACATATCGAACTTTTTAACTTAGACACTAAAAGGGATCGTTTTACATGTAAAAATAAATAAAAATATTTTGACGATTTTTTTAAAAAAAACGGCATTAAATTTTTCGTCCTATCGCCAACCAAAAAATCATAAATAATTAGCACTATGACCATCTCCAAGGATATTACGGTTAAACATGCCGTTTAGGAGATAATTCGATTTTTCATACTAGCTTCATACAAATTTTTCGTAAAAAAATTATATTTCCTTCGTTTTTGGGTAGAATTAACTCGGGTGTCATTTTTGTACATAGTAATGACTAATAGAAGCGATATCCGGCATAAAAACAAGCACTTGCAAATTGAAATCCCTAAGTCTATGAAAGCCGATTTTCAGCCCACCGTGCGTCGTCTTCTTTTATTTTAGGCACAGGACTGACAGAAGCCACGGCTTCATGTACCTTCTGTAGCACATAACTATTTAGCATAGAAATATGAGAAAGGGAATAAAGATTTGAGTGTGTGAGTTAGTATGATGAGTGAGTGATTGTGAGTGAGTGATAGATATAGTGATCGTGTGGAAATGGGTCCCTGTGGATTATGAGATGGGGTAATAGTTTATCTGTGATTGCATTCATGCTTAGTCACTATTTTTGACCGCTGCTCGCCGTCACCAAAAGCAGTCAGGAAGAGATTATTAATATTATTGACTATTAAAATCGCACTTAAAATCTAGTTTTTGAACATCGGAAAACTGAAATATGTAATGACTGTACCTCGTACGAATTAAAAACCTCGTTTAAATACGTTGCTAAAGTAAAGTAGCTACTAAAATAGAATAATTACATTAATTTATTGCTGGAAAACCCAGAAGTCTGTTAATTAAGTTCATTAGGTACACAATAGTAAATAAAAAATGGTTGCCTGTAAAGTCGGTTTTACGGGCGAAGATTTTACGTGACAACGTCTTTTACCGATCATAGTTGAGTGGGAGAGAGACGCAAGGCATTCGGCGGGCCTCTCTCTCGTTCGGTGACTCATCGTAACGTTACCGAGCGTTACACTTTTTCATAAGTGACTCCCAGCCGCAACCTAATTTAAGACGTTGTCACGTCAAAAACTTGCATGATACGCATGTTGATACAGCTCGTCAATTTATACATGATTGCAGTAACGCGGTCATTTACCTACGTATAATTAAAATCGCAAAGATAGGGGAACACTTTGCGAACGATTATTGTTTAATATATGTTGTATTGGATATACATACATATATACGTGATAATGATAACAGCAGATGTGGAACAATTCTTCATAGTATTTATAAATACGAGTAACTCAATTACCCAATCGTTAAAATTTAACTCTCTAGATTGCCAAAAAATATAAGACAGTGTTTTAATGGTAACCTAAAGCTTTGCAAATACTGGTTAAGGAATCTTAAAAATGGAATCAGAGGTTTTTTAACCCTCTTAGATCGAGATAAAATACGTTACGTAAATTAATATCGCTTAGCACTTGCTAAAAAGGTTTATTTATTCTCAAAAAAAAACCATGGTAATAAGACAACAACCCGTCCTTATAAATTATCAAAGAAGCCAGCACTAAAAGCTGTATGTTTGTTAGTTTGTTCCCGACTCCAAATCCACTTCCCACAACCACATGGTCATAAATCACCAACTCCCTTTTAAAATCCTTCTACATCTCATCTTAAGACCAGAGAACCAGCATTTCATAACCTTATGAAATACCCACACAACGTAGGTAACTTAGTACTTAGTATCTAGCAGGAATCACTGAATGGAGTCTTTTAATCCAACGACCACCAGAAGTAAGTGTTAGTCGGAAAACTGTACTCGGTACTGTACAAATGCTGAGATGCAATCATCTTAAGAAACTTCCAGCATTTCATAACCTTACGAGAATACCCGAGCATCATACAGTTTGGTTTTTATCTACCAAGAATTTATTAAGAATCTGAATGGTGTTTTGGTCCAAAGTTTGGAAACCAAGTGGCTTTAAACCACCAACTCCTTTTTAAAACAATCTTCCACATCCCATCTTAAAAAACTTCCAGCATTTAATCACGAGATTTGAGACACAATAGAAAGACAATAGCAGCCAGACAGCCGGCTGTCGGTTGGTCGATGAAAGGTTAATAACCTTACGAGAAAACCAGAGTATACATAGCTTAAATAATATCATGCAAGAATTACTGAATGGTGTCTTGACCCGAGGTGGTTGAACACCATGTGGCTTTAAAACTCCCTTTAAAAAACATTCGACATCCAAACTTAAGAAGCTTCTAGCATTTCATAACTTCAGAGATACCCATACAACGTAGCTTGGTATTTAGCTAGAATCACTGAATGATGTCTTGCCACGTGGTATCCAACTTCGGGCAAGTTGGATACCACGTGGCTTTAACCTTTCGTCGACCAAGCGACAGCCGGCTGTCGCGCTGCCATTGTCTTTCGAACTACGTGGGTTAAGGTTTTAACCGCCAACTACCTTTTGAAAACCTTCCACATCACATTTCATAACCTTACGAGAAAACCAAAGCATCATACACAGCTTCGTACTTATCTAGCAAGAATCACTGAATGGTGTCTTGGCCCGAGGTGGTTGGCCTGCCAAGCGGAGCGGAGCGGAGGGCGCCACGCTCCGCCGCGCCGCCGCGGTAATGACACTGAATCTTGGGCCAATCATATCTCACTGCTCAGGTTATTAATTCAAGCAGGTTGGACGGAAAGTTTTATGTAATTTTTATGTTGGACACCTGTAAATGGTTTAGACACTTGGTAGATGAGTCTTGAAGGGTTTTAGTATGAGTCTAGTAAGGTTTTAGTTTGATTTCTAGGTCGAGTAAAGTGTTTCTTTCAGGAATTTACCCACAGCAGCCCAGTATCTGTAGTGTGTTACTTTCGTGCCTCAGAACTCACGTAAAGCCTCCTAGGTCATGTCAGATCTCCGTTCTATCAACCTTTCCATCACTTGTACAAAATTCTGTTAGTAATGCTCTTGTATTAGGAGATGTCTGTTGTGCAAGTTGATTTTATAGGTCGGTCTTATTGCTACTTCTTAGAGGACAGTGGTCAATGGCGCCATCTTCTTTGAAAAGTGTACATCAATTTTTCCTAAAGACAGATTATTGTAGACTACTAATTCAAATATTTATATTTATTTCTATTTATTTACTTAAAAGTTTGTAAAGATTTATTGTTTTGTAAATAAAAGACTGCATATAACCTTTCGGCCACCAAGCGACAGCCGGCTGTCGGGCTGCTATTGTCTTTCTATTGTGTCTCGAATCACGTGTGTTCGAAGGTTTAAATGCACTTTTGAATACTTGTAGACTCAGTTAGAAATTTCATGTCAGTGGCTCCTTCTTTCCAAGCAATATTTTGTATGCTGTCTTTTCAATTCCCAGAATAAATAGGTATAAAACATTGTGTAAGCTAAATTATGGTAAAAAAACAATGGTTACTGTTCTAATCCTAAGTAAAATGACTAACTACCACTTTGGTGTCATTTCTGTAGGTAATGTATAAAATCGAAATACAAGACTGCTACACATTTTTAAATGCGTTTACACCATGGATCAGCATTACATTCCTCTCAAATTGTATGAGTTTGACAGAAACAGAATGATATTTTACACTATCAGACAATTGAAATAGAAAGCAACACTAGTTTCCAACACAAATCTATTTAGGTTTACTTGAGGTTAAGATTTGTGGAGATGGTGGGATGGAAAATTGTTATGCAAAAAAGCTTTTTAAAAAAAAGATAACCGACTTCAAAAACTAAAAGCTCAAAAATAACTATTTCCGAAGTCGGTGGCAACACAAATCGACCGGCAGAAGAGATAAGCCACCGACTTCGGAAATAGTTATTTTTGAGCTTTTAGTTTTTGAAGTCGGTTATCTTTTTTTTAAAAAGCTTTTTATTTTGTTTACTTTTTTTAGTTAGAGTCCAACATACAATCGTCTTTAAAAATCAACAACCCAAGAAAACAAAACAGGATCTATGCAGGCAACGTCACGGGATACCCATTAGTGTTATATACTAAAACCTTTCCCAGAATGTAACGAACACTTTTCTGAAAACCGCATTAAAATCGGTTCAGCCAAACGCAAGATATTCGCGGACAAACATACATACATACAGGTCAAACAGAGAACCTACTTTTTTTGAAGTCGGTTAAAAATGGATTCAGAAGCAACATTAAAGTAGAAGAATAACACAGTTAACATAATCATCACGCTATAACCCAGGGGAACAAAGCAGAAACCAAAGACCTAACTTAACACAGATGGAACCGCGGGGATAGCCAATAAAATCTATAATAACATAATAACAAAACTAATAATTATAATAGATTAAACTCCGCATCTTTCAAAAACTTTAAACAGTAGGTATGTTTGTCTCCGCGTAACCTAGTAACGAAGTGAATTCCGATAACTGCAAGCAAGCCACTTATCGCAACGTTTACGTCTCATTGAGCAAGTATCTTTGAACATAGACACTGGTCCGCACGCATCACGAAAATAAACTAGGACACAGCTATTGACAGACGAGGAGTTACTATATTCAGGTAATTTTCTCACTTCTTTTTGGTCTAAAATATCTTATTTTAGAGTCTTATGGTGCTACCAGTAGTCTGTTAAAAATATTTACTTACTAACATTTTCTAACACTATTTATTATATTTAGTGACACGTGTTAGAAATTGTCACAATATATGAGGAATTATTGGAGCACGCGGAGTTCAATTTTACGAATTTTTGACATAAAAAAAAACTTATCCTGCTATCGTTTAGAAGTTTTATTTGTTAAGAGATGTTTACTAATGTTTGTAAACATTTTTAACAGCAGTATAGGAGCATCGCTATATAAACACAAGACAGCGGTGTTTCGTAAAAATCTTTTTTGGTAAAAAGCTTGAAATGTTTGAAATAAGTACCAGATCTAAGGCACGGTTAGCGCAGTGGTTTTGTGATACGATGCGTATCGCGGGTACAATTCCTGCACGGGACAAAGTTAAATATTTATTCACTTGTTACCTATGTGAGTATTGTGAGTTTAACGATTTTTATACGTTGCGTTAGGTAGCATTGATATTCAACCGTCTGATGATGTTATTTGCGAATAATCAGATAAAATTAGTACCTACGCCATTAATTGCTTTTGTTTTTTTTTCCTCCGTAAGAGCAAGATTATTTACCTCCCCAAGGAATTTGGCGTTTGGACTTCTCACGGCTTGGAAAATACATAAGTAAAGTACCTATCTCAGCTTTGAACGGCTGTTACAAATCTTTGAAACTGACGATTTTTCTTTACTATATGTATCTAACCTTTCCTCTGACTATTGATAAAAACTACATGAAAATCTGTAGTTTTTATGTTTAGTAACCCGACAGAACTGAATAAAACCTCATTAACCAGGTATCGTATAAAGCAGAAGACCCTCATTATTTCTAACAACCACAAAATCAATTTTGACGACATACCTCTAATATCTTGTTCATAACAAGCCCTAATAACTCCACACCTTTCGATAAATCGATCACCTGTCAAATAAAAAATCGATTACAAAAATCGTCCAACCGCGTGCAGACCTCGTTACTACATCAATTGATCTATGACACCTGTGCCCAGTAGTAACAAGCAAATCGGTACCAAAAGTGTTCAGTTCATAGGAAGTACCAGAGCGTAACTAGAGGGCACACGGTCTGTTGCGCACGCGCAAGCCCGCAATCGGACGATCAAACATCGCTATGAATGACATTTATGATAATGTAATTAAAAATAACACTTGCACGGTTATTGTACTCTTCGCCGTCGTATGAAAAATATAAAAGGCTATTAATATTAGTTTATTTATATAGATAAATGGGAGAGTAATGGATTGTCACGAGTGGGAGCAATAGCGAGATCCGCGATAAATATTAATTAATATGACACTTAAATATGCATATATTTTTCTGAATTGATGTTTGTTAAAAATAAACTAGGGTTGTAAGTATCTTTAGTAAGATGAGTATTACGTAAGTTCATCTTTGTTTATTATTTAGATTACATTTTGGACACAAAATATCGGCATTGATTTTAATATTTTAGCTAAAAACTAGAGTTAATATATAGAGTTAATATCGATGTAATATTGTCTTTACATTGTTCTCACTATATGATTAAATAACCAAGCGTTAAGGTACTTTTATTGCTGACAGTACCAATAAAACAATTAAACAAATGTAGCATTTATCGAGAAACATTATATAACATCTCGCTTCGCCACTTAAAAACGAAGCAGAAGTTAGTAAAAACCTCATACCTAACCGCGAATTAACTTAACTACTTACCTAGTAATAAAATGAAGATACTTAATTTTAGCTGAAATATAAAAGACCTACTTCTTTTAATTTGATCGGCATTGGGATAATTAACCCAGGCTTAAGACGCCTTATGTTTCTAGTTCCGTAATAAGGAAGCGACAGTTGAATTAGAGACAAAGTGACTGCTCTATGTTTAGGGCTGACAGAAACCACTAAGAAATATATTTCAAAGTTATACATTAATGCCCTTACTAATAATCACTGTGTAAAGTTATGCAATGAATAAAGCCTGTGTAACCATACATTTTTTGACGTATAAACCTGTCATAACTTTATGCAGCGTTTATTAGTAAGGCGCTAAAGGTAAACAGTTGGTTTAAATGACATAGATACCTATAACATCACACTAATCGGAGCAGAGAGCAATTTTTTTTTATTCCGGGTTGAATAATCCTCGTAGATCTCCTCCCCTCTCTGGGGTTGAATGGTCCTTCAGACTCTACCTGGCCAAAAACCACCCCGGTGTTTCTTCTCCCTCACACGCTGAGGAAAGCGTGAACTGATACGACTTTTGCAATTCCCGGTTAGTACGTAGATCTAGACAAAGGTCTAGAGGGAGGTGTTTAAAAATTTACTTGTAAGTCGATTTGCGATAAAAACTTGAAACATATACTTAAAATGCATTCACACAGCAATTGTGTTTCTTACAAGATTTTTTTATAATCGGGTTAGTGCCCTTACAAACATAAACAACTGTATCTTTTTATATTATGAAGTTTTATAAATAAATATATAAAAACATTTACGTTATCTACTATTTATTTATGTGACTGTATCTGTAAACATGTCACAGGGAAATGACATAAACGGAGATTTCGTCAAAAGTTTATTATTAATTCCCTAAATTGTTATCCATACTAATATTATAAATGGGAAAGTGTGTCTGTCTGTCTGTATGTTTGTCTTTCTTTCACGGCAAAACGGAGCGACGGATTGACGTGATTTTTTAAGTGGAAGATAGTTGAAGGGATGGAGAGTAACATAGGCTTCTTTTTGTCTCTTACTAATGCGAGCGAAGCCGCGGGCAGAAGCTAGTAATGACTAAATCTCAACATATCCGAGTCGAGGCGCTCTGAGTCAGGGTGTTAACCATATTGTTTTTTATCATAGTTACTAACCTCTGCAACAATTAGAACCTTCCAAGAAAGCTCGGTCGATATTAAGTAATTCGTTTTAAAAAAAAAATTTGTTATCAAGACCAAAATCATGTATTTACGTTATCATCATCATCTCCCTAGCCCTTTTCCGACTACCTCGGGGTCGGCTTCCAGCCTAACCGGATTCAGGTGTGTGGATACCATTCTTCTACGTGACACGACTGCCTATCAGACCTCCACAACCCAGTAACCGGGCCACACGGTACCCCTTGGTTAGACTGTTAGATTGTTCTGACTGCTCGTAACGACTGTCAAAGTTCTACAATAATGACAACCGGGACCAACGGCTTTTCGAGACACGGAGTGTCAGTGACGTCCAAGATAAACCACAAATAGAAAATCATTTACGTACCGACCATTAATAACAATTGCCCTACATAGTGCAACGACCATACAGTATAGTGTTACAAAATACAGATATGAATAGAATACAAATGGATATCTGCCATAATCATATAATTTACGTTCGCCGTAAACAAAAGAACATTGAGCAAATTATTATTTTATTCAATTTTTCCGTATGTAATGACGAATGCCAGATAAAATCGTACAGTGATTCGAAACAAAGAGGTGACCCTAATTTGTTATTATCTTTGTTAATGGAACTATAATGTGAAATGTTAGGTCGTAGGTCGCGTAATCTACTCATCGTCGTTGACCGGAGCGCACGGGAGACTCCTGCGCGTAAAATCCGAACCATTTTATAATCTGTCCATCAAAAAAGTTGACAGTTATTACAAAAATTCTCTCCAGCTATTCCATTTTTAAATTTGACGTTTAAGTGGACGAGTATTTGAATAACTGTTCCATTTTAAAAGTTGACCTTTTATTTTTTTCAATAAAAGTGGCGGCCAAGCCGTGTTAGTTTGTCAAGGAGGTTTTATTCATTGTGTGGATGTGGAACTTTTTGGCGCGCAACAAGCAGGTGGCAGCGATGTTGGGGTTGCTGTCCATAGCGGCAGTGGTGGTGATCGTGCTGACGACCAAGGGCGGTAGTAATGCTGCCGAGGAAGCCAAGAGGGAGGAAACTGAAGACATCAGCCCGGCCAGTCACATCTTCGCGACGCATACGTGAGTATTAATTTTTGAAGTTATTTTTCACGCCCTTCTATTTATTTATGTATACATTAATGAACAAAGTCGTAGATAACAAGTCTTGTAGTTTCGCAAGCTCTCTCTTAATCTTTTATTTCAATTGATTCAGCAGTTTTATTGTGATACTGTGACATAGTGGCAAAATACTGTTTTACACTAAATAAAGCGTTTTACTTATGTAATTAGTACAACTCAACGTTAACATATGTGATTATTAATTTACCTTCCTTGTTATAAATTCTTCCTTAATTGAATTTCAAGGTATTGGACCTACTTTTGTCTTTGGTCAGATTTTTAAAAATGTAAGATTTAAAATACCAATTGAACACTATCAATATTGAATTGAATATGAATATTTTCTATGGAATATTTAAAGTTTGCATTAGAGTAAAACTATATTATCGCTTCTCGACGCTTTTTCTGATGTAATGAATTACAAGGCGCCTACGATAAAACTGTGAGCAATGCTCCTACTCTCAATTGCTATTAAACTTGTAAGCGCCTAAAATAATATTTCAAATCTAAAATAACTAATAACTAATTTAGTAGGGGCTTTTTGTGGTCGAATGTAAACTTGCTTTATCACATAAAGTGGCTTGGAAACTTTTTTCAATTCTTTAAAGCGCTGCGCGAACGTAGACACTTTTGTGTCTTGTGTCGGACACCGAACACTTTTTGATCGTAATTAGTATGGTGTTAAGTGGAAGCAACTGGACACAACAAATGTAAACGTATGCGCGGGAATGGATGATTTAATACTGATTCTATAGAAATAAAATATTTATCGGTTGCTTGTATCTGACACAAGACACCAAAGTGTCTACGTTTGCGCTACGGCTAATAGTTTTTGGGCTGGGTACTTTTATAGGAAAACTGGCTTAAAATGAATAAAAGTTTGCAAACGAATGAAAACAGCATCTCTTGAAAATATTACAAAACCATCATTAATTTATTATTTAAATAGGCGAAGTTTTTACCCCTCCTTTATATCTTTCAGCCTTCCATCAAACGACAAATTCATGCCATCAATCGGAAATGGGCATATAGCTACCAACGTGTTCAGCGACACCGTTTTCATGAATGGCCTGTACAATGGCCAGGGTGGGTACAGCCATCGCGCCAGGATCCCAGCATGGGCCAACATCAGGCTCAACTCGACCCTGACCCATCACCCTTATAGCCCAGTCTATAGTCTGGACACAAAAGAGGGTGCGTTTAAAGTGAGGGTAGATCGAGAAAGATCGGTGGTAACGCAGCGGATTTACGCCCATAGATACTACACGAGAGCCATTGTGAATCAGATTCATGTGGAGTCTAAAACGCATTATGGTATGTTCTTTTGCTTAAATTGATTATTTTATGAAACTTGCAGTGATTTTCGGTACTTAAATATTCTCTTGGCGAATTCATGTCGTGACCAAAGGCAACATTCGAAGGTGTTGTTCTCTTAACCATACTATTCAGTGGTGCCCTAAACGAATTACAGACCAGGCAGTTCAACAAAATTTATAAACCTTTCAGGTGTTTTGTGCAATTGCTTCCTAGATTTGTCACGCATTTGTTTAGGCCACGTATCATAATGCCCAGTATCGTAATGCCCACAAAATACTGACTACGAAACATGTTTTGGACACTAATAAATTAATTTATTTTTGTATAATTCCAGACCCAAACTACATCAACCAAGAAATCTGGATAGCAATAAAACTCATGCCCGGAGAAGCCAGCAAAGACATTGCCTTCCAAGATCCTGTACCAGAGATTATTAATGGCAGGATGATATGGAGTGTTTGCGGGCAGACTAAGGAATCTGAGGACCTACAATACCAGCCGTTACCTGTAGATGTGTGTGCATTCTGGACTTCAGTTCCTGATCATCTGGTTGTTCCTCAACACGGCGCCAGCACCTTCACATTCGTGATGACAGCTGACAAGAACAAGACTGTTGCTAGGCAGGAGTTGGTCAAAGGTTATTTGTGACTTCATTTATTTTGTGACATCACTGCCTTTTAGTTTGGCCTATTTAGATGACAAATTGAGATTAACCCTAGTCCAAGCGATAGTTTTTCAAATGGAGAAACTTTTGATACTTTTTCAAAATCTGAACGAAATAAGCTATTCACACCCATTATATCAATTTGGACCCAGTTTTGTCTTCTTTTCGAATCGTTAGTTAATTTTTTTCCCAAAGTATTCTGGGTCAGTAGATGGCCATGTATGAGCGCGTCAGTGTAGTTATTAGGGTCCTCAATATACAGGGTGTCCCACGGCTATGCCACATGGAGGGAAAGTACCTTCAATCTTGTAGATAGAACATTTTACTGAAAGAAGACATTATTTGAATTTTAAAAACAATTTAAATTGCATTCTTTTTTATTGGGACAATCCCACCACACTATTCCCAACCACTGCAACTCCTGAAAGCCAGAATCAACAGTGGAGTCCGCCAGAAAAGCGCCGAGCAATGAAGCTTGACGAGTCCCGGAGAAACGATTCAACTGTCTTGGATCCCGCAACGAAATTAACCAGAAAAGAACAACGGAGGAGTAAGAAAAATATATTTTTTTCCACTTCCCTCCATAACAAGCAGGAGACAGAACAGAACTAGGCCGATAGGCACAAAGGGGCAATTACAACTGGGAGAAGCCCAGATTGCCTAGCACCACGGAATATGATCTGTTAAAAATTAATGGGTCCTAAATTGTATTAATCGGTCCTAAATTGTGATTAAATTGCATTCATAGATTTTTAAATAATTAAATGGTTGGGCCGGGAATCGAACTTGATCCTCGAGAAAAAATAATCATTCTGTAGTTTTATCATACCGATCGAAAGGTTTCATCATAAGGATTATTTTTTGCTAAATAACATATTGTCACAAATTAAAGGAAGACCGTGAATTTTAACATTTGATGTAAAATATTGTTCTGAAAAGTTAAAAGCTTACATTGCCGTAAGTCCATACAATTGACATTCATAACTACATAATACTAATTAATCTACCCATTTGAGTAGTACGCATCATTTAAATAAATAAATATCCACCACAACAAGACCAAAAAATTGACAGGGAACGAAATAATTAAAAGTTATCACTTTGTATTCAAGAAGAAGGGACCAGTTTTGAGCATTTGGAAAATTGACTAATTTTGTATTAAAAATGTTAAAATTCATGGTCTTTCTCTTATTTTTGACACTATGTTATTTAGCAAAAAATAATCCTTGTGACGAAGCCTTTCGATCTGTAGGATAAAACTACAGGCTGGTTAATTTTCTCGAGTAACAGGTTCGATTCCCGGTTCAACTATGTAATTATTTAAATATCTATGAATGCAGTTTGAAATGTTTTTAAAATTCAAATAATGTCTACTTTCAGTAAAATGCTCTATCTACAATATTTAAGGTACTTTCCCTCCATGTGGCATTGCCGTGGGACACCCTGTATAGGGACACTTTGAGAACTGCAAATCATCTGTATTGCCTTGTGTGTTAATGCTTAACACATTAATCCCGTCCTAATACTTTTTTTGCACGCGGAAGAAGTTGCAAACAGGAACTAGTATGTCATAACTCTTCATCATAATTTGCGTTATTTGGTATCTTAGTAGAGGCAGACAGTAAGTACTTCTTACAGTAAATATGGCATTGGAAACACACACACACTCCCACGAAATTGCAGCTGCAATTGAGAATAGCTGTTTTTTTGGTAATGATGTTCACTGTTGACGACATTACGTTTATCTCAAAGAGCATAAACACTGTTTGTCTGATCTATTAGGATTTATGTGTCGCTTACCGTAGTTTCCGGTAAGTGACGCTTATACCAAGATATTTCGTTTATTTTTAACGGCATTCTGCCGGAAATTTCGAACGGTTTAAGTGAACAGGGCCCATAGCATCAGTAAATAGTGATGATCAATCATAAACCGAAAGTCTGGAACCGGGCCTGTATTTTAAACATCTCACCAAAGGTTAAGCCAGGTTTACAACCGAACAACTATTTACAAGTACCAAATACCGATATGACTTTTCTTATCTCATAATTATAAGCTATCTAATATACCTTAGGCAAGTTTCTGATCAATGTTCGTGTCTTCTTTATACGAGAAAATATGTTTTTTTTTCTTATAGTAGCCAATTACACTAGTTGACCCTGACTTTGTCCTGTAAAAATTTTTGAGTTCGGAAATTCCAAAGTAAATTGTAATATCAAATTTAATTTTTTTAGGCAACTTTTGGATTTAGCGAATAATTAATATATAAAGAAAAAAGCA
Source organism: Athetis lepigone (assembly GCA_033675125.1). Lineage (NCBI taxonomy): Eukaryota > Metazoa > Arthropoda > Insecta > Lepidoptera > Noctuidae > Athetis > Athetis lepigone. The sequence continues at coordinate 4,746,768 of CM066233.1, read as the reverse complement.
TTAGCCCAGCCGTTATCAAGTTCTGGGCTTAGCAACTATAGAAGTTCATAGGTACTAGTTTAAACATTATTTTTATCCACGTATGGTAAAGTAACACGCTTCCATAGTATTGCAGGAGGATAGCGAGCAACTATTCAAGAGGCATGTCCAGGAGTGGCAGGAACTGTACCAGCAAGGAGGCATGGATATCGAAGGCAACTTGGAGCTGGTGAGATTCAGCTTACATCAGTTTAGGCCCGGACTTCACCAAAGCGGAGAGGAGCGGAAATGTCGTACAACCAATCAGCTTGCGTCATTTTAACTGCTCAACGCTTAGCTTTAGCACAATACAATATCCTATTGGTTAATTACGAGATATCACTTCTTTTCGCTTTGGTGGATACCGGGCCTAAGGCGATTATCACACTGCCCCGGACCACGCTGCATGTTGCGTGTCAACGCACCTACGCGCGTTTCTGCGGGAGTGCAGATCTGCATCATCGTACGGGTTTTTTGCGCACTCACGCGCGTAGGTGCGTTTTGTAGAATCACGCACGGCGGCTCTCATTTATTCGCCGTTCTCTCGTTCTCATTGATTCACACGTCACGCCCATTCAAAATCACGCGCGGCACTGCGAGATTCGGTGTGCCATACCTTGCGTCTCGCCCCGCACCTACGCGCGGGTGTGCATGTTTCTCCGCGTGTATGCGCGTGATCCGCATGAACGCGCGTGGATGCATTTTCGGTGTGTTAGACTGTGCGTGTTTTCCATACAAACGGAGATACTTACAAGCAACGGAAGAACACGCATCCACGCGCTACGCTGCATCATGCGGGGCAGTGTGCGAATCGCCTAAGACTTTAATTTAAAGTTCGTTAACATTTGTGATCTTTGACACATTTAATTCACTATAACCTAAATAGGTAGCTTTGTCAATTAACCCGTATTACGACCCGAATGTTAGAATACGACTAATATTTGTTGATACACTAGACTAATCCGGTTTAGTTCTGCTCAGACAAATCAACATGAAACTTCGAAACTGCTATTTTTCATAATGGTTTCGGAGGGAATTTGGATTGGCTTCTTTTGGAAAATTATGTAAAATTCTGAACCTATTTTTGTCCAACTATAGGGCAAAGGCCCCTTTCTATACTTCTCAACTCACCTTACGAACTCTCTCAAATCTTTATCAAATTAGATTTATAATCTGATATAATTTTAATTTTCTGTTTCAGGCCAAGATAGTGAACGGCATATGGTACTATTTCCTCAGTGCCTTACCCTCAGAGGAATCGTTTCAGCCTCTGGACAGATATTATGGTCTCAGTCCTACTGGCCTGGCAAGAGGAGGCACTTTTGAGGATTACGAAGGTAGGATTTTTAGTTATGCCTTAGCTACACGGTTACAAAGAGAAAGATTTTAGGGAACTTGATAATAAAGAAAGAGCCTTGGAGTTTCTTTATGAGATTATGAGAACTGTAGAAAAACGAAGGTCTATGGTATTGTGAGAAGAATAGACAGTCCCAAGTGGCTATGGGCTGGGCTTGTTGCCGGCAGAGATGGTCGACTATGAGGTAAGAGCAACCGTGCGTCGGGAAATGCTGCGGTCTCCATAAGGTGACATGGTTGGTTCTTCTCTATACAAATACATCTTTTGGAAGCGGAAAATGTTTTTTTTTGTTTTTTAGCAAATAAATAAATGCAAAAACAATACTTTAATTTGAAGAGATAATGGTGAGCTCAAGACCGTTAGCAACACCTTTGGTGAGGTTTATATCCAGCAGCACGAGATAATTTCGATGACTGTATTACATATTTATTTGATACAGTTCACGGATCTAACACTGCATCTTGTATATTTCAGGTCACAACTTTTGGGACACGGAGACCTGGATGTTCCCTTCGATCTTGCTGCTGTATCCTCAGTACGCGAACAAACTGCTGCAGTACAGGCTGGACACCGCTTATGTAGCTGCTCAACTGGCCAAAACCACTGGAAACAAAGGATATAGGTAAAAAAGATTTTAAGATTTCTTCTGGCTTTCGCATTTCACATACTTATTTCTGTGTATTTCACTTCATAAAGGAGTAAAGTTTGTTCCTGTTACCTTCAAAAGAGGTAAGCTGTGGAAGTTTTGACATTACTTCAAAAATCTTCACCTTTGCTGAATGCCATAGCCATATTTTTAGAATATTTGACTTCCAGGTGTATGCTAAAGCTAGTACACATTAAACGGTAGACTTCAAAAGCTGTTTGCTACTTTCAACGAGTTAAAAGTATAACGAAAGTCAATTTTCTCTCGTTTTGTAACTTTCTAGGTATCCATGGGAGAGTGCATACACGGGAGTGGAGGTGACGCAGCCGTGCTGTCCCGACGTGGCCACCTTCGAGCAGCACATCAGCGGGTGCATCTCCTTTGCCATCCGCCAGTACCTCGCCACCACCAGGGATGAAGAGTGGTTGAAGGTACCTTGTAACGTCTACATACGTCTTTTCATATTAATATATCGCCGTAGTTTCCATATTTCAAAGTTGTTCATTAGTCTTCATTAATTTCGCCCTCTTTGAAAAATGCTTTATATAAGTTATATTATTTGTCATTCAGAACCTATTCAGTTTCGGTTCCGAGCTATATATAATCAAAGCGCAAAAGCCTGTCTGGCTGTTTATTAGTGCAATTTCAAGCGCATGGTTATTTAAAAATAAAAACTTATTAACGGGTGAATTAATTAAGACAATATTAAAATATTTGCAGAACGGTGGCTGTGACATCGTAACTAACATCGCAGATTTCTGGGCGTCTCGCGCTGTCATCAACTACAACACCGGCCTTTATGATATTTCAAGTAAGAAATCATATATTTACCTAGTAAGAAAATCGTGAGCCAGATGTAGGTAGACATTTTACATAATCCAGAACTGTTTAATTTCCAGACGTGATGGGCCCTGATGAAGATCACAGAAACGTCAACAATTCAGTGTTCACCAACGTTGTTGCTGGATATTCCCTTTATTTGGCACAGTGAGTTTATAAGTTACACCTACCCAGTGGATATTAGCAAAACCCAGTTGATATTTTAACTTATCATTTCATTGCAACCAAATGACATTAGTATGTAAAAAGTGTCTAAACAACTTGTATAGCAGCGTGTCAGACAATGTTGTGTCCACGGAACAGAAAAAAAACAGGTTGTGTCATTACTCGTTACTGGGAACTATTCAATATGTTCTATATCTATAAAGTACTCCTTTCCTCGTCGACTTCATACAAGTGGCAAATAATCCTCTAAACATAGCGGTGTCGTCCAATCCTCTAAATATAGCGATTCCTTTGAAGGTTCCAGGACCAGGTATGCAATTAGTTGATTTGAACAAACGCTAACTACAACATCCTTTGCGTTTAATTGTAGCAATTTCGTCAGAATAAAACTCTTCTCACCAACCACAACCACTTACCTCAAATTCCAGATACGTATCCTGCCTCTGTAGGTCTTACTACTTGGCCAAAGACCCGGATCATTGGGCTGACATCGCGTGGAGCCTGGCTCTGCCGTATGATGAGGAGTTCGACTACCATCCCCAGTACACGGGCTACGAGAGAGGAGTAATGATCAAACAAGCTGATGCTGTGCTGCTTGGGTTCCCGTTGCAGTATAATATGAATATGTAAGTAACTGTAGGTAGACCACTTTCAATTTCAATTAAATAACGGACTCAAAAATCGAAAACAAAGCGACCTATGGGAGATTACAGGCAACGTTAGGCACTGCAGTACTCTGACGTGAAGTTGATACTGCCAGCTCGTGTATGTATACTAATACCATACTATCTTAATGGGATTTCGAATCCAAAAGTTTGACCTTCAAAAGAAACTTTTACGATATAATTAACTGTTGTTAAGAAATGTAAAAAATATTAAATGCAAGGTTTATTCTTTTATTTTAGTGTAAAATCTGAATATCCTCTTTCAGTTCCACACGACTGAATGATTTGACGTATTACGAATCAATGACTCGGAAGAATGGTCCCGCCATGACGTGGAGTATGCACACCATCGGCCACCTGCATGTGGATGACGCTACCAAGGCTGATTCCATGTTCAACATGAGCTATGAAGGATTTGTTAGAGAACCTTTTAAGGTAAGGAATAATCTCTAAGGTATGTAATAATTGATGCAGAGGCTATAGCAGCAATGAATTTAAACCAAGCAGAAGCAAATGTAAAATCTAGGAAATATACCTACCTAACCTGTATCTAGTTCAGGCACATCTATGATTATGTCATAGCCCTTTCCCTACTATATTGGGATCAGCTTTCAGTCTAACCGGATTCAACTAATTCAGTGTTTTACATAGAGCGACAGCCTGTCAGGCTTCCACAACCCATTAATACGATAATACGCTACCCATTGGTTAAATTGGATAGACTTTCTGGCTTCTGACCGCCCGTAATGACTGTCAAAGTTCTACGAATGACAACCGAGTCGCTTTACGAGCTTTCCGCACACTATAAAACGTACATACACATGAATTGAAAAAATCACATATTATTATTTTTCAGGTGTGGAGTGAGCTTCGTCGTCCTGATTCTGGCGCTGTTAACTTCCACACTGGCATGGGAGGGTTTCTTCAGACGCTCATCTTTGGCTACCTAGGAGTCAGCATACACCTGGATCGATTGGAGATTAATAAGCCCCGTCTGCCGCCCAATACTACTAAGTTTAGAATCAGAGGTAGTAATCAAATATTTTGTAGCACCACCTTAGTTCTACTGTTACAACAGTTACATTATTTCTCTGGGACCCGTCTGTCTTATTGCCACGGCGCCTTTTTCATGCTCCAACAAAGAGTTCAAGGTTGGGATCGACAAACAGTCGATTCTAGCAAAAATTGTAGTGGAGGCTTTGCAGTCTTGGAAATGGTGACAATGCTTAGGTTAGCAAACGATACCCAAAATAGTGTAGCTTTTATACTATTATACAATGATATTATAAGTAAGGTGTAGATACCTGAACGAAATTCTATCTTCAAAAACCGCACACTAACGCACACATACATTACTCGTCAAAGTAGGATGGCATGTTTGAAGCACGCGAGTGAAAAAGAGATAAACGTCAAATATCAACGCGAAACTTAGTATCATGTTGGTCAAATGGCAAATTTTTAAAGTGCCACTTTTTGACTGCATAAAAACTACCTTTTTACTAATAATATCATTGCTATTACACTATTTTGGGAATGTTTATAAACTGATTGTGTCCAAAGCAGGCAATTCATTGCATTCTTTACCTAAAACTTCATGTACTATCGACAAAATTGAATCATGACCCATTTTGACGACAAATCGTTTGAAGCTGTCAAAATAATAAGACTAGACGTGTGACATATTTAATTCATGTTTACGCGATTGTCGACCTAATTGTATTTGAATGTCTGTAGGAAAATAAGCTTATGGTGGGTCATGATTCCATTTCGTCGATTGTACCTACTAAAAATATCATCGCATTTTTTCAGGTATCAAATACCTCGGAGCAAACCTAACGCTAGAAATATCAGAGAACATCACAAAACTCAGCGTGAGCACCCTGGACGATAACTGGCAGTTAGTGTTGAACGACGGCAAATACAACATCACATTAGCTCCCGGAATTACAGGTGAGGATATTATTAAAATGATACTTTAAGGTCATATTCTACACATACGTATAGTTTATTTGTTAGTACCAAAGGGTAATTTTAAATGCGAAAGCAAGAACTGTATTAATTTATTCTCTTTGCAATTCTTGTGAGGCTTACATGGCCATAAACCCACGCCCAAAGCTTTTATGAGAATTTAGGTAATGTTTGAGTGAGATGGATGGGTTTTGGGGAGAAAAATTAATTTAAGAAGAGAAAATTGCTGAAGGCTGAAAGTTTCCGTGGCTTATGTGGGATATGTGCCTGGAAGACTAGTTGTAAGAAGTAGTACATCATTAATGTAATGAAAAAATAAGTCATATGCGGCATTTTAACATAGAAAATAAAAATACCTTACCATCTTCCAGTGATACTGCCGGGGTCTGGACCTTTCACAGTGCATTCGGAGCCATGGGAAGATTGCAAGCTGCCGAGTGACATTATAGGACAGAATTATCTACGGCCGAATGATAAATAGTATTGAAATAATATAATTTCTTGAGATCTCTTATTGTAGAAGGAAACCAACAATAAATCATACCAAAAACATTAATGATATTACAAGTAAATGAGCCATATCTATACTAATATTATAAAGAGGTAAAATTTGTAAGTTTGTAAGTTTGTAAGTTTGTATGTTTGTAAGTTTGTATGTTTGGGGTAATCTCTGGAACTAATGAACCAATTCCAAAAATGTTTTCACTGGAAGAAAGCTACATTATTCCTGAGTGCTATAGGCTATAAATTATTTTTATAACATGTATATTAACCGAGCTATCGCAACTTTTGTCTAGCAAGTCGGAAAAAAATACCTCATAAAACAGAATTATTTGCGTGCGCTGCCTAAACAGTTGCTTAAAATTAAAAACAATGTATGGCAACTTGGTTTGTCTTAATTATTTCTACAAAAAAGTCCGCGATACCATATCTCTATCTTTTATATTTTATCTTTTATACTTCTTTTATTGCATTAAAAAAATGATTTTTCGGCAAACTTACGTTTGGTTGATTATTTGAGCCACAAAATATTAATTTTTATGACAATAAATTATTTCAGTATCACAAGAACATCATACAGATAAGATTTGCCATTTACAGTATGTCAATTGGTCATAAAGTTTCGGAGATAATATAAAATTACTAAAACGCAAAATGCCCCTAGCGTAATATTCATTGTGCGGAAGTCATTTATAATTTCAAAAAAATATCTTCGGAGATATTACAGTTTTAATATTACTCCGCAGCAAGCAATATAAATGATAGTATGTAATAGAAACTGCTTATTAGCGAAAAAAGGCCGCCTATTGTACTCTTGCATATTTGTTTGTATTGTCCTTTACTGTTTTTGTCCTATTGGTGTACAATAAAGAATATTGGCCGATGGTTTTGCAAGATATTTGTAGCTTAAACATCAGAATAACACATCTGGGTCGTAATAAAGGCGCGTGTAAGAGGTTACGGGTTCGAATCCGGGCAAGTACCAATGTGACTTTTTCAATTCATATGTACTTTCTATAGTTTATCTTGGACATCACTGACATCCCGTGCCTCGGAAAGCATGTTAAGCGGGTTGTCATTCGTAGAACTTTGACGCTACGGATATTTAGAAGCCAGAAAGTCTGACCAGTCGAACCAAAGGGTATCGTCGCCCAGTTACTGGGTTGTGGAGGTCTGATAGGCAGACGCTTCACGTAATACACTGGTATCCAGCTGAATCCGGTTCGCATGTAAGCCGACTCCAACATAGTTGGGAAAAGACTAGGGAGATGATGATCCTCCTCACCGCACACGAATATTTCGGGAGGTTCCTATGTCGGATTCGGGCGGAAATGACGCCTGCGTGACACGGTGTAGCATACGGTGGAGGTAGGCCCAGCTTGGGCGAACCACCACCGTGTCGTTGCAGAGGCGATCGGCACTGGTAGAGGCCATGCTTCGGGGCGAGACTGAATAGGAAGCCGTCGCCTCCTGCGAAGCAGACACACTGGAGACGAAAGTGGTGGGGCGCGTGAGGCAGCGTCAAGCTTCACGCCCCGGACAGAGACCCAGGCTTAGTTGTCGAGAGTCGCAAGATGATGGCCACTGGAGGCGTGGGCCTGCGGAAGCCGCCCGACTAGGACCAGACCCGTGTCGACGGCGTGTCGATGCTTCGCCTTCGTTACCGCGGCCCCGGAATATATAAGGGTAACCGTTTTAGTCAGTAAAAATCTGACCCTCCTTCCCTCTTCAGGGGCGGGAGAAGTCATTTGATGATTTCCTCCATAAAAAAAAAACGCCCTTGGATATGTTTTGGATGCTTCTACCATGGTCAATGTAGCTCTTTCACACTTACACAACCCCAATAATCTTTTTGTGTACGCTCAAGATAGTTCCACAGTTAATCGTCACTAATATTATAAATGCGAAAGTAACTCTGCCAGTCTGTCTGTCTGTCTGTCTCTTCTTCACGCCTGAACTACTAAACCAATTTTGAATGAAATTTGGTACAGACGTAGTCTGGGACCCGAGAAAGGACATAGGATAGTTTTCATCCCGGAAATCGCCCGGAAACGGGAACTATTATTCCACGCGGACGAAGTCGCGGGTAAAAGCTAGTTTACCTACATAAGATTTGAACAGCAATGCATCATGTATGTTTTTTGCGGTGTTGGAATTTATTTTGTATAATTATACAAGTGCAATGAATGTTAGTGTACTCGTAAAACGTGTATGTCCGAAATATGTAGGTACGTAATTACCCAACTGCCAAAAAGTGGTTATTGGTTTGTGGTTGTCGGTAAACCTTATCTATGAATCACAAAAAAATCCTACTACATTGTCAAATGGTTTGATTAATTGATAATTAATAATGACAAAAAAGATCAGTTAATAAAACGTCTTAATCCTTCGAAAACACGTGATTTGAGACACAATAGAAAGACAATAGCAGCCTGACAGCCGGCTACCGGTTGGTCCTGCACACATATCGGAAAGGGATCGGAAAGGGTTCGTCACCACATCGCTTTGAGCCGTTCAGAATGGTTTGTATTAAACTCCGTACTGCAACGCACACTTATCGGAATCGTAACGTAATCACCTCGCCCCGGAACAGGCTCTAAACTTGCAATGCCGCGCTTACGGCTAGGCGTCACCGCGCTTACGGCTCGTCGTCCACGTGCTTACGTTTCTCCGTACTCGATCTGGTGCCAACCAAGTCAGCGGGCGGCGAGCCGTTAGCGCGATGCGACGCCAGCCGAGTTGACACACAGGGGCTGCTGATACGCTTACGTTACGTGCCTACGTAAGATGACGCCTGGTTGACCGCGAGGCGAAAGGCTATACGGTTAAGATCCTTTTCCGATCCAATAAGTGTTCTGACACCTTTATCCCTTACTAAAGGGATAAATCGACGACTATTTGAACACTGTGGATGCGACAAAAGAAGCAACTTTTCAGGAGAGCAAAAGAACCGTTTTACTTTGTATCAGCTGTTTGTAGTTAAGGTTATTTAGTACCTATAGTGATTCGTCTTCCGATGCCAATTGCGAAACGTATTTTGATAAAAAAAATACTAGGTACCGTTGTGTTAGAACTCAAACGACGAAATATTTACCTAGTTAGGTCTAGCAGCCAAAAAGAGATCAAACAAGACGTGGCTGACTAAAAGGTTGGTGAATGGTGATTTGCACAGACTAAAAAAATAAAAATAAAACCATATGTCGACTTCAAACGCAAAAAAATATATTTTTAAGTAAATTACAGGTAAATATTGCATTCCAATAAAAACATTTAAAAAAAATATATCATCATTTTTAATGATGACCTCATTTTATCATCGATACTTACATCGACAATTTACTCACTTGTCCAAACAATTTCTTAATTAATTATTATAGACATTTATTTATTAACTATTTTGTATGCCATTTTAGACTTTATTACAACACTGTAAAGGTTACCATGGCATTTTATTAGCACCAATATTGAGTATCAATACGATGGAAGGTAACACTAAGAATTAATAAGATAAATTATGTAACAACTAGCGATCGAGGAATACGAGTAAATGTGTGACGAAAAACTTAATTTTAAGTGTTATAAATATTGTATTAAAGATTATAAATGCGTTGAAAATTAAGAGTAAAATCAATAGGTACCAATTTAAAGATAAATAAATAGGTATTAGTTCGAGAAATTACACATTTACGATATTCGGTAGTACTAGTAAAACGATAACTCAATAATAAAAACATTGTTTTATATTGAGACTTCAAATTTAAATTATCATTATGTAACAAAATAATGAAAAGTAAACACTTGATATTTTAATGAAGCTATGACATTTTATATCACTTTTGTTATCAGAATAATGCATTAGGTATTAGGTACTCGCATCCTACTGATAATTTTTGACCCGAAATATAAAAACAGAACTAACTGCCAGTTGAAACACATAGAGAAGATATTATTATATAAACAAGTGTTTGATAGATTTGTTTAACTACTTACTTACATAATTTTTTTAGGTTAACTTAAAATGTATATGTGAGGACATCCGCAAAGTCGATCCGACACCAGCCGGGGATTGCAGAAGTCGAATCAGTTCCCGCGATCCTCGGCTTAGTTAGGAGGAGGAACACCGGGGTGGATTTTAGTCGGTAAGAGTCTGACAGACCTCTCCATGTGCATGTGCTCCACACGCACATGACCTCTCCTCCTCCTAGATCGGAGGACATCCATGAGGATTTTCCACCCCGAAACAAAAAGGTTAAAATGTATATCATGGTAAACACACAAGAACACAAGTGTAAACTAAGCATTAAGTATACAAAAAACTTAACTGATAAAAGTAATAGTGTCATCGGAAATGTATGAAATTCATTCCTTATTGTATAAGATTTGGAAAATGAACAGCAACTCTAGTCAAGTGGCATTGTTAAATAGATAGTAGAATAGAATTCGATACGATCCATACTAATATTATAAATGGGAAAGTGTGTCTGTCTGTCTGTCTGTTTGTCTTTCTTTCACGGCAAAACGGAGCGACGGATTGACGTGATTTTTTAAGTGGAGATAGTTGAAGGGATGGAGAGTAACATAGGCTACTTTTTGTCTCTTTCTAACGCGAGCGAAGCCGCGGGCAGAAGCTAGTATTCTATACATTAAACAATCTATTCTACAATGCCACTTATACGTGCAAATTAATAAACGAGAGAATAAAAATCTCTCAAAACGTTTTTTTTTAAATCATCAAAACGTAATTTCGTACATGTCCTGCAACACAAAACCCCTTGATATTAATTTCAAAATAAACATAACACGATCTTATTAGCAACTTTAAATAATGAAAAAAGCAGCTCTTTATTAGTAACTTTAAATAAGTGCAAAAAAAAACCCAAAGCAAGATTACAAACATGATAAACCATTTATTATCAAATCTTTTTTATACCTACGTCATTAAAAATCGTTATCAATCATTAATTAACATAATTGCTTCAAGCTTATCACAGGGAGCTTTGGAATATCATTGTGGAATGTTACAAAAAACTATATTTTAGTTATTTTAGTTATTTATATTTCCCCTTAACTTAATGAACGCCGAAAATATTAATTAATACCATTGATACGTTATCAGCACCATAATTAAAATAATAATGTGAAAATGTAAAAAAAAATATTTGGTCTATACTCCATTTAAAATAACGGATAGAAAAAGTTAGTTATTGAGATGTACTGTTGAAGTTACTGCTTTCTTTGGTTAACGTTTAATAATCTACATCGCTTTGTTATTAATAGTGACATAATGCGAACATTGAAGTAAAATACGCTAAACTTATTTTACGTCATCATTATAAATAACCAAGCGTATTATACATCATCATCATCATCTCCCTAGCCTTTTCCCAACTGTGTTGGGGTCGGCTGCCAACCTAACCGGATTCAGCTGGATACCGATGTTTTACGTGGAGCGACTGCCTATCAGACCTCCACAACCCAGTAACTGGGCGACACGATACCTCTTGGTTAGACTGGTCAGAGTTTCTGGCTAACCAGTAACGACTGTCAAAGTTCTACGAATGACAACCGGGACCAACGGCTTTGCGTGCTTTCCGAGGCACGGGATGTCATTGATGTCCAAGATAAACTTTTAGAAAGTACGAACAAATAACTAAGAAGAAGTAAGAACAAATAACCAAGCGTATTAGACGTTAACATATAAATAGGGGAGCATTTTATACACTAGCATGTACACACCGAGCGTATTTTACGCTAGCTTGAAATAACGCAGCAAATTAAACGCTAATTTACAATAACCGCCTTAAAAGCTAACATTGAAATAACGTTATTAATAAAGGAGTATAAAAAAATATATAGGTATTTACATTTCACGTAAAAATATGTCGCCAGCGTTCATATAGTTAACTTGGTACATCCACAAACTATGTACTCTATCCAAACGATACAATTACCAGTTGGTAACATTAAAACTAATTTATGTAGAAATGCATTTTCATTAATTAATATTTAGAGACTTTAAAAACACAATGATGTTATAAAATTAAGAAAAATAATAAAATTACAGATACTTCTTGTTTTCGTCACACTTTCTTTGGAGGAGACACAAATAATATCTTTTATTGAGTTATAGACTTTTATAGTGTCAATACAACTTTTTTCTATTACTTATAATGTACTATAAGTGCTAAAAAAAACAATAATAACCAAAATAACAAAAATACATTTTATGTAATAGAAAATACATATTTTTTTTATTTTTTAACATTAGTGGTCATCACTCTGTACTATAATAAATAACACTCCATTATTGTTCAAATTGGACTTGATCACAATTTCCTATAATGTGATATGCAGAATTATTCTAGTTCCTAGTCCCTCTGAATTAAAACATGTAGAATGTGACTAACTTCGTTCTGAAAAATGTTTCCAGTTTCACCAAATCATTAAAATCATTGTTTGCTAAGTCCAAACTTCAAACTATCTTCAAATAAAAATATACGATGAAGTAAAAAGGTAGTAAATTTTCCCATTTTGCTTTTAATAAAAATGGAAAAATTCGGCCACATAATTAGAAATAAAAATTATCATCACTTTGATAAAGGTTGTGTGTGAAATTAAAACCATTGGACAGTACAAAGCCCGTCATTGGTACGCTATTAATTATAATTTCGTAGAATAATTTGTTATTCCAGCAACTACATACTAAGAAGTATGCGATCATAAACATATCTCATTATAACTTTCTAAATATTAACAGTTACTTGTACTCACTAAGAAGTCCGTGACAAAAGATGTTTAACAGGCAGAACTATTATTTTTTCTTACCAACTATGTTCGTACCTGCTTACAGACGCTTATTAATCTAATTTAGTCCTAAATAGGGACTAGATTTAATTTAAGCTTGATTCGTTACCTCCAACCAAAAATTCGTTAAAATATTGATACTTTTCTTGTACTGTTTTTGTAAGTTTAAAAGTATGCAACACTCTAACAAATATTTAAAAAGAAACTAAGGTTATTTGCAGGGAGACGGACATAAAAATACCGACCTTTTAAGTGATAAAATAAAGCTTTGTTAGTTTTACTTCAAAGCTTGATATAATATTACTTGTTAATCATTTTCTATATTAACTGTGGCAACATTGCCAACCGCTTCTGGGTAATCAGGTGCGGCATCAAAATTCGCACCCTGTTTAAAATAAAATCGAAACGGTCGGTTACTCCAAAGTCATTGATCGTATTTATTGCGTTAGATAAGTACTGTCGATAATTTCTTATCAGACTTTAAATCTACTGACTGACGATATACGTGAGCTATTTTAAATACCTAATATCCGTCGTAAAACAATATATCTTGGAAAATGACAGTAAATGGTTCTAGAGAACCGTTAAGAAATAGCTAAGTTGACTGCATAACTCAATCAGATCTCTTTTAGAGCATGAATAGTATAAAACTGAGTAGTCAACTTTTCATTTCATTTTTTCTACTCGAAAACACTTTATTTTAGCCCTGAAAACTCGATTAAATTTCAAAAAAATCAAGAGATAAACCAGTTTGTTAGAAAAATAGACATTGGAACCCTGCTACCCAATTATCGTTTTAATATATAATTACTAAAAGAGTAGACAAGATCCTATACCAATTTGTGCAATGTTATACAAAGAAAAATGACAAAACATTGACCTCTAGAGAAAGAAAGTAATTTTTCCACGGCTTGCTTTAGACAACAACAACACGCAAAATTTCATATTAAATGCTATGTAATGTACTTTCTCCAATTCTGACTCTAGGTCAATTAGTTCCACAACAGTATACTTAAAACTAAAACATCCATTATTGGACAACTAAACAGGAACGTAACTAAGTAAATAAAAAAGCTTATAAGCGAAATTCACCCAAAACTATAAAAAAAAAACAACCAATCCTTTCGGTTTATAATTTCTACCTAAATAATAAACTCAGAGAAAACAGCAACTGCCTAAGAGCGGGACTTGCAAAATAAATCTGACCGAACCTAGCGAAAACTACCCTGTGATTCTACCGAACAGTGAATTTTAATTTGGAAAGAACATGATGAAACCAACTTTAAGGATACCGAGATTATGCATAAAGCCGGATTTACATTAGGTAACAAGTGTCATGCATGATGAAACTAGTTTCGTGAAACTAATTTTAGCACATGTGAAACTTCTTTCGATTTAAATTATAGTGTCGTGAAATTTTCAGTATTGCGGAGATAATGGCAAAATCAAAGCTGTATAATGCAAATCGTTGTTGTAGAAATGATAAAATATAAAATAAAAAAAGGTTATCACGAAAGTAGTCTTTAATTCCGAGATAACCTTTTTTTGAGCTGGTGGGTTCGAGGATGGGTTGATAAAAAGCATTATATAGGTGCAATCCAACAAAAAACCACACGTCCACTCTGCGCAGGTGCTCTCGCGACACTAATTTCGCGTCGCATTTACTTTACATGATGAAATTAGTTGCATGACATATTAGTTTTACAAAAAATATACGCATAGCACGAAACTACTCCAGTGTCACAGAAGTAATGCATGCACTGTAAAACTGAACGTTTACACGTGAAATTACTGGTCAAATTAGTGTTATAAAACTAATTTCAAGCCACTAATTTCGAAATGTAAATCCGACTAATAACTACGTATTATTCCAAGGTTACTGGAACATAGCTAAGACAAAGTACTCGCTAACGTTTACTTAACTCGGCCTTAAGTTAATCTAAGTAACTGTAAACAGTCTCAAGTCTACACTGTTCGTGTCGGCATTAGCTCTAAGCTATTAGGCACAATTACATTTAGAAATAAAGCCCTACCTATCCTAGATCGAAACCCACAATGTTATCTAAATCGTAGTTGAATATCCTGTAGTCGCTCTGGTACAATTTGTACAGTTTTCTGATGAGAGGCAGGTCCAGCTGGGAGAAGTACCTGTGGAGTTTTTCGGCAGTGCCTGATGTGTGATACGAGCGTGGAAACTCGATGTGGGATGCATTGATCGTGTGTAAAGCTAGCAGCGAATCGTCTAGCAGGGTCTCGTATTTACCTGGAAATAAACGAAGGTTTGTGTGAGAATTTTTCTAAATTACAGTATCCTGTGAATTGTTAAATTTTCAAGAGATGCAAGATACGATGCTTATTCCATTTCTGCATTAAAGGCAAAGAATGCGTTTAGGGTACTGGTGGGGCTGCCTCGCTTCTGTAGCGCATCGGGGATGTTTGCTGACGCACACGTAGATTGCTTTTATGCGACCATGCGAAAGAGGTGTGCTTCTCTGGTGCGCAGGGTGCGGGACAGCTCCAACAGTGTCCTGAGTATGATTGCTGGCCGTCTTGATTGCTCATACGTCAATCATTGTTGTGCCGTCTCGCATGGGATGAAGCAGCGGTGACTCGTGTGAGTAGATTATTTTTAGGTAAATAAAATTGTGAAGTGTTACTAACATAGCTTTAAGTATTACTAACATTATTGAGTCATGAGTCATGGTTACTCGAATAAAGAAATTATTATTATTATTAAAGAACCATGACAACTTTTGGAGGTGGTGTCTCATAAACACACGACATCTTTTACCTGACTTCAAAAACGGAAATGTGAGATTGAAATTAAGCAATATTTCATGTCTTAAGCAAGAACGTCTAAAATATTTTAAATCTGTGCCTAATGCTGTCTGGTTACAAATATGGCTGAACATACGTAGAACTCCGGTTCAGAGAAAACAATGTTGGGCATTGAACCTGGTGATTTCACCAAAGGAACTGTAGAGTAATATGCTAATCAATATTAATCAATCTTTTAAAAATTAAGATTAACCTTAGCTGTAAAGCAAACATCGATAAAGATGACTCAATTTTCTTAACCGGTCCTAGTTCAGAAATAAAAGCTAGTCGTTTCTTAATTGGATTGAGGTCACATTTCGGTCTACTCGAGTGCTTTTAATTAGCAGCTGTATTCCTATTCTGGTTCGTTTAATTTCTAAACCATTCCAACAGAGTACACGATCATATTTTTAGACATAATTTTATCTAAACCATCAACATATCTACGTGATAAATCTAAAAATAAAACAGTGTCGCTTGGCTCACTCATTAACACTCAATTTGCTGGCTCAACTTTAATAATGATTACAAGAACATTTATTTTAATAACCACGACTTTTGAAACCGCAAACTTTGATCTACCGCTACAATTCTATCCTTTTTCGTCTTCTACAAAATACATATTACCATCCTTCTCTGTCTGGCAATGGCTTCCCGAAATACTAAGACATTCAACACGCTGCGACTGCCTAAAAATGTTCCTATAATTGCGACACGCGATACTGGCGGTAAGAGCACTCGCCCTAGTTACTAAACATAGGAATTAAAATCGACACAACGAACCAACAGTTAGTTAGTATCATTAAAAAATGTGTGTAGGCCTTGAATTGTGGATATATTAAAGACGTAAGTAATGTTTTAGTGTTAGCTAATGCCTCTCTTCAAAATGTGTTTAGAAGTGATTACTGCACTATCAACTGTTGCCTATGTTTTTATTCCTCGTTTGCTTTATGGAGATTTAAAGCTGGTAAATGAACAACTCGCCAAAAAGGGGGTGTAAATAAATGAACCTTTACCGTGGTCGTGATTTGGGCGATTATAAAACTATTATTCGAGAATATTATAAGAATCCTATTGCAGTCAAAACGAAAACAGTCGAGAGTCCACAATAACGATTTGAAATAGACGTGAGAACACCGTCTCGTAAAAATACCGTCCGACTTAAAACAGAGAGGAGGCGAAATGTTGAAGAATAGTATAATTGCGACTAACATGACGTCGCGTCGATGGCGTCGATGTAATAATTATACAAAGGTCAAGGTAAGATAAACGTGTATTTACGTAGTCATCATTTCGGAGGTTATTGTTAGAGCTGTGAAGAGTCTTGCTCATTAGAGAGAGCACTGTAGCTGATTTAGAGACTGTGGCTCAAGAAATATTGAAGTTTGATCTTAGATATACTTAAGCAAAAATAAATTCTTCATCGACGTAATGTATTGTCTATGTACATTCATCGTGGAGTTGATTATGTAGAATTAAGTAAATATTAAACGGGTACCTAGCCGATGATTTTAATTTGATTTTGTTCGTTAAGTAAAATCGTAGCTAGCCTAGCTTCATATTACACATATGACAGAATTATAATAGAAAATTTTTCTATACTTACAAGTTATTAGTGTACGCAAAAAGCTTTACAAACTGGTATGTAAAGCAAAAAACATAGTACGTGCAGATTGCTTTAAATTATTAGAGTTCCTTGGGAAATATTATATGATGATGAAGCGAACGCTTCAATAGGGATGACGACAACATAAAAATGGCATTCTGTTTAGTCCGTCTTGTAGATCGGCCAAAAATACGGGACACGTATTTTTTGCTTCATCAAAATAATAAAAAAATACAAAGATAAAGAGCAACAAAGTTCTGGAGCGGGGGCTTTTGACGTCACCGTAATGCAAAAATTGTATCTGATCGTGACGTCATGCACAACTTCAACGCACTGTTTCGTCGTCATTTTTCGTTTACGAGAAGAAAGAAAAAATACGTGTCCAAAATTTTTTAATAATCTCAATGACGGACTAATTACTTTTTTTTCGTCGTCTCGCCTATTGCTCAAATCCTAAAATTTAAAAACACCGGATGAACAAGAAGTCTGTAATTTGAAACCGTCTAAACTGTCTCAACATAACTACAATAGATGATTAAGATAGAAAAATAAATACGATATGATAAAGGATATCCAAAAACTCTAAAATCATCTGAGGACCTACATCGGAAAAACTGTGTGATTTAAAAAAACTAGAAAGAAGCCATTTTATAATTATAAATTCGTTTTTTCATCTAAATATTGAGGTCATTAATTTTACCTTTTTAAAGCTTATTTACAAGTGTTTTTGAGATGGAAGTTGATATTTATTCCAAGAATTAATGAATAGATTTTGAACTAAACAACAATGATCCTTACAGACTCAAAAATACCAGGTAAGTTACAAGGAAAATATAAGGTAAGTAGGTTACAAGGAAAATACATATAGAAATACCAGATTAAAAATAAAGTATTATGTCGATATCTACATAAGGTAATAAATTATATATTTTCAGAAATAAATATCCCACCAAAGACATTACATGTAAAAAAAGCCAACTCTCTTCGCAAATCTTCCATCGTTAAAAGTTTTGAGATCGCATAGAAGAGAAGCCAAGTCCTGTTCAATTTATATTGTAATAATAAATCAATATTTTGTGATTGTCTCAATAGTTTGGTTTACATTATGATAATATTGACTTGGCCATGAGCACAATAAGATACAAATATAAAACGGCATATTTGGAGGAGTTGAAAGTTAAACATAAAGTTCACAGAATTAAATTCTTTTGGTTTATTCAATTGGTATTACATGACCGACAGTAAGTCTCACGTCTCCCCCAACACCAACAAACTGCACATGCATTACGGTTACGGCGCATGTTTATTCTATGGTTATCTTACATTTCAATCAGTTACAAATGATGTCCAAAGATATCAATTCGAAGGTATTTGCACATAATTTTACAAGGAGCAAACGACTTTTAACTTATGCTCATGGCCAAGTCACTATTATCATAATGTAAACCAAACTATTGAGACAATCACAAAATATTGATTTATTATTACAATATAAATTGAACAGGACTTGGCTTCTCTTCTATGCGATCTCAAAACTTTTAACGATGGAAGATTTGCGAAGAGAGTTGGCTTTTTTTACATGTAATGTTTTTGGTGGGATCTCATTTATTTTTTGTAGGTCTCATTCTTTTCTTTTTAGGTGATGTTATTATGTCCTGTGCCTCCGCTGCTGATATGATTAAAGCCCATTTTCTATCTCTAACTCTTTAGCTTTTTCTCTGAAGTTTCGTTACTTCTAGGAGGACGGTATATACTTCTAAGTCGATTATATTCAGCTATTGCTGACTCCTGAGCTTTGAATTTGTAAAGTTCACATTTATCAAATGTAATCCACCTAGACTTGTCACTCTTGAAAGGGCCACATATGCTTAACCACAGGTGAAAACGGAGGAAACAAAGTTCACCATCGCGTGGTTTTTATAGATAGTAATTATAGCATAACATAAGAGATGCATAAAGGAAATTGTTCCCAATGAATATACAATTTTAAAATTATTTTAAATTTGGTTTTTAGAAAACAAAGTAGATTACTATAGATTTTACTTTTTTCGAATCATCACGATCATACTTAAATTTTGTACTATTCCGATTTAACTGTTGACTAAACCTAAACTTGTTTCGTCTTAACATGATGATTATATTTTTCTCCAGCCCTGCTCATCGAGGCGTCATTTTCGTGTTGAATTATTTCAGCTAATCTGTTTTCATTTGAATCGGATTTCAGAATTATTAATCTAATTGAGAGTAAGTCGCGGTCTTTTTTGTAGTCACACCTATCTTATTTAATTTAGCATGTCGCATATTAAATGTACGTTCAACATATTAGTTACAGCAGTTGAAAGTTTTTCAAAGGGTGAATTTTCTCTTACCGGAGGTAGCTATAAGAGATCCCTGAAAACTGTCAAATGTTTTTCCCGAACCACCCATTGTCATCGTCACATGTGTCAAGTATCTCAGACAAGCGTAAATGAATTTATGTTGAAATAGCATTGGATATAATCGGCACTTCGTTTATAATACACAACACTACTTCTTTCAAATCTGATCACAGAACTTAGAGCACTTTATCAGAAATTGGCTTGCACTTGGTGTTTGCTTGTGCTTCACAGGCAGCTGCAATAGTCTGTGTATAGTTAATCCATCCACATTGAATGCAACTATTCCTGTTGGAGTACTAACGGCCACGTTTTTATTTAGATACGTTTTAACACAAACTTTCAGAAATTTTATTAAAAAAGCTCTTTCTTGTGCCATCGGTTCCACTAACAAAACAGCGTAGAACATCAGCGTTATTATCAGTTGTGTTTATTTTATTTGTGATCAGTTTATTTGTCATCTCTTTTTTGCTCGACATCAAGTTTTGCGATCAGATTTTGAAGATCAGTCTGCTCTTCTTCTACCAGATTGTTTCTCTGGATTGAATTTGCAGCTTCCATAGATTTTCTTTTTTTTGGGGAGTGGGAAATCACGAAATGACTGCTCCCGTCCTGGTTGCGGCGGGAGGGCGTGTCAGACTTTAACAGACTAAAACCCACTCATGTTCCTTCGGTTGCCCTTTATGTTCGGGGTCACGGTCACTATTATAAACATTCCGCTTTCCCGGCAGGCGTTGGCCCTGTTGGGCCCCTTTCCGTGCTGACTTCTCTTTGAGGCGGGCGTGGAACACTAATGCGCCGTCGACGCGGGCCTGGTCCTAGCCGTGCGGCGAGCTACCCAACGCGGCGAGCGTTGGGTAGTCCGCAGACCCTACGGTGGCCGGTAGTCGTATTGCGACTCTCGACGTCTACGCCTGGGTCCCTGTCCGGGGCGAGAGGCTCATCGTTGCCTCTCTCGCGCCGCCCCCTCTTTCACTAGTATAACTACTTCGCAGAAGGAGGCGACGGCTTCCCATTCAGTCTCACCCCGGAGCATGGCCTGGACCAGCGTCGGGTGCGAGAGGTCACCGCCGCCGATTGCCTTTACGAGGATACGTCGATGGCTCGCCCACGCGGGGCATAGCACCCGACTTTAGAGGAGACTGGGCTTGTATTACCAATATCATAATATTGAGCGAAACTGTAGAAGTTCAAGTTAGTAGTCTCCAACTCTTTTGGCCGTTTAGGATAGTGGTCATCAATCCAGGACTCGTAATAAATATCGGTGGACTCAGGTTCTAGCATCATTATATCCGATATATAGATTTAACGCGCCGGTTTTTGTACATAAACAAAGAACAAAGTTAACAATGCAGTCAAAATTCATACATAATGTTCTTGTTAAATCGCAAATATAACTTTGTTTCCTATTATTTATTAAGGTATATAATTTATTAACGTTTTTATAATTTTTCCTTTATATGTAGCTAATAACCTAACTTGATGCCAAATTTGAAGGTTCTAAGTCTGCTAGAAGTACTTTAGATTTTTGATGATCGGTCAGTGAGTGAGTGACAAAATGGTGTAACTTTGATCACCCATAACTCGTAAACTATTGGTTCAAAAGTCATGTAATTTTGAGGCTAAGCTTGTTTCAATGCTTACTCTCGGTTATCGAAAATCTAAACCACTAGCTTTGTCTATATCGATAATACAGGGGGGGTGAAATAGCCGCGAAACGCTTCGAGAAAAGGATGGTACGGCCGTGCCCTCTATGCTTGAGACTTGGCTGGGGCACTGCCGTGCCCCCAGATTAGAATATAGCGCATTTTTCCATTAGAGCAATTTTGAAAATCAATCAGCAACCAAGTAGATTCACAGGCAAACATCATTAATTGTTAATTTTTAACGTAGGTAAGACATTCAAGAGCATTGAACCACGGAACCAAAAAACTTGGAATCTTTATATTCATTTCATACCAGTAGGTATATTATTAGAAGTTATGACGCAATTGTATAAGCAGGTTCCGATGAAGGCACAAAAAAAGGCGGCGAATAAAAACTTGTGTTTGATAACTAGCTTTAGCCGGAGATTCGAACAGCTGTACAAGATTAATGGCTTGATGTCTGATATTTATTCAGTGTTGATTACGAATAAAATTAATTTTTCGAGAACTTTTGAGTTAAAATATATTGGTTAAATAAATTTAAAAACTAGCATCTGCGACTTTTGCCGAGGGGAAGTCAAAACAACTGGCTTAGCTAACAACAGGGAGAGGACTCGGGAATAACGAAGCTACCTTTTTACAAGAGTTTCAGAATCGGACCAGTTCTGGATATCAGCCAGTTTAAACCAACTCTTTCGTTTGATAATAATAAGTATAAGGTAATGCATAAAGACAATGTGTCTGCTAATAAACCTCGCGAACTTTTGGCAGTAAACTTTACAATCGTAGCGAAACGAACAAGAAAACACCAAACGGTATTTAATAACACAAAAATTATAGGATTTTGCAACATTTCAAAAGAATGGAAGATCAGCAAGTCTTAACTTAGAGAAAAGAGTGACTAATAACTATAAATGGATACGCAAGGTCTGAAAGTGAAGGTCTATTTTTCGACATTGTCGCCTAGATCAGATTCTCAGATTCTAAGTAAAAGAGACCTGAATCACATTTAGAAGCATTTTTATACTAAAGAAAGATTTAAAGAGGTAACTGAGTAGTTTACGAAACATTTACTCGGTTGATCAATTAGAATATGAATACCATACATTGCGTTTGCGTCTATTCCTTGACAACTGTAATCGTTCGTAGTTTATTTAGAAGTTGGATATAACGAATACTTTTTGTTCCAAACCAATTAAAAAACACATCTTGTAGCTAGTTTTGCTCGTCAATCATTCTTTAGGTACTTGATATCTAGGCTTGCTAGGTATGCGAGTATGTTGTGGTTCCGCCTCAATTCCTAAATTAATATGCATCTTTGTTGACAGAGCAAATCTATGAATTCTGTTCATTATTATTTCTAATGCATACACGTCGTATATTAAGCTTTACTTAGCACAGCAATATAAGACCTCCATTCAAGTAACCAGACCTCGCTTTGCATAGGTTCTCCGTGCAATAAGAGGCCACTTTAAACTGGAACTATATTTCTTCGTGTCACGGTTCATGGTTGCCAGACCTTATCACCACTCTCTTTAAATATGGTGTTATGTTATGTATGGGCATGTTGGTTTCTTAACATAGAGATATATCTTGTATTGTGTCTATAAGTAATGTGTCTATAAGTCATATTGGAATATAAGTAAGAAACACTTAAATTTTTGTTTCTCGTCGAAAAAGCAAAAAAAAAGAAATTTTTGCGTAAGAGGAGCATTTTCCATCTAGAATTTATTGAAAAGTGTGACAATATTTCCAATATTAAATACAGGCTACTGCTCTTTCCACAAACTTTGCTATAAATCTGAAACTATTGCCAAAAGTTAGTACTGAAAATGTTTGTAATTATTGCAAGCTGATTTACCTAATAAATATTAAACCATAGACTCAAGAAAACTGACCATTCCATTATTTGTACTACAAAAATATTTATTTATATACATATTTAATAACGCGACGGCCAGGCTCTACGAAAAAGAATCAAACGCACCTATTGTTGAGATGTAAGATCTTGAACTCACAAAAGACTGATGTGAACGAACCAGTCGTGCCAACCTTGACAGGTGATCCGAGGTTTGTAATCCGCTGTCCCCAATTTGATTTTAATATATTCAATCGCGTGATATCAAGTTTTAGCAAGTGGGTAACTTGTTCTTTCTAATTTCAGCTCTGTTCCTGTCATAGCGGATTAGGAGAAAAGTATTTTGGTTTTTAATCCCACGTCATTAGTAATGACAGAGATGATAATACTAGTCTATTACTGTCCCACTTGCAAATTTCTGATTTAATACTCAATACATATATTTATTGCTTCCACAAGTATACTTAGATGGTAGGTTTTACAAAGATATGATCATTGTGGACCCTGTTGGGCACTGCAATAGTAGAAGAGAGTTTAGGAAGAGGGATTTTATTTAGTCACGAGCGATGATTGTAGCGCTTAAGGAGGTTTGAGGATTCTACCTTTGTTAAACATGATGTCTTTGCCAGGTGTTATATACAAGGATTCCTTGCCAGGTGTTATATACAAGGATTTACGATCAAGACATCACGGTGTTATCCTTCACCAATGTCAGTAATATCCAAGATAAACTTAGAAGGTATGTAATTCTTTTATATTATTTTATTTTACTCTTGTTTTCCTACACCACCTCACTCATGAACACGATCCACTCAGAAACTGTTATAGGATTAATATAAGTGCGAGGGACCTGGTACTCATAACACAAGTTAAATCTTAATTTGGGTACAAGAGCTCAACAACACCTTAGTATGTAAATGGTTATCTGTGAAATGCTTGTGTTTTTATGTGTGAACAATTTGCAATAAATAAACTATTATTATAAACTATTATTTAAACTATTATAATAAAAATTCACATTTGTACTTGCAACTCCATCCCGATATCGACCACGCCAATGTATGCTTGAGAAGCCTTAAAAACTCATCACCAAGACATTACCTAATTAGTATTTGTATTATTTCTGTAACTTGTAACTACTCTTGTTATGTGTATTTTACACGACAAGTTGGTTACAATGACAAACTCGTCATTGTAATGTCATTTTGGTGCGCTATCGTGAGATTTCGAGACTTGTTTCGCATTTCGAAAATATGTCTGCGGTTTGAGAGCGTTTATTGCGCACTACTTAGCTACCGAGGCGGTTTAACCATATTACCGAGTTAGTACGATGTTACTTTTTGAAGTAACATCTCCTTCTAAGATTATCTCGGTCCTTACATAAGGAAATTAGTAAACCTAAAATTTTATTATAAAACTCAATAAATATGTTTAATAAAACTTATTTTTTTTTATAATAATCCTTAGCTTATGCTCGTGATTTCGTTTGCGTGAAAGAGGTTATCACGGATGCTTGCAAACTCAGATAAAAAGCTTAATCTATACCAAAATAAGTTCAGCGGGTTATCCACATAGCGTAAGAGACAAAACGATTAAAAAACTTAATATGTAGGTAGGTAGTATGTATTCGCCTGAAATTGTACATGGTCC
The DNA here is from genome assembly GCA_033675125.1 of Athetis lepigone. Lineage (NCBI taxonomy): Eukaryota > Metazoa > Arthropoda > Insecta > Lepidoptera > Noctuidae > Athetis > Athetis lepigone. The sequence continues at coordinate 4,721,852 of CM066233.1, read as the reverse complement.
ATGACTATGAGGAAACGTGACTCGTCAATGGCGCCGATTCTCATATCCACAAACTAACCTAAATTTAAGTTAAGTGCATCTTTCTCTTTCCATTTCATTAAAAAAAGGACAGAAGATAAAATATTAGTTAAGTCCTGTCAAATTTAGTGACTCCATAGATAATTTAGACGCGATTAAAAACATGGCGACTAAATATACGCCAATTTTCTTCAGGCGCTGTTTAATATGACAGGATTAAACTAAAATGTATCTTCTGTCCTTTTCTTCAAAAAATGGATAGAGAAAGATGCATTTAACTTAAATTTAGTTAGATTTTTGAACAAGAGAATCAGCACTAATATGTAACTGAGAATCGTTAGGCTAAGGCTACAGTAGGCAGCGATGCGACTGGAAGAGCGAAACGAGATAAACGTGGAATGGCTACGTTATATTAAGCGAAAATCTGGCGTATATTCGATTCAATTTCGCTGATACGTCGATGTAGCCGGTGCCGTGATTACAGTATTGTAGCTCCTGTAGCATAAAGAAATCAAAGATCGCTAGTAATATTTGATGAACGGTGTAGCCATACACGGTGAGTAGTATCCATGTATTTGTTTCAATCGCTCATGTGTCGCAGCTCGCGTCGCAGGCTAGTGTAGTCTCAGCCTTAAGAACTGGGAGTGCGAATAGTTTCTCATCGTCAAAGCAACTTCACACCCGGTTTGGAGGTAAAATACATATTATTATTCGACACAAATCCCACATGGCGGCAAGTCAAAAGGATGCCTATAAATCAAACAGACTTATAAGAATTCTGTAATTGGAAGCGATTATTTAGAAAACGTGAATAAAATAATAATGAAAATGCGAAGTGTTAATATTTTAATTAATTGGTAGGTATTTCTACCAATTAATTAAACTATCTGGTAACGAGAAGCGTAACGATTGAATTAACTCATTAGTTTTAATCTAGATAGCACTTGAATTATTTTTAAATTTTGTAGTAAGTTATTTATTATACTAACTTTTTTTAAAGCGTTTTTATACAAAAATAACCCCTTTTTATTAAAATTTAATTATCTAGAAGTCAGCGGCTTTCAATGGTTTTTCGTTGTTTTACCTGTTCACTTTTATTTAAGCCTTTGATGACAGTTTGTTTTCTTTTGAAATCATAATTTTTGATTGACAGAAAGCAAATCACAATACGTGAACTGCATGTTGCACAGATTACACAATAAGAAAAAAAAGTGTTGGTTACATAGAAAAAATATACAAACGAATCGATAATATCCTCCGTTTTGAAGTCGGTTGAAAATAATCCACACTGATATTATAAATGAGAAAGAAACTCTGTCTGTTTATTTGTTGTATCAACACTGTTAAAGAACTTATGATCATAGAAGGTCGGATACAAACATAGCCTTTATGTCCGCGATAACGAAGTTGTGAGCAAAAACTTTCATCATATATACTGTGACTAGCTTCTGCCCGCGGCTTCGCTCGCGTTAGAAAGAGACAAAAAGTAGCCTATGTTACTCTCCATCCCTTCAACTATCTCCACTTAAAAAATCACGTCAATTCGTTTCTCCGTTTTGCCGTGAAAGAAAGACAAACATACAGACAGACAGACAGACAGACACACCTTCCCATTTATAATATTAGTATATACTAGTACTAGCTTCTGCCCGCGGCTTCGCTCGCGTTAGAAAGAGACAAAAAGTAGCCTATGTTACTCTCCATCCCTTCAACTATCTCCACTTAAAAAATCACGTCAATCCGTTGCTCCTTTTTGCCGTGAAAGAAAGACAAACAGACATGGGCGTAGCCACACTGGGGCAAGCTGGGGCGCTTGCCCCACCCTGGCTAAGGGTGCCTAACTAAAAAAAATATAAATAAAATCTTTTATTAACAACAATCATAATATCCGTGAGAAAGTTACACAAAAAAAATAGTCGACATGAAAAAAGTGCGGCCAAAACCATAAGCGCGCACGATTGACCGAACGCGCGCATCGCAGCGGTTTTTTAAAAACCGAGCCGTATTCCCGTAAATAATTACACACATCAACATGGTCTAGGGATATTTCAATTAAACCTAAATAACTAAAATTCTTTTATTTTTTTGTTAAGACACATTATAATAAACCTTGTTTAATAGCCTATCTAATCTGATAATAAACTTTTAAGAAAACTTAGAAGAGGAAAAACTCAGACAAAATTTCTATCTTAACTTTATTTTTTAAAAACGGAGGAGATTCTCAATTCGGATGTTTGTATTTTTTTTTATGTTTGTTCGCGCATATCTCCGTCGTTTGCCAACCGATTTGAACAATTCTCTTTTTGTTTGAAAGAGTAGACTTCCCAAATGGTCCCACTGTCATCAGGTCCAGGATCTGATGATGGGATCATGCCGAAATCGAGGGAACTCCTCAATTTTTATAAAAAAACGTACATTTTTTTAATCTTTTGAAAGTTACTCTAAAACGTAGTTGGGGCTAACTAAAAAGTAAAAAATAAAAAGCTTTTTCCAAAAAAAAAGATAACCGACTTCAAAAACTAAAAGCACTAAAATAATACACACAACAAAGAATATTTCGGAAGTCAGTGGCAAGGCAACACAATTCGACCGGCAGAAGAGAAGCCACAGACTTCTTAAATAGTTATTTTTGTACTTTTTGTTTTTGAAGTCGGTTATCTTTTTTTTTGGAAAAAGCTTTTTATGAAACATTAAAACCTAAACAAAACATTTTTTTTTATAAAAATTGTTGTAAACTTAAGACACATCTGCAGCGGTTCTGCATACTCAAAACAAGGGTGTCAATATCCTGTTGTGGAATACTGCCCCCAGTCCTGCTAAGATGCAAGAAAAGCTGGTTTTCATCCGCAATATCTTCTTCAGGGAAATTCCTAAGAGCTCTTCTCTGAAGCATAGCCCAGACATGCTTAATAGGATTTAAGTCAGGGGATTGTGCAGGCCAGTCTAAAGCTTGGATGCTGTTGTAACCAAGTTGTAACGATACGCGCCGTATGTGGACGGGTTTTGTTGTGCATTAGCTGGAAACTTTGTCCGATTTGCTGTCTATAGGTCAAGATTACAGGCTCTAGCACCTCATCTAGGTATTTTAGAGCAGTCATATTGCCTTGTATCCAAACGAGGTCCGTTCTACCGCCGAGACGAATTCCGGCCCAAACCATAATCGTGCCACCTTGATATGCATAAACTTGTTGTGGATGCTGCAGTCGATTCCAACGTTCAGGTTCTCTCCAAACGCGTACTCTAAACCTGGTTTCATCAGTGAAAAGGCACGAGTGACCATTGAGAATGGTTCCAGTTTTCGTGTGCAATAGCCCATTGTAATCTTCTTCCTCGATTGCCTCTCCTTAGCGCTGGTACCCGAAGTGGCCTACGAGGACGTAGGTTGACTTCATGCAGTCTTCTTTAAGTTTGACCTCCTACCAGCAAACCATACTCTCTAGATGTCTCTCTCGTTATGTGAAATTTGTACCTAATTTACTTAGGTATTTTGAGAAGATTTTATTATTCTATATCTCTGGCCCAGAGCGTTCTGGCGCGTCCGCTCTGCCCCCTCTAGCACCGCTCACACACTCACTCATACTCTAGGCAATAACATTACAAAATACAAAACATGGGCATGGGCAATACTTTTATAAAGATTTGAATAAACGCATAATTCATAACACCGATTGTTCATAAATAAAACTATAATATCCATCCTGTGTGTAATTGTTTATTTTCTGTACCTGAAAATATTAATCTCTCAAAAAGCCCAAAAGGCTCAAGTTACAAATAAAATACCGGGAGGGGGGGGGTTGACTTCTGCCCCACCCTGAGCCCAAGGCTGGCTACGCCCATGCAAACAGACAGACAGACAGACAGACAGACAGACACACTTTCCCATTTATAATATTAGTATGGATACTGTGATTGCCCGGTCCAAAAAATAATAATATGCAAAATAATCCACCTAAAATTAGAATTTAATAGGGTGTAGAGTTATTTATTACTGCAAATTAGAGGTTTGGGAAGACTTCAATTTAATTTTTTTGTTCATAATTATAGAGCATTCTCTAGATAACATTAGCATCGTTGAAAACAAGCCATTCTTAGTCAATAGACAATAATTAGATGAGTTCTATTTGGAGTACAAACCGGTGTGTAAAATATGACGTTACTGACATTAGCTTTATCCCACCAAAAGAGGCACTGTCTACGATGATTACAGTTTAAGTTTTACTGTTAGAAGCTTCATATTATTACGGTTTAGCAACGGTAGGTTATCTACTAAAAAAAGTAGGTACTGGATACAACGCAGGTTTTAGCCGGTTTCGTGAATGGAATCTTCTGTATAGGCATTCTTCTTCAAGACGGCCTTAAATCGATTAGCGTAGATAGAGAATCGGTTTGTTAGTGAAACATTGACTATATTGCAGTACTTGCGCCATAAGACCACTAAATATATTTACCGTATTTAAATCATTTTTTTTGTGGAGTGTGAAATCATCAAATGACTTCTCCCGCCATGCGGGATGCATTTGATGAATATCGCTGTATTCGCCCAACGTTTAGTTTAAGTACTTGATTTATCGAAACTAACATATTTTAGGTACAAATACACTTTTAGTGGTTTATGAAGTGGACCTAAGTAACGCTACATCGTGGGGAACAAAATAACATATTAACACCCTGTGATCTCCGCCGTTAGGTGCTACGTTCTACGTCGAAGGAGGCTTTGAAAAAACATGATCGGTAAAAGAACAAAAAGTAATAAATAACTTTCAACGACCAACCGACAGCCGGCTGTCGGGCTGCTATTGTCTTTCTATTGTGTATCAAATCTCGTGTGTTCGAAGGATTAAATCAGGCTGACGCATGTACAACTTGTAAGTAGATATACCTATAATCTTTGTCAGTTAAAACGTCACTCAGCTGACAAACGTCAGTTGTCTAATGATTAGTAATATTATCCTAAAATCTCCCAAATTCAAATAGTTTATTTTCATGCTTTCATTAATATTTTGGAACGTCATTTCCAAAAACCAAAAAATAATCTAGTAGTTACGACTCAAGGCAGTCCTATTTTATTGTGTTTAGTTAGGGTCAGAGACAGAGCTAACTAAAAGATTGTAGGTATGTGTAATGTCGCACGTAATTTACCACCAGAAAAAAATATTTGTGTTCAACTTTAGTTCATTATTATATGAAACAATTATAACTCGAGTATTTTGATATTCTATCTTCGCTGAGCATAAGTCGGAGTATTACCTCCTTACCTAGAAACGTTACTTTAAGTTAAGTGATGAATAACACCTGCTTAGCTCAACTTGTTTGACGTTTAAGTTTAAATTTAAACATTTCTTTAAAAGGAAAGGGATTAGTACTGCAAAAATATGCAAACTTAGTATAAATTGTGATCAATGAAGCTAAATGGCAGAATTTAAACAAAACCTACACAAACTGGCTGGAAATGGTTAAGATTAATGGCTATGAACACACCATTTAGTAATATTTATCGCGATAACTCCAATGCATTAAGTATGGTCAAGCACCCATTGTTTAAATAATGAGTAATTTAGAAACAATAACGATCTTTGACCTATGATAAAGAATTGATGTTGTTGAAAAGGAACATCAATTCGATAGTAAAATATAGATAACATAAGAATCAAATAATCGTTATTTACGGTTATTTCAGCATGAAACCTAAAAACCCGTAATGATGGTAGCATATAGCAACTCTTTTATCCATAGAACAGGTGTTATATTTTCAAAGATATTGGAAAAAGATATTTATCTGTTAATAGATTATTTACAACTAATCAATCATCAATTAATTTAATCACCTTTATTAGTATCTGATCTCTTAGGTATTTAATAGAAAAAATAACAACAACAGATAAAAAAAAAATACATGAGCGAAACATCGGACGATGTGTCAGGCCAATGGAAGTGCTCTATTCAAAACACGTCACCAATCAATCATGTACACAACCAATCAGAAATCGTGCTAGTTTTTATAAACGGATCATTTTATAAACTTTACATAACTTTTGCCGTGATTTCGTCCGTGTGTACAACGCGCGTACACGAAGTTCTACCTCTCAATATTTTTGGATCTAAGGATTTTGTATATCACGTAGGTTGGCAACGGACAAAAACAGAGTTATATTCTTATGCCCTTACTAATAATCACTGTGTAAAGTTATGCAATGAATAAAGCCTGTGTAACCATACATTTTTTGACGTATAAACCTGTCATAACTTTATGCAGCGTTTATTAGTAAGGCGCTTAGGGTTCAATTGCTAAGCACAAACTAATACTAAGTTATTGTGACTTAAATATTTTCATCACCATTGCACTCATTACACAAGTTTCATGTTCTATGTGTGTGTACATGAGCTTTTTATTTGAACGACAAACTGAATGGTATACCTACCATTGCCAAATGGTCAAAAAATCATAAATAGTCTCGGGATCTTGTCTTATCCCGTGAGCAGTAAGACTGAATACAATAACGATCTCCCAAAAATATCCAGGAAAAAAATCCGAAAAGAAGAAAATCCGAACCGGTAACCTGTTAAAGTTGATATTAGCCATCGCGATCCTTTAAAATATTGTTGTCTTATAATTTCAGCGCATCTGCAACGTCTTTCTTTTTATTAGCATAAAATTGTTGAAACAACTTTTAAAACCACTCTTCTTTTTTAATATAGACTGTTATGCCAATACTTTTTAGATAATGTTTTAATTAAAACGTGATATAATATACATTCTACACTTCGTTTAGCATTCATTCCGGTTATTATAGAACCTTGAATCAAAAACAATGAAGGAAGACGCCAGGAAATCCTTTCATAACGATTTCAAGTTCATAAAAATGTTACGTATTTAATTACTTTAACCCATACTTACATAATTTATCATCGGCTAGAAATTTTTCCAAGTATGTTGGAGTCGGCTTTCGATTTTACCAGCAGACCATGAAGAGCGACAAGATTATTCGACCTAATGTGGATATCGCGATATACCTTTGTAAGCGCTCCTGCACACGATGCCGCCACCGCGCCGTCGCCGCGCCGCCGCCGCACAACTACACTGTACATACGAGTCGCACGAAGACCGCCACCGCGCCGCCGCCGCGCCGCCACCGCGCGCGTTCCCAGTTATTTCATTATCCTGATTCATTCCATTGCCGGCCGCGTATGAACATGCGGCCGGTAATGGAATGAATCAAATAGATGCGCGGTGGCGAGACGAGGACCGCGCGCGGTGGCGGCGCGGCGGCGGCGCGGTGGCGGTCTTCGCGCGACTCGTATGTACAGTGTAGTTGTGCGGCGGCGGCGCGGCGACGGCGCGGTGGCGGCATCGTGTGCAGGAGCGCTAAGAGGGCTGGTTGCCAGAATTTCAGGACGCGTAAGTAGTAAAAGTAAAGCTTCTTCTCGAAAAAGTATTACAACCATACTCATTTCTGCCACTAACCGTTGCATTGTTGTGTTCCGGCTTCAAAAATACCGGTGTAATTATATGCACACGAGATATAATTATTATCTTTGACTCTAAGATGCCAACGCATCTGCGCAGTTGTTTTGGTATTGGAGTTGACTACAGGCGGCGGTGACCATACAACATCAGATGGACCACCACCCAATGACACAAAAAAGATGAAACTTGAACACCTCTGACCCATTTATGGACAAATTTCAAAAGCTTGTCTCATATCTTCCAGTTTTATTCGACCCAGCCAAATTAGCCAGTATTTTGGCAACACGGATGGCATCAATAAAATATTCACAGACATTAGCGAGACTTTTATAATCATATGGCTCATAAATATTGATTTGAAAGAAACTGGTTGCCGGTATAACCGCGTACTCAATGGGGCAAAAACTAAAGGCCATGAGGTAATGGTGCCTTTGAAACCAGAATTATCTTATTCGTGTTATTAGTTACTTGTCGCGCCGGCTTCGATGATCACGTGGTCCTCAATTACAGTATTACTATATTCCTTATAACTTCAGCTTTCTGCCAAGACCTCTTTCCTCTCATGCACGAGGTTACAAGGTCAATAACGGACAAGTATCAAAGGAGTTTAAATATGTGCCTTAAAAGGACTTGTTTTACTTTTACCTTCGAATAAATTCAGATTCCAAACTAAGTTGTTCAAGTGTGATAGCCCGGTTAAGCAGTAAACAGCCTTAGCAAGCTGAACTGCGAGATGCCATAGTCTAATTAAGTAAGTTGTTCAAGCAGATCGTTTTATACAAAAGTCGAAACTGGAACACCATTTCCAAAAATCCTTTCTTAGTGGATACCCACTTCCTTACCAAAACTTACCCTCCAAGTTTCATGTCTCTAGGACTAGAGGCTTGGGATGTGCGTTGATATCAACCGTCAGTTTACCATTTTCTAAATATAGATTATAGTTATGACCGTGTCGGCAGAAAAGCACAGAGCTTGGATTGAGTTCAAATAGACTGTTAAAACCTGATGAGATAGACAACATGTTCATTAGGAATGTATGCACATACCACATGTAGCGTGTGTTATATCAATCAACATTCAATCAAGATGCAAATCATTCTTCATCCAGATTATCCAGCACTTTTCTGCTGAACTGTATATAAATTTTGTTTAATTTATGTTCCATGAAATTACTTTTTCTTACCTTGAGAATCTATTCTGTGTCTATTTTGTGTAAAATGTCTAAGAAGATAAGATTATTTGTAAACTTTTGTAAGCTGGCAATAACGAAAAATATATAAAGTTCGTAGAACATGACTTAAAAATGAGAATGATTAATCTGCCTTTGCAATATTTGTGGGTTTTCCAGGTACCTTCCTAATACGCCTGTCAATACGAAGGCAATGAACATAATCATATTTTGACGTGACAACGTCTTAAATTAGGTTGCGGCTGGGAGTCACTTATGAAAAAGTGTAACGCTCGGTAACGTTACGATGAGTCACCGAACGAGAGAGAGGCCCGCCGAATGCCTTGCGTCTCTCTCCCACTCAACTATGATCGATATGAAAGACGTTGTCACGTAAAATCTTCGCCCGTAAAACCGACTTTACAGGCAACCATTTTTTTTTATGAGATGACAAATCGCGGTTCCTCTGATTTTCCCAAATTTTTTATGTTTGTAAGGTGCTGTGACGACACAATCATGTTATTTACCTACTTATTTATTTTCTTAATTACCTTATTACTTATTTTCTCATTTCCAAGCAACTAGGTAAAATCAAATATCACACTATCACAGTCAATTTTAAAGTATGTGGGTCTAACTGTTAGTCAAGACCCTTTTTATCAAAAAATAGAAATTATTACCAAATACTCAAGTCAACAACTTAAAGCTGTGTAATTTAGTAAGAAACAATTTCTTATAGCAAAGGAAAAAACCGAAAACTGTAAATTTGTTTTTACATAACTAAATAGTTACGTTTGTGCGAACACCTGGTGCGCGAGATCGACTCGCATTTTTTTTAAATAAAGCTCTATCTTTTAAATTAGTTTTTTTTTCTTGTATATTTTGTACAAGAAAAAAACCAGTTTCAACCTCAAAAGAAAGATCAATCACGATTAGCATAAGTGGACTAATAAACACCGCAATCTTTTCAAACAAATGCAAATGCCAAGTTTCGTAATAACACAATTTACACCGATATCCTGTTTAACCTTAGAATTAGGAGAACTGTTAGTACTACAATCTCGGCTTTGTTTACTTAGCTTGTTGATGTTATTTGCTATAAATAGACGTAATACCTTTCGTAGTGAGATTTACCGTTCGCGTGTAGAGTTGAATATTGCTTGAGTGTTAATGCAACGTAAAATCATGCACTAAAATTTTCAAGTTAATTTTGGACGAATTTTAATGTTTAAAAAAAATACATATTATGTATGAGAGTTATTTATAGCATACGAACACAACTACAAAAATTTTACAAAAATAATTTCTAGGAAAATATTGATAAAGAGACAGGCCTTTTGGCGAAAACTACGCACTGTCGAAATTACCAAAGTCAGAAATATAGTGGTATGAGAGAAATGCGAAGTAAAACAGGGAAAAAAGTTTGATGAAAATGAGCACGCGAAGCTGCTGGAACCATCTAGTAACTGATAAAAAAAGCTTGTTTCACCTACCGAGTGACATAACCGGTGGGCACGTAAAAAGATAATTTCAAAACCATATCTAACAATATCTATGATTCAAATCTTTTACCCACAAAGATAAACAATCAAATAAATGTGTGTCACCGATAACTCGAATATTTGACGAAATACTTGAAGGCTAGAGGAAAACCTGGGCATTTCCCGAAGTGACGTAAATGGTAAATATCCTATAAGACTACATAATAGAGAATATAGGCGACGGTATGTTTAATTTTGAACCAAATGAACATAGCTTGTACGAGAATGAATATATCTTTATTATTCGTATTCGTTCAGGTGTATGTAAGCAAACACACAGCGTTCGTCCGAGTAAATTATTTTTTTAGGATTTTCAATTTTTGCGCCAAAAATTTTTCATAACCGACTCCTAAGTTTGACGCATTCAAACTAAGGAAACTAACTCTTCGACTCCATCATTATATATCCATACTAATATTATAAATGGGAAAGTGTGTCTGTCTGTCTTTCTGTATGTTTTTCTTTCTTTTACGGCAAAACGGAGCGACGAATTGACGTGATTTTTTAAGTGGAGATAGTTGAAGGGATGGAAAGTAACATAGGCTACTTTTTGTCTCTATCTAACGCAAGCGAAGCCGCGGGCAGAAGCTAGTTAATTTAATAATTAGGACAATGGTACAGCAAATTGGAAAAAATCAGACAACTTAACGACTATTTTACCTTCCAAAGACGCGAGTGAAACCAGGGGCCAGTAGGCTATTGATAAATTTTCTTCTATAATATGAACGATGACGCAAGTCCGTAGACATGATAATTATGTTTCATTAAATAGATGAAATTACATCCATGGTCTAGCAGTAAAGTCCAGTTGATTAATTGCTAATTGCTACTCACAAGTCACATGCTAAATAATAACTTAGGTACAGTAGCGGAATGAAAAGGTTCGTCAGATTTTAAATTGATTTGATTAACGTATCGCGAGCACATATTACCTTTTGAAACTTTGTCACAAAACAGACTGTTGCAAAGAAAATTGTGTTTTAATGTTCGATAATAAAGTTCAAATTTATTAAGTTCAAAATTGATTAATTTATCAATGGTCTAGACAACATTTGTTTTTTAAAGAACTAAAACATTCTTGTTGGTTTGATGGCTCTAAAGCGCGTTGACATATGATGATTAAAAATATTATCACTACTGTCAGTACATTGGATTACAAACCCTCTACCACACGTTGTTGCGATAATGCGGTCCAATTTATAGTACAGAACTGTTTTATCGTGCAATAATTATCGCAGCAGTGTGTAACTGCGTAGTCGGCTTATTACAAAATGTTCAAAAACAGATATCGCATTAACGTATGCGATATTGTTTACCGATAATAACGCACCTGTGTAGTAGAAGCTTAATTCAAGAGCGGTGAATCACATTTGATAGCAAACGTCATATTTATTTTAATTTTATCAGCACTGTAATTTTTTGGCACCGGTATGTTGGCTAATTCACTCTAGTACGGGTGCAAGCGAAAACCGATTTAACGGTGACGAACCTTTTTATTCCGCTACTGTACCATGTAACAGGTGACTATGATTTCAAGAGGCTGGTTTGGTCATTAGTCGAACTCCTAATATTTTACTCAATTTTACCCGTTTTTTTCCTTTTAGTATAGCCATGCTTTGCGAAAGGTTTGTATATCTATACTAATATTATAAAGCTGAAAAACTTATTTGATTGAATTGAGATAACTTCAGAAAATCTTCACTTTACTACAGTAATGTATTATATAAACCTTTCTTTTGAATCCATACTAATATTATAAATGGGAAAGTGTGTCTGTCTGTCTGTCTGTCTGTCTGTTTGTCTTTCTTTCACGGCAAAACGGAGCGACGGATTGACGTGATTTTTTAAGTGGAGATAGTTGAAGGGATTGAGAGTAACATAGGCTACTTTTTGTCTCTTTCTAACGCGAGCGAAGCCGCGGGCAAAAGCTAGTCAATCTATAAACTAAAAACTGCAATCTGGCTATATACTAATAAATGCATCAAAATCCGTTGCATAGTTTTAAAGATCTAAGAATACATAGGGATCGACAGCGAAGAGCGACTGTTTTAAACTATGTATGTAGTGAAAATGTTCAGTATGCGTAAA